>CAWUFW010002022.1:1200000-1800000 GCA_963921515.1 Calotriton arnoldi
GCTCCCTGCGCGTGTTTCTTTGTTAAATATGGACGGGTGATACGTCTCTCCCAGGGACCCTGGTACAGGTGAGGCAGGACTGACTCACTCATACAGGCTGGGTGGGGGCTCACCATGAAGTGTTCTCTGGGACACCACTGCCCGGACAGCTTTAAGGACACGACCTGCCGAAAGGCGTTCCCTACTTTCCAATAGTACAGAAATGGCCAGCTGATCGCTGATTATCTATACATTAATGATAAGCCTTGAGAAAGCCCAGGGGTTTTCAACTAAGGGTGCACGTCCACCAAGTACAGGATCACTGCTATTCCAATTCAATTATCTTTGAAGTGTTAAGGCCCAGTTCCATACAGCCTACCTAACAACGAAACTCTGGTAAAAGTCACACAAAACTGAGTTAAAGGGAAAATCCTCACCAAAATATGGATTCATATGTTTTTCATCACTGTTTCGTATTTAGTTTGTGAACGAACGATCAGGGCAATTTGTCCAATAAACAATGCCGAGTTTGTGCTTCCTTTTAATAGTATATACTGCTTATATCCAAGCACGGTGTCAGAATCAGTGAAAGTGTAGGATCACACCAAAAAAGACTGAAATATATTTGGGAGTTTAGGGGCCATGTGGGTGCGACGCACGCAAGCAACTCCTCAAGCCACCTACAAGAAAGCAAGCATTGGCAAAGCCTCGCCTTTGCGACCAACTGGCTTTGCTAATGCCTTTTGGTGGTCACGTACAGCACTGGCAGGATCCTGTGCACCAAGCAAGGCCAAAAGTAAATAAAAAAAAGTGCAATAACACAGCTATGTCATTGTACAGACACGTGTGATGAAGTATGTGAACCCATGCATCATTACACGTGTGGCTAAAAAATGAGGTGGGAGCCTTTATTTCTATTCATCAATCAGAGAAGGACCAGTAATTAAAAAAATAAGTAGCGCAAAAACACCTTGTGTTAGGGTTGAGGAGGCAGGAAGTAATCTCCTGCCTGATGCCCCAACCCACCCCAAAATAAAACATTAGAAAAAAAAAAGAAAATGGGCTTACAGGCAGTGTGGGAGCTGGTTAGAGGGGAAGCACCGAGGTGTGGATGTGGGGTGGAGAAAAGCGGGAGAGAAGCTCACAAGCAAGAAAGCAACATTGAGCATGGGGGAAGAAGGGAGTTTAGTGTGGGAGAAGCAAACAAGGAAGACAGTAACACAGAGAAAGGATATTTGGCTCGGTGGGACAAGCACACAAGAAAGGGAGCTGGAAAACACATGCTCTTTTATGGAGTGCTTTAGCAAAAGGAAAAAAAAGCAGTTTCCAAAAAGTGAGCGGTGGAAGGACAGCAGGCAGCCAGACAGACAGACAGACAGATGGTATAGAGGCTATCCTACAGGGGCAGCACATACACAAAATGGACACACTGGGGCAAAGAAAGCCATCAAATAGGAAGCACTTAAATGAGAGTGACAATAAAGTCAGCCACTGGTAAGTAATGGGTGGACTGTGAGCTTCTGTAAATATTTACAAGCCCACAATAGATCTTAAGCAACCACTGTCTGGTAGGTTTGACCTAAACATGAAATTATTTGCAACTGGGTCAAGGCCAAGTTCCAGGTATAAATCACTGCTAGCGCAGTAATATATTTCTTAACACCCAGCATATTATGGGAGGGAGGGAGGGATGGATGGATGGATTCTGTTTTTAGTATGTACCGAGAGTGCACGTATTTTCTTGGGCTCTCTCACTATCACTTGTGTGCTGCTTTCCCCTTCCATCTCAGCACCCTTCCCTCTCTGTGTTGCTTTAAACCCCCTAGCTGGTCAGTTGCTTCCCCACTTCCCATTCCACTTGGTTATCGGTTTTTCTTTTTTACCACAACCTCATTGGGGATGCTTGTTTAATGTAACGGGTTTGGGATATACCAGGAAGTGTTGGCGCACTTCTATGTTTGCGTAAATGTAATCGTTCAGCCGTGCGGCACGGTGCAGCCAGGATAGGGGAAAACCCTGAACCCCTAATTGTGTGTGGGTCAGGACCCACACAGTTTACACAAAACCAAAGTCCCGGGCACACGTAAGCTAGGTAAATTCCTTATTGTCAAAAAAGTCACTTGTATTTCGCAAGGTCTGATAATTAGTATCCACACAATTGTTCTTTCATATATTTAATTTTTTACGAACACGACCAGCCAACACGTGTTTCGTCACAACTGGGAAGTATCCCGTGACTTCTTCAGGGCTGTATAGGAAGCATCTTTGTCACAAGGTGTCGCTTTGCCGGTGATAATTCCAACCCGGCTCAGCTGGTGGGGGAAGGTTGGGTAAAAGGTACTCTGGGTATCGAGTTATCAGAAACGGTCGGACCGGTTTGCCGGAGATCTAAGGAGTAGTAAAGCAGAGCCTGCCTAAATAAAACCGCTTCAAGTGTTGGAGCGCCAGGATAATGACGATCCACGATTAAAGCGCCTGTCAATAAGAATACGGTGAGTTCGCCGTCTGAAAACCTGTCACGGGTACGTAACAGGCCGATGACAGGCACTGGTTCACCTCTGTACCGTGACAGGTCTCGCTGCTCGCTCTGCGAGATCTATTGTCGTCGGGTTGCTTTCGGAAGTGGGGTGGAAGCTCCGCCCATGCTTTTGATTGGCTCGCGTCATCCATTATGGTAAACGCTGGCCTTTGATTGAAAGTGAGGCTTTTTGGTGACCGCCCTGTCTCCTTTAGGCCCCGCCCACCCGGACTGGATCTTTTGCTTGCTGCGTGATGCCGTCTCCTTCAATTACTCTCACCACCCCCCCATCCGACGGCACTGCATCCTCGCCTCCCCCTTCTCCCTGCATCCCCTTGCTGTGCCACGGGTACCGCGGTGTCACAGACGCAGCAAAACACCGGCTGGGGCAACAAAAACATTATACCAGCACCAATTGAATTACGGCGGCACCCTATTTGCAAACGCTCCATTGCAGGCCGAAAGCGCTTCATCTGCGCCCCCCACATCAACACGCCACCACAACCGCAGGCACGTGGGGGCACAGCTCTGCACAGCATGACGGACGGCCGACCCTCCCCTAGGTCCGCCCCGGCCTGCATGAGCAAAACTGGGCTGCCCCTGCCATCAACCCTGCTGATCACCGCAACTCCCGTGGCAGAACCCCAATACCCAGCGACTAACCTGACGGTGTCACTGCGAAGCCCCCCTCCCCCACCGCCGGCGTCCCTGCAAGAGCACCTCCAAGGACGGCGCAGTCCACAGCCAGGTACCAGGCGTCATCCCCCAAATTCTCCTTCTCCCCACTGTGAACCAAAGGGGGGGGGGAGCCTGCATGCACCCCCGTGCACGCCACCTCCCACACTGCTTGACCGGCACCTCTGCCCCCCCATGGCGCCCCGGTGTGCAAACGAACCCTGCCCCTGCAAGAAATGGCACCAACTCATGCTGCGCCCCACACTGCCTGGCGCGGCAACTCCCTGCCCCGACGTGGGGGAACGCCCAATGGATCCCAAGCAGCCAGACCCCATGCCCCTCCCGCCACCCCCACTCACGCACCCCGTCTCCCTCCAACCCGCCTCCAACACTGAAGTGCCTTCCATGCTGCCCACGTTGCGTCACCCCCGGAGTCCGGACAAATTCCCTCTGTGCGGTACTATTGGAGCACATCATCCGCCCAGGCTCACAGGATGTTGAGCCACGCTGAGACCCAAACTTCACTCCCCTGCTCCAACGTCGGCAGGTCCGAGCTTCTTTTTTGTACAGCGCTTCATACCTCTCGCCCACTGCTTCTAAGCATGTGAATAACGTGTTACTATTGCCCAATTTATATTACTCACTTTACCAACCTCGGAAGGGCGCAAGGCTTAATCAGGCATTCTGGGATTTGAACTCTTTACTTTCCATCACCGTATGTGTAAACAGCAAACTTTAAGCTCGCAATTCAGTTCAAGGTTCAGCTGTGTGTTTATTAAGCTCTTGATCACAAAAGGCTAAAAGCGCTAGGATAATAAGTGTTACTTGTACTTACTCGTTAGCACTCATTCATACGCCCTTGAAAGCGGAAGACTGCGTAGACAGGATAAGAACCGGTGACATTCGGGTTATTTACACATATCTGCAGTAGGTGCATTTACCCACTGAGCTGCCCAGTGGCGTAACGCAAAATGGTGGGGCCGGACTCGGAGTCCTTTGCAGAATGTGATGAGGGGCCCGTAAGTTGCTCATATACCACAGAAATGCATTTGTCTGGGGCTGTTTGGGGGGGGTTGGCGGCCTCCTTGGACTGCAGGGACCTTTGTAAAGCCACTGGAGCGGACTTCACCATGACGCAGGCTTTTGGAAAGTGCTTGCACACGACAAATCATCACAACCACGAGAACATTTTCTAACTCCGATAAAGGATCAGGAACATGCTCAGAAGTTAATTGCTGCAATGGCTGGATATGAAAAACATGCAAGTCAGCAGTGCATCTGCAGATGTGTATCAATTATTGTCTCATCTCTCTTTCCGTACTCCGCAACTCCTTCGATTATGACGTCATTTTTGCTGTTCAGAAAACCCTGGATTAGCAATCTAGAAATGCTTATTCTTTTCCAACTATTCACCTGTCCCACATAACGTCTGCCCAGACGAGAAGCAAACACGCTGTCACATCATAGATTACTAAAGTATCTTACAGTTATTTTAAACAGAACTCAGACTCATCTGCTTCCAAGGACCACTGAGAAAAGATGGCTACATTTTCCAACAAGCATTTGCAATGCAATAGGTATCGCATTTACGCTACTTTGAGCTATTGGCATTGTAATGACAATGCCTTTATTTATGTTTTTAAAACCAAAACATAAATAAAAGGCATTGTCATTTAAAATGCCAATAGCTCAAACTCGCGTAAATGCGAGACCTATTGCATCGCGGATGCTTGTTTATTTAAGCTGTGCATTTTTTATATGCAGCTACCCGATTGTGAAAGACCGTAAAAAGTTACAGAATATTTTGGTTTTTTTTTTAGCCACGCCTTTGACCACAACCCCACGCTCACTCACTCCGCACCCAATTGAGCGCAGCATCACAGTTTCAATACTTTTTTTAATGCACTTCAAGCACAGACTACCACAAAAAACATGAATATACTTGAACAAGATTTCATAGGCCTTACCTTTGCTTCACATTTCCTGTGGCAAGCATACTTGCAAACTAGAGGGAAGCAAAGGGAAGAAATATTACAGGCAAATCCATAACATACAAGGACAGCGTGATCAAGTGAATAATTAATTAAACACAGGACATTTTTCTGCAGGTCGAAGGGTAAAGTAAGCAAAGTTCTGTTGCCGCGAAAAACAATGAAACAGCTGAAGTTATATTGGTGACCCAAATTGTGGAGCTCTAGACCACTCATGCTACTGTAGGTCTGATCTGTAGAAAAATTACTGAACTAATTCACTAAAATGACAGCACTTTCTCTAGGTCCATTCATACTACTGCGCCTCACTAAAAGCCCCCCTGGAGTGGTGGTAATAATAATATTAACAATAATTTCATATTGTGCTTGCTATCAGTTTTGCAGCCTCGCAGCACTGTAAACAACAGGCCCAAACTCAAATGTACTCATAATATAGACCTTCAAAGTGATGAAATGTTGATTTCTTGCTTGAGAACTGCATGTTACTGGGAGTAGAAAGTGCATCTGGTGCAGTTTAGAAAGTGAAATAAGTCCTAATTAGGAATTAGGAGCAGTACACTGAAAGAGGTGGGTATTAAGCAGTGTAAAGCTGGCGTTGAGCAAAGTAGAAGTTAGGACGAGTACTGTGGAAGGTGGAGCTAACAGAGTATTACATGAGACTGGAATACTGTGATAGGGGTGGTCGGCAAACTGTGGGATGTAGAACTAGAACAGATTTGCCCAGACAATATCACAGGAGAAGCCAGATCAATGAGGGTTATGGAGACCAGAAGTAGCACCAGAAATGCGCTGGAGCGTCGACATTTGCGCTGTAGCAAGTGGGTAGGAACTTGGTAGAAAGAGGGTCTAGTATCCTGTAGAAGGAGGGTCTGGTAAGGTGCTGGACGACAGGTTAGTGCTACGTAGCAGACAGGGACATGACAGTGTTGGTGTTGTGGTGCAAAAAGCATAAGGGGAGGGGCTTCTACATTCCAGAAGGTAGGGCTAGGACTGAAGAGGGGAGGCTCAAATTGATTGGAAGCGGGGCTTATACAGTGTGGGAAGTATCTATAATAGAATGCATGAAGCAGGTTAGTGCAGAGAAATGACTGGTGCCAGAACAATGTGGGAGTCACAGCTAAGGCTAGCATATAGTATGGGGAGACAGTTCAGTGTCAGAGATGGAACTGGAATAAAGTAGGAGGTAGGATTAATAGAGTAAAGGCATAGGTTAGTACAGAGAAGGAGCTTTGTGTAGACGGAGTGCCTAAGTGGGAGATTTTTTTTTGGTTGAGGGGGGTGAATACCCTTTGCAAGCAAAAACTACAATCCCTGCCAGGGTGAACGACAAACGTCACAAATTAACCTGTACTTAACCCTCTGGTTGCTTAGCACAAAAGCAGTCAGGCTTAACTTAGAGGCACTGTGTAAAGTAATTATGCAGCACACCAACAGTAATAAAGTGAAAATAGAGCACAAGGAAAATCCCATGCCAATTTAGAAAAATAGAATAAAATTAAATAAATAAAATGAGACATAAACGACAAAAATCCAATAAGTAGAAAAGGAGATATGCAATTTAAAAGTTTTAGGTATGTATACCACCCAAAAGCACAAAGCGCCATTTGTAGTGATCTCTTTGTGCTAGATCGGGGGAAAGTCACAAGTTCAGGCCGGCCACAATGGAGCGTAAGCCAGATACAGGAACCAGGTTAGTCCCGCTGAAAAGATACCTTTTCAAAGTCGGGCACGAACAGTCCAGTTCATGATGGAGGAGGCCGCGAGGACCAAGGAAAGCGTCACAGACGCATGAAGAGCAGGCTGGGTGTCGCGGATGGTCATCACTGTAGCGCGAACATCCTGTCAGGTGTCATGGATGGTCTTTGCTGGAGCTTTGTGTTGGTGATCACTGCGGGCTGTTGATCCTGAAGCGCGATGTGCAGATTTCATGTTACCGGTCAATGCAGGCGGTCGCTATAGTGGAAAGAGTCGGGTCCACTGGAGCTTCGCCATGATGGTCGTTGCGGGAGCAGGATCTCAGAGCAAACAGGCCCATTCATGGTTGAGAAGAGCCCAAAACTTTAGTATTTCTCCTTTTCTTCACAGGAAGAGCTCAACTTATGACAGCCAAGGGTCTAGGATCGGGGGGGGGGCACCTCTTGGGGATCAGGAACTCACTCACCAGAGGCTCAGGCAGGTCCCATTGCAGGTCGGGTCAGCTGGGCAGTTGTAGGGATGCCTTTGGAGCTTCCATACTGAAGAGTGGTTCTGAGGGTCCTATTGTTATACCTGGTGCCACTTTTGAAGTGGAAGAAACACTGCCCTGGCCTAGGATGTCTGGGGTGAAAAAAAAGTCTAATGTGAATTCCTTTGTGACGATGCTGAAGCAGCTCCTTTGAAATATAAGTGAGACTGTGCACGGCTCTGACCCTCCCATTCTGGCAGAGTGGCCTATCCTGTCAACACCTAGCCCCCCTTTGTGTCACCATCTGGGAGGAATACACAAAGGTCAACTGCCAACTATATTTTGTGAAGAGACCCAGGAAACAGGCTCCAGGCATCAAAAAGCTAAGAAAAGAAAATGCAAACTTTCTAAAAGAGGCATTTTCAGAATTAAGGATTAAAGAGGGTTTAAAATGATAATTAATTTGAGACCAAACATGAATTTCTACCTGTTCCCAATCAAAAGTTAGCACGTATTAAATGTGATAAGTAACCCAATGTTATCCTATGGGAGAGGTAGGCCTGATAGTAGTGAGTAGTGAAAAATGAATTTGGGAGTTTTTCACTACCAGGACATGCAAAACTTAAAAACACATGTCCTACTTTTTCATTGCAATGCACCCTGCCCTAGGGGTGGCTTACATGTTTTAAAAGGAAGGCTTAGGCCTTGCTAGGGGTTTATTGTGCCAGGTCAAATTGGCAGTTTTAAAATTACACCAAAGGCTGTAATGGCATGCCTGAGACATGTTTTAAAGGGCTACTTAAGTGGGTGGCACAATGACTGCTCCAGGCCCACTAGTAGCATTACATTTACAGGCCTTACGTACATAGAGTACGTTATACTAGGGACTTAAGTAATTTAAGTATTTTAGGGAGAGAGCACTTTAGCATTAGTTAGCAGTGGTAAACTGAGCAGAGTCCTAAGGCACACAAAAATGAATTTCAGAAAGGGAGAAGGCAAAATGTTTGGGGGAAGACCACACTAATGCTCTCAGGTCTAACACTAGCATTGAATAGAGGTGGGTCTAGCATATTGAAGAAGGTGTGGCTGAAAAAGTGACAGATGTGTGGCTACTCAAGTGTAATAGACACAGTAGTGCATTGTAATTGAATTGTAAGAGATAGGCCCAATACAGTTTATGACCAGACGGTCCTTCAGAGAAGTGAAAAAACAACAGTTGATGGACAGAATGCAGAACAATGTCATACATTCACCCCAGTACAGAGATCTGGGCCTAAATCCATCGTTTTTTTTGCTCACCATGCCATTCCAGTTTGAACCCAGCCACCCAGTCTTGACCCTGTGCCTCATGGGAACTTGGCAGTTCGGGCTGGACTGTTCCCATGAGGCACAGGGTCAGACTGATTTGCATATGGCCATGTCTGAACTGGGGTGGTGGAGTGAGCTAAAGAATGATGATGGATTAAACCCAGATCACTTGACTGGGGGTGAGTGTTTGATTAGCTCAAACACTCCGTCCATCGTCCCCTTTGGTATCGCTTTGTTCGCCCTAAGTTGGCAGGGTATGCCCAGACGTGGGTCCCTTGCTCACTTTGCCACTGGATTCAAGCTAGCCTGGCTGATGACGGCTGTAAGCCAGAAACCGGTCCCAGGATGCTTGTTTCCGGTCCAGGGAAGACATGGCTTGGCAGTTCGGGCTGGACTGTTCCCATGAGGCACAGGGTCAGACTGATTTGCATATGGCCATGTCTGAACTGGGGTGGTGGAGTGAGCTAAAGAATGATGATGGATTAAACCCAGATCAGTTGACTGGGGGTGAGTGTTTGATTAGCTCAAACACTCCGTCCATCGTCCCCTTTGGTATCGCTTTGGTCCTTCAGAGAAGAGCAGAAGGTAAAGTTTACTTAGCAAGACACAAGAGCCACAATTTATGTGCTTGGTGTAGGAAGCTGGCACTTTATATGATATACCACTAAGTGGTTATATCATGCAAAGAATCCAAAGATTCCCCCAGAAGTGTACAGGGCTCAATGTAAACCCAAAGTGCTCTATTCATGGTAGTTTGGTTGAGTAGCCTTAGGCCTAATACAGAGGAGTGTAAGACATTTGTTATGCACACAGTGATTAATTGACACACGACTCAAAAAGGAGATCCACACCAATTTTATAATAATAAGCTTCTTTCAAGATTTATTTTAAGACCAAGCAATACGTAAAAAGGTAAATACTTTTTTCATAAGAAATACTTTTCACTTTAAAAAGTGGACACTTAGTGCAATTTTCAGTTCAGCAATGTTAGCTTATGGGAGGAAAACAAGAATGCGGTTTTGCAGGTAAGTATACAACTTACAGTCTTGGTTTTCAGGATGAAGAATCAGCCCCAGGCAAGATTTAGGTAAGTAGCAAATCTGTACCTCCAGCGGCACAGGGGCGTCTGGGGTCAGGATTCAAATTCAGAATCCGCCGCCAATGTTATCCAATGGAGAAAGGGGGTAATCTTAGAGATGTGGCTCACAGGTGACTAACAGGGTTTGGTAACCCGGTCTCCGGGGGTTAAGGTAAGCAATGGGGGGCCACAAGGCAGCACCAAACTTAGAACCTCAGCGGCACAGGGGCGGCCGGGTGCAGAGTGCCAACACAGCGTCAGGTGCCCAATGCAAACCAATAGGGGAAATAGGTTTTGAACAAAGGCTGCAGGCTCAGGCCAGGAGGCCGGATGAAGAAAACCCACAGCTGCCCATGTAAGTAGAGATGCTAGGGGAGGTAGGGACACCGTTGGTCACATTCCCTCAGGCCCGGGGTTTCGGGTGAAGGGGTGTCCTTAGGCATCAGAAAAGTCTTACCGGGCAGGTCGGGGTCAGGGGGCGGTCTTCAAGTTGAGGATGCAGACGTCAAGGTGGAGTTCGGCAGGGGTCAGCCCACGGTGGACTTTTGCTTAGAAGCACTGGGGAACCTTCCCAGGACTGGTGGGCCACTTGGACTCGGGTCGTGGGAGTCGGGTGCAGAGGTGGGTCCAGCGGTTCCTTAGGGCTTTAAAGTTGGTTTCTTCTGGACAGGTCCACTGTCCACAGGAGATCTTGATCTTTGTCGAAGGCAGGCAATCCTCCCAAAGCTTTGGGGGGGGGGTCACTGGGCTGTAGGACGGGTAGTCTATTTGCTCAGGTTCGTCGAGGGCTGAGGACAAGCCGGTAGGACTGGGGCCAAGTCAGTTGGTGTCTGTGGTCTTCTCTGCCTATGCGATGATGAAGTCTCTGGCTCTTCTTAGATTGTCAGGAGTCTGATTTCAGGGTCTGGGGTGCCACCTAAATACTAGATTTAGGGGTGTTACAGGGGAGTGACCGGTAGGGACCAATGGGTCCCTCATCTGGGGTGTCTACACCCACTATTATGCCACCCTCTTGTGGGAGGGGGCAGAGCCCTAGCCCTGACTGGTTAAGCCCCACCATCTTCAAGATAGTGGGCACTGAAAAATGTGCTTCACTTTGCCTCCCGCACCTGAGGGGTGGAGTTGGCGAAGGGGGGCACACTCCCATTCACACTTAGGTTTTCCCTCCGGATCTCCTGCCAAAAGTGGGGGTTTGAACTGGGGCTGCCATCTGCTGCTAGCAGCAGAGGCTGGGTTCGCATTACAAAGGCGGCAAGGCCTTTGAAACTTCCCTCTCGAGCACTGTGCTCATCATGGGGGAGGAGGTGTAACACCACCGCCCAGGCAGCCTGCCACCAGGATTAGTAGGTTTTCAGAGGCAACTTTGAGGCGCCCTCTGGGAACATGTTTCAAAATATCCCACACTGGCATCAGTGTGGGTTTATTGAGAGGTGTTATTTGGTACCAAACACTCCTGAGTTCAGTAAAGCCATCATGGTGCTGGAGAACTCGAGTTATTGGAATTCCAGCCCATGTACTCACTTTGGCTTCACTGGCACTTATAATATTTAGAATAGAATTAAATATCGTAGGGGCATATCTACTCATGTAGATATGCCCACACCTGAGATATGGTACACCCTGCCTTAGGGCTGTAAGGCCTGCTAGAGGGGTGGCTTACCTGTACCTTAGGCAGTGCTGCTTGGCATGGCACACGTGCCATATCGACTTTGTCATTTTCTCTGCACCAAGGCATGCAGGCTGCAGTGGCAGTTTGCATGGCTTGATGAGGGGTCCGTAAGGGAACCTCTTCAGTCCCAAAGCCCCAAGTACCATGGTACCATTTACTAGGGACTTACAGGGGGTCTAAAGTTGCCAATTGTGGTACAGTTTTTAGGAAAGGAGCTCTGGCACAGGGGACCTGGTTGTCAGGGACCCTGTGCACTTTCAAACAAACCACATAATTTTCAAGACAAAAAGTGGGGGCTAACCATGACAAAAGAGGCACTTTCTCACACTTGGTGAATGCTTTGCCATGTTACATTGCTTCAGCCCTTTGAATAGATGACATATGAATAAACAGTTAGGGTCAGTCCAAATGAGATGTGGACATAGGCCACCCTTTATTGCATTATATCAACACACACAAGGCATGCTGAATGTTCTGATTACAAGATTAAAAGTGGATCTGAGGCAAAAGCGGTGCTACTGTAATTTCCACACTACTCCCAGGGAACCCAAAAGCTAATTAAATCGCTTGAACCCCACTTTCATAAACTACTAGAGCAAAGAAAGGAGTCAACCCTAAAATATGATAATTGATTTGGTTTTATATACTTAGCAGCAGCATCCTATTTATCACCTGAAATAGATTATCACAAACTCAACTTGTACATTGTTGAACTCTAACTCTCACCTGAATTGCGATCGCAAATATAGTGTAAGGCACCTTGGTTTTGAGGACAAAGTCTCTTTGGGGAGCGATGGCACCCCAGTCTTCACAGATAGAGTTGTGTTGCCCTATTTTTCTATATTTCCATTCTGGTGGAGACCATCAACAATACCCGTCCACTTGGAAACGCAGGTTTATGTTAGGGCCAGAAAGGCAGAATTGAAGCAGCACAAGACCATATGAGAACTCCTACACATATCCCCAACAAAGAGTGTGGGACGCGACAAGACTAGTTGTTGTTTCATGACCTTTCATTTCTTTGGCTGTCTTTGCCTTACACATTGTGCAAACACACACAATAGCACTCAGAGGCCTTCTGACGGTTGTTGCGTCACAGATGCTTTCAATAAGGGCAACTTTCTCATGCCAACACCTTGGCACGCCTCTGCCACATGATATCGTCACGAACACAGGCAAACAATTAACGGCAAATGTCAAGAGAACAGCGTGTCTCTGGAGAGTGTCTCTTCTATGTATTTAAAAAGCTGTATTAATATATCCGGGTTTACTAGTGCCAAAAATCATCGGCTGTGTGATGGCGTTTATGTTCCAAAAGTAAGACCACTGGAATTAAATGGCAGGGCAGGACCAAATTATGTGGCAGGCTTGACTAAATTATGCTGCAAGAAAAACCAAATTAAGTGGCAAATTGAGGCACATTCTGTCAAAGTATTACTTCCTTATTTTGCTATTTTTACTCATGGTAACAGTGTCTGGACAAAGATTTCACCTCATTAGTATTCTTTTAACAATCAAATGCAGCAACAACCAACTGAAAGGACTAGTCAAATTTTGCGAAGGACCTTCCACAGCACAGGAATACATTGAGACATTTTTTGTAATTTTTCATCCATTTGAGCTAGAAATTATTTTTTGTTAAAATTTGCAAATTGTGCCGCAGATGAAGGATTATGTGGCAAACGCAGCAAATTCGTAATTATGCGGAAAACACCATGATCACAGAATCTCATAATTCTAGTGGCCCACCCAGAGACATGTTTGATGTGAATTTAACTCACTAGGGTGCATAAATACACATTCTTATAAACATAATCTATACTGTGGATAAATGCAACTATATTTGTTTTACTTGATCACTACGGTACTAGCTTTTTTTTTTTAATCACTCTTCTAGTTTCCAAAAAGGATAACTTCTTTCCACAGCTGTGCGATGTAACACACAAAGTGGCGTATGGGACTTATTGGTAAATTCTCAACTCTACCAACTAGGGTAGTCCCAGTTACTGGTAAGTCACCTCTGCTGCACATGTTTTGAAAAGGATTATCGTCCACTATGTTTTAGTATCCCAAAGAACAGCCAAGCAGCAGACATAGTCCTCGACACATTTTCTACTGAAACATTAGGGGCCGGGCCTACTGAAGACTGATCGTCAAGGGTCGGAAGCACCGGGGCATTTCCATGCCAAAAGCAACTATTTTATTTTATTTTTACTTAAAAGGAGTCTGGCTACCAACCAAGGTCCTCCCAGCACTAACCAGAGAGCCTCTTAACACGAATACTCAAAGAGCCAGGTCTTGAGAGATTTCCTAAAGGTAAGCTCATCCACAGAGTTCTGAAGCACAAATGGAAGTGAATTCCATCATTTGGAAGCAGGAAAGGAGAAAAAGACCACCACATCTACTTTTGAGTTCTCTGGGAATCACTGCCGAGCAAGAGGTGGAGGAACTCAAAGATCTTACTGGAATGTAAGGTTGTGCCAAATGGCGCACTAGACTCAGACCTTTATTGTTTTAAATTATAAAATCCCCTACTGAGGGTTGTTTGTAAGGTAACATTTTGAGACAGTCGTGTATTTCTGACAGCAAATCATGACTTATTTGGAGTGTGAACAAAGTACTAGGGTCAATAGGCACAGTCCATTCCAGCACGTAAAATTACAACTCAAATTCAACAGTTTAAAAAATGAATCAAAACAATGCAAGTATAACTATGGGGAGCAGATGTCATTTAATCCCCGAGTTGTAACTGGAGCCTACACATTCGTAAGTTGCAAACCTTGGATGTTTACACAAAACCCCGCTCCCATCCACATATTACTGCCAGCATTTTAGGTGTTTTAAATGTCACTGATAAGCCATTACAATCAGGTTATTTTGTTCTATAATAACTCTGACAAAGGTCATCATCAATGGAATTAGGTGATAACATACTTGTGTTGTGATCACATTTCAACACAAAAGCACATTCCTACCAGTACAGGACAAAGGTGGAACACAGGTCAAACGTCCTGGAGGCTTTTTAATGTACGACAAGCAAACACGCAAACTGAAATCACAGAGACCTCTCACATTTACTCCCTCACAAATTATCAAGGTTGGTATCTGTGACACTCACGTGGCCTCTCAGCAACAAAGAAGAAGCTATTGAGGGTTTAAGGGTGGGGCAAGTTTTCAACCCTGTGATGCCACTTGAGTAAGTGAAGGGTGTGAGGTCACTTCAGCTGTCCTTGGTATTTTGGTGCAGGCCCTAGTCTTTCCAGGATATTTGTAGTTTTTTCATGTAGTTATGGAGTTTGCAAGAACTTTTAGGTCAAAGGCAGCACGTTTTGTAACTATTACCAACTTCATGACCACGTCTCGACACCGGAAAACCATATCTAATGCTGGTTTAAAGTGGCAGAACCCCTGCTCCTGATGGGCTGACCCGGAGACAGCACTGAACCTCAGGCCCGGTGTTTACGCATGGTATGTGCAATAAGCTTACATTTCTGTTATGCCTCGCTAATGCAGGTAAAAGTTAGCATAACAGCTGGATACAGATGTGTACCCCCAGTTTCATCTGCCCCACCTGTACATAAACCATCCCTCAACCTAAGATTTCCTCATATACTGTGGTACTCCATCTATACGTCTCTTTCAGAAACAAGCACAGAAATGTAAAAAAGGTAATAAAATGAAATATGACTGACATTGTCGATTAGTCTATTGTTGGGTACAAGACCTTCCATCTGTCAATTGTCCGGCAGCAGTCATCAAATTTCTATTTTTTTGCGTCAACAGGAACATTTTTGTTTTGACTCTCGAATAAGTTAGTGGTGAAGGTGGATCCAGATGTTGGTTTACAGAGTGCAGACATAAAAATCAAACATGCATAGGGTTGCCAAATGCAGCTAGTTTGGCAGAATCGTAAAAACGTTATAATACCCGGTAGTTAAATGAAAACTATATCATTACTGTACCTAAACATAGAAAATTGTACTTTAGATATGTCGCTATATGTGCGCGAGAGAGTGAATGAAGTGTGTGTTTTTCTGTCTAGTGTGGTTATTATGTGGATATATGTCTGTTGTTTATAGGTATCTTGTTATAAGTGTTTTCTAGGAGCCTATATGCTTAAATGTTTAAGTAAGCTAACGTGTGAAATCATGAGGTATGCCTTGGGCACGTGGACAAGGTTATTGCCCGTGCTTCCCTCTGACATACATACTTAGATCACACACAGCCGCATGTATTTAAATTGTGTGGGTCATATATTTACTCACCAACGTGAATTGTGTAGCGCAGATTATCTATGTGTGAAACCAAAACACACATACAGCTCTCCCCAGTCGCAATAATATATACATTCAAGTTCGCGTACCAAACCCCCTACCTGAGGGTAGGGTAACAGAGGAAGAGGAGGAGAAGGGTGGGGGGGTGGGAGGGGGTGTAGGTGTTTGTTTGCCTGTCTTAATAGTGGAAGAATAAAAGGAAAGAGAAGGGAGTGTGACTTACAGTAACAAAGCCTCCGCATCCAGCGCCGGGCATCTCTCGGCATTCTCAGAGAGCCCGGGAGTCTTTCCCTGCCCGTTCTCGGTTGGGTAAGGCCTCCCTGCCCGTTCTCGGTTGGGTCAGGCCTCTTCCTGACTGCCTCCCTGCCCGGTCCACGAGAGTCTGCCCGGAGCAGTCGAGGGGACTGACAGAGTCGCATAAGACACTGACTGACCACTTCAATGCCGGCCTCGACAGCTGACAGGAGGAGGGGAGGGGGCATTTCAGCATTCCACACATCTGCTCGCTCTGAAAATAAAATCCAGTCCCGACCCAAGATGTGGGATCCCGGCCTTCTGTTCCAAGAACACCTGCCTGGCCTGAGCCCTGGAGTGTGGCCTGGCTGCCTGTCCTGCACAAGCCTCACGCCCATGGCTTCTAAGGGAGTAGGCCTGTTACTTAATAAAATCAACACCGCCAATGGAATGCGTGTCTATCACTGCTGGAATCTGGAAACTTTCATCACTGGAGCAACTGTCCTTCGTGCCTTCTAGCAGGCTGCTGGGACTGGACTGCAGAGACTCTGCCCATCAGAATTCAAGTTCATCCACACAGGTTTATGAATTGTTAGCTCACTCGATTTTCTCTCCCAGAGCGTCTTTTGCAGCACAAGAGCAAACGGACACTTTTTATTACATTCCTGTGGATTGTACTTGCTAAAGATCAGAAAGCCAGCGTATGTGAAGTCTGAGTGCCGCACGGTGAAGGAGACCCGCTGTGTACCCGTTGTTTGTGCAATACAATGTATAAGTCCCCAAATGTTGTGATTGGAGAAACACGAACAATTACTGCGAGAAAAATAACATGTTATCAGTTAATTATGTATGGTGATGAAGATAATATTTTGAAGAGTCGGGCATTGTAGAATGTAGAGTGATACAAATATTCTTATCAGTTGAAACCAGTAACAAAAACGTGGAAAATGTTATACTAGCTGATTTAATACACAGGGCCATACAGGGCAGAACAAATCCTGCTTTGTCTGAAAGTAGGTGTTGAACTATTCCTCTATAAGCCTCCCTCGACCACCACTGCAACTTGCACATGTGCTCAATCTGCTTTCTTTGCCTCTTTACCAGGCAGTGCAAGGGACGCGACCCACCCTGTAATTCTACATTTGTTATATATACAGCCTCATTCTGCTTGTCGCGCTAAGCTTAAAAGTCAACGTGGTTTTAAATCACTGCTTTTGCACAAGCTGCACTATGTCCTGAGTTTTTGCACAACTGAGTAACACTTGTAGGGACAATATTGTGCATCAGGAGTAATACTGTGGAGTAAATGTAGCCTCAGAGACCTTTGACAAACATTATTCCTCATTGCAAGGGGAATAACTCCCATTGGGTGTGAATTCTGACCCAATACTATGGGCTCAGATTATTTCCTTTGGTGGTTTTTGTGAATGTTTTTGCACAGTCGGTATGTTAATGTACATCAGAAGCAGCAGCTCAATGAACCCAACTAATCCCGATCACCAGAAGTCAGTCACCTTTAGGAGCTCAGTGCAAAATAAAGACATACAATTCAAAGCAAAGATGAGGACTCTGGTAAAAGCAACGCTGCCACAGGGGCGGGGGATTCCAGTCTAGGGGATAAATTAGAAAAGCCAATTATGCAAACTTCCAAGCTCAAACTATACAACTCGTTTCACCAGTATTTATGAATTTTTCAAGTACTGTGTGAACGTAGGGAGTTCTAGTTCTGAGGTGGCTTCTAGTCACTGGAAATCCCCACCTCGGCATCTGGAAATGAATCACAGCCTATTCAGGCTTTCCAATTCCTTCGGAGCCAGGCTTGTTCACATCAGGGTAGGCCCATGACAATAAAGGGAAGTTAGTCTTCTGGAAGGATTCATCTGTTTTGATATTCACGCTTCAATTATTTTAACAAAACAAAATCAAACACATTGTGAACATCCCCAGAAGCGCAGCGCCATTTTGAGCTATACGTCAATGAACTTGCTGCAGGTGGGGGGTGATGTATTCTTAGCTGGTAAATAACAATAAACGAGTCATGGGTGGCCACCCAACGACAAACAGCTGATGAAATAAACTTGTGCTGCTGGAGCAGGGCAGGACAACAGTAGCAAGTGTGCCATCAGCTGCTGGAGAAGGTTTATTTTTCCACTGTTGTTTTATTGGCATCGTTTCACATTAACCACGTGGTTTTCAGGTAATCCTCTCCCAACACTTGCTGGAATCCATTTTCCATTCACTACTTGCAAGATGTTATTGCATGCTCTGTACGTTTGGATACTTTAAAATATGACTTTCAATCGTTGCCAGCCATAAAGGCTTTCAAACCCATTGTGGTAAATCCCAAAAACCACATGGCATTCCTGAAAAAAACATAAAAGGCCAATCTCATCACTCAAAATACCTCTTATATTTGCTATAGTTCAAGTTCCCTCAGCGACAACTTCATTGGAAAGGGGGGGGAGGCTTCTAGAGATGTCCCAACAACTTAGATATTGATCGTAATGTACCCGCTCGGATTTCCAAGGCTCTAAATGAGAACAGTAGTTAAACCTTAAGAAACAGGGTAAGTTATAAAGGGGGAGGCACAGAAGCTACACCTACTACTAATGTTGAAGTGGGTGCTTTTTGTGAGCCTGCGACCAGCCACAGAACCCGGTGATTCAGTGGAACTGACACTTGTGCCCACCTAATGAGCTGTTCGGTCATTCACCTGCAACGTGTGGATCTATTGTCCGGTCATTCACCTGCAACATGTGGATCTATTGTTAGGAGGCTGCAAATTAGAGGATAGAACAGCTACTCTACAGGCCTTGAAAGCGCCCTCCCATCACATTTGGAAGAGATCTTTGTACTTGCAGGATTTAAAGGGAAAGAGTTCAGAACTGGCATTGTGGGTGCTCGGAAAACAACTGCCACATGAATAAATACCCAGTTAAACACAGAGGGCCTGATTCACAAATGACCTCCATATTCATGGCGAAGGCACCCCAGTCATGGGGGAGTATCAGCACTGGGCGGAAATCTCTGCAATGAGAATTCTCACTGCAGAGACTGCACCCCGAATGCAAAAGACTCTCCCACGACTGCGGGGCCTCCGCCACAAGTGCGGAGGCCCTTTGCAAATCAGGCCCTGTGTTTGGCTAATTGAAACAAGTAAGTATTGACCATGGATATGATTGTTAACATCACCCATTAGTCATCAGGAACTCAAGACCAAAGACAGAAGTCTTCATTCATTGCCAAATGTCTACATTAAACTGTAAGGGAGCAGTGTAAGCAACCAACCATCATGTGTGGCTGAAATGCATTATGAGTTAGCTGCATCCCTCTGATGCACTGCCCAATCTGCTCAACATGGAAAGGTATCTTTATTGTATAGTGAGAAGGGCTCCATCCAGAGGCCACATCAGTCTCTATGTGAGTGACCTCTAGAGCAGATCGAATGTAGGCTGCGTAGCAGAAAGAAGTGTCCTTTGATGAACAGCCAGCCACCTTTCATCATCGGCAGGACACCATCAGGAGGATCCGCTGCTTGCTTCTTCGATGACTTTGCTTCCAAGAAGAGTTTGAAGGGAACAGAAGTCAAAAATGGAAATCTCCTGCACATCTCGGACAAAGGTAGTCTGTGAGAAGGTCTGGCCAAAAAGGGCTGTCACAGTGAATACATAACCTAAAAGTTGTCACAAGGGCCAATGTTAGCTCTAATTCATCTTTTCTGTGTGCCAATACTATTTTTGCTGTGATTGATTAGGCAAGTGTTTATGCGAGTAACCAGAGCAAGCGACATACTGCCTCTAGAGGAGATTTTTTCATGACTGAAAACAATGTAAACAGATATTAGATCTTATTTTCTAACAAAATATTTGCTAAATAGCAAAGGGTTTACAGACCATCCTGAAGGGGGTTTCATGCAATCATCCAATACTTTAAGATCTACATCAACACAGCTCCTGCGTAGACAAAAAGACACCAGGCTTGTTTGCTATTATTCCATTTTAGAGAGCACCATAATGCTTAAAAGCACAGAACATTTTTGTGGCACAAGAGAAATATGCTGACCTTAGACAATAACAAACAAGCATTTGCAATGCAACAGGTCTCGCATTTACACGAGTTTGAGCTAGTGGCATTGTAAATGACAATGCCTTTTATTTATCTTTTGTTTTTTGAAACATAAATAAAACGCATTGTCATTTACATATGGGGGGGGGGGGGAGAGCAGGGGTGCACTCCAGCCGAATGAGGGGCTGCCCTCCCCTCCTCCTCCATAGAAACCGCGAGTCCGCCTCCTCTTCCCAGACATTTCAGTGCATGCGAACTCCTTTAGAGAGCGACTGGTGCCATCTGCGACCCCCTCGCTACAGCGGAAGACACAAACTTCTGGGGGAACTGGGAGCATGGGGGGGGGGGAACACGGCCACTGTTCACTGTCTCTGCTTCACCCCTCAGAGCACACACACAATGTGCGCACAAGAAGGATGTGCAGGCCTTGGTACCAGGGGGGAGCGCGCCTTCCACTATTCAAATATGCCACTGTGTAATGCAATTTAAACCCACTAACACGATATGCCGCGCTAAGTGCATTATTATACGAAGCACTTGTGCGTCAAACCTTTGTATGGCGTGTGCGGTTATCAACGTGCAGCGTCCCATGCTGCCTATTTATACACGTTTTTCACGCAGGAAGGAATCGTAAACAGAAGCGAGCGCGCACTCGGCGAATTTTTGTATAAATTAAAAGGGTGCCAGTTTGTGTATTTAAAGGCGCGACCGTTTCCCTTTTAAAGTCTGCGAGCGGCTCTTGAAGCAGCGCTGCTGCCTTGTGTCACCTCCACAGCAGAACGTAAACACGGGCCGCCGACTGGAACAGCTACCAGTGCCTTGGCTTGGATAGGTAGCCTGGCTTCTCAAAAGCGAAGTTAGTTAAGACTAGACAGGAAGATCAACAGGCAAAACCAACCCGAGAGGTGGTTTTTATTACGGTAAGTGAAAGCCAAAGAATGCCTCTGGGCGCTACACCAATGTGCATCCTGCCTCAAAAAACACACGCGAGCAGGAAGCGTAGCCGAGAAATTGGACTCTGAATCATCCCTAGATTGACAGTGGAGGAAGCCTCAAACCACAGTCTAAAAACGGCAGCGAAGGTAAATTAACAAGCATCGATCTCTTGTCTTTATGGGGCCATGTGTTTCTAATTAGAAACACATGGCCCCATAAAGATAAGAAAGTGCTTTGCGACAGCAGCAAAGCAGGCGACCCAGTCGGATCGGAGGCCAAAGGGCGTCCACAAAAAACCCTCATTTCCAATGGCAGGCCACCGTTTAGCATAAACGGTGACGCCAGCCAATGGAAATGAGGGGTGGGGCTTAAAGCCCTTTTCTGAAATCACTCTCTCACAAAATTTCTCGCCAGCGAGCAGCGCATGTGCTGCAACGCAGGCGAGACCTAAAAAGGAACAAATATTGATAATTAGAAATCATGTGGTAGGAGAAATTTCATCCATCATACATCAAGTGATAAACAGCATAATGGCCGTCAAAATCACTATGCCAGAGAATGTCATTAGAATTTTTCGCAGGAAGCTTCGACCATGAAAAGTAACACGCCAAAGCATAGGACAATCACACATCTCTGTACCATGGTTATAAACCCAGAGAGCAAGGACATCAGCTAATGGGGTGAGGCATCAGCTACTGTGCCACATTATGTTTGCCCAACATTTAATTTGCCACAGAATACCTACCCTTCTCTTAATAGTGCTTAGAGGCAGCCATCCAATATTGTTATTTTATGTGTATTTGTAAAGCGCACTATCACCTGTGAGGGTATCCTGGTGCTGAGTAGGCGTGTGTGCCTAGCCCTTCCTAGGGTAGGTTGGTTTATGGAAAAGCCAGGTCTTCAGCCTCTTGCGGAAATCAAGGAGAAATGAGGAGGTTCTCTTGTGAATTGGGAGGTCATTCCATGCTTGAGGAGTGATGTAAAAGAATGGGAGTCCTCCTGATTTGGTTCTGTGTATGTGTGCAAATAGGAGACCTGTGAAGCAGGGGTGTCTGGGTGGTTAGTGGAAGGAGACGAGACTGTTCCAATAGATGGGGCCTATGTTGTGTAGTGCCTTGAATGTGAGAGACTTTGAAATGAGCGTGTTTATGTATCAGGAGCCAGTGGGGCTCCTCGAGGTGTGGTGCGACTACTATATGGGAGGTTGAGGATGAGGCTAGCTGCTGAGTTCTGGATGGTTTGTAGTCTTCTGGCGAGTTGCTTCGTAATCCTGGTGTACAGGGTGTTCCCGTGGTCCAACATACTGGTGACCCAGCTAAATTGTTGAAATAACTTGTGAATTTGCCCATTTTATTTATTGGTCTGTTTTAGGCAGGAACATCCTAGAATCACTTGCCAAGGAATCATTGCCTCCTCCATGCTGTGGATATATCAGTTTGTGTTTGAGACAAACAACGCAATCATTTTAGACTTAAGGACTTCCTTACAGGCATAGGGTGTGAACCAAGATGAAGGTTAAATGGTATAGAGTGATAGCAGCCAGTAACAGAAGAATGGATGGTAAAGTGACCCACCTATGATTGCTGTGGTCAGCTTTCCAGGCCTGCGATGTAACTTGATAGCTGCTTACGGGTTGTACCCACCTATATGTGATCCGACAAACTGTTTGCATTATCTAAACCTTGCTTTTGCATCTCTTCTCCTCCATTGAGGCTTGCCTCAGTCCTCTGACGTTTCTGTAAATTGACAATGCCCTACACCTTTTAATCGCTGGAAACTGCTCTTCAGTGCAAGCTCGCCATCAAATCCTCGTGGAGCTCTGCTTAGACTTGTCCTCTGCAGACTCCGAGCAGCATTGCCGGAGATATGGAGTTCTAAACCTGACAAGTTGGCAAATAGATAGACCCTAGGCTGGACCAGGTCTATCAGAGACTGGGTTTGTTATCGAGTATTAAGGATTATTTGCTGGTTCTCCGAGCCATTGAGCCGGAGATTTAGGATGAGCGCCTGAGCCTCCAACCGTTTGAATATCCTTGGACTCTTGAAGTATAATCCTTGATACCACAAAAATATCAGGAACAAGACACCGGTGAATTTTGGGACAATTTTGAATACTTTTTATCTAATGAACAGTGCAATCCATTGATACCGTCTACAAGGGCATATACAACAGTTTATTGTCCTGAAGAAGACCCCATTGTGATTTTCATGAAACATACACGTTAGTAGGGGTCGAAAAGTCGACGTTCAAGAACTAGCATGTTTTCAGCCCAGCAAGATCTATAGAATTGAAGTGGTCTTACTAGGGTTTTCTGTGAATGCTAGAAATATAATGAAGAAATAGATGTTCCATGTTGATGTTTTGTCTCTTTGTAAATATTTGTGGAGTATTGTGGTGTGTATTGTCACAATCTGTCACCAATTCATGTCACTATTGTAAATATCCATGTGTATTTTGTTGTGTATGTTGCATATAGTTATTTGGTTATTTTATTTAACCTACTAATTTTTCAAATACAAAAAAAAGATTTGTTGAATCCAAATTGTTGTTTTTTCAGTTGTGTGCTGCTTACACATATGCTGCGAATCCCATTTGGATTAAAGTTTTTTCAGGTGGCAGAACCACTGTTCCTATACTGAGACTTTGCTGGCCAGCAAGCTGTACCGGCTGGAGAGAGGAAAATTCTGTAACTTCCCCAAAACAAAAACTGGCTGAAAAAAAGGTTTCAGAGCACTGATGTCATCACATCCACCATCAGCCCTCGAGATGCACCTTCCACACCAGAAGCTTTTTAAACTTTGTTCTTCTTCATCACTATTCTACCATCAACACTATACCTGACCTCATAAAGCTCTCTTCGGATGGAGCCTTACGATTCATCCCACTGTTCCTATTTTTGATTCAGAAAAAAACCTCATAATGGTGGTAACTTACCCCCTGGGCCTAGCTTACCATCCCCTATGGCCATGTGTACAAGAGAGTCAGATTCCCTTTGGCCAAGCTCCCACACAAAAGCCCCATCGAGGATCTGAGCCATGTGCATACTTTTCACTTTTTCCCATTAACTTGTATAGGAGACTACATGCGTGGTAGCTCCCACTACCCTTCGGACTGTTAAACACATTCTATTCCACATTCCAGTCATCACACTTCTTTGAACTTATTAGTTAATAGAAAATCCTCTTTCTGGATTTGGTTTAGACCCTGAATTCCTTATTCTTTTAAATGACTTGCTTGTTTGCGTGGATGAATCTTGCAAACCCAGAACCTCCAGCCAGAGCATGGCTTGAGCTCAGCCAATGATACCAAAGTGTGAGACAGGGATACTCTTTGAAGAGTCTATATTTTGCTGCCACTAGCTAGGGAGTTGTGAGGGCTTCGCCATAACATACCAAAACACATTTGATCAGGTTCCCTTTCAGCGTCAGCAGGATTCGCACTGTGTGCTACTGTGGTTGCATCGACAAGCAGCTAGTGTTTACATTAGGAGTTTGGAAAAGCATATGTAATCACTTCTAGATTCAGCAAAATATTTATTTGGTTTAACTCACAACTACAATTGGCAGCAGCGTGCATAGGGGCCGTGCAGCACGGATAAGAGATCCTGCCACACAATACTCTGGTAAAAAGAAGTATTAATGAGTGAAATTGTCCAATGCCTAGGGCCACACTTTTGCAAAACCTCAAAGCTGAGTATATGAGTTGGTTCCAATCCCTATATACTCACTCGTACTTAGCAACACATCCTGCTCCAAAAGTACTACACTGTAAAAGACACGTGTTAGCCGCGAAAATAATATTAAAG
Source organism: Calotriton arnoldi (assembly GCA_963921515.1). Taxonomy (NCBI): domain Eukaryota; kingdom Metazoa; phylum Chordata; class Amphibia; order Caudata; family Salamandridae; genus Calotriton; species Calotriton arnoldi. The sequence goes on from CAWUFW010002022.1 coordinate 1,224,698, forward strand.
TAGAAAGTGGTCAATAATCTAGTCATAAAAGTGGCAAAAATTCTTCACTGGCGGCTCTGTTAATGCACAAATAAACAGATTTTAAAAGTAATCCTTCCCATGGACTGCTTGGAAGGCTTTTTCCTTCCTAACGCTTTCCAATATGTATGCACACTTTCAGAACTTAGATGAGGATCCAACTTTTTGACTGTAAATTATTTTTAACAGAGATGATGACACCCTAGAGCTGCAATGGGAAACAGACATTCTTCCGCAAACCACAGGCCAGCAAAATAAGTTGCGCTCCCAGCATTTACATGATGGGCGGAAGGCCACCAGGAGAAATGCTGTACGCTGTCACAGAATGAACTTGCAGACCTCTAGCTGCGTCTTAAATTGGTGCCTCTCTATCCAGACTATGGCTATGCCAAGAGTCTGCACTTCAGGGTCCTAAGGGATGATGCTTTCAGCTAAAACCAGTTTGTCATAATAAGTGCCAGAATTTTTTTGTAGTTCACAAAAAGTGAACGTGTAGTCCACATACAGGCGGAAAACACAACATTAAAAGAGATAGAACTGGAAATGCCAGATTAATTTCACTCTGCTCACCAGAGAAATACAATAACGCAGAATAAATTTGGCATCAGCAAAGTAGAAAATAAAATCACAAATCGTGGAGGGATCACCTGGTGTTAGTGTATCGGAGTGCACTGGATTCCATGTTATGTCCATTACACACCACATTTTATCAGTTTCACGGTACAAGTCACCAACTATTCAGGAACACAATTTATGTTCGGATTACCAACTAAAAATTAAGCCAGCCATCAAAGGGAGGAGATGCGGCCTAACGGCCTGAGATGCAGACTCATAACTGTCAATCAATTCACAGATCATCTTAGTCTGATGTATTTTAACTGGGGAATGAAGTTCAAGTTCCGGTGTCGGCTCAACATCCTGTGATTGTGAGCAAATCACTTAATCTCCTCGTGCCTAAAAAAAAAAATCTGACCATGTGTAGTGTAATCTGGTGCTCATGTAAAGTGCTCTGATGCCTTTGAGCAGTGGCAGCTCCTCCGCTAAGGCGGAGGAGCGTCGCCCCACTGCTTTTTAGCAGTGAAATAAAGGAAAAATAAAATGATAACTCAACGTGTTGGAATAGAAATGTATTAGCCGAATTCTCAATGCATTGCATGTCTTAAGTTAGCATTAGCTGCACCATTTTGTATTCAGCCGCCATTTTTAGCCATGATCGAAACTAACTTCTGTCTCACTCTGTTCGCCTCAGCAGAAAGCAGCTGCGATATTTTGTTTGTGTTTCTCCAAGGTTGAGCTTCACTATACTAATGAATAGACTGTTTTGTCATCACATACCTTTCTCACTAGATAGGCCTGCTCCCACCCTTAGAGTGGCAGGTACAGGCAGAGTAACCTTGATGCTGAGATAGCATGTGCCCGGTCCCAGGATTGCAGCTCATCCTTCTGTATCTCCTTTGTTCACCAGCTACCAACTGGAAATTTCCAGTCTGGGCGGGTCTTTAGTGGTTCTGAAGATGTACATTATGTGTTACCACGTTGGCGAAGGTCAGTCCCTATGCAGCATTCTAAGGAGGCTGGTCAGACCGGACGCCACTCGAGTGTACTCCTAATAAATACCTTTGGTTTGTATTCTCTACTGTCTGACCGACTCTTCATTTGTTAGGAAGGCTGAGAGGTGGTCGCGAGTGACCCGGTTGGCCCTAATCGGGTCACTTCTTTCATTTGGCGCCCGAACAGGGACTCCTTCGGGTGACCCATACTTGCCTGCGGACAGGTGAGGAGGTCGGGGCCACGTCGGGTCGGACGGGCGGATCGAAGATCTCTGCACGAAAGAGTTTTGAACTCGCAGCTGCCCCGTCGGTCTGACCGGGCGGTGCCTCGTCCAGCGATCATCCCGACTGGGGTCCTGAACGGCAAAACCCTTGGATCTGACCGTTTGTTCCGAAGAGTCGGCAGTGGAGAATAAATTTGTTTGACCTGTGTGCACCAGGTGAGTTTGCTTTGGTTCTTTGTGGATATGGCACCATTTTGATTTGTATTTAACACGGTCTGAGGACCGTCTTTGGACAAGCGCTTGAATTTGTTTGAGTTCCTTATGAACATGGTACCATTTTTTAATTTGAAATTGATGAGATTTGTGAACGGACTTTGGTGAGGATATTTGCAAATATCTGCTAGATATACATAGTAAACCGGTTTTCTTTTGAAAACGCAGTGTCGTAGTAAAGTGTTTTGCTTGGGCTGTCGATGTTGTTCTGCTGATGCTCAATTGGAAAAAAGTCAGCCAGCGCCTCCAGAAGGCACTCCAAATTTTGACATGTACATAAAACATGGCCTTGGCCCGATTATGTTTAGTACGTTATGGCACAAATATACGAGGGACCATGCCGAGTTGTGGTGGCCGTTGACGGGCACTTTTGATGAACAGAAAATTAATTTTCTGCAGGAAAAATTGTTTGCGAAAAGGAGTAGGCAGTCGATGTTTGATTCCCTCAGAACATGGCAAAAGGAAGCTAAACAGAGACGAATGAAAGCAGGGTCCGGAAGGGGAGAATGCAGACAGTGACTCAGAAAGCTGTAGCGCATGATAGAGAGAAAATAGAAAAAGGAATAGAGTGTGCTGATAGGAAATTTCGATTACAATGTGACAAGTCTTATGTTGCCTCAGAAGAAAATGATACATTTGTGGATGAATTGTTAGACACTCGACCTCCACCCCCATAAGCCCCACAGAAAATATATCCTGCTTTCCCACAGCCTCAGTCATTTGTTCCTTCTGTCTGTGCTGCTTCTGTTTCTTCTACTGTTGATCAAGCTGTTGCAGCCACAGCGCCTCCCGCCCTTTCTTCGACTTCGCCTTCCGTGGCTACTATGACTGCCAGTCTCCCTGTTACGCCTATTGTTTCAACATCTCTCTCTCTGGCCCTCACACCTATGACACAGTCACCAGCGATGTTGGTGCATGTTCCTTCTGTTGCTACTCCTTCCCTGTTCCGCCATCCCCCAACATTACTGAGTAGCGGAAAGCCCTACGCGGACTAGGGGACAGAGACTGGGCGACTGCTAGGGAGTGACTGGGGCGGATATTGATACGATCTGATGTGGGAGATGAAGAGAAAAGGGTGGTACCCAATCAGGCCGCTCAGTGGGCTCGTAACCCCATTTACAGTGTGGAAGATGTGTGGAGTGTGATGAAAGATTATGAGCCGTTTGTGCAGCAGCATGCCCTTAAGCACATGTTGGCTACTTTGATTGGACTGTGGGAACAGTGTTTCAATGATGTAGCACCCCAGATTATTTATGATATTAGGGACCATGTATATGCTGCTGATATGGCATCTAGTGAGGTTTTTAATAATGTCGCGACGCTGGGCGCTTATCGAGGTAGGCTGCTTGAGAAGAACCCGAAGACAGTATCCCAATTTCCGATGAGGGAAGTTCACCCCATATATCACCCTGAACTACCGGAGCTACGGGATCAGCAGAATACTGTTATTATACCAAGGGTACAGGCCCGTTTCCAAGAACAATGGGTTTATACTCCATGGAAAAGGAGTGAGTTCGCTTCATCGACAGTGATGACGCTTGCGGATATTGAAATGTTCTTTGGTTTATTGGTGCCCGTTGATATTTGGAGGCAGGTGCACACACACAGGACCACGTTGTGGAATTGGGTGGTACCTGGGATCAGATTAAAGCATGGGACCAGGAGAGGAAGCCTGTGAGAAGCCTTAGGCCGAGATACTAGCTTTGCCTGGCCGAATTATTACCTATATGCACTATCTTATTCCACCGAGAATGGTAGATTGGGACAAGTTAACAGCATGTCGTCAGAAGAAAGATGAAAGTGTGTCCGATTTTTTCACTCGATTTGAAGGTGTATTTTTGGATTTTAGCAGACAGGATTTGTCAGTGGAGGGAGGAATCCGATTGTTCGTTAATAGATTTGGTGGCGGACTTCTTTGCAGAGAAGGTGGGAAAGATCTACTCTACCTTCCCTGACACAGCACGAAACGGGTGCGTGGATAGTGAGGGGACACCCAACATAGCAGAGGCGGAATGTCTCTGTGAATTTGTAGTCCCCACAGGTGACCTACTTAAAGATGTAGCCTTAAGCATCAAGTCAGGTTCACCTAGAGATCCGGCTACCCCTAAGGTTTTAAGAGGGAGTCTAGATGTACTAGAGCCTTATATTAGACACCTTCTTGAGCTCTCGTTTACCTCTGGAACAGTCCCTAAAAGATGGAAAGAGGCGATCGTCATCCCCTTAAAAAAGGAACCGAATGTTAGCATGAGCCAACTGGAAAATGTACGCCCCATCTCACTGCTCCCTTACTTAACCACCTTCTCTGCTATTTTGGCGAACACCCAATTGACAGCTCACATCAATAAACATAACCTGCTTCATCCCACTCAATCAGGTTTTCGTGCTACATACTCCACTGAATCGGCACTGCTCTTATCTACAGAAATCATCTGCAGACATGTAGATGAGGGACAGACGGTGGCTTTAGTTTTATTAGACCTCAGTGCCGCATTTGACACTGTTGCCCATCATACGCTACTTCAGCACCTCAGGAAAGGAGGTATGGCTGGCCGAGCCATGGAATGGTTAAGGTCCTTCTTACATGACTGCAGCTTCCAGGTGTCGCAGGAACCTTTCTACTCTAAAAGCATCAAGCTGGACCAAGGGGTCCCACAGGGCTCCATACTTAGCCCCACCCTCTTTAATCTCTACATCACCCCCCTAGCGGAGATTATTGGGAAATTTGGCATCAGTGTTGTGTCATACGCTGATGAGACACAACTGGTGGTGACCCTAACTCAAGATTATGATAAGGCAGCCATCAATTTCTGTAAATGCCTACAAGAACTGGCGTCGTGGATGGCCTATGACTGCCTTAAACTTAATGGCAATAAAACAGAGGTGCTAGTGATAGGCAAAGCACCCTCGATCTGGTCCTCAGCATGGTGGCCTCAGACGTTGGGACCGACCCCCCCCACCCCTCACTAGGGATCAGGTAAAGAACCTGGGGATGTGGTTGGATACCAAACTATCCTTTGAAACTCACACCAGGCGGGTGGCGGGAAGTTGTTTCGGGGTTCTGCGAGGACTCCGGAAGACCTTAGATGTACTCCCTGTCACAGCGAGGAAAACGATTGTCCACGCGCTGGTGACATCACGTCTGGACTATGGGAATGTCCTCTACCTAGGAGCAAATATCAAATGTGTACAGAGACTCCAATGCATTCAGAATGCTGCGGCTCGTCTCGTTTTAATGCTTCCTAGGAGAGCTTTATCCAACAAGGCCCTGGCTTCCCTTCACTGGCTCCCGGTTAGGGAACGAATTCTCTTTAAAGCTTTGTGTGTCAGCCACTGCATCCTACAGAGGAAGGGGCCCACCTATCTGCACAACCTACTTACCCCCATATGCTCCTACCTGCCGATTGAGATCAAGTGGGACGGGGCAGGTTAGCATTCCAACTATCAGAAGAGCTAGGATGGGAGGTCACTCCTTCCGCTTTCTAGCTGCCACGCATTGGAATAAACTCCCCATAGGGCTCCGGCTGGAGTCTTCGGAGACAATTTTTCGGAGAAAGCTTAAGACCTGGCTTTTTCCATACGCAAGTCCTCCCATCTAATCTTTTTTGTTCTCACCTCATTGCCCGGAACCTGGACTTTTTTGCCGCAGCGTGGGGACACACTAGCTAGTGTAGCCATGCGCTTTATAAATTTGTTTATTATTATTTATTACGAACCTGCTTCCTGAGATCGCGACTCGGTTGCAGGCCTCGGAGAGCACTTGGACCACCTCCTCCCCTTCTGTAATATTGAGTATGGCACAGTATTATGAGCACAGGGAAAATGAGGAGAAGGAGAAGGTGAAGAAAAAGCACAAAGAATTGAAGACCAAAGTGTTGTTGCAGCAGGCTTCTCGAGGGAATGGTAGAGGACGTGGTGGTACGGCCCGACAGCTACCTTGAACTAGTCGGAATACTACTCCTGTAGGGCCAAATCAGTGTGCATATTGTAAGGAGGAAGGACATTGGCGTAGCGAGTGTCCGGTGTTGTTGCAGAAAGTCGCTGCCCCGAGAGGACGAGGTTCTCATGGACGGGGTCGTGGAGCTGGTGGGCAGGACAGAGCTCAGCATGGCGCAGCCTCACAGGACCGTCCCGATAGTAACTACTTCGATGACAATAGGGGCGGACAGTATTATCATGATGACTATGATTTAGACGAGGTGACAGGAATGTCTCACAGCTATGACAGGCAGGGACAGAGTGAGGGACCAGTCCAGATACCTGTAGATCAGCGCGGTCCTTACGTTACGGCAGATTTGCATGTCTCAGCTAAGGAATTTTTGGTGGATACAGGTGCAATGAATAGCTCTATTTCTCGTTCACTGGTCCCCGGGGCAGCTCTGTCTGGCCATAATAATGTTTCGGTAGGATTTTCTGGTGTACCGGTTGTGAGCCCCATTTCCAAGCCTCTTACATTGACTATAGGTCCTTTTACTATGGATTCACCATTTTTGTTGACATCTAATTGCGGAGAGAATTTGCTGGGTTTAGATTTAATAAAGAAGTTGCATGCAACGATTTATTGTTCCCCGGAAGGTGTTTATATGACAATGGGTCCGAATGTGGTCAGCACTATGCAGTGTCTGTCCAAAGATGCACCCCTCCCTGCTGAATTTAAGGACGTGCCACCCACGTTGTGGGCAACAGGTGACACGGACGTAGGACTATTGCAGATACCTCCAGTTTCCATTAAAGATAATGCCATTGTGCCTCGTATTCCTCAGTACAAGATACCGCAAGCAGGGGAACGAGCCTTGTTGCAAATTATACAGGACTTGATTGCGCCAGGAGTTGTTGAAGAGACGACTGCTAATGTGTGTAATAGCCCTATCCTTCCCATTCTTAAGAGGGCACCTTCGGGCTCCTCTGATGATCATCCAGACGTTTATTGTTTTGTGATTGACTTGCGTGATATTAATAAAATAGTGGTTCCTCAGTTCCCGGTGGTCCCTGACATTACTGCCCTTCTGACAATGATTCCTTCCTCTGCTAAATTCTTTTCTGTCATTGATCTGAAAAATGCACTCTTCAGTATTCCGATCCATCCAGACAGCAGGCACTTGTTCGGTTTTACACTAGCTGGCAGAAGCATTAGATTCTGTCGAGCTCCTCAGGGCTATACTGAGAGCCCTAGTATATATAGCTAAGCCTTGATAGCCAAATTGGACTCCCTCACGCTTCCCTCAGATAATGTATTGCTTCAATATGTAGATGACCTTCTCATCGCTTCTGACACTGAAAAGGGTTGCAAAGACATTACGGTTAAATTGTTGCTGCATTTGGCACACCACAGACATAAAGTGTCCCTTTCCAAATTTCAATATTGTCGACAAGAGGTCACCTATTTAGGTCACCTACTGTCGAAGGAGATTGATCCCTGAGCGCATCAGTGCCATTGTTAAAATGCCTATCCCTAAAACTCAGAGGGAGGTGCATGCTTTTATTGGCATTACTTCCTATTGTCACCAATGGATCCCCAACTACTCGTTACTAACAAAGCCTTTGCTGGCATTAACCACTAAAGATGTGCATGAACCCTTGCCTTGTACGCCTGGATGTCAGCAGTCTTTTGAGCAATTAAAAGTTACGCTTTGCTATGCGCCTGTGCTTGGTACACCTGACTACACGAAGCCGTTCGTGCTGTACGTACACGAGATGGCTAGTTGTGCGCTCTCTGTTTTAACACAGGCCTTTGGAGGTAAGCAACGGCCGTGTGCATATTTTTCTGCTCTTCTTGACCCTGTCGCAAGAGCCCTCCCGAGCTGTCTAAGAGCGGTTGCGGCAGTGGCCGTCTCTATAAGGCAATCGGCTGGGCTCGTACTTGATACTGACCTCACAGTTATGGTGCCCCATGCTGTGGATACCCTTTTGAATAAGACCAAGATGCAGCACCTCACCAATGCACGTCTGACCGGTTATGAGTTGACTCTCTTTGCACCACGTCACGATTAAAAGATGTGCCACTCTAAACCCAGCCACGTTACTACCCCTCCCTTCTGAAAGTGAGGAAATTGACATACATGATTGTATCTTTCGAACGGAGGAAGAGACGAAAGGACGGGTAAACCGGACTGATGTTCCCTTATATGACCCCAAGGGGAAATATATGTCGATGTCTCTTGTTTTAAGTTACCAGATGGCACTATAACTGCTGCATAAGCAATTACAACACTGTACACGGTAGTTGAGATGTCACGAGTTCCCTATCAGTCGGCCCAAGCTGCAGAGCTCGTTGCCCTTATTCGAGCCTGTGAGTTGAGTGAGGGACTGGCTGTCGATATCTACACTGACAGTCAGTGCGCCTTTGGAGTCGCCCATAATTTTGGGCGGCTCTGGGCAGAGAGGGGGTTTCTCACTTCACATGGGATGAAAATCCAGTATGGCCCTCTTATACATAGGCTTTTGTCGGCTTTGACACTCCCCAAGAAATTAGCGATAGTGAAGTGCAGCGCCCACAAGACAATTACTGACAATGTGGATAAGGGGAATGCCTTTGCAGACCAGACAGCTAAGGAGACAGCCCGAACGAAGATGAAAAAGATGTTTGTAGCAGGTCCCGCTAGGTGGGTGCCCGAGGTCACCATGTTTGAGGATACGCTGGAAAGCGTCAAGGAGATACAGAGTGAGGCAACAATTGAGGAGTTAGCAGTATGGCAGGAAAGTACAGCACGTTTGGATGAGGAGGGGTGTTGGACTGATAAGTCAGGGAAGCAGAGATGGATACTGCTAGATGCATATGTTCTTCCTGTAGTTACCATGGCGCACGGGCCAGCTCATATCAGTGCTAAAGGTATTTGTAAGTTGTTAGACCCTGTATGGCAAAATGATAACATTCCAAAGACTTCCGCCCATTCAGTCAAATATTGTATGGTGTGTATGATGCACAATCCTGGAAAAGGTACCCCTATGCCACCTGGCAACTTTGCACCTCCCACTTTCCCTTTTGAGGTCCTTCCGATAGATTATATAGAAATGGACCGAGTCAACAATTTGAAATATGTGTTAGTGGTTGTTTGTGCATTCAGTAAATGGGTTGAGGCTTACCCCACCAAAGAAAATACAGCCATAGCGACTGCAAAAGTACTCCTGAAGGAGTTCTTTCCTCGCTTCGGCTTGCCCCATTTGATTTGGAGTGATAACGGAAGTCACTTCAACGCGAGAGTCATTGAGTTGGTTTGTGAGGGACTACATATCAGACAAAAATTTCATGCTGCGAATCACCCCCAGTCAGCAGGTTTGGTTGAGAAGTACAATGGTACTCTCAAACTGAAATTGGCAAAGATTCAGGAGAGCACAGGGTTGCAGTGGCCAGATGCTTTACCATTAGCCCTTTTGTCCACAAGAACAGCGCATTCTAGGACAGGACTGTCACCCTACGAGGTCGTGTTCGGGCGCCCGGCAAATGTCTGGGGTGTCCTGCGTCCTTGTCGGTTTTCAGAAATGGAATATCCTCTGTTAGTGGACTATCTGTATGAGTTAACTAAAGTCTGCGTTCTATTCACCAACAAATCCAGGATTCACTCACGCCAGTACCTGAGGGGCCAGGACATGACATTTGGCCTGGTGATTATGTGTTAATCCGGAATTTCCAGAGAAAGAAGAACTTGGGGCCAGTCCAGGTGCTCCTTGCCACCCGCACAGCAGTCAAAGTCGCCGGCTGAAAGAACTGGATTCATTGTCAGCATTGCCGCAGAGTGCCTCTTCCCTTGCCCTATGATCAGTGGGTCAGGGATGGATTAGGGGACTCGGAGTGGGATCAAGTCCCACGATTTGTCCCCTTTTAGGATGCCAAGCTCATGTGGACCCAAACTGAGGCTGAGAACGATGAGGTACTAAATGCAGCAGTGACCCCGGAGAATAAGGCAATTCCAGAGCCCCTCTCTACTGCCCCTCTGTGTCTGAGCCCCTTTTTACTGACCCTTCTGTGCCTGGAGTAGCTAGGTACAATTTGCGCCCCTGACGGAGGAACAGTGCACCAAAGGAAAAGTCAGATTAGCTGGGATGGACTGCACAAGTTAGGCAACAGTAGTTTAGGGAGAGGCGAGATTGGTGCATTGTTCGGACATTGGAAAGGATAGATCGAACGTGCTCCCCTGGAGGGGGGTACATTATCCTGTGCGACGTGGGATTTCATCAAGAGCTAGGATCGAACAGCCCCACCGCCGGTGCTCAAGAGCGCCAACATTGATGATAAATAGGAGTCTACCAGTGAGGCTCTGACGGACACTGGGAACACTTGCCCCTTTTTATCATCAGTTCCATTGTACTCCCTTTCCCTACTTTACAATGTACCCGTTTGGTCGACCCATTTCTGAGGAAGAACAGCCCTTTGCACCTGCGCGTCCCGAACAGGGTTGGTCCACGAAAAGTTAAAAAAGTTTTTGCATCAATAGTTGTTAATGCACTAATAATTGTGTTAGGGATATCCTACTTCCTGGATGAGAAGTACCCTGTGGACTCCCTGGTTGGTACAACGCCTGTTCCCCCTGAACACGTTTGTTACTTTGGTCCCTCATAAAGGAGAACATCAACAAACTTATGCAGACAATGTGTTTTTACAAATGTTGCATCAGGCCCATGATACGTCCATGATACGTCCAATGCTACTAATTGTTGGATCTGTGGATTGCTCCCCTCAGTTACACATAAGAGTGATATTCTACTATCAATGCCATTATCCTATCTCGGGAGATGTGAGGGGTGGTCGAACTGTTTACTATGGTGCATTATCACTTTCAATTCTCTGCTATAAATATGAAATCTGCTGACTCTCGCACTGTGATAGAATATATACATTTCCATCAAGGGTTTACTTCCACAGGGTTGGGAGAACAAGGGACCCTTGGTACATTGTCTCCAACAGCTTGTATGAATGTATATGAGAAGGTAAAGAACGAAACATGGCTTCGACATGAAATGTTGGATTTCCAAGGGTTCAATGCCACTGAATATTTCCGATCTTTCCAAATCCGCAATATTACTAAGGACCAGGCGATGCCAGTGTCAGTAGTCAACACAATAGCTGGTTTCTCTGTTCAGGGAATTGCGAAGGTGAAAGTGGGAGAGAGTAATTGCAATTACACATATACGCTGAGTACGATTAGAGGCCCGCCCTTGTGCCCACCATATAATGTCTATTTTGTTTGTGGATCCCAAACTTATGTTTGGCTTCCTAGGGGGTGGTCAGGTACATGTTACCTCTCTTTTCTTCTTCCCCTAGTGTATATAGCACCGTCCAATTACCATAAGGACCATCAATTGCAGCGTAGGAGTGCATACCTCCCCCGGGTTAGAAGGGTTATTAACACAGAAGATATAGATCAGACAGATACCACTTTTCAACAGTTCACAGACGCCATGAATAGTCTTAATATTCGTTGGCTCACAAGAGTTGTAGAGAGGGTCATTAATACTACAGCATGGATACTGACGAATATCACAGCTGAGTTCCAGGCTACAAGTCTTGTTGCCTTACAAATCCGGATGGTGTTAGACGTCATCCTTGCTGACCGGGGAGGGGCCTGTTGCGTCATTGGCAGTAGCTGTTGTGTATACATCCCAGACCACACCCCTAATGTGTATGCTGCCATCCAGAAGTTGCATAGGCTCTCATCCAACATACACCAAGAGAATGGTACCTGGACTCTATCTGGATGGTCCTGGGGTCTATTCACGTCCTGGGGTTGGAAGATTCTTATCTTTCTGGTTGCAATTGCTGGTATTATTTTCACCTGTTGCCTTTGCATACACTGTCTCCCTGCTTGCTGTGCTTATTGTGTAAAGACTCTGACGCCCAAACCAAAGATTCCAGTACATGACACTAAGACCACGGCCATGATGATGCAGGATATACAAGATCTAATGTCAATAGATGAAGGCATTTTTTAATATTGATAACGCCTGTATCTGCTTGTAGTGGTAGCCCTTATGTTCTGTAAGAAGTTATTTGCTCTTAGACAGTAGTAAAATGAGTTGGCGAATGCTAAAAGGAGGGTCTGTTGGAATAGAAATGTATTAGCCGAATTCTCAATGCATTGCATGTCTTAAGTTAGCATTTGCGGCACCATTTTGTATTCAGCCGCCATTTTGAGCCATGAGACGAAACTAACTTCTGTCTCACTCTGTTCGCCTCAGCAGAAAGCAGCTGCGATATTTTGTTTGTATTTCTCCAAGGTTGAGCTTCGCTATACTAATGAGTAAACAGTTTTGTCATCACATACCTTTCTCACTAGATAGGCCTGCTCCCACCCTTAGGCGGCGGGTGCAGGCAGAGTAACCTTGACGCTGAGATAGCATGTGCCCGGTCCCAGGATTGCAGCTCATCCTTCTGTATCCCCTTTGTTCACCGGCTAGCAACTGGAAATTTCCAGTCTGGGCGTGTCTTTAGTGGTTCTGAAGATGTACATTATGTGCTACCACGTTGGCGGAGGACAGTCCCTCTGCAGCAATCTAAGGTGGCAGGTCAGACCTGACTCCACTCGAGTGTAGTCCTAATAAATACCTTTGGTTTGTATTCTCTACTGTCTGACCGACTCTTCATTTGTTAGGAAGGCTGAGAGGTTAGTCTTAATATTCGTTGGCTCACAAGAGTTGTAGAGAGGGTCATTAATACTACAGCATGGATACTGACGAATATCACAGCTGAGTTCCAGGCTACAAGTCTTGTTGCCTTACAAATCCGGATGGTGTTAGACGTCATCCTTGCTGACCGGGGAGGGGCCTGTTGCGTCATTGGCAGTAGCTGTTGTGTATACATCCCAGACCACACCCCTAATGTGTATGCTGCCATCCAGAAGTTGCATAGGCTCTCATCCAACATACACCAAGAGAATGGTACCTGGACTCTATCTGGATGGTCCTGGGGTCTATTCACGTCCTGGGGTTGGAAGATTCTTATCTTTCTGGTTGCAATTGCTGGTATTATTTTCACCTGTTGCCTTTGCATACACTGTCTCCCTGCTTGCTGTGCTTATTGTGTAAAGACTCTGACGCCCAAACCAAAGATTCCAGTACATGACACTAAGACCACGGCCATGATGATGCAGGATATACAAGATCTAATGTCAATAGATGAAGGCATTTTTTAATATTGATAACGCCTGTATCTGCTTGTAGTGGTAGCCCTTATGTTCTGTAAGAAGTTATTTGCTCTTAGACAGTAGTAAAATGAGTTGGCGAATGCTAAAAGGAGGAGTCTGTTGGAATAGAAATGTATTAGCCGAATTCTCAATGCATTGCATGTCTTAAGTTAGCATTTGCGGCACCATTTTGTATTCAGCCGCCATTTTGAGCCATGAGACGAAACTAACTTCTGTCTCACTCTGTTCGCCTCAGCAGAAAGCAGCTGCGATATTTTGTTTGTATTTCTCCAAGGTTGAGCTTCGCTATACTAATGAGTAAACAGTTTTGTCATCACATACCTTTCTCACTAGATAGGCCTGCTCCCACCCTTAGGCGGCGGGTGCAGGCAGAGTAACCTTGACGCTGAGATAGCATGTGCCCGGTCCCAGGATTGCAGCTCATCCTTCTGTATCCCCTTTGTTCACCGGCTAGCAACTGGAAATTTCCAGTCTGGGCGTGTCTTTAGTGGTTCTGAAGATGTACATTATGTGCTACCACGTTGGCGGAGGACAGTCCCTCTGCAGCAATCTAAGGTGGCAGGTCAGACCTGACTCCACTCGAGTGTAGTCCTAATAAATACCTTTGGTTTGTATTCTCTACTGTCTGACCGACTCTTCATTTGTTAGGAAGGCTGAGAGGTGGTCGCGAGTGACCCGGGTGGCCCTAATCGGGTCACTTCCTTCAAATGTTATTGTCATTTTATTTGTTCCTGCTGTGGCAGCTTTGCAGGGCGGGCTGCTCTGCTCTCAGAGCAGGAAGAGGAGTGGCATGCACACTCTGTAAGTGCGCATGAATGTTTGACCAGCTGTCTCGGGCCGGCCAAACATTCATGCGCACTTTGCATGTTCTCCACCCAGGCTCTATTGCAGCCTGGGTAGAGAACACGCCCAGGCTCCCACACTGCCTGTCTGAGTGCCGAACCACGGCGCTCAGACTAATCACAACACTGGGTTGCAGCATTGTGATTGGCTATGGGGAGCCTGGGTGTGCTTCCTGTTCCGGCTGGAGCGAGAGCCGCGGCAAGGAAGTGGCGAGAAGGTGCGTTTTATTTTTTACACCCACTTCCCCCAGCCCTCTCCACACCCGCCCACTTCCCCCGATCCGTGCCGGCCTCCACTACCTTTGAGCCAAGTCTACGCAAAACAAAGGTCTCCAACAGATTAACATTCTAGACCCTTTCTGAAATTTAAATTGGTTTCAGTCATTCTGGATGTTAATGGAGTCAGAAGGGGGCACGGAGTCACCAATGTGTCCCTCCACAGCTATGGGTGAAATGACTCCTGACCATCTTGAAAACTATGAATGTTAGAGCCCAAGTTCTGCATTACGCTGTGAATCCGACAGTATCTTAGGTTCAAGATGCTGTTTTGAAGGGAGCTACTGTATGGTCTTAAGAGCTCATTAAGAGAGTTAATTAAAGGAGGTCCAATAATTTGTGCCAGACGATAAGCAGTGCTCCTTTGTTAAATCACTTCAACATTTTGGATTATTGACACTTGAAAGACACATGAATACAATTTATTGAAAAGCCTAATCAGGATAACGTTATAGGGAGACCAATGTGGCCCAATATTTGACATCTGAACAGGGTGTTAGATTTCTTAAGTGCTTAAGGTAGAAGCTATTGGCTTATCCAACTTGTGCCATCTGTTACAAAGTATATTGTTTGGTTCATTAGTGCTTGCAGAATTTTTACTCAAAGGTCTTTGAATGCAGTGGGACAGGTAGATAGATGTAGGATATGCAAAAATTAGGGGATTTAGATGTTTAGAGTTAATCACTGTTACAGAAGGGAGAAAAATGGTCTGCATCCAGCACTGAATGCTCCTGAGACTGTCATAAATGACATTGAGACTTAGATTGCAGAGGTTTCTTTTCTACACACCGGTGCTGCATTTACCTCACTAAGGGCCATTATTTCATCACATCTTTTCGTTCTCCCATAACAGTAGTGTCTAACACAGTT
The DNA here is from genome assembly GCA_963921515.1 of Calotriton arnoldi. Taxonomy (NCBI): domain Eukaryota; kingdom Metazoa; phylum Chordata; class Amphibia; order Caudata; family Salamandridae; genus Calotriton; species Calotriton arnoldi. Next base: position 1,239,886 of record CAWUFW010002022.1, read on the forward strand.
GTCAGAGAACTGGATCCATGCCACATACACATGCAGCATAATCCAGCAGCATAAAGCCCATCAGCACCTTGAGACCCTTACAGGTAAAGCAGCCACGCTTTACAAATACTGAGCGATTGATTGAATTCCACGACAGCCACTGAAAACATAGATTAGCTCACTTTTAAAATCTGCCATTGATCCAACCTTCGCTATTTTACTTTGGACACCGCGGTCTACGCCATCTAAGGCTCACTAACTCCCTATCCTGCCTTTAGAGCCTATATGTATTTTAATTCACACTGAGCACTGGGTGAAATTTAGGGGTGGGCGGTAAACTCGGCTCTGCGAGTGGAGTTGGCGGAGTTTTTCCACTCCGCTTCGAGCACGGAGTTTGGCAAAAACTCTGCCAACCGCCACATGGCAGAGTTTACCAGAGCCCACCGCCCACCCATAATTAGAGTAACACATGCACTGCACAGATCCTGAGAGCTTTTACAAAAATAAAGCATACGGACATTTGGTTCTGTTATATTCCATATAGGTACCCTATATAGGCGCAGGTAACAGTGCAACCTTTCACCTATATTCTTCCCTACATTACATACATGACGGTTCTTAAGGACTGACCTTTTACCTAGATACAACACTGCATTCAGAACGCGGGTTTCCCCCTAGTTCGAATCCCTTACATTATGCATGAGGCTTCTTGGAAGCACAGCAGGACTAACATCTCCTGTATAATATCTCTGTATAAAGTTCAGGCCCGACGTCATCCTTTAGGCCAACACAGTAACACAGCAAGGTAGGACCCCTGGGGAGACCTATGGGTATATCACATCTTGCTTAGAAGGACAGAGGAGACCGAGACTTCCCGGCTGACACACTGACCAGAGACGCTGAGGTTCCTGCAAGCAGACACTCCAGCTCGCAGTGGTCTAACATCCCTCGCAGGGTGTCCAACTCGAGACCAGGACGGGGTCCCATATTCTCTCATTCTCAGGTAATGGGGTTGACTAGATCCTAGAGGGATTCTTGGCATAACACCTACACAGATGCTAGGTACATTTAGGTACATCTAGTTAGGGAGGCATTGTAGGAGTACGCACTTTTTATCATGTGTTTTATGTACTTGTATATATTCATGATTACTGCAAGATGGTAGAACTTTACCATCCCTTTACTTTCGTAGTACTTCTAATCATATATCTCTGCTACTGTCTAATGGTTGTTGCAGCTCATCTATTCTACACTAGAATAACAACTGTTCAATAAATTCTTATTGAAAACGCCCAGCCTGTTTATTCTGTGTATCTCTCTGAGACAAACTAAGTGAGCACGAGTGACTGAGCGAAAGGTAGTATATTATTTCGACAATTCTGAGGGATCAGGGTTGTCATGTTCTGAGGTTGCCAAGAACTATTCTCTCCCCGGTAAGAGGAGATTCTAGTGGCACTGTGAGCTAGCTGATACAGACAGGCTAACATACCCGGTGGGGGTGCACGGATTCAGTCTGTCACCAATCCCACAGTTTGTTATCCAAACGCGCAGATCCTGTATAGGTTATATAGGAACTACACGACATGGCGCCGCCAACGTTGGTTGAGTACTTATTTAACAGTAGAATAGGAGTAGTTCAGTTGTGCTATTCTCAGAGACCCCTACTCACAAAACACCAGAGACGTCTGGAGTGGGTGGGCACAAACTCCGCCACAGCTGAGTAGGCTAAAAAATCCTATTTATTGGCTGTTGGTTAATCAAGCTTGAAGGACAGTGTTCCTAAAATTGTGCAAAAACACCTTATCTTAGTTTAGTTGAAAATCTTCTTCCTCTAAAAAAATTTTTAAAAAATGACTGAAGACGTAGAAAACGCGGGAGGAGTTGTGCATAGTTTGCACCTCTCAGATGAAAGAAGAAAATGCAGATGCAATTGAAGAAAATTTTAGAAATACAGTCACCCTGAAACTAATTGCGCATGGTGTAAGGGCCAGGGGTGGCATAGTAGCTTTCGTGATTGAGGCACACAAAGCATACAGAGCAGAGGTATTTTATTTGTGGGTTACATTCCCAGCAGCAAATGCAAGAACAAAAACATTTCACTCCTACACAGAAGGAGATGCACCAGCGGAATATTGTCCGTTTGAGGACATTGAGGTTCCGCTCACGTACCAGGAACACTTATACTGGTTTAAAGGCGCCCTACCCCATATAAGAAGAGTGAGACTCGGCCCGCTCGGAAGAGAAGGGGCAACATGGCCAATACTAGCGGCCTACACACCACATCCTGACATTGAAACAATGCCACCAGGAGACTTACTTCACTCAGCCCCACGCTCTTCAACATCTACATGGCCCCCCTCGCCGCCATCGTCAGACGGCATGGGCTCAGCATCGTATCCTACGCCGACGACACCCAGCTCATCCTCTCGCTCACGAAGAATCCCGAGGACACCAGACTCCGTTTCCAGGACGGTATGAAAGACGTGGCAGCCTGGATGAAGCACAGCTGCCTGAAGCTAAACTCAGAGAAGACCGAGGTCCTCATCCTCGGGCCCTGCACCTCCGCCTGGGACAACACCTGGTGGCCCTCCGCTCTGGGACAACCACCCACCCCCACAAACCATGCTCGGAACCTCGGCATCATCCTCGACTCTTCACTCTCCATGAACCACCAGATCAACGCCGTCGCCTCCACTAGTTTCAACTGCCTTCGCACCCTCCGGAAGACTTTCAAGTGGATCCCCCCAGACTGCAGAAGGACCGTCACCCACGCACTCATCACCAGCAGGCTGGACTAGGGCAACGCCCCCTACGCTGGAATCAACAAGACTCTTCTGCACAGGCTCCAGACCATCCAGAACGCCGCAGCCAGACTCGTCCTCGGGACACCGCGCCATGAGCACATGACCCAACACCTACGAGACCTCCACTGGCTCCCCGTCGAGAAGAGGGTCACCTTCAAACTCCTCACCCACGCCTACAAATCCCTCCACAACATCGGACCCAAATACCTCAACGAGCGATTATCCTTCCACGTACCCAAGAGAAACCTCCGCTCCGCCGACCTCGCCCTGGCAGAGGTCCCCCGCATCCGCAGAAACAGAACCGGTGGAAGAGCTTTCGCCTACATCGCAGCCAAAGCCTGGAACGAGCTCCCGGTGAACATCAGACTCACCCCGACCCTGCACATGTTCAGGAAGGACCTCAAGACCTGGCTCTTCGACTGATCCGGAGCCGCCCCCCCCCCCACCCCCACAGCGCCTTGAGACCCTTACGGGTGAGTAGCGTGCTTTACAAACCCCTGATTGATTGATTGACTCACACAACACAAAGAATTGATAAAAATGTACAGAAACTTGACGCAATTCGTCATGAGGACACTTGCAGTCCAAACAGTAATGGTTGCAACAAATGGAACTCAAGCTCAGAGTACAGCAACTAAAATCACACCACAGACATTACACGCGGTGATGGGTAAAATGCCCACAAAACGTGAACAAATGCCATTCTGAGTAGCTCAGAAAATAACACAGCTAGAGGCAGTATTCCCGAATATTACCCTGTATGAAAAACACAGAATGCTAACAATCCGCTTGCCCATGGGGATAACACCACAAATAGAGGATTGCACCACTTGGGGTACAGTTTTTGCTGCCATTTATACCAGAACTCATGGTATCCCGTCATTAGCAGTAGTACCAGACGTATTGAGACAAATACAAAACAAGTACAGAGCAGAGCCTGCTCTGAACTTAGGGATGAAGTTACTAGGTAACTATGCCCAGGTATCAGCCATAATATTAGCTAATATTAAAGGGGAAGCAGCTTCAGTGGCTATCCACCAAAGCCTAAGGGAGTTCAGTCCTTTAGAACAGGAACACCAACTACCCAAAATAATTGAAACTGCATATGCAGAATTAGGCAGAGACAGTTTGGGTGGGAAAAACTTAAAACCACAACTAATAAGCAGTCCTGAAAAGGACACTTCCAAGCAGACACCTGCTTCAACAAAAAAGAAGTGGGACAATAAAAAACAATAAAACTTTGAAGGAAACCGATCTCAATCCAGAGGTAGATCTCCTCCACAGGAGCCCTCCGAAAAGAGGTATGACCTTAGGAATAGGGATAATATTAGGAAACCTGACCGGTATCAGGATACTGATACACGTTCCTCTCATTCCTTTCAGGGTTCATCGAAAAACTCCGAGAGGGAAGGATGTTCAGACAGACAAGAAGAGCGTACAAAGTCCAGAGACAAGCAGCACGCTCAAGATTACACTTCTAAAAAAGAAGAAGAGAAACTAAAGCAAAAGCCAGTTCAAAAAGAAGAAGGTTGCAGGTCTAAAGATCAGACATGCCCAGAATTCTGAGGACTCGACTACTGAATGGGGAATGGGCTCTGACGATGGGAGACAGTGCGGCAGAAGTAACAATAGCTCACCAGAACCTGATGGAATTTCTGGTGACAGCGGACTTGAATGATTATATCATGGTAGAGACACCCGATACTAGGGTAAGTGTCCCACATAAGTTATATGAAATAACACTCCAAATGGAGGGGTACAAATGTAGGACTGTTAGAGGTCTCTTTTGGGAGAATCTGTCATTTGGCTATGACATTTTGTTAGCTGAACAAGATTGTCCGCCAGCATTCGCCATGGATTGCCCTAAAGGAGAAACGGTAATTTTACCGGCATTCTCAGACCATATTCCCAGGCTCCTAAAACACACATATGCGCAGGAGTGGGCGGTAGCCCAAGCCCCTGCATTATGTAAAAACCATGTTGGATGGGATGAGGATTCAACCCACCACATAATTCCTTTAAAAAATACTCCAACTGCACAAAGGCAGTATCTAATAAAGCAAGAAGCTAAAACACAGGTCAGGGAGATCTTAGATCAACTTGAATACCACGGGGTGATCGAAAATTGCACCTCATCAATGAATAATCCTTTGTTTCCGGTCATGAAACCTGACAATTCATATTGTTTGGTTTTAGATTACAGAAATTTAAACACTTGCACAAAGACTTTTGCAGTCCAAAATGCACACAGTGCCGCATTAATGAATAATGTTGTGTGGAAAAAATATAAAACGACACTTGATATCTCAAATGGATTTTTCTGCCCAAAAATAGTGCCTGAAAGCAGGTATCTAACAGCATTCTCAGCGCTAGGGTCACAGCGTCAATTTTGCTGACTCCCCCAAGGGTATAAAAACAGCCTGGGGTTGTTTTCGGCCAGAGTAACTGAGTTACTTCAAAATTTGGATGAAGAGGCATTGTCCTATGTGGATGATATGTATCCAACGGACGATGACCTAGAGGAGCACTTAAACAGAGTGAACACCATAATTTTGGGATTTGCATCCGAGGGCTACAAATTCAACTTTAAAAAAATCAAAGATTGGCCACCTCAGTGTCCTGTTTTTAGGATATGAGCTTTAAAGTGAAGGGAAAAGCCTGGCAGACAATCTTTTAGAAAAATGTGCACTACTTCAACCTCCAAAATCATTGAAAAATGTACAATCAATCCTGGGATTCCTAAATTTTGGTAGAACATACATTTTAGATTACGCTGAAAGAGTAAAACCTTTCTACGATTTAATAAAACCTGATTTTTCAGTAAGACATTGGATGCAGGAACACACAGATATGCTTCGTTCCTTACAGGCTGACATGATAGCTTCCAAACACTTACAGACACGCGTAAACGTGCGTAACCTGGTGATAGGTATAGTTGCGGGTCAATCTGGGTACACCTATCTAACATATAATGAAGGTGAAACAGTACCAATAGCATATAAATCACATTTGTACTCAAATGCTGAGATGCGCTTCGCATCTACAGAAAAGATTCTGACAGCAGTACAAACTGCGGCAGTGAGAGAAAGAGCACTGGCTCAGGTGAAACGAATAATAGTAGTGACTCCGGTTCACGCCTTAGAGGCTGCGACAAAAGCAAGCGTTCCTAACGCTAAAGCCTTGCATCCAAGATGGATACAGTGGGCTAATTCTCTCACTGCAACAGATGTGGAATACAGGTACGACCCAAATTGAAAGACACAAGCATTTCTGAAATACGAACAAGAATATCCTCTACCAAACGAAATAATGCCTCTAGATCAGTATGAATATATAATTTACACTGACGGATCAGCTCAACCGGCCATAGGAAGTAAGCAACAATATAGCGCAGCATGCGCAATCGTTAAAGGTCCCATGCGGGATGGAAAGTTCCACCCAAGTTGCACAAAAATGCAATCTCTAGGAGACTGCACAGCAGAGCTGGCAGAGTTGAAAGCCTTGATACTGGCACTGGTAAATACAGATCGAGAATTCTCCACACTAATTGTGTGCGATTCATTTTACTGTGTACAATCATATAATGAATATTTGCTGCACTGGGTTCAAAACGGGTTCAAAGATGCAAAAGTTGGCACAATTAAGCATAAAATGCTTAGGGAAACAGGTAGTTGAGTTGAAAACCGAACTATCGAGAGCTCACGTGATACATACACCGAGTCATCAGCGTGATGGCGTTCACGTTGAAGGGAATTCATTGGCTGATGAAGCCGCAAAGGGGACTGTACGCACGGCTTCCGTAGCTGCAATCACTCGTTCTAAAACGAGAATAGACAGTGAGATTATGGTGGCTGTCATTGCTTCACACAAAAACAGCAAAGCAGTACCAAAAAGGTTTTCACTCAAGTACTCCTACAAGTTAGATGCCAATAACATTCCATTTGCTCAGATTCCTGGAGTGGAGGATAGAGTAATACCAAACATGGATCTTAGGTTAGGTTTAATTCTAGCAGCACACGAAGGGATAGGTTCTGTACATGCAGGAGTTTTCGGCGACTGTTTCTTTATTGAAACAACGCTATTGGTGGCCTGGGTTAACAAAGCAGTCTAAAGACTATGTCTTGAAATGCGACATCTGCCAGCAGATGAAAGGTTCCACGGTAACACGTCCAGCACAGACACCATTATTAATATCAGATAAACCACTAGTGTGTGTTTACTTGGACCACTGCGGCGCCTTACAAAGAGATGGTGCTTACAGGTATATCATGCTTGCAGTGGATTCCTGCTCAAGATTCCTATGGGTGTGGCCCCAACGCTTGGCTGACGCTCGAACTGTTATAAAAGATTTGCAAGTCTTTATAGGGACATACGCAATTGGCACATTACATTCTGACCAGGGCCCTGCGTTTAGCTCTCGGGCTTACAAGGAGGCCATGTGAGGAATGGGTGTAGCATTGCGGTACTCCTCTCCATACCATCCCAAGGGAAATTCGGTTGTGGAGAGGAAAAACCAAGACTTAAAGCAGTCTTTAATAGCTAGAGTATTAGGTACGGGTGAGAGTTGGGAAAAACATCTGTATGGAGTGCAGCGAGCATTAAATAACATGGCAAGAAGTTCTCTAGGGGGGTCACTCCATATGAGGTCCTATTTGGGACAAGAATGTGGGTACCTGATCTTGATTGTGAAGGCGCAGTGGCGGATAAAAAACCTTTTGGCATCCATGATCGTTTGGCTGTTTTACAGGATCTAAATGAATCCAGGACACAACAAAGTAATGTCCATATGAAGCAGACCGCCACTGGGGAAGTCAAATCAGTCACGGCAAGACCTGTCTGGATCCCAAAAGTCTGGGATCTGGTCAGAGAGAAAATAGCGGACAAGAAAGAATTTGGGCCATCATACAGAAAGACTGTACAGGTCCTAGCAGTTGAAAGAACAAGAACTGTACTTCTACCGCCTCTTGCCGGAAAAAAGGAGAAAAGATTTGTCTCAATCGACCTAATCAAACCACACTATGTGGCAGATACTGAGTAGTAGGCCATGTGGACTCCAAAGTAGCAGACGCCCTCCTCTCGCTACAATTCAAGAAGTTCAAACGGAAAGACTCATCACGTTCGAAGAGTCTCCTGCACGGAATGATGGACTATGCAATAATGCTATGGAACTCGTTCCCCTTGAACCTGAAGTTCAAATTCAGAAACAAAATGAAAGACAAATTTCAATTCGACCAAATACAGATGTCTACATCAACACACCTCAATGAGAGCAAACTACGATTTCTGCAAATCCGGATGCAATACCAACAATTGATCGAACTGCTTCTGCTACTTCATAAACTTTGATACGTTTTCTTTGGATCCAAGTGAACCTGAAATGATGCCAGCCCAAAAATCGCGCAAGCAGCAAGTTAAAGACTTTCTGAACTTTCTTTAAAAAATGTACCTGGTGTCACCTTGGGTAGAACTATGGCTAATTACCGGGATACTTTTCTTTGTTTTCTGGTTATGCTTAGTAATAGTTTTTAGCATGCTTGTTAATGGAAAATACCTTCGACAAAGCTCTGCAGCCCAAAAGGTGAACTTAATTTTAAAACCACACCAATCATCTCATCGAGAACAAAGAGACTTGTCATCAGTGAACATTACAGCAGTTCCTATACCTGATGGTATAGTTTGGGACAAGGTTGATTTCGATATATTTGGTCCGACCGAACTTTTAAGAATTCCCCATTTATTTAAAATATCGTTGAGTGATATCATTACCTCAAGTACATTTTACGATGATTGGGATTTTGAAACTGTAAACAAAATGTTGTCTGATTTGGAAAAATCTGCTGCGTTTTCTAATAGTGAAACATTGGAAAGCAAATCGGATTTCGAAACAATGTATTGTTATCAACACTATGGTCATCACTTTCTGCATAAATCTGCTAAACCTAGAAATGTGTTCACTTACAACCAGTGGGAACATTGTCCAACACCGCCGAAAGGCAGTTCAAAAACATTTACACAAAAGTTTCCATATTTTTCAGGGTTTAATATGTCTGACCCAGCATCATATTATTATCAGGTTGCACCAACATCAGCACAGAAAAATATGTTAACAAACACCAAACAGATTTACTCTACTTCCTTTATTGTCCAGTTGTCTGTACAAGGTTTCGACTTAAGGAAAGACACCATAGACCTAAAATCAGTCTGGGGTACTAGCGAATGGCAAGTACAAGGAATAAAAGCTTTGTTTAGAGCATGCCTTATCCCTCAACAAATCATGTTTTTGAACGAGACAGTGCAACAGACGTCTTGCCTTGGACTAGCCAAGAACAAAGACTTGAACACACCTCGGCTGCCAACTCCATCGCACACCGAGGACAACATAACATCACAGAAAGAGATTACGTTGAATGACATTATACAATACAATAGATCAGACCCCGATTGGAAGAAATGGTTGATTTGGCCCACAGACACTAATAGTTGTCAGGCGAGATTCATGGGTAAAACCAAAGGGTTCGCTATCCATAGGCCAGATCCACGTTATGTACAGAGAGAACATCCAGGGGTAGTGACATCCTATAGTGTTGGGAAGTTGTGCCTTGATTGGCTAAAAACCTCAACAATCACAAAGGTGAAACAACACTTATCCTTACTGTCACAGGATGTGGATCTCAGGGATTTTTTACTAGGTCCCAGGAAGCCACGTCAGAAACGTTTCATTTATGCTGTCTACAATGAAATATGGAAAATATCCCAACAAGAGGCCACAGAGAGATTACGTGAAATAGACCGTATAAATCTAGAAAAATCTCTAGCAGTGGTAGACAATGGGTTAACTACATTGACCTCCAAGATATATTCCTTAGACAACATTGTATCTTCTGCCATAGACATACTAGAACAAGATTTGGCCATATTACAACACGGGCAATCTCAATTACGTTCTGTTATGTTATTAAGCTGGACGCTGCAATCTTTGCGAGCGGGCTATGTGCCTTGGCGTTATATCAACAGTACGTCTCTGTTTTCTGAATACAATCAAACAGATAAACAGATCGAAATGGCACCAAGGGGCGCGAAATATACAATGCTGCGTATCGAAAAACTGGATAGATTGGCATTTACAGTGGCAGAATTACCATCCACAGAATGGCTAATCCATGGCCACATAACTCTACCGGTCACTACTTTTCAGTTTCAGTATTGTCTTGAACAAAATCAGGCAGGCAGATATGAAGAAATGGGTAAGGAATACATTAAGGAATCATGGGTATTACCATACAGATTTCGATGTCGGAGTGGGGATCGAGAAGTGTTTCTAAGCGGTACAAACTGTGAGAATGCTTTAAGTGGATCACTGATATGCCAGGATATAATGCTGCACGGGGCTTGTAATGGTTCTGTAGCGAACTTGTCCTGCCATTTGAGGGATGCCCCAGCTGCAGTGATTACTCTAGCATTCAGACTACTTTCAAATGGGAGTTACTTGATGCTGAACAGTCAAGGCTGCTGCGGAATGCTCCCGGGCATCGCATATCTGGTTACCGTGAGCTCCAGTGTTACTTGTTGTATGCAAGTATTGTTTCCACCGACAAATACAGTCAGGGAGGCGTCGTTATGGCCTTCACTGAATGTTTCTTTAATACGGTTTGATACTCTAAGAAGAATGAAAGCCATGCTTTTACAGAAGTCTGTGCCCTTAACCTCCGCTCGAGAGACTTTTGATCTCCAGATCGCAAGGTCTTCGGCAGAGATACAGGCGCTTATTCATACAAACTGCCCTTTCCATTTAGCAGAAATGGTAAATCGTATCTTTAACATGTCTGATACGACAGGCATAGTCCATCTATTTAAGAACATAGGTTCTGGACTTCTGGGCACCTTTCAGACGGTACTTGGAGTTATACCAAACTTCATACACTCCGTACTCGGGAGCATCTTTGGAGGGCTTCCGCTCATCCTGTTTCTAGTAGCAGGTATCCTGATTGTTTTACATTTGCTACGCAATGGACGTCCAAGTCACCAAGGAGATGGAAAAAGCACTCCTGGAGCGTAAATACCGTGACCGCATGGTACAACATCTAGGCACGCCTTGCCTAAGAGAACTAAGTGCATCTTGGTTCTTGTCATTTCGACCAGTCTGGATGGACTGCATCTTACCTGTCCTCCGATGCCTGTTTTGCGGAGAAGAATGCATGTTAGACCTTTGTTTGACACTCCCATCATGTGCGCAACCGAACATAAATGCTTTACTGGACCCGACAATGGCCCATGTTCTGCAGTGTCCTCAGCGTATTCCGATGTTGATGGCGGCATTCCTTGAGCCCTCACAGGTAGTAATAGCACCTTTTGGTATGGACACCGGCTCCTCCTCTGACACCCAAGCTTTGGCGGCGCACAGGCTGCTTCAGCACCGGCTGCGGACAGTGTGGAACATCATCTGTGCTCAATTGACGTACTCTGCGAGGTGCTACAGGGCCCGTCTACTGCGGAAGCAAGCAACGAAAATGTTGTGTCTACCAGCCAGGACACATAAACATTTGACTCATTTGGCTCATCATGTGCTGGAAGAAAATCAGCTCCTTTTTAAACAAGCTCTATTTTGGAACTCAAACCACGAAACTGACATTCCTTTAAAATTTATTGGGCTTCCATGGCTTTCTAATGCTTATAGTGCTTCGGACTATAACTAAGGACACTTTAGAGCTATGGCTTGCAAAAATCTTTTTTTAGACAGTTTTAAGTTTTTTTGAAATTTTTTAGGAGTTTTAAACATTTTAGCTAAACAGATGTTTTTAAACTTTGTGCGTACCAATATCTAGTTAGGCTAGTAGTACGGTAATAAGTTACATATGTCGTCCAGTCGGAAGAGGAGTGGGTGTTATATTCCATATAGGTACCCTATACAGGCGCAAGTAACATTGCAACTTTTCACCTATATTCGTCCCTACATTACGGGCCTGATTCACAGAACTAACTTACGTCAAAAACGTAAAGTTAGTACTTTTGGTATTCACAGAATACACTTACTCATTTTGGTATTCACAGAATGAACTTACTCATTTCGGTATTCACAGAAGTTAGTAGTCCTTTCTCAGTTTAGGAGTAGTAAAGTAGTCCTAACTTTACTACTCCTAAACTGAGAAAAATCCTAACTTTAAGATTCTTCGGTATTCACAGAAGGCATTTAGGAGTCCTAAAGTTAGGACTACTAACTTCTGTGAATACCGAAATGAGTAAGTTCATTCTATGAATACCAAAATGAGTAAGTGTATTCTGTGAATACCAAAAAGTACTAACTTTACGTTTTTGACGTAAGTTAGTTCTGTGAATCAGGCCCTAAATACATAACGGTTCTTAGGGACTGACCTTTTACCTAGATACGACACAGCATTCAGAATGCAGGTTTCCCCCTAGTTCGAATCACATACATTATGCATGAGGCTTCTTGGAAGCACAGCAGGACTAACATCTTCTCTATAATATCTCTGTATAAAGTTCAGGCCCAATGTAATCCTTTAGGCCGACACAGTAACGCAGCAAGGTAGGACCCCTGGGGAGACCTATGGGTATATATACATAACACCTTGCTTAGAAGCAGAGAGGAGACCGAGACTTCCCGGCTGACACACTGACCAGAGACACTGACGTTCCTGCATGCAGACACTCCAGCCCACAGTGGTCTAACAGCCCTCGCGGGGTGTCCAACTCGAGACCAGGACGGGGTCCCATATTCTCTCATTCTCAGTTAATGGGGTTGACTTGATCCTAGAGGGATTCTTGGCATAACACCAACATAGATGCTAGGTACATTTAGGTACATCTAGTTAGGGAGGCATCGTAGGAGTACGCACGGTTTATCATGTGTTTTATGTACTTGTATATATTCATGATTACTGCAAGATGGTAGAACTTTACCATCCCTTTACTTTCGTAGTACTTCTAATCATATATCTCTGCTACTGTCTAATGGTTGTTACAGCTCATCTATTCTACACTAGAATAACAACTGTTCAATAAATCCTTATTGAAAACGCCCAGCCTGTTTATTCTGTGTATCTCTCTGAGACAAACTAAGTGAGCACGATTGACTGAGCGAAAGGTAGTATATGGTTTCCACGATTCTGAGGGATCAGGGTTGTCATGTTCTGAGGTTGCCAGAATCTATTTTCTCCTTGGTAAGATGAGATTATAGTGGCACTGTGAGCTAGCTGATACAGACAGGCTAACATACCCGGTGGGGGTGCATGAAATCAGTCTGCCACCAATCCCACAGTTTATGTTATCCAAACGCTCAGATCCTGTATAGGTTATACAGGAACTACACGACAGCTCCCTGCATGTCAATGGAAGAATTTCTGTTTGGCATAATTACAGCACACATTTTCTATGTCATTGCCAATATGTTTGTATGTCGTACGCACCTGTTACCTCCTTTAAAATATTTTTGTGCCATTTGTTTAACAGGGGCTTACAGGCAGCAGCCCCTCTCAGGGTTTGTCAGTCAGTAAACCAACTTTTCCAATAGAACCCATCCGTGTCTTCAGTTCTTGAAGTAGATAAGAGTGGGAAAAGAGGCGGAGGCTTATGGATTTCAAGAACCTCAGTCAGGAGACAGGGACTAGTCCAAGGTTCGGTAAGCTCCCAGTGAAATCAGGAGGGTAGGATCAGGCTGTCTCTGGGGCACGCCGAGGCAGTGCTGATGCACAGTGTTTGCTGTACTCGGAGGTGATCTGCCCTCTCCAGCTGTCGGGATGAACAACAATCCTGCTGGAGCTGCTGCTGGTCACCCTGAAGGTGCTCTGGGTCTTCGTACAGGCAGCAGGTCACTGGATGGTGCGGCCCCGGGAAAAGAGTGTGGCGGGCAAGTTGTGCCTGGCGAGAGGAACTGGCAGCAGCCTGGGTTGGCTCTTTGCCCTAGAGCTGGCCCGGCATCAGGCTGTTTTAGTGCCGTGGGACGTAATCATCAACAGCCAGAGTAACGAGGAGACAGCCAAACTGGTGCAGGCCATGTACCAGGACATCCAGGCGAGCGACACTTCGCAGCAAGATAAGGGGCTATGTGCGTGCACAAACCACAAGTGAGCATTCGCACAACTTGTGAAATTACATTTCCGACAAGCTAGGAACTCCTTTAAATTGTGTTTAACAGACGCTTCTTTTAACTGCTCTAACTAAATCCACAGTTCGATTGTAGGTGGCGCTTCGATCCACAAGGCAGCGTGTCCTGTTGAGACAAATAGGACTTCTTCCGCTTCCATCCGCAAGGCAAAAGGCACATAAATCAACTCTGCACTGCCAGCATCAAATTACTACAGGTGGGCAGAACTCTGCGGAATCATGCAGAGTTTTTATGTAACTCCACAGAATTCCGCAGAGTAGAACTCCGTGAGTTCTGCCCACCCTAGTAGAATTACCCTTGACCCAGCTACAAGGTCTCCATGAGACTGTAGCTCTAGACATGCCTGGAGGCTGTCACCCCTAAAATAACTTGTTACATAGTGCTTCATTCTGTAGTTTTGATGTTTGTAAATAAATTGGAGATGTTACCTTTTACCAACTTAGTGCCAGCCTTTTTTTGATTTCAGGAAGTTGACAAGCTTTGGTGGCCTAGCTGGGATTCAAACTCACGACCTGCGAATTCCAACAGAACAGTGAGCATTTACTGGCAATATCAGTCTATAAGATATAGTGCAATTTCCCTCTGTTATACTAATCGAGATGTGCAACCCTGAAATCATGTCAGCAGATTATTAATTCCCAGAAAACGTGAATATACATTCACCTTCAGGACACTGGCTCCTGGTGATGCAACAATGGAGCTATTTACAAAGGCAAAATTGTATTTCAAAACCTAACACGTGGTATGGCACAGAGCCTGAATAAAGCACAAGGCTTATCCAGCCGCCATTAAATTCAATCCTAAACCAGGAAAGCTTGAGAAACTACATTTCCCACTAAGGGATGTGTGGGTCACTTCTTGACTGGCATCTGAAGGCACCATATAGAACAATACTTCAGCAGAACTGGAACTCAAGGTGTGCCCGGAATTTGCTTAGTGGGTGCAGGCTACCACAGTTCATTCAGTTTTATGCATGTGGTTAAACTAGAGAAGCACCAAGTCAGTTCGTATGCTTTTGTACTCTGTGTGGTGCCTTCAATTTTTAATCCAGGTTGGCCAGAAAAAAACGTAATTAGTAAAAGCTGCAAAATGATCATAAATGGAAAAGGCCATTGAAACAAAGGTTTCTTTACGATGAATAATAAATGCAGGGGACTGAAAGATTCAGCGAGGAGGAAATGATAAAAGGTAAAAAAATAAATGTTTTAAAAAAGGCTGCACTCCACATTGCATTTTGGAAAATACAGGTCGAGTGACTCAAGTGAAATTACCACAGGAACAATTTATTTGCCCTTTGGCACATCTCGTTCCGTTTGGAAAATGGAATCCGAGGCATTTACGCACATCTCACTCGGTCCTGGTTTAATCTGACAATCCAGATTCTTGAGGGATTACGGGCAAAGCAATGCGCATGATGGATATTTAAGTACCAACCCTGCCAGTCACACTCTTCATTGAACAAAAGATGGTCGAGATTACATAGGCAATCATTAAAGATTTTTTTTTTTTTTTAAATGACATGCCTTCCTTTTTCTCAGTGCCGACATGCTCACTGACCGTGAAACCCTTTGTTATGATACTAGAACTCTCTGTAAGGAGAAACGTAACACCCAAGAATGAAACCAACTTATCCTCCAGATGAGTGGTCACACTAGCGCCCTCCTCTAGCATGAACATTATGTTCTCTAGTGTTTTTAGCGAACGGAGTGGCTACTGTGTGTCGAGACACTGTTGCTAGAGCTGGCAATGGAAGTGTTGGCGTGGTAAGAGTGCATGTACCTGCATGAATGGTTAGAAAGATCAATTCATGAATCTGAAAGTGACAGCGTTGAAAAGAGATATAGAGGAAACAGAACACATTTTCATATATTCCTTTGTTCTGAGGGACAAACTAAATGTACCCAGGTGAGGTTTGCAAAATTACTTTGAGACCACAGGTCATCTATGTTGATGGTCTGAGTGGAGTGAGTAGGTCTGACTGCAACGCTAAATACAAGGGCTTTCCTAGGAATTCTGTTGTTTTTAGTGAGGCTATGAGCAATTCACAAACAAGCGGAAAAAAGCAGGCAAGTTGTTAGAGCTCTACAAAAGGTGAGGTGGACCTGTATTTTTCTAATGGCAAATGTGAAACAGTCACCAGTCTAGCTATTTGAACCTAGAAGTATAGGCCACCTGACCACAATTGTGGAAACGAAGAACCTCCATACAGAGCTTGGACTTTGAGACAAGGCTTTACATTGCCCTGTAAGTACACAACTTTGGATGGAGGAACGTTCGTCCGATTGATTGCAATGTCTGATGTGCTTCAGAGTGCCTTAAATTGGATCACCATTGAACAGCAATGATGGAATCACCATATTTTACGGGGGGGACATTATCTTATGTAATGCCACTGCCCAGAGTAAGTAAGACTGGTTTGCTGGATTAAGGATGTGATAACATGCCAGAGCACGTGAAATCAAGCATGTGCACATTAGTATGCACATAACTCTCAATTAACCCACCACTCATCATAGTTGGATGTATTATAATGAAACACTTTTTCAAGAGCCCTTTCATTAGACACTATTCGCAGTTTTGGGTACTTTGGGGCTATTGAACATACACACGTCCTCACATTAGAGGGAGGTCGGAGCTTCACAGTAGCTCAATATGAATGAATATGTAATACTTCTAGGTACAACCCGCAACATCTCTAGACATTCCTAATTTTCTGGCAAAGGGAATAACAGAAAATTACAATTTGATAAAGTGAAGTATCAGTGATTAAGAGGAAGAAACCCTTCCTAAAGAGGATGCATCTTTTTACCAATCCACGTGCGTCAATGAATAATTAATACCAACCCACATGTCTGAGAGCGGAGACCCTGAGAGAAATTCACACAATAAAAGCTAAACAGGGTCAATTTGATTTTTGTCATTAATATTTGAAATACTCACCTGGGTATGTATTATTTGTATGGATGGTAACCCTTCAATAAAGTTAGAAATAATTTTACATATTTTAGCAACTAGAAATAGTGCAAAGACTAATTTTATGTGACTACAATCAATTATTTACAGCATAATTTTATATTACAGGTTATGTTATTAAAGTACTTTTGTTTGAAAATTATCTTCCATCCATAACTTGTTTTTTAATCCTTGTGCTTCAGACCTGGTCTTAAAAAATAAAATTACTGCCTTTATTAGGAAAAGCTGAATTTGGGAAAGAAATTGTAAAACTATTTAAATTGTTGTTTAATTCATTTAAAGCAGGGGATCTCCAATCTTTTCTGTAATAAGAGCTACTTATGTTCAATAAATATCATCCCGAGCTAATAACATTATAAGTGTTGTAATAGTGACCATATCAGACATGGTTACATTAGTGCCCACCATATGCAAGATTACAAACCGTGATCTCAGTGCATCATACAGAGTTGCCAGCAGTAATGTAAAAATGTTTTTCAATTTCAAACGCCTCTACATGGGTAATGCATAACAGCAATAACTGTAAAGCCTTTGGCACCAAGGTAATGATTAGTAACTGGTCTCCCTAATGCCACGTGATTCATCACTCAAATATCTGCTTTAAATATATTTTGAAAACTCAGCCATTTTTCTCCAAACATCAGCTTATGAGTTCTGATAACACATACATTATTGTCTTGATTACAAACTCTCGATGTTGGTATAAATATATTATTTCATTCAAGCAAAAGATTCTAATTTAGTAGGCTGGCTGTACACAGGAGAACTACTTACAGGTAGATTGTGAGCTATTAGTAGCTCACCAGCTACTCATTGGAGAAGCCTGATGTAAAGTTAATATTGAAATAGTCAGTGGCCCTCACTCAGTGCTCTCTTTAAATCAGAGACGTCACTCAGTGACCTAGCCTCTCTTCTACATGTATGCTTGGACCGATGCTCACTGCCCTGTCCCTTACATATGCATCCAAGGACCTGTGACTTGGATATAGTCCTTTCAACTGGTATTTGCTGGCAAAGGCCTCATCCTCTCTCCCACTGCTCACTGTCCCAGTCATTGTGTGAATACTGGGGCTCATAGCTCCACAACAACTCATCCCAAACTACCCTGGTGGTTGCAGAACTCTTTGCTCTGACCAGTAACCTAACCACAGGGTCTGCCTGCCCTCTGCTGTCCCTGTCCCTATACTGTCTTATTTGAACCCTGCAGCAGCCCCAAGCACTTGCACCATATTTCATGTTTTTGGATGAAAGAATGTACTTGATGAAGGGGTGGTGTGGCAAAAACCAAACAGAACTTGCTTCCCATTATTTGAAAGAGTGTGCCCCCAGGTAAGCAAAGCTCGGGTTGACAAGGTTTTCATTAGTTTCACATTTGGCATCATGGGACTGCTGGCCTCTCAGTTTTCCATTCATGCATATTTATCATCACAATTCATCACTGCAAATCCTGCCAAATACACTTCAGATTTTTAACCTCTTCAGGAGAATATAATATTAGAATCATTTCAAATGTCAGGTAACAAATAACAGGCCACGAATATCAAGTGGCAGACTTCACATTGTAAGTTATCACCTGATGTCACCAGTATGAGAAAAAGAGAAAGAAACCGCTGCATGAGGAGAGTAAACTGCAAAAACAAATTACAGCAAGCAGACTTCAGCTGCATGAGCGGGACACATGCCCTGTAACTTTGGACTGGTCACCCGTTGCTACCTTTAAACACACCAACCTTCCCAGCCTAGTCTTCATGGTGAGCCCAAGGAACCAAGATGCACAACCAGTCGCTCGTGGTGAGAGAAAGCTGGTCAAGATTGTAGGCGTTCTTGATTCAGTGGATGATCAAACGAGGCTTTGTGAGGGGACAAAGCAGCAAATTTGGAAACCGAGGAAGGGACGGAGAAGACTTTTAGTGATTTCTTGGAGAAGAAGACGAAGATCAACTGACTGTACAGAAAGATGAGCAACCTGCAGAATCGGGCTCCGCGTAGTAGTGGAAATTCAGTAAATTTGTGACTAGGGACACTTACTATAAATTGACCCCGTACAAGGCCATTAAGGATCAATCAGCTGGGACAGGGGAAAGATTACATAAGGGCACTCACAGAGTGAATATAAAACAAAACAAGCATTTGCAATGCAATAGGTCTCGCATTTACGCAAGTTTGAGCTATTGGCATTGTAAATGACAATGTCTTTTATTTATGTTTTGGTTTTTAAAACATAAATAAAAGACATTGTCATTTACAAATGCCAATAGCTTCAACTCGCGTAAATGAGATACCTATTGCATTGCAAATGCTTGTTTCATCCCAGCTACTTGGCGCTGCCCTGCATGGGAATTCCTACCTGGAGAATGACAATGCTGTCCGGAACTGCCCATTCTTGACTTCAGTGACCTTGCATGGCCTCCACTTTTACCCTTACTTTATCAGTACCACAGAATCAGTACTTCAAGGTTATTTTTTGCCCAAATATTCTTCTGGGGGACAGTTCCATGGATTTACAACACAGTCAGTAAATCAAGGCCATTACACTACAAGTCTTTGCTCATAGGCAGGACCACTGGAATAACGCAATATTGTGGCCGCCGCGTTCTCTGAGTATTTACATATTTTCCACACTTGCCGCATGATTCAGATCTTCTGTAATCAGTTGCAAACATTGAGTCTAGCTCAGATGGATCAAAGAGGCTTTAAAAGCATCAGCCGTGGTCCCCGGGGGACAGACGCTTTGCAAAGATTAACTGTCACCATTTCATTGCTGACGGCTGTATTAGGGTGTTAGAGTGCTGCTAATGAGAAGAAACGTTTGCCCAGACAGTACTACTGTGTTGTAAAATGACAAAATAGCAAAATATTGCGACACAATGTGCCATATAACACTGCATCATAGCACCTCTTCTGTGTCTGATTACGTGTGTACCTCTCCAGTCCCTGCAGCACCTGTTCTGACCTGGGTCTCTGGCTCTACAGCAGCTCTGCTGAGCTGGTTCTCTGGCTCTACAGCAGCTCTGCTGACCTGGTTCTCTGGCTCTACAGCAGCTCTGCTGACCCGGTTCTCTGGCTCTAGAGCGGCTCTGCTGACCTGGTTCTCTGGCTCTAGAGCGGCTCTGCTGACCTGCTTCTCTGGCTCTAGAGCGGCTCTGCTGACCCGGTTCTATGGCTCTACAGCGGCTCTGCTGAATGGGTCTCAGGCTCTACAACGGCTCTGCTGACCTGGTTCTCTGGCTCTAAAGCGGCTCTGCTGACCTGGTTCTCTGGCTCTACAGCAGCTCTGCTGACCTGGTTCTCTGGCTCTACAGCAGCTCTGCTGACCTGGTTCTCTGGCTCTACAGCAGCTCTGCTGACCTGGTTCTCTGGCTCTACAGCAGCTCTGCTGACCTGGTTCTCTGGCTCTACAGCAGCTCTGCTGACCTGGTTCTCTGGCTCCACAGCAGCTCTGCTGACCTGGTTCTCTGGCTCCACAGCAGCTCTGCTGACCTGGTTCTCTGGCTCTACAGCAGCTCTGCTGACCTGGTTCTCTGGCTCTACAGCAGCTCTGCTGACCTGGTTCTTTGGCTCTACAGCAGCTCTGCTGACCTGGTTCTCTGGCTCGACAGCAGCTCTGCTGACCTGGTTCTCTAGCTCGACAGTAGCTCTGCTGACCTGGTTCTGGTTCTCTGGCTCGACAGCAGCTCTGCTGACCTGGTTCTCCGGCTCTACAGCAGCTCTGCTGACTTGGTTCTCTGGCTCTACAGCAGCTCTGCTGACCTGGTTCTCTGGCTCGACAGCAGCTCTGCTGACCTGGTTCTCTGGCTCGACAGCAGCTCTGCTGAACTGGTTCTCTGGCTCTACAGCAGCTCTGCTGACCTGGTTCTCTGGCTCTACAGCAGCTCTGTTTACCTGGTTCTCTGGCTCTACAACAGCTCTGCTGACCTGGTTCTCAGGCTTTACAGCAGCTTGCTGATCTGGTTCTAGAGCGGCTCTGCAGGCCTGGTTCTCTGGCTCTAGAGAGGCTCTGCTAACCTGGTTCTCTGGCTCTAGAGCGGCTCTGCTGACCTGGTTCTCTGGCTCTAGAGCGGCTCTGCTGACCTGGTTCTCTGGCTCTAGAGCGGCTCTGCTGGCCTGGTTCTATGGCTCTACAGCAGCTCTGCTGACCTGGTTCTCAGGCTCTACAGCAGCTCTGCTGACCTGGTTCTCAGGCTCTACAGCAGCTCTGCTGACCTGGTTCTCAGGCTCTACAGCGGCTCTGCTGACCTGGTTGTCTGGCTCTACAGCGGCTCTGCTGACCTGGTTCTCTGGCTCTACAGCGGCTCTGCTGACCTGGTTCTCTGGCTCTACAGCAGCTCTGCTGACCTGGTTCTCTGGCTCTACAGCGGCTCTGCTGACCTGGTTCTCTGGCTCTACAGCGGCTCTGCTGACCTGGTTCTCAGGCTCTACAGCAGCTCTGCTGACCTGGTTCTGGTTCTAGAGCGTGTCTGCTGGCCTGGTTCTCAGGCTCTACAGCAGCTCTGCTGACCTGGTTCTCAGGCTCTGGTTCTCAGGCTCTACAGCAGCTCTGCTGACCTGGTTCTCAGGCTCTACAGCAGCTCTGCTGACCTGGTTCTCTGGCTCTACAGCGGCTCTGCTGACCTGGTTCTCTGGCTCTACAGCGGCTCTGCTGACCTGGTTCTCTGGCTCTACAGCGGCTCTGCTGACCTGGTTCTCTGGCTCTACAGCAGCTCTGCTGACCTGGTTCTCTGGCTCTACAGCGGCTCTGCTGACCTGGTTCTCTGGCTCTACAGCGGCTCTGCTGACCTGGTTCTCAGGCTCTACAGCAGCTTGCTGACCTGGTTCTCTGGTTCTAGAGCGGCTCTGCTGGCCTGGTTCTCTGGCTCTAGAGCGGCTCTGCTGACCTGGTTCTCTGGCTCTAGAGCGGCTCTGCTGAACTGGTTCTCTGGCTCTAGAGCATGTCTGCTGACCTGGTTCTATGGCTCTACAGCAGCCCTGCTGACCTGGTTCTCTGGCTCTAGAGCAGCTCTGCTGATCTGGTTCTCAGGCTCTACAGCAGCTCTGCTGACCTGGTTCTCTGGCTCTACAGCAGCTCTGCTGACCTGGTTCTCTGGCTCTAGAGCGGCTCTGCTGACCTGGTTCTCTGGCTCTAGAGCGGCTCTGCTGACCTGGTTCTCTGGCTCTAAAACGGCTCTGCTGACCTGGTTCTCAGGCTCTACAGCTGCTCTGCTGGTTCTCTGGCTCTACAACAGCTCTGCTGACCTCGTTCTCTGGCTCTACAACGGCTCTTCTGACCTGGTTCTCAGGCTCTACAGCGGCTCTGCTGACCTGGTTCTCTGGCTCTACAGCAGCTCTGCTGACCTGGTTCTCTGGCTCTACAGCAGCTCTGCTGACCTGGTTCTCTGGCTCTACAGCAGCTCTGCTGACCTGGTTCTCTGGCTCTACAGCAGCTCTGCTGACCTGGTTCTCTGGCTCTACAGCAGCTCTGCTGACCTGGTTCTCAGGCTCTAGAGCGGCTCTGCTGACCTGGTTTTCTGGCTCTACAGCAGCTCTGCTGACCTGGTTCTCTGGCTCTACAGCAGCCCTGCTGACCTGGTTCTCTGGCTCTACAGCAGCCCTGCTGACCTGGTTCTCTGGCTCTACAACGGCTCTGCTGACCTAGTTCTCTGGCTCTACAATGGCTCTGCTGACCTGGTTCTCTGGCTCTACAGCAGCTTGCTGGCCTGGTTCTCTGCCTCTAGAGCGGCTCTGCTGACCTGGTTCTCTGGCTCTAGAGCGGCTCTGCTGCCCCGGTTCTCTGGCTCTAGAGCGGCTCTGCTGCCCCGGTTCTCTGGCTCTAGAGCGGCTCTGCTGACCTGGTTCTCAGGCTCTACAACGGCTCTGCTGACCTGTGTCTCAGGCTCTACAACGGCTCCGCTGACCTGGGTCTCAGGCTCTACAACAGCTCTGCTGACCTGGTTCTCTGGCTCTACAATGGCTCTGCTGACCTGGTTCTCTGGCTCTACAACGGCTCTGCTGACCTGGTTCTCTGGCTCTACAGCGGCTCTGCTGACCTGGTTCTCAGGCTCTAGAGCACCTTTGCTGATCTGGGTCTCTGGCTCTACAGCGGCTCTGCTGACCTGGTTCTCTGGCTCTACAACGGCTCTGCTGACCTGGTTCTCTGGCTCTATAGCAGCTCTGCTGACCTGGTTCTCTGGCTCTACAGCAGCTCTGCTGAACAGGTTCTCAGGTTCTACAGCCGCACGCTAAAACCCCGAATACAAATACCAGACAAGCTGTCGCCATTGTGAAAAAAATATAGTGCTTACCGACTAATGAAGGAGACAGTGTAACGCTGCAAGTAAAAGATCCAGTCCTGATGGGCGGTCCCAAAAGGAGACAGGGCGGTAACAAGGAGGGACTAAGAAGCCTCATTATTAATAGGAAGCCAGCATTTACCATGGACGATGAAGCCAGCCAATGAAAAATATGGGCGGGGCTTCCACACCACTTCTAAAACATACCCTAATACGAGGGGCGTGGCTTAGCAGCCGAACATGGCGGACGTGTGCTAGGCGAGCTCCTTCCAGCCCGCCATAAATTTGTAATTTATCCTGGCTCCTAGTGCCTGCTACCCACTCAGCGGAGTGTCGGTGACCCCGGGCCCTGGTGGCGGAGGCTCGGCGGCGATCGTGTCGGCTGGGGCCCCGGGCAGCGGCGCAGAGACTACACGAGTCTGCGGCCCAGAGAGTGAAGGGAAGCCGGGAGGTCTAGTGCCGGCGGCCGCTGGGGGCATCTGTGCCGGGACCCAACCCGGGCACCGGAGTACAGGCGGCACGGCAGCGCTCCCGCGCCGGGTGAGTGCAGTGATCCTGGTGGTGCCTGTTTCTGGGGCGCTGTGTCTGCAGCGCTGGTGGTGTGGCTCGGCGGCTATTACGGGCCGCGGTGGTGGAGTGGGCCTCGCGCGGGCCTGACTGGGTGAGCCTTTTCCTCCTGCCCCCATTCGCAGCGGGCGACACATCGGCCCTTCCCGGGTGGGGCTCTTGGGACTGCGTGCCCCCTTGTGGTGCCCATTGCCGCTTTCCCCTCCTCCCCTCGGCGGTGCGATCGGCCCGCGTGGGAGGGCCGGACGGGCGAAAGGACCAGTGGTGTGGGCAGTTGAGCAGATGGGGGAGCCACCCCTGGGGCCCAGTCATCCGGATTAACAGGCGGCCCGTGTCGGGGGTCGGTCGTGCCCCGAGGGCATAACGAGGGTTGGAGGTGTCCCGTGCCCGCAGAGGAGCTGGTCCGGGACTGTTAAGAACAAACGACAATCATGAACATTCTGCGCCATCTTGTCTGATGAAAGTTCCTACGTGCACATAAACTACAGTCATTCTGATTGACCACAGCCATTTTGTACTCTGTTGGTCACCTTCATTTCACCCTGTCCTCTAGCAGCCTTCTGACTCTCTGACCAAACCTGATATGTGTGCTGGGGCTATAAACTATTTCCACGACAAACATCAACATCACCTGCTGCCTCAAACTCGTCTTTCCTCTCAACCCTGCACAAACAGGTTACAAATACCAAACAGACTCTTGCAAGCATGGTTTATTGCACTGCACACAGCAAGACTTGTTTTGCCAACAATGGGACCTGTTTTTATCAACAGAACGGACTCTTAGATCTGGCCGGTCTCACTTGTGTTTAGACCCTGAAGCAAGGTCCAGCTGCAATTAAATTGTCTGTTTTTGACCTGGGCGGGAGAAGAGTTAATGTTGGGCTTGTGTAACCATGTTGATGAAACAATGTTGGGCTTGTGTAACCATGCTGATGAAACAATGTCGGGCTTGTGTGACAACCTGCCCGGGCGGAGACTCCAAGCTTGTAACCATGATAAATGAAACAAATACATTGTGTAAAACCTGTATAAAAGGAAGAGCCAAAAGCATTGCCAGTAGAACACCTCCCTGAAGACATCCTGGTGTCAGCAGTTGACGTGGTCTCCTCTAAGAGTAATAAACCTTTTTCTTGCCTTCCAGCGCCTGCCTGCGTTATTTTAGATAGCGAATCCAAAGTGGATTAAAGGTGACCTTGCGCCGGGCAGCATTGGGGATCTCAGGAGACTCGCTGCTTTTCACAAATTGGCGACCCAACGGGGGCCTATCAGAGACACGTGGGTCCAGTAGAGAGGTCCTAACGACGGAGTGAACGACTAAATGATTGGAGTGCACCTGCCTGAAAGAGACCCTCGTCTGGCTGCCAATCGACTGAACTTCACCGGTTCCGAACGGACCTCTCTCGAGTGACCTGCGGTCCTGACTGGGGCCTTACAGGAACGCCGCATTGATTGTTAGAGTAAGAGGACAACCAGGCGCTGGAAGGGAATACGAAGAACTGTCCATACGGTCCGGGTAAGGTCGATGCGAAAACATGACTTAAATTGATTGATTGATAGAAATACTAGTATTCCTTTTTGAGTTATTTGAGACATTCCCTGCTTGCAAACAACGTAGAATAGGAATATTCTCTCTTTGCAGACAGCGAAGGACAGGTAGTGCAGACTTTTGTCTAACATTAATTGAGATATTCATTTTGACCGCTAAATACGTCATGCCTGTTTTCTCTAGATTGTTTGATTGTTTTGGACCGGACCGTTTGTTAGAGGTCAGTCATCCGGCACCGCCAGAAGGCACCCTAACAAGGACATGTACGTGAAATATGGATTAGCCACCGTAGCTTATAGCAAACTATGGCATAAGTACACTAGGAAGGACCGGGTAAATCAGTGGCCACTGACGGGATCTTTCGATCCCGCTAAAATAGAAACGTTAGAATTAGCTCTCCACAAAAGAAAGCTAGACCAGCCATGTTTGATAGTTTTGGTTTATGGCGAAAAGAGGCAGCTCAACGAAAGAAAAGAGACGAAGCTAGACAAGATAAAGAAACGCGAAAATCAGCTTACCAAGCCTGTAAAAAGTTAGAAGAAGAACTAAAAGAAAAGGAAATCGATAAAAAGGAACAGGAATCAAAAATATCAGGTCAATGCCCTGTTAGAACGCCCTTAACTCTTTACCCCGAGTTACCAGCAAAACATGGGGTAGATGATGATTTATTGATAGGTCCCCCAATGATATACATGCCACCCCCTTACGCCCCTACTCATCCCATAGTACAACGCCAGGATCACCAAAGTATAGCCGGAGATGGCACGATCGCCTCAGTCTCCACCGCCTCTGCTCCCACAGAGTCACCCACACCAAATGCCTCATCAAAGGATACAGTAGTAGAGGTAGGATCAAAAGAAAAAGGAGCGCCCAGGGTCCCGCGATTAAGTAAAAAATGAGCGAGCAGGCATTGATAAAGTAGTTAAATCCCTCATAGATAGGAAGGAGACAGAAGAGCATGTAACTGACATATGCAACTCCTATGTTGAAAACCGCAAACGATACTTTATTGTACGTCTCTGTTACCACACCCTTACTGCATATGAAGAGAAGTACCAAGACGTAGGGCCCGAGCGATTAGTGGCTCTCTACAGGAAGGTAGACATCGGAGATGAAGGCGACAACGATGTTGCAGAACTATTTTCATCCACACTAGAAGTATTGCGTCACCTCATAGAACAAGGACAGATAGATAGGGACAGGACAACTAAGGTAGCAGGACCCCCAGTGGAAAAAACAGATAGCATGATGCCAATAAAAGAAGCTGCCCCTTACTGGATACCTCCTAGAGGACAAGGGACTAATGACGATATAAACCATCAAGACGCTAGAGGAAGGGTGGTCTACAATTGGGTGTATCAGCCATGGGACAGACAGGACATCCTGACCTTCCGTAAATCTTTGCCGGATTTACGAAAGAACCCCACCGCCTTTTACACCGAGCTAGGTACCGCTCTGGGATCAACAATAATGACACTTGCCGACATAGACTTGTTCTTCGGGTTATGTTTGCCAGCAGATGTGTGGAAACAGGTTAGGAAAGTAGAACATACCGAACTGTTTGGTCATACCTGGGAACAACTCGACACACTAGATAAACAGCGGAACCCTGGTCAAAAACCAGTTAAAGCAATATTAGACCTCCCTGACAAAATAGTGCAGAAAGTGAAAACGCTGATCCCAGAGAAAAGATAGACTGGTCCATAGTAACCGCATGCCGCCAGAAACCACAAGAGGACGTCTCAGAGTACTTCTCCAGATTTGAAACTGTGTTCTCTGATTACAGTGGACAAGACATGTCCACCGCAACCGGGCACCACTTATTTGTGCAGAACTATGTCAAAGGATTACTGCCAGATGTATCCCAGAAACTACAAGCCAGCAAAAGTAGTTGGGCAGCATCTAAACCGACGGCCATTCTCCAAATGGCCCAGTACTACGAGCATCAGAGAAACGAAAATGACAGGGCTACAGAAAGGAAAAAGAAGGACTTGAAGGAAAGGGTAATGATAGCACAACTCCAGGGGGCGAATACAGGAAGGGAGCAATATAGGGAGGAAACCAGCAGAATACCCCTAGAGTACAGCCCCCTAGGAACAATCCATCTACATCATATGTAGGACGCCAAGACCTAGGACAGGATCAATGTGCATTTTGCAAAAAATATGGACACTGGAAATCCCAATGCCCGGCTTTGTTAGGAGCTGCTAGGGGCAGAGGGGCGAGGAAATAGCAAGTGGACAGAGAGGAAGAGGACGTGGAAGAGGGTACGCGAGTGAAGCAAGCGAGGAAAGGCCAGGAAGAATGAACGCATTTGACCATCCCAGACAGAATCAGTACCAACAGACAGATTATGACAATACGTACGACTTTGCATAGGACAGCCAGGGGCAAGGAAGGGATCCAGTCGAGCTCTGCGTTGATCAGCAAGGCCCTTATGTTACCGCTGAGGTCCTGGGCACAAGGTCGCCATTTTTGGTAGACACAGGAGCAACACGTAGTGCACTATCCAAACGACTGATTCCAAGGGCACCCTTGTCAGGCTCACATGTGACCTCAATAGGATTTGACGGTACGCCCTCCACCAACCCTTTGTCCCGACCCATCCCTTTTAATCTTGACAGCAATGGCGTCGAAACGACATTCCTCCTCTCATCTAACACCCCAGACGCCATTATGGGCCTCGACCTTTTGACACACTTCCATGCGACTATCAGATGCTCACCAGACGGAGTGCGTGTCATCCCTGTATGACAACCCCCAACGCCATAGAGAGAACCCTTTTCAGCACATGTTTTCCATCTCTGAGACTGACACATCCCTACTGGACACTTTGCCATCACACTTATGGGCTAGGGCTGATTCAGACGTAGGACGAATGATGATTGACCCAGTACACGTAACAATACGACAGGACGCAACCCTACCGAAGGTACCGCAGTACAAAATATCGCCAGAGGGTGAGAAAGCACTAACAGAGATCATACACTCTTTGGTAGAGGCAGGGGTGGTAGAGGAAGTAGTGAGCAACATTTGTAACAGTCCCATACTACCGATTGTAAAGAGACAGGGAGAGGGAGATGGGAAAGCCTACTGCTTCATCATTGACCTGCGGGAGGTAAACAAAATCGTAGTACCACAATACCCAGTAGTTTCCGACATCACGACAATTTTGACTTTAATCCCCTCCACTGCCACCACCTTCACTGTGATCGACCTCAAGAACGCCTTCTTTTCCATACCTATACACGAGGACAGCCGCTATCTTTTTGGATTTACCCTAAATTCCCGTTCGTATAGATTTTGTAGAGCACCTCAGGGGTACACTGAGAGCCCAAGTATCTATAGCCAGGCGCTTAAAGACAGTTGGACGCCATACAATTGCCAGATGGAGTGGCACTAATACAATATGTAGACGACATCCTTCTAGCAGCAGACACCATACCAATAGCCGTCACAGCCACCATCAAACTACTCAATTTCCTTGCTGAGAATGGTCACAAGGTCTCCCGAAAGAAACTGCAGTTTTGTAAATCACAAGTGACCTATTTGGGTCACCTTTTATGAAAAGAAGGGAGAAAACTCACGCCTGACAGGATCCAGACAATTCTAGGCACCCCTGCCCCAAAAATCAGAAGCAAGTCCGCTCTTTGATAGGCCTCACCTCGTTTTGCAGACAGTGGTTACCGAACTTTAGCCTCATTGTCAAACCCCTTCTCTCCCTCCTAGCTAAGGACATCCCCTCACCTCTCCCCTGGACCCCCGAATGCCAGACAGCCTTTAAAGAACTACGCAATACCCTTTGCTCAGCACCAGTCCTAGGAACCCCAGATTACTCCAAACCATTCTTCCTCTACACACACGAAAGGGAGGGATGTGCATTGTCTGTCCTAACACAATCAATTGGTCACAAACAACGCCCTTGTGCATATTTTTCTGCCACCCTCGATCCAGTAGCCAGAGCGAAGGAATAGTGCTCTCCAATCCAGTCACTGTTTTAGTACCCCATGCAGTCGACACACTACTGAACCAGACCAAAACCCAACACTTGACTAGCGCCCGACTGACAGGATATGAGTTGACCCTGCTAGCACCGCACATTACACTAAAGCGATGCACCACCCTTAATCCAGCCACGCTGTTACCCCTACCCGAGAACGATCCTAACGTGGCTCCACTACACGACTGTGTGACACTAACCGATGAACAAACAAAAAGTAGAGTAGACCTCAGAGACACCGCCTTTCTAGAGCCAGATGGAGAACTATGGGTGGATGGTTCGTGCATCAAACTCCCCGACGGCACCACCTCAGCTGCATACGCTGTCACCACAGCCCGAACCATTCTAGAAACAGCCCGTATTGCCCAACGTTCCGCCCAAGCAGCAGAACTCATTGCCCTCACACGAGCATGTATTTTAGCAGCTGGCACGACAGTTAACATATACACCGACAGCCAATACGCCTTCGGGGTGGTTCACCATTTCGGGATTCTATGGAAAGAAAGAGGGTTCCTGACTTCACACGGTACACCCATCCTGCATGGAGATTTAGTCTCCGCCTTGACGGAAGCAGTCCTCCTCCCCAAAAAGCTAGCAGTGATAAAATGCCAAGCACATAGGAAAGTGACAGATCTCATTGGACAGGGAAATGCGCTAGCAGACGTTACTGCCCGAGCCACGGCAGAAGACAGAACTATGACACGAATGTATGTGACCAGGTCACAAGCTGAACAATGGACTGATGCTAGGACCACTGTAAGGGACATACAGACTACAGGAACACAAGACGAATTGACCGAGTGGGAAAAGGTGGGACTAAAAGACGAGGAAGATTGCTGGAGAACTAAAGACGGAAATAAATGGCTGTTACCCAATGCCTACCTCATCCCCATATTGACCATGGCACATTTACCAGCACACATAGGCTCCACCCCCATGATTGAACTAATCACAAGAGTATGGCATAATGTCAAGATAACAGAATCTGCAAAGCGCCTAGTACAACAGTGTATAGTATGCCTACAACACAACCCAGGGAAAGGGACAGTAGTACCACGGGGAGGGTTTGGAGTCCCTGATCACCCCTTTGAAGTCCTTCAAATGGATTACATCCAACTAGAGAGATGCCATGGTCTAAAATATGTCCTGGTGGTTGTGTGCGCTTTTAGCAAATGGGTGGAGGCATATCCCACCCGCGACAATACTGCCATAGCCACTGCAAAAGTATTGTTGAAAGAATTCTTCCCCGGTACGGCCTTTGCAGAATTTTATGGAGCGACAACGGCCCACACTTCGTAGCCGAAGTGATACAGAACATACTGAAAGGGTTGGGGGTAAAACAAAAATTCCATGCCGTCTTCCACCCCCAATCAGCGGGCCTGGTAGAGAGACACAATGCAACATTGAAACTAAAGCTAGCCAAAATAGTTGCCACAACCGGGTTGAAATGGCCTGACGCCCTTCCATTGGCATTGCTATCAATGCGCTCCACCCCGACCAAACACAGACTGACCCCGTATGAAGTGGTCTTCGGCAGGCCTATGAACATTTGGGCGGCACCAAGACCCACCTCCATTAACGATGTCCCGAACATATTAATGTCAGACTATCTGCATAAATTGACAAACGAGCTAACAATTATCCACCAACAGGTGCAGCAAGCCTTGCCTGACGTATCCAGGGGCCCAGGACATGTGATAAAGCTTGGGGACTTCATCCTAGTTCGCAACTTCCAAAGAACGAAGAATCTGGAGCCTAGGTGGACGGGCCCCTGGCAAGTCTTGATCACCACTCAAACTGCCCTCCGAGTGGAAGGAAAAAGAAATTGGCTGCACGCCCACCACTGCAAGAAAGTCCCTCCAACGCTGGCAACCTGTGAAGAGGTGGAGGTGCAAGAGGAAGTACTCGCAAAAGACCGACCAGCTCTGAGTTGCTACCCACAAGAAGACACCCTCCAACTGTCTGAATTTCCCGACCCCACGGTGCCATCCAAGGAAGGGTACAACCTAAGATCGACAAAAAGGGGAGCTCCAACAACCATGCCACTAACTGAGTCAGAGTCTCAGATCGGTAGCACAGCCAAACAACGCTACCAGGAAAAACACCAGACAAAAGTCTGTGGTCCTAACAGTTGGTGAGCTCCTCGAAGATGATGGAAGAAACGGAACACCTGCAAAGACACCAAGACTTTTGAACTGCACAGTACAAAGACAATTGCACTTGTAGCTGCATTTCTCACCTGCCTCCTACTAATGGTCACACTCTGGATCATTGAAGAGAATGCACCTGCATACAGAACATTGTCACCAACCATGCAACCAATCACAAAGAAAGAACACTACCTGGTATCACTACCGCCACATCTCCGAGAACGACGCAAAGAATTCTGGAATAATTCTTTCGTACAGATGCTGCACCAGCACAATCTTGCCACCAATGCCACTAACTGTTGGGTCTGTGGGCTGCTACCACATGCCACTGAACATTCCATCCCTTTCATCACTTCACCCTTTTCTGTTCATGGATCTTGCCTTGCCTGGATGATGCTCCTACAAGAAAGTTACAAAGACAATGCCACTTCCGATGGGACAATCGCTCAGTTCTACAACGAGTTCTGGCTAAACCAAACAGGAAGAACAGCAGCTCCCTTTTGCCCTCACACCTCCAATACGACATTCCCAATGAATGTCCCCTCCAAAGAACGAGTGGAAATACAAGTGTTCAATAATCCTGTCAGAGCCACATTTTCCTACCTGAAGAAAAGAACTGCTGCAACACTGACTGTGGCCCTATCTGTGGTGAACGTCTCTGGCCTTGTATGCATTGAAGGCCGTGGGACTAAGAATGTGGGTCACAGCACTTGTAACATTGTAAGGACTTTGAACACTGCCAACCCTCCAGCATTTGTTGCATCACCCAATATGTACTTTGTCTGTGGAACCAAAGCCTACACCTGGCTCCCAAGAAACTGGGGGGCACGTGCTACATCGCTTTTGTTTTGCCACCGACCTACACAGCCCCTGCAGAGCATCATCGAGAAAAGCGTTCTAAAGACACTGATCAAGCAGACTCTGCCGCATCACAGTTCGTTGACGCAGCAAAAGGGCTCGTCCCGCTATGGGGTCCCTATGGCAAACAGCCGAGCCATCAGACATCTGTCTCAAGCGGTAGAAACCGCCCTGAACGTCACAGCTGGCATCCTCACCAACAACACTGCCGAGCTTCAAGCGGTCCGTCTGGTGGCCCTACAAAACCGCATGGTCCTGGACGTGGTACTAGCGGATCGTGGAGGAGCATGTCGCATCATTGGTGCCAGTTGCTGCATATACATCCCTGATAATTCACCCTCTGTCTATGAAGCAATCGAACATCTCCACAGACTGTCTTCAGAAATTCATCAAGGATCAGAGACTTGGACAATTGGAAGTTGGCTTTGGGGCATCTTGAAGGACTGGGGTTGGAAAATATCAATGTTTCTCTTGGTCCCAGTATTGGCAATATGTGGTTGCTGTTTGGGTGTACACTGTATACCACCTTTGTGTTCTCTTTGCATAAGTGCCTTGCGCCCTAAGAATATGGACACTCAGTTAACAAAAATGAGAGTAATGTATGAACAAGAAATACAGGACATTATGGAGATCGAAATAGACTGACGAGATGGCTAGTTATGTTCAAAGGGGCGACTGTTAAGAACAAAACGACAATCATGAACATTCTGCGCCATCTTGTCTGATGAAAGTTCCTACGTGCACATAAACTACAGTCATTCTGATTGACCACAGCCATTTTGTACTCTGTTGGTCACCTTCATTTCACCCTGTCCTCTAGCAGCCTTCTGATTCTCTGACCAAACCTGATATATGTTCTGGGGGCTATAAACTATTTCCACGACAAACATCAACATCACCTGCTGCCTCAAACTCGTCTTTCCTCTCATCCCTGCACAAACAGGTTACAAATACCAAACAGACTCTTGCAAGCATGGTTTATTGCACTGCACACAGCAAGACTTGTTTTTGCCAACAATGGGACCTGTTTTTATCAACAGAACGGACTCTTAGATCTGGCCGGTCTCACTTGTGTTTAGACCCTGAAGCAAGGTCCAGCTTCAATTAAATTGTCTGTTTTTGACCTGGGCGGGAGGAGAGTTAATGTTGGGCTTGTGTAACCATGTTGATGAAACAATGTTGGGCTTGTGTAACCATGCTGATGAAACAATGTCGGGCTTGTGTGACAACCTGCCCGGGCGGAGACTCCAAGCTTGTAACCATGATAAATGAAACAAATACATTGTGTAAAACCTGTATAAAAGGAAGAGCCAAAAGCATTGCCAGTAGAACACCTCCCTGAAGACATCCTGGTGTCAGCAGTTGACGTGGTCTCCTCTAAGAGTAATAAGCCTTTTTCTTGCCTTCCAGCTTCCAGCGCCTGCCTCGTTATTTTAGATAGCGAATCCAAAGTGGATTAAAGGTGACCTTGCGCCGGGCAGCATTGGGGATCTCAGGAGACTCGCTGCTTTTCACAGGACGGCCCGTGGCAGCGCCCGTCGTTGGGCGTTGCGTAGGCCCTGGTGGCCCGCTGCGACCGGGGGGGACTCCTTCTCCTTGCCCGTGAGTCTTTGATCGGCGGCTGGGTCGGACCGCGGGGCATTCACAGGAGCACGGTACCCATCACGGAGGAGGGGCCCGTCTCGAAAACTGGGCAGATCGGGGCGGGGATCTGCAGGCGACCATGACTCGCGACAAAGGTGGCAGTGGATCGGCGAAGCAGGGCCCAATCGACAAATTCACGGGCCCGAGTGGGTCCAGGAGCCAACAAGGGGCCGTGCCGGACAATGCGGCGCTCATGGAAGCGATCACCCAGGCCCGAGATTTGCTGGACGCGAAGATAGGAGCGGTGGGATCGGATGTCACGCTCCTGCGCCAAGACCTGCGCAACGCAGTCTCCCGCATCACGGAGGCCGAGACCCGCATCTCGGGTGTGGAGGACAACGTCACTATCCTGAAGAAGAAAGGGCTGCGATGGAAATGACCAAACGGGGGCTGGCCCTGCGGGCGGAGGACGCGGAGGGCCGGGCCCGCCGCAACAACCTCCGCTTCGTTGGTTTTCCAGAGGGCAGTGAAGGGGGTAGTGTAGAGCGCTTCCTCACACAGTGGTTGGAGAGTTGGATTCCCCCAGAGGCATTATGGCGGTGTTTTGTGGTGGAGAGGGCCCACCGCGCACTTATGCAGAAGCCGCTAGTGGGGGCTCGCCCGCGTCCCATAATTGCGAAAATATTGAACTACTTGGACAGGGACACGATCTTGAAACAGGCCCGGCTTAAGGAACCCCTGCTTCACGAAAACGTGAAGATCCTAATTTTACCGGACTACACGCGCCTAGTGCAGCAGCAACCGCAATCCTTTCAGGCTGCGAAAGTCCGTCTATGAGAACTTAACCTGCAATACTCGCTTCTCTACCCTGCTCGACTGCGGGTGGTCTTCCAGTCACGCACCCATTTCTTTGACACTCCGGAGGAGATGTTCAAATGGACAGACGAAACAGTGAGGGTCAGGGCACACACCCCGCCCCGGATGGGGGCCGGGAGGGAGTCCGACTCTTCCGCGAGTGAGACGAACCAGAGGAGGCAGCGATCCGGCCGCAGGGGTGCCAAGCGGTCTCGGTCAAAGCGACGCTCGCTCTCCTGTGGGGCCACATCACGGCCGGGTGGCACGGTAGTGCTGCCGCCGGGGAAGGACTGAGTGAGGGGCCGGTGTGGTCCATGTGGGTCTTCTTTTCCTGAGGTCACTAGGAGCACAGTTGTTATGGGCCAGGACTCCCGCCACACCTTTCTGGGTGGGATACGGGCCCAATCGCTATGGGGTTGGGGTTGGGGATCCATTGGATGAGGTGGCCGGTCTCCTCCCGTTGGGGGAGGCGGGTCAATCATGCCGCGACAGATGCTTCAGTGTTCTTGAGGTATGGGGTGGGGGGTTTGTTGGGGGGTTCGGTTTGGGGATTTGTGTCTGCTCTACAGCGACAGAAGTAACAACATCCTCGAGGGATGGAGCTGGGGGTTTGTTGGGGGAGGGGGTTGGGAGGGGGTAGGTCAAGTCTACAGATCGCACTTCAAATACAGGCCTGTTACAGACTACACATGCATCGCCACAGCTCGCCATCAGTGTTGAAAGAGGATGCACCCCCTCATGGCTAGGATACCTGATAGAGGTCGGGTGACCCAGGACAGCCTCCGCATTATTAGCTGGAATGTACGCGGGGTCCTGGATAAAATTAAACGGGGGGCCATACTCCACCAGGCGAAGAGGGTGAGGGCCGATGTTCACATGTTACAGGAAACGCACCTTATGGGCACGAAGGCCCTTTGCTTACAACGGTATGGGTTCCATCAGGTCTTCCACTCCGGCTTCACGAGGGGTTCGCGGGGAGTAGCAATCCTGGTGCATCGAAGGGTCCCTTACATACATGCACAGCAGTGGACTGACACACAGGGGCGCTATCTGTTTATTCGGGGTAGGATTGGAGAGGACCCCCTGGTGCTGGGCAGTGTATACACTCCCCCTCCCCTACAGTGGAATCTGATAGAAAAGCTGCAGTCCCTGTGGGCCGATATGCCGGACGTACTGTCCGCAGTGGGTGGGGACTGGAATGACGTTATGGACTTGGCTAAAGATAGGACTGGGGTTGGGGGTAGTCCCAGAAGCGGTCTTCCCACAAAACTACATTCATTGGCGACGGGGTTGGATTGGGTCGATACATGGCGGCGCACCCACGGTGATTCCCGGGGATATACCTACCTCTCAGTGGTCCACAAATCTTTCTCCAGACTTGACTATATTTTCGTTCCCCGGGCGGTGGTTGGTAGAGTGGCGGCGGCGGAGATATTGCCTCGGGGCCTCTCGGATCACTCCCCGGTATCCATTGAGCTCTATATGGGCAAGGGGAGGCAACCATTCCGGTGGCGCCTCTCAGTGTGGCACCTGCAGAACGAAGAATATGGGACTCATATGAGCGAAGCAATTGCTCAGTACCTGACGATAAATGAGGGGTCGGTTTCCAGCGCTGCCACTCTGTGGGAGGCGCTGAAGCCCACTCTCCGTGGGGCAGACATATCCTGGTGCGCAGCGGCTCGCAGGAAGCATAAGGAGGAACTGATTCGCGCAGAGGCGGACATAGAGGCCCTCGAACAGCAGAATCGTGAGACGGGGAGTGACCAGAGTGTGCGACAATTGCTTCTTGCTCAACAGGCCTGTGCCGCCCTGCTGATGGACGAAGCACGCCAGGTATGGCTGGCGACGTGCAGCAGGATATACCAATGGGGGGACAAGTCCAGCAAGATGTTGCATCGACTGTCAGGGCACGTTCCACTCCCAGGTCCTCCCAGGAATTTTGGACTCGGCGGGAACACCGATTACAGACCCTCCTGCCATTGCAGAAAGCTTTGCCACATACTTCGCGGATCTCTATGCCCCCGGGAATGTCTGCCGGCGTCCACCATTGATAAATTTATGGCAGATTTACCACCCAAAGCGGTGTCAGATGAGGTGCGGGATCAGCTGGAGGCCCCTTGACAGATGAGGAGCTGGGAGCGGCCCTGGGAGAGCTCAACCCCGGAAAGCACCTGGACCCAATGGGTTTCCTAGTGAGTTTTTTCGCCGCTATAATGTACAGCTGGCCCAGTATTATCGGGCAGTGGTGGAAGAGGCCCGGGAAAAGGCCTGCTCCCCCAGACTGGAGACATGCAGAGGTGGTGGTGTTCCATAAGCCGGGTCGTCCCCCAGAGCAGCATGCCTCATACCGCCCCATCTCTCTCCTAAATGTGGAGGCCAAAATCCTGGCAAAGGCGCTGGCCAACCGCCTTTTGCCCCATATTACTACACTTGTACACCCGGCTCAGGCGGGGTTTATGCCCCAGAGGGCCACCAGACACAACATTAGGAGGGCGCATGTGGCGGTAGCAGCTATTCGGCACACCGGGGAACCGGCGGCACTTCTCCTGGCAGATATGGATAGGGCATTCGACTCCTTGAGCTGGGTCTACCTCTTCGCATTGCTGGGCAGACTCAATCTGGACCCGCACTTCCTCTCCTATATAAAACTCCTGTATACGGATCTGACGGCGTCGGTACGGGTGGCGGGCGCGACCTCCTCAACCTTTCTTATTAAAAGGGGCACACGGCAGGGATGTCCCCTGTCTCCATATTTATTTGCCCTAGCCATGGAGCCCTTGGCAGCATGGGTGCGTATGGATGCACAGATGCGGGGCTTCGAATGGGCCCCGGGACTGTCCGATAGGATCGCGCTATACGCGGACGATGTCCTTTCTTACAGCGGTTGACAGGACGGGGCCACGGCTTCTGCGTATCATGCAGATCTTTGGGGAGACGTCGGGTCTATACATGAATCCCCGCAAATCCACATTGTGGGCTCTGGGGGATCGGACGAGAATGGGCGCATGGGTGTCCTCGATCCAGTCGGCAGCAGGAGGCTTGAAATATCTGGGGGTGTTTCTCACGGACGTACCGGCAATAGCCTGGGAGCGAAACCTGGCACCAGTATGGGAGCGGGTCCGTGCAGACCTTAAGTCTTGGTCCAGTATGCCCCTGACATTGTTCGGTAGATCGGCCATATTCAAGATGGTGGCGCTCCCCGGCTTCTCTACCAGCTACAGAATCACCCGTACCCGATCCCGCCTAGATGGTTCCGGCTGGTGAATTCTGTGCTTGGGCAGTTTCTGTGGGAGGGGGGAAAGGTGCGCGTGGCTCTGCGTACATGCTTCTTGTCTACCTACTGTGGAGGCCTCGCGTCCTCGGATATTCTCTCATACTATCAGGCCTCGCACTTACTGGTCCTTAATGAATGGTGGTACGGTGATAGGGGAGACCCGGCGTATGCGCTAGAACGACAGCTTATGGGATGCCACACACTACATACGCTTTTGTACTCTGCTCAGTTGCGGGGTGCGTTGCCATCGGCCACACGGGTGGTCTTTTTGATATAGAGACAGGCGCTGCGGCGCTATGGGTTGGTGGAATGTCCTGACTCGGGAGACCCCTTTGTGGAATAATGGGCGTCTGCCCCAATTGGCGGCCCTTTCGGGCTTTCGGGGATGGGACAACATTGGTGTCTCCACCCTGGGAGATGTCCTGAGGGGCACGACACTAAAGCCTTTCCGGGATTTCCAGAAGGAGTTCCTCATGCCTCAGTCACAATTTTATCGATACCTCCAGTTCCGTCATGCCCTGTCCCCCAGTCTGCAGGGTCTGGAGTCCCTCCCTGAATTTAGTCCTTTGGAAGCAAAAGTTTTTATGGGGGACTTAAAAGAAAAGAAGATTTCCCAAATCTACCAGTCCCTGGTCACTCACTGCTCTCCCACACTTCAGAAGCTCCGGGGGACTGGGAGGGAGACGTGGGCAGTTTGGAAGAGGAGGACTGGACGGAGGCCTTGACAGCCCCGCGGGGGGCGGCTATAGCAATGCGACTCCGCCTCATCCAGTTCAAATACCTCCACAGGGTCTATTTTACTAGGGCAAGGTTGTGGCGGGCGGGACTGATCGCCTCCCCGGAGTGTCTCCGCTGTGGATGGGAGGAGGGTACATTTATACACACGGTCTGGCAGTGCACATCGCTGGATAGCTTCTGGAGGGGGGCGTTCACATGTCTTTCTGAGGTCTTGGGATGGGAGCTTCCTCGCACGCCGCAGTTGGCCCTGCTTCATGTTATGGCAGGGATAGGTGGCAATGCCTACAAACGGCACCTCATGTTATTGGGCTTCACACTGGCGAAGCGAGACATTGCTAAGGTGTGGAAGGCGGTGCGGGCCCCCACGGTGGCTGCCTGGAAAAATGGATTAGATTTTTGTATGGGACTGGAGCAACCTATCTTTGTAGAAAGGGGATGCCCGCGCAAGCATTACAAAATATGGCAACGATGGGCGGAGTATCGGGGCCTATGGCTGGAGCCGCCAGTGATGGTGGAGCCTCAGCTATCGGGCTAAGATTCTGGGTCTGTGAAGGTGGCGGGGAGGGGGGGGCTGGGAGGGCGTGTGTATTTGTGATAGGGTTATTCGTTCATACATCAAGGCTGTGGATAAGATTTTGTGGGATTAATGCGATCTTTAGGGGGGGTGAGGGAGGGGGAGTTGGGGGGGGGGTTTGCATCACTTAATGTGTCCTTGTTATGCATAGCTGACTTGGCAAAACAAAAGTCGATTGTTTTAATGCTTAAGTATAGTCTGATTCGGCAGATGTCTCTGGTGTGCAGAGCCCTGCGTTATATGTGCAAATTGACGAATAAAATACGTATTCAAAAAAAAAAAAAACATACCCTAATACAGCATGCCTCACAAAGCGAGCAGCGCATGCGCTGCACCGCTAGGCTTAACCTAAAAAAGTAGCGAATACATCTAAACAAGCATTTGCAATGCAATAGGTCTCGCATTACTAAAGGTTTGAGCTATTGGCGTTGCATTATTATTTGCAATGCCAATAGCTCAAATGTTTAGTAATGCGAGACCTGTTGCATTGCAAATGCTTGTTAAAACTCAAATCAATTTCAACGTAGTATAAACACTGTTTCTCCAGCCCCTAATGACTTCAGTGGTGAGAAGAAGCTGAATAAGCCTAGACATTTTTTAACATCAATCTTGTCTTACAACACCAAAGGGATTTGCTTTGTATTGGGGGCTTTATGAAACCAAATCAGCATGCTTAAAGAATTAAAACCCACCGAGAGAGGACTGCAAAAGAATACAGGTGTTCTATTAATAACATTGCGCCTAGTTATTTATTGCTTCTTAAGGCTGTGAACAAATAATACAAACTTCTCAGTGACGCTTTGCCAATCACAGACACACATTAGAAGCCTCCCATGACTGAATCCAAACGTCTGGCTGTCCTTCACTGAATGCTTCACCTTCTTTGCCCTTAACCTGGACATTGGCCTTTTCAGATATAAACTGTTTCTAGTGGTTGTCCTGCCACATTCGTGTACATGGAGCACTGATACTCTAAACGAAAAGAGAGTGATGGCGGAGGAACCAGAGAGATAAAATGGAAAGCAGAAAGAAGCCAACGGGGCTGAGGAAACCCTGTGAAGTAGAGGCTGAGTAGAGACAACTGTATGTTAGCCAAGATGTATATTTCCATTTCGTCCATTTCCTGCTACTTCCAAAGAGACATCCTGTTTAGCTCTCCTCCATGGAAACAGTAAGTCAGCCACCAGAAGTGTTATCAGTGCAGAGCTTCGTGGATAGAAGTTAAAAGTAGAAAAAGCTGTAAACTTTTAACTTACCTGCCCGCTGCTGGCTCCTCTGGAGGCACGGAACAGAGACACCCCATGGCTTCACAGTACAGACCCAAGTATGTAAGTATCCCGGGCCTGTGCTCGCTGCTCCACAGAACAGCTTTTTGTAATTTTATCAGTACGGAAACGTGCCCCCAGACCCCTCTATTCTTCGGCGCACAGGGAAAGAGACGTGTGCGAGCCAAGGCCCTGGAAGGAGTCAACCGCAGCTGCAATGGTACTGGGGTCGGAGGCTCGGTCCTGTAGGGCTAACTCTCACCCAGCTGTTAGTGTTAGAAAGTGCACAGTTTGATTTGCAGCGCGAAAGACGTGCAGTGGCACGAAGTGGATCGGCAGCGCCGCTGCTGTTTTTTAAAGGTAAACGCAGCGCCCAAGTACATAAAACGTGTGTGCAGTGGCAGGAAGTGGATCCCCAGTGCAGCTCCTGTTTTTTAAAGGTGAACGCGGCGCCCACGCACATAAAACATATGTGTGTGCAGTGGCAGGAAGTGGATCGGCTGCGCCGCTGTTTTTTTTTGGGAAGGTAAACCGCGAGAGATTGAATGAAAGTGGGTGCTTCGCTGAAACAAAGCGCGGCGCCCCGTATATAAAACATATGTGTGTGCAGTGGTAGGAAGTGGATCGGCATAAAACATGTGCGTGGCTGCGAGTGAAGCCGGCGCCATATTAATGAACAAGCGAATGCTAATGATGAAGTCCGGGTGCCGGGCTGCTTTAAAGTGAGAAGGGAAGAAGTGAAGAGACGCAGCGCGTATGACGAGCATCAGACGAGGAGTCGAAACGCAGCGCGCATCCCGGGTGGGCGGGGCCTAAGGGAGACAGGGCGGTCACCAACCCCACTTCCAAAGAAGCCGGACACAAACCAACAACAATAGATCTCGCCAAGGCGAAGCAGCGCATGCGCGCTGCAACGCAGGCGAGACCTAAAAAGGGACAGTACAGAAATGAGAGAGTTAAGAGTAGGGAGGAAATAAGGGTAACGCTCGAGAACACATCTGTGGTTTAAAAAAAAAAAAAAAGGAGGGGAAAAGGGGTAAATCCAGCAGTACTTACAAGCAATGAAAATCAAAGCGCCAGGTTTATCAAAATGCTTTTATAGTGGCATAACCTTCTCAGAGAAATGGCAACCGTAAGGACAATAGCTGTACATTGCCTATTAGGCAGAAATATGGGTAAAGCACACTTGAGTGGGTGACTGGGGCATTGTACAAGGATGATTTTCTAATGTGCGAAGAGCAAAACAAGAAGACATTTAAAAGGTTTCAGAAAACACCTAATGACAACGTTGATACTGGATGGGTCCTTACTCTTTCTTACGTTTCTATTGCACAAAATTGAACTTCGAGGTAGTTAATTCCTGCTTAGTATTTGTGGCAGAAATCCATAAACATGCTTTCTTCGCTTCCATACAGTGTCAAACGAACAAAAATGACGACGGCAATTTTAAGTCACGTTAATAAAAAACAGACTACCATAATTTGATACAGATCATGCATGTGTCTCATCCTTACAAACACTACAACACACCTATGCGTGAATACAAGTGCCTTGTCTGTGTTCAGCATTCCCCTCGCAACCTACGGTTATAGTAACTTTTTTCGGTGTTGGGTTTCCTGCCCATAAACCCCTACACATGCTCTTTATTTCCAATTTGCTGAGATATGTTATACAACCTTTAGTCACAGGGGCACAAAGTCAAACACAACTTCCTCGCTGCCAAATGCAAACATAATCCATGTGGGTTAATGCTGACCGTGCACACGGCAGGAAGGGAGCCTAGCGGTGCATGAGAGGCACATTCTCAGACTGCAGGTTTTAGAAACGGTTCTGTAATGGAGTCTCTTGCCTCACAAGTGAGGCCAGCACCCCTGGCTAGCGCGTGCCCTTCCTTACCTCTGCACGAGATGCCCTGGCTGTCGATGGCCTGCTTGCAGAGGCTGCAGGTCCGGGGCCTTCTAAACGACTTGTTCTTGAACGTGTGAGACCTCGAGGCGAATTCTTCTGGCTGCAAGAGAGAACAAATAAGAAGTGAGACTTTTATTCCGGCACCTGCCTTGTGGGGCTGGAAAACGTTAATGGAGCAGTTACAACAATGACACAGAGGCTTCAGCCATTTAAGGCAGCATTTATAGATTTAGCAGTGGTAACATTTTTGCCATAAACTTTTACATAGCATGAAGGTGGGGTGGTTAACATTGTAGATAAATAGAATTTGCACGGATTATTTGCACCAGTTCCAGAGGCCTTGACAGCACAAGGCACCCACAGACTATTATTATAGCTTCTTTCTTTAGATTAGCTAAAATGCATGTATTTTAGGGTTTACTATATCTATCTATAATTTTTATATATATTTGAATAGCATGAGCCTAGCCAAAAGCAACAGAGCACTATACCGGGGAGGGGGCGATTGGACGGACAGAGGGTATGGGTAACTAGGTGAGAGGAGGGTGGATAGTGGATAAGGTTACCAAGATGGCTCCACATCATCTGGGACATCAGGTTCCAGTCCGGGGCTTCCCTTTTACAAATCATGGCTTTGAAAGGTTAGTCCATTTGATTCAGCTGAAATTAAAGACTACAATTCCCTGAATGCATTGGGTGGCTAAAAGCCCTGAGCTGAAAAATGGCGTCCTTGATTTCATATGGTAACCTTAACACTGAAGGATGCAAAAGAGAGTGCACAGACAGGTGCATTGCGTTCTTCCGTGCTGTCAATGTCAACCTAAACGGCCACATTTAAGTAATAAAATTCAACCCAGTAGGATGCCGCTGTTGCAATGTTTTTCATCATACTTAGCCATTACTAAGTTTTTGCATAATCATCCGGTATTAGGACTCGGCGGACATGTTTTGCTCACCATATTGTTAATTTGCTACAATAAATGACCCCTTCTTGTTGTCTTCTAAAATGACGCAATTATACAAAATTGAATACATAAAATAGATTAAAAAAATGTTGGACTGTAATTTTTCTCCCCGAGTAGCAAGACGAAATGCTTCGACTTGTTAATTAGGCTACGAATTAATGATATAACCATCCTATTCGATACTGATTTGTATTATGGCTATGCTATAGCAAATGGTTTATAAAATGTCTTGTTGTCATTCTCTTTGTATGTCCATGGAAATACTAAAACCTATTTGAGAAAAAAAATCAACATCACAAAAAAAGCCTCTGCACTTTGTGTAGGGCCTTTCTTACCCTTCCTCTCTTTGCAGCCACCACCCGGCCTTGCCCGCATCTGTACACTTAACAGTAAAATTATGTGCGCACCTTGAAGGTCTATTTAGCGAATTTGTAAAGCTGCCATCCCTTGCTCGTACAGGAGTTCAACCCAACCATACTAGGCCGTGCAGCCTTCCTCTCCCTGCGGCTTTAAAATCAAAC
This sequence comes from Calotriton arnoldi, assembly GCA_963921515.1. Taxonomy (NCBI): domain Eukaryota; kingdom Metazoa; phylum Chordata; class Amphibia; order Caudata; family Salamandridae; genus Calotriton; species Calotriton arnoldi. The sequence continues at coordinate 1,283,835 of CAWUFW010002022.1, forward strand.
TTCTGTTAGAAAGGTTTCACAACTTTTTATGACCAAGTAAGGTTTTAAAAAGCAGACTAGACTGTGGAAACACCCTGTAGGCAGGGATTACCAACCAGCTCACAAAAAGACTGCAGATTATCCAAAACACAACAGTCAGACTAGTCGTCAGCCTCCCACGCAGTGCCCACATCATGCCACATATTAGGGAACTCCACTCACTCCCAATACACAAGCACACACACACTTTAAACCCCTCACCCACACCTACAAAGCTCTTCAAAACATAGGCCCTGCCTACCTGAACAACCGCATTTACTTTCAGCAACGTTACAGACACCTCCGCTCTGCCGGTCTCCCACTAGCACACAACTCATGCATACACAAGAGCAGAGTGGGGGCCCCTTAAGTCTGGAACAACCTCCCACAAGACATCAGAGCCTCCTATCTTCTTGACTTTTGCAAGATGTTGACGATCTGGCTTTTTGAGTAAGACCCCAGGACTCGCCTCCCACACCTGCTACAGAGCTCCAGGATACACTCACAGGTGATTAGCATGCTATAAAAACAAACACACCGAAAACATATCATAACAACAACATAACAGCATAAGGTGTCATGTTCTTCAAAAATGTATGCGGACAGCTGCAACAGAAATGGCGCTGTTAATATGTTTCAGCCTACCATCAGTCAATCTTCACCATCACCATCATAATAATGAGATCTTCTACCGCAGAAGGGAAAATAAACACTCTTATGAGTGACATAGTGCTGCACAAAACCAGCAGTAAAATGCAGAGCACGAGCAGGGGAACAGTTCTGCATATGCAAGCCAAAATGCATATTTGAGAGTCGGCGCAAAAGAATGCAAACCACCTACATAGAAATTCACTGAAAGCTTTCAGTCTCCAGCCCAGCACTTTAAAGGCATGGACATCTGAAGGACAGTGTGAGATCCTTAGGTGCAGACTGCATGCTGATCGAGAGCTGGGTAATTCTTTTGTATCCAAGGATTGCAAAGTCGATCAACCACATAGCATCACAAGCCGAAGAGGTCCAAGTCATCAGATGTCCCTTTATCTCAATCTAAAGCTTCAAAAGTACCAAATTCAGATCTCGGATAACAGATGTAAAATGAACCAAGTACCCCATAGGCGTGGCCAGTCAAAGCGCCTTGTAATGCAGGGCCTGTGACCTCTCCACCAGAGCAAGATGATGCTGTGCACAGAAGAGATTCCCAACAATCCAGATGTGTAGACTTATACACTTGGATCAAGGTTTATAAAATAAAGGCAGGAAAAAGCCCCTTTGTAAAGTTATTCCTTACAGCAGCTCGACCTTGATTTCACATTTTGGAGGTATAGGACAAAGGGATCTAAAAGAAGTGTTCCTCCTGCACAGGCTGAAGTGGTGGGTTCCGTCTCTCACTCAAAAATCATCACACCGACCTTTCCTGGAGAAGGCTGGGCCAGCACTGAAACATCAACCGCCAAAAGAAAACAAGCACTGGTAAAGCCAATGGGCCTGGTGTTGGATGCCAACTTTTGGCTCTGCCAATGTTTGTGCATATTTTTTCTAAAATACACAAGGGGACTTCTTTCTGTGTGTATGTGCACATTGTGCAAGAACAGAATGCCATCACTCGCAGAGGCAGGCCAATAGGTGAAGACGGCTGAACCTGCGTCCCATGCTGTGTGCGTTGGTCAGCAGAAAGAAATTTACGAATAGCACATTGACGGATCAATGAATAAACAAAACTGGCTGAAAGACCCTACAAGCAAGGGTATAACACATCCATGCGGCTTAGCGGAGCCCCCGTCCCTTCATGGTCCCCAAACCATTCAAAGGGATCCCAGTCCTCCCAAGGCCAATGAATATCTGTGAGATATGGGAGACTCCGGGGCCCTTTTCACATTCTATAGGGGGCCCCTACCATTTTATGTAATCCCACTACCTACTATCACGTACATTATATATATTTTTATTTAAATTAACAGGCCTTAGCTAACACCAGACGCAATAGAAAGCTAGCACTAGTTCATTATCTGACAACTTATCCCTGTATGCCGTTAAAAGCTCTCGGCATGTACTGGCCAATTTATTTCACTACCTTTTCTTACCACTTCCCTTCTCCTATAGACAATCTCATGATATGTCACCCCTTACACCCTATGGTGATGTTATATGCAAAGACATTTGCAGAATTGTACATCTATTGCTCTGTGACCTTTCCTTCAGCATAGTTGCATGATAATTCTCTTTAAGGTGCCACCCTGCGTTCCTTTGATGTTAAGATGCACAGCGCCATGATAGCTTTGAAATGAGTTGAGCTTTATAAAAATTTGAAATAGATTAATAAAATCCTACTTTGCTTCATTTATAGATTCTTCCACTATTACAGCCTGCTCCTCAAAGGTTGGCATGTAACTGGGATAATGTACATGCCAAGTGTAGGTTTCTCCGAGCTTCAAAATGGAGTTCTGTTCATGACAACATCCATGGACATCTACCACCAAGACTTGCCCTCAACCTGTCGTGCAAATAGATATAGGGGAGGCAAAGAATGGCTAGTTCTTCTGCAGTGATTTTCTCCTTTCTCAACATGTGCACCCAAATATTTACAACACAACCCTGAGCATGGCCTTCGAAACCTTATTATTTGCCATTCACTGTACTCATTCAGGGAGCAGGCAAATACAATAGCCAACAAGCAATGGCAATGCCATTAAGTCTGGCTTTACAAGAATGTTGTATGGCAATGTAAAGTGTTACAAGTAAATAGCATTGGAATTCATATAGTTCTGTTTGGGAGCAAAGAACTGTCAAATAATATTGATGTAGGTTAAAAAGTATGGTGACTGTTGCACTGCTAAACCAGACCTAAATGTCCATGTAGGTTAAAGACTGCCCTCTTCCAATTTGGGCTCCTACAAGAAAAAAACAATATAAATGATCTCGTTACAAAGATAAAAAATGCACTCAAGCACACACAGTCTGGTTTACAACAGTGGGCCTCTTCTTGATAAAGTTCTGTTGAAATGATCAGATCCAGTCCACAAGAGTCAAATTCTTCGACATCGTTTTTACTTCAAAGGTTAGTTTTCATACAGTACTGTACAAAACACCACAGCCGACACGCGTTTCGTCCACCTGGACTTTTTCAAGGCTATGGATAATAGTCCGAACTGTTCCTAGAGTCCCTCCAAGAATGGTGTGTAAAAAGTATTGAGGTGAACCCTTCTGTCTGAAGCCTCTAAACAGTGGTTGTCCCAATAATGGACGAGCCTTCGAGTAAGATCCCCAACGTGTGTAAGCGTCAGAAAATCCTGGGGAAAGTGTGGCGTGACCCTGATAAATCAGCCGCTCCGCCGTATCCGGGGTCGTGCGAACACCGTATGCGGCGGACTTATCAGGGTCACGCCACAATGTTTAGATGCTTCAGACAGAAGGAATCGCCTCAATACTTTTTACACACCATTCTTGGAGGGATGTGGAAGAATTTGACTCTTGTGGACTGGATCTGATCTTTTCAACAGAACTTTTTCAAGAAGAGACCTACTGTTGTAAACCGGACTGTGTGTGCTTGAGTGCATTTTTTCTCTTTGGATATAGCTTCTGCACTTTATTTTCAAGGTGTGGCTGATTTGCACCTAAGGTGCCTCGGTGCGTAGCACGATAGCACTACCAAATGCTGAAACAATGGATACTGTGTTTTTCAATACAACCATGACTTTGGATAGATGGCAGTCATTAGGGCTTAGTCACCGATGTTGTATCTGTATCACTATAAATTATCTTGTTATCTAACACACTTCAATAGCATTACAGTGTCATTTTTGTGTCCCAGAAAGTTTAATCTCAGGTTGCTGCATAAATAAACAAAATGATTTGTGTGGAGGGTAAGTGTTTTTTTGTGGAAGCAGACAACTTCTGCCCAATCAAAACATGTTATGTTATGTTATATGCATTTATAACGCGCACGGCTACTCAAAAGTGTCCCAGCGCGATAGCTTAAATGGGAGTTGAGGGTCAATGGAGCGATTACACAAAAAGTAGAGTTTTCAGCCGTTTCCTGAAAAGCTTTGGGTCCTGGACGCAGCGGAGGTCTAGGGGAAGTACGTTCCAGGCCACCGCTGCCTTGTAGGCCAGGGAGCTACCACCCATTCTCGTAAGGCGAAAGCGGGGAATAACTGCCAAGAACATGTACTTCTGGCTCCCAACAAGTGGGCGGAGCCAAAACCCCTCTCTAGTAATGTTCATGTAATTGTCTAGCGACAGCTGCGCTGTCAAGCCAGACCATAAAAAGGCGACCTGGAAGAGAGTCAGCTGTAAAGGAAAACAGAGTACAACTGAATGAATTGGGAGGATGGGAGATCTGCTCTCATAGGAGATAGCATAGGAGAGCAAGTTCATGTCAGAAATAAGGGTCAAATGAGGCACTGGATGTGGCATAATAAATCTCCTTTTTATATGGTATTAACAAATGCCTAATAATATAACACATCCCAGTCTGTAAACAGAGACTACATTCTGTAAATCTAACTGACAGGACACACAGTGGCCGTTGAATCAGTACTTTTTAAATTAACTCGCAATATTCCAGCATGACTTTCACCACACAAATATTACTTAAGAGTTGAACATATGAAGAAAAGATTGAAAAGTTGAATAATTAATTCTCAAAAACGAGGCAAAGAAGCTCTCTCTGAGTGTTACCTATTTCGAATTAGGGAGATCACCTTCTCATGGGTTATCACAACCACCTCAGTATGGGAATGTGAGGGTAGATAGTTGCACACCCCAAAGATTAGGGCTCAATACAGAGGTCGAAGTGGGCGGGATCGGAGAGACACGACCTGCCCATACTTTTTTTAATTTATGAAAAACCGCTCCCCTACATTTTGTGAAATGACAACCGTCCTGGGACGGTTAATTCCAATAGTTTAAATGCTTCAGCTGAAGTGTAATTCAGTTAGTCTACTGTGCTGCGATACCGACGGCGGGCAGACAGCTAAACAATCACTAATCCTTCTAGCCAGGGTGCCTGCTTGCCTGAAAGAAATGCAAATGTGCGCAACTGATTAATCTGCAAATGTAAAGGGCACTATGGAGACCGTACTGGGTTTAATTGATGGAATCACTTGAAGCTTTGTGATGACAGATTTATTCTTTTTGACTGGAGGTGCAAGGGAGTTACCAGCTGAGTTGTGAAGTGGATGCTTTTAAGGGACAGTTAATATATTTTAAAAAACGCATTACGTACAGTCTGGCCATTACTAAAATCTATATTTTGGAAGCACCATTTTATCTTGAACCTTTTTGCACGTTTTGTAGCATTCTAACTTATATTGTGTGTAATGCAAGTTTAAAATAATGACTTACATATTCACAGTGCTTTCTGTCACAGGCTGGGACCTCGTAGCACTAAAAATACACAAGTCTCTATTCTCCACTGCACAAACCAAGATTTAATTCTGTGGCTCTCTGGTTACAAATTCACCTCTGTAGTGCATTAACTAATAGAGTTTTCATAATGTACTCTAGTGCATTTCCCATTGATTAACGTGACTTTTTTATTTATTTTTCTCATTTAAGCTGCACATTATTTTATATGTAGATCTCTGAAGGTGAAAGATGAAAAAAAACTTACAGAAGATTTAGTTTTTTAGCCACACGTTTGACCCCCCACCCATGCTCACTGACCCCGCCTCACCGCATGCAGCTGTAACATACAACAATGTCTCCAAGGGTGTTAGTAAGAGGTCAATTTGTAAGTGGCACAATTAATTGCTTGGGAACAGAAGGAAAACGAAAAACAAGGGAGACAAGAAAAATTATCTGGACGACATCGAATGTAGTTTAGAAAATGCATATATTTGTCATATTTAGTTTCATATAATCAAACATATGTGAAGGTAGCACTGCGTTACATGAAATTACATGTAACCTGTAGGATACTGAGCACAAGTGCTCGTGAAAAATTGTGACGCGCAAGTGACACGTGAGGAAGTATGTACAGCAAGGAGGCGCAAAAAAAAACAAGTGATGGTGGAATTTACATAGTAGGGATACCCAAACAATGAATGGCAATATATACAGAAATGGGGCGTATCCGTGAAGGAATCGCTCTGAGGTTTTTGCTGTAAAAGTCGACGGCGTTTCGGCCTGTAGGATTGTTCAGGCCTTCATCAGGACCAGGTTACTATGATTTCTAAGGCAGTGCTGTTGACAAAAAGATATATATATATCTCTGTATGCGCCTATATACATACATTCAGTAGTGGACTAAGGAGGGGGTTGGGAATTAGGGTCTGAGCCCAAAAGAGAAGGAGAGAGACAGATTAAGATCGCAGCGAACAGCAGAGGAAGATTACCGCGTGACTAGGCTCAAGAGAACGAGAAGTGTGAGAAAAGCGCAAAGTTGTGAGAGAGAACAGAGACTTACGCGAGGTATCACAACTGAAGGTCCAGTTAAGGAGGAGGGGGGGGGGGAAAGAGTCCCGGTAATGTCCAGTTGACCCCTGGGACAACTCCACCTGTGGTGAGAGAAGGTAGTGAGTACGCTGGGCGGGATGGGGGTCAAGTGTAGAAACTAACGTGGCTGCTACTTACTGGAAGGGACGAAAGAGGGTCCCTGGATGGGTTCCAGGAGTGGTGGGAGAGCGCTCTGAATAGCGCAGACCAGTAAGTGCTGGATAGATTACCTGGAAGAGAATGGGACCAGGTGAATGAGTGCACCCAGGGACAGAGCGCTGTAGCAGAGTGAGTGGAAGAGGGTGAGCGCTCTCATTGAGTGCCAAACGGGGCCGAAGGGCGTGGGCGGGAAGCAAGGTACCGCATTCTGCGAGGGCCGTGTGGGAGGGTAATTGCGATTGGGCAAGAAGGGAGAGGCGCGAAAACCATGTGAATCAGGTGGCAGACAAACCATGTAGGTCAGAATGGCGGAAGTAATGGAAATGCGAAGAGAGGTGGGGGTGCAAGCTGGTACGCATTGGGGAAGCATGGTTTTAATTTGGCGGGGCGCACGGTCACGGTGTCGGTGGGGGGTGCGCCAAGGCAACGGGGTGCGGGATCCAGTCCGGGGTAAAAAAACGTAGGAACACTTACTTGGAAGGAAGGGGGAGTAGCGGCGATGCGCATCGGGAGCAGGCATCAATCAAGCTCTGCTGGTGTCCCCTTCGCGTATGGACTAAATAGTCTAATCACGTGGTGCGGGGGGGGGGGACGCAAAGACGTGTCAAGACTAGAACGCGTCGAAAGCCGCAATTAACAGGGGAGACCAAGAAGAAAGACTAAACGCTAGAGAGGCGTTTGTAGTGAGTTGAGGTCAGATGGCAAGCGCCAGAGAACATATAAAGAAAATAATCATGTAAAGGATAGAATCATGCTTTAAACAATATTCAATAACTTTGGAATCATGTCTAATCACATTAAGATAAATTGAGGAATAAATTAATTATTCGAGTGGTGTAACAACTGTAAAAATTATGTCTGAGTCAAGCATTGGTAAAGTAAAATTGCAATATAATGGCACATGTTGTGGGAGAGAAATTCTCCGGGTGAGACGGTATATTTAGGCACAATTATACAATTGTAAAACAAGCATTGGTACTGAAGGCACATTACATGAGAGAGAGGGTGTACTCAGAGTGGGCAATTGTGTTGAGGAGTATCTTTACAACAGTAACAGTTTCACGTCCATTCGCATACCATAATTCGATGAATAATGGTTGGTACTAGAGGCACATTGGGTGAGAGAGAGGCTACTCAGGGTGGGCAGTGGTGTTGAGAAGAAATTTTACAACAGAAGTCTAGAAGGTACATTTAAAGCAGGCCCATAGACATATAGGTCGATATACCAAGGTAAAGACAATGATTTAGGTATGCATGCAGATAAATAGAGGCACAATGTAGAGGAAGAGGTGCTGGTACAAGCTGGCGTTAGATAGTCAATAAGTACATTCAAGTGCTAAAGCAGTACGACTACATGGCTGTAACTTCTGTAGATAATGGTTACATGGGCATGTTGACAATGTGTGTAGGGTATAACAGGGATGTCACTTTGTTTCATCTAAGTGTGGTGTTCCATTCGTCTAGGGTGTTCAGGCCGTGCTCAACGGTGTTGCAAAGTGCTATCCAACGGCATTCACACCTATTCAAAAGTCTCTGAATGTCACCGCCCCTGGTAGGCAAGATGGGTTGGTCAATAACCATCCAGGTGAAATCCATCTCCTTGTGGTTCTGTTCTTGGAAGTGTGTGACAAGCGGAGCTGTCATTACGCCACATCTAATTCTGCTTCGGTGTTGGATGATTCTGTCCTTGACCATTTGGGTGGTCTGTCCAACATAGAGAAGATCGCAGGGGCAACGTATAATGTATATAACGTTCTGTGATCTGCAGTTCGTGTACGTTCTTAACGGATGTTTCTGTCCATTGAATTCGAAATGTTTCGTGTTTAATGTCGTGGAGCAAGCGATGCATCTTTGGCATTTATAATGACCCAGTAGAGGGGGTAGGCCCCAGGTGCCCCTGATAGATTCTTCTCTCACATTAGTCTTAGGCCAAGTGATTGCATGTACCAGATGGTCTGAAAGGTTTTTTCCTCTGCGGTAGGAGAACAATGGAGGTTCATTGAATATTTCAAGAGGAGCAAGCATGTTCCAGTTTCTTTTGATTACTTTAGACATTTTGTTGCTGGCGGGGGAGAAAGTAGAGACAAAGGGGATGCGGGTGTTCTTCCTCTTCTCCTTTGGTGTGAGCAATGTCTCCCGATGATTATACCAAGCTCGTTTGCGGGCCCTGGTGACTAATTTCTTCGGGTACCCACGGTTGATACGTTTTTCAGTGAGGACTGCTGCTTCCCTGAAGAAATCTCTACGTCATTTGCAGTTGCGGCGGATCCGTAAAAATTGTCCAAAAGGCAATCCATCGCATAGTCCTCGTGGATGGAAGCTGGAGTACAAGAGTAGGGTGTTCCGCTCTGTAGGTTTTCTAAAGAGTGACGCCCCTATTTTGTTTTCTTCCACCTGTAATGAAAGGTCAAGGAACGGTAGGTGATTATCTTTGGGATCGATTGTGAATCGTAGGTGTTGTTGACAGGCATGTAGCCAATCCACGAATTGTGACAATCTTTCAATGCCTCCTGTCCAGATGAGCAGAATGTCGTCAATGTAACGGCGCCAGAAGAAAATGTTGTTCCTGAATGGGTTAAAAGGTGTTAAAATTTTAGTTTTCTCCAGATGGTATAGAGTATCGCAAAGTTGGGAGCGAAGCAAGCGCCCATCGATACACCTTTAATCTGTAAGTAATAGGTGTCCTTGTATAGAAAGTAGTTATTACCTAGAGCAATCACTAGGAGGGACATCACGAAGTCCGTGGGGATGCGTGCAGGTTGAGATCTAGCATCGAGGATTTCTCTGATCACCAGTAGGCCTTCTTTGTGGGGAATATTTGTATAAAGTGATTCGATGTCCATCCCCACCATCAAATCAGTCCCCAATGTAAATGGAGTATTCTCAATGAGATTAATCAGATCCATACTATCACGGACGTAGGTATCCGTGATCGGGACAAATTCCTTTATGATGCTGTCGATGTATTTGCCAATGGGTTCGAGGATTGAGCCACTGCCTGATACGATGATCTACCAGGGGGATTTTGTTGGTCCTTGTGTATTTTAGGTAGGACATACATCACCGGGGTGCGGGGATGGCTATTGTTGAGGTAGATTGCTTCTTTGTCTGAAATGATATCATTAGATACTGCTAGTGTTGTGATTAGTTGTATTTTAGTTCTTATATCTCGTAATGGATCAGATGGCAGTGCACGGTAGTGGTTGGTGTTGTCCAATTACCTTAGGATCTCCATGTCATATTTAGCTTGGTCCAGAATGAAGATGCCTCCACCCTTGTCAGCCGGCTTTATGATTATGTTTTGTTGGTTTTAAGATTATTCAATGCTTGTTTCTCAAGTAGAGAAAGATTGTAGGGTACGTACTCATGTTGTGATTGAAGGTTCTTCATTTCATGTAGTACCCGTCTTTCAAAAGTAAGAATCTCAGCGGTCATAAGGGCTGATGCGGGGTGAAACGTGGAGGCAGGATGGAAAGGTGAGCGAGTGGTCTGTTTGCGTTGTGGTCTCTCTGAGAAAAACTGCTGGAGTCTTATCCTTCTGAAAAATTGTAGCAGTTTTTCTTGCAACTCGAAGAAGTTGCTTCTGTCTGTTGGGACGAAGGTAAGTCCTTTGCTCAGGAGGCTAGTTTCATAGGCTGAAGGTTCATGTTGAGGCAGATTGAAGATGGGTATGTTGTAATTTGGCAGCATTTAAGTTAAGCATTAACTGAAGACAGCCTGTATTTAGAGGCTAAATTGTCCGCTTTGTGGAATCCATTTTGTATTTCTGGCAGCCATTTTGGCTGCCATGTGCTACCATGTGCTCGCCATGTGCTCTGTCCTACCTTCCTGTCAACTGCTCTTGAAATCTGCCTAGAGACAAGTTATATTTAGTTCCTCTTGCTTTGCACATGCTCAGTTGAGCTTGCAGCTGTTCCGAGTTTATAAATGTCAGGATGTGTCTACTAAAAGAAGAAACTGTTAGCTCCACCCACTTGTCGACTGTGCATTCTCTGTATGACCTTATATGTGCCTAAAACCAGCATTTGTGTTAGTACCGCCTTCATTTGAGCCCCTGTGTGGGTATAAAAGGACCAGGATCCTTCCATTCAGTGTGCTACTTCATGCATTACTGAAGGGTGATGTGCGAATGTTAGCTCCACCTCATGAGGTTTAATAAACTCTGTCTTTTATATTTCAGTTTCTATTGCCAACTTCTTCCTAAGTGTCTGAGGACTCTGTGCAGAGAAGGGAGAACTCCTAAGCACCGGTAGGCCTTGCTGAGGCTCACTACAACAAATTGGCGCTTCCAACGTGGGACTCATCAGCGACTCGGATGCCCGAAGGACTGGTCGCGACGAAGGATTGGAATCTCGCTTTGGACGCGATCGCTGCCTGAGGAGACCAGAGTCTTGGCACCCACGGCGTTTTTCCTTTCTTTCTGATCTGACCATCCCGGCGGCGCCGGTCCTTGACTGAGATCTCTTCTGTTGATTCGCCGTGCAGTGACCATTTGGTCGATTTGAGAACTTGGCAGTTGGAACCTGGACACCATTTGATTGGTAAGAGCCGTTTTGCGGCACTTGCTGTTGGTTTGATGCCTTTGATTGGTAAGGTAGTTTTAGTAACACTTACTGTGGCTTTGTTTGTATGATTGGCCAATTTTGGAATCTGTTTTGTAATTATATATGTATTGCAATACATATAGGCAGGTAATGAGGAGAATTTTCTCTATTTAAAATTGTTTGAACAGCGCAACGTACGAAAAGTACCTTAAGCGCTACTTTGATTATATTACTGCATATTTTGCACTATTTTTTGGCATGCCTGTTTTCAGCACACTTCGTAGGATGTGTTGCTTTTGTAGTGGTACCAATTTGAGACTTGACGAAGCACAACCAGCCCCCGGAGGGGACGCCTAATAGGGATATGTATATTAAGTATGGTATTTCTTCTATAATGTACTGCACGTTATGGAACAAATATACTAGTAAAGATCCTGAGTTGCGTTGGCCTATGTATGGGTCATTTGATTTGCGAAAAATTCAGTATGTGGAACAATGTATGTTTAAACGAAAGACTAGGCAAGATATGTTTGATTGTGTGCGAATGTGGGAGAAAGAAGTGCGTGAGCGAATGAAGCGTGAGCAAGCCTTGATTGACAAAGAACAGCGAAAGACCATTTATGCGAAAGCATTAGAGTTAAAAAACAAGGAGATGAGAGAAATTAAAGAGAGGGAAGATAGGGAACGCCATTTACAGGTAACTGGCCAATATGCTGTTAGGCAGCCCCTTTATCCTATCCTTAATAAACCGCAAGATGATTTCCTGTTATTAGATCGTTCTCCACCTCCGTATATTTTTTCTTCTGCTCCTCATGAGTCAGATGAGGACTCTTTTTCAGACCAGGACAAAGCTCGAGAAACTCGTTCCATGTTATCTGCTGAGCGTGCATCTGACATCAGATCTACTGCGCGTAAAGCCGTTCGTAGTACTACCAGTGCTTCTGAACTTTTAGATAGTATAAAAGGATGGCAGGAAAGGGAGCAAATATATTTTACCGATACATTTGCTGCAGAGGTTATTGAACGATTTAGGAAGTATTCGGTAGAAGTGGAGCCCGATGATGTAGCAACTAACTGTAAACAATTACGTGACGGTCTTTTTGTCTTCTCCCAGGTGGCTGACACAATCAGACGCTTGGTTAAACTGCGTGTTGAAGCAGCCCGTTTGCAAGAGGAGAAAAAGGCAGCAGAAGCAGCTGCACTAGCATCTCAGATCAGCATGGCACGAACTTCTACTCCTGAAACAGATAAGAATGCTGTAATTCATGTGAAACCCATGCGGGAAGCCGCGCCTTTATATGTTCCTCCTAAAGGAACGGGTACAGAGGATGATAAGACTTCTCTTAATGCGAAAGGGTACTTTATTTATAATTGGGTTTACACTCCTTGGAATAGAGCAGATGTTATGGCCCTTAAAAATGCATTGCCTGACCCGCGAAAGAATCCAGCAGCCTTTTATGAGGAAGTTGAGGGTGCAATCAGCTCTTGTACTATGACTCTGTCTGATATTGATTTGTTTTTTGGATTAATATTACCACCTGATATGTGGAGAACTGTGCGCAAAATAGATGATAATGCGACATTTGGAGCATTGTGGAAAGATTTAGAGCGGTTAGATGAAGATAGAGAACCTGCACAGAAACCGTGTCAGTTAATTTTAAATCTTCCGGCAGCTATATTAGTTAAGTTAAAGACGATCATTCCCCCTAAAAAGATAGATTGGACAGTGCTAGCGTCTTGCAAGCAAAAGGTAGATGAATCAGTTTCTGACTTCTTCACACGCTTTGAAGAAGCATTTCACGATTTTAGTGGCCAGTCATTGACAGATGACACGGGTAGGCATCTGTTTGTCGATAAATATGTCGCAAACCTTTTGCCAGGAATAGCTAGTCGCTTAAAGGCCAGTGAGAGTTCATGGACTACATCTTCTCCGGTTTCTCTTTTAACTATGGCCCAGTATTATGAGCGGCAAGAATTAGAAGCCAAAGGTAATGAGGACAAAAAGTCTAAAGAGTTGAAAACAAAGGTTATGTTGGCTCAAGCTTATGGTCCGCCTTCTAGAGATAATGATAGAGGTGGACGTGGATCTTATGGTTCGTCCTTTCCTTCCTCTGCCCGTTCGAATTTGTCTGTTGATCAGTGTGCGTACTGCAAAAAATTTGGACATTGGCTTTCTGATTGTCCAGTGCTGCGTGCTCAGCAGAATCTACGTGGTCGGGGACAAATGAGAAATCGTTCAGGATATCAAGGGCCTAGAGGAAGCGCGAATGATCGTGCTCGGTTTGATGCTAATACACGTGGGCAGAATGGGTTTAACACTTTTGATAGAAGGAACCAATATCAAATGTCTGACTATGCGCCCTCTGATTTTCAAGATTCTGCTTATGCATAGGATTGCCTAGGACGGGGTAAGGAATCAGTTGAAGTTCCAGTAGATCAGAGGGGTCCCTATGTTACAGCACATGTTTTGGGTTCTACTGATCAGTTTCTGGTTGATACAGGAGCTACTCGTAGCGCCTTGTCTAAACAATTGGTTCCAAGGGCTCCCCTGTCTGGCTTAACCATTACATCGATAGGTTTCGAGGGAACACCTTCCCTTAGCCCATTGTCACAACCACTTGCATTTGATATTGATAAGTTTACTGCTCCATGTCCGTTTTTGCTTTCTCCAAACACACCAGACAATATTGTGGGTCTTGATATGCTTAAATATTTTAGGGCTACGATACGGTGTTCTCCGGAAGGAGTACGGGTTATTTTGAATGACAACTACCCTATGATTGAGAGATCTTGTATTGTTAAAGAGGACATTGCACTAGCCTCACTCCCTAGTACTTTGTGGGCTACTTCGGATACTGATGTAGGGCAAATGGTTATTCCACCAGTACATATTAGTGTCAAGGAGGGCGCTTTATTGCCAAGACTGCCTCAGTATAAAATTTCTCGAGAAGGAGAAGAAGCACTCACACGTATTGTACATGATTTAATTAAGGTGGGGGTTGTGGAAGAAGTTCCTTACAATGTCTGCAATAGTCCGATTCTTCCCATTTTGAAAAAAGATACTGACACTAGGATTTATAGATTTATTATCGATTTGAGAGAAGTCAACAAGATTGTAGTACCACAGTACCCTGTAGTCTCTGACATAACGACATTGCTTACCCTGGTCCCTCCAACAGCAACTACATTTTCTGTAATTGATCTGAAGAACGCTTTCTTCTCGATTCCTATTCATCCTGATAGCCGATATTTGTTCGGTTTCACTTTGAATAATAGATCATACAGATTTTGTAGAGTTCCTCAAGGCTATACTGAGAGTCCTAGTATTTACAGTCAAGCATTGAAGAGACAGCTCGATTCCTTTACCTTGCCTAAAGGAGTGGCTCTCATACAATATGTCGATGACATCTTGTTGGCAGCCGATACACCTGAGCAGTGTGAGAAATGCACTTTGTCTTTGCTTTCTTTTCTTGCTACACACCACCATAAAGTATCACGAAAGAAATTGCAATATTGTAGACCGAAGGTGACCTATTTAGGACACCTTCTATCTAAGGAGGGCCGTGCACTGACACCAGATCGCATTCAAGCAATTTTAGACACCCCAGTACCTTCCACGCAGAAAGATGTCCGTGCATTCATTGGTCTGACTTCGTTTTGCAGGCAATGGATATTGGGTTTTTCACACATTGTTAAGCCCTTGCTAGCACTTTTGACTAAAAACACTCCGATCCCCCTTCCATGGACAGATGAATGTCAAAATGCTTTTTGTCAGTTGAGACAAGCTCTTTGCTCTGCACCAGTGTTAGGCACACCAGATTACACGAAGGCTTTCACACTCTATGTACATGAGAAAGAAGGATGTGCATTGTCAGTTTTAGTACAGACACACGGGGACAAACAGCGTCCTTGTGCATACCTTTCTGCAGTTCTTGACCCTGTTGCTCGTGCATTACCTGGGTGCTTCCGTTCAGTTGCAGCGACGGCTGTGTCCATACGTCAGAGTGAAGGGATAGTTTTGTCACACAAACTGTTGGTGCTAGTACCCCATGCAGTAGATGCCCTTTTGAATCAGACTAAGACTCAGCACTTAACTAGTGCTCGTTTGACAGGATACGAATTGACACTGCTAGCACCTCATATTACCTTGAAGAGATGTGCGACACTGAACCCAGCTACTTTGTTGCCATATCCTGCGACCCAGTCTCAGTCAAAGGAGCCTCACGATTGTATATTCCTTACTGAGGAACAGACAAAGGGTCGCATTGATTTGCAAGATACGCCCCTTCCAGATGTAGATGGGGAACTGTGGGTTGATGGGTCCTGTCTGAAGTTACCAGATGGCACGACTTCAGCTGATTATGCAATTACCACGCTTGAGACAGTAGTGGAAACAGCTCGCATACCTCAGAAGTCGGCTCAAGCAGCTGAACTAATAGCTTTGACACGAGCGTGTGAGCTTAGCACTGACTTGTGTGTGAACATTTACACGGATAGCCGCTATGCTTTTGGAGTGGTTCATGATTTTGGCCTACTCTGGAAGGAAAGAGGCTTTCTTACATCCCATGGGATGCAGATAATGCATGGAGAGTTAGTGCATAATCTCTTGACTGCACTTACATACCCAAAGAAAGTTGCTATTATGAAGTGTAGCGCACACAAGAAAGTGACTGACAAAATAGGACAAGGCAATGCCTTTGCAGACCGCGTAGCCCGTGAGACTGCGATGCAGCGAAGCACTACACCCATGTACGTAGTGAAATCACAAGCTGAGCGTTGGCATGATGCTAGAGAGGAAGTATTGGATATACAGAGATCTGCTTCTGTGGAAGAGCTTGAGCAATGGTCTAAAGAAGGAATATTAGATGATGAGGGTTGTTGGCGTAACAAAGACATGAATAAATGGAAATTGCCTGCGGCCTATTTACAACCTATGGTTCAAATGGCACATGGGCTGGCACATGTTGGAGCTCTAGCAATAACTAAATTGCTTACACAAGTTTGGGAGCATCCTGAAATTGCTAGCACAGCCAAAAGGGTAGTACAGTCCTGTTTGATCTGTTGGCAGTATAATCCTGGAAAAGGGACACGAACTCCTACAGGAGGGTTTGCTACACCAACTGCACCTTTTGAAGTTTTGCAGATGGATTACATCCAACTCGAACGCTGCAATAATCTGAAATATGTCCTAGTGGTGGTGTGTGCCTTTAGCAAATGGATAGAGGCATACCCTACGAAGGATAATACTGCTCTCACCACAGCAAAGGTGCTTCTAAAGGAGTTTTTCCCTAGATACGGTGTTTGTAAACTTTTGTGGAGTGACAATGGACCTCATTTTATTGGGCAAGTTGTTGAGCATGTCCTGAAAGGATTAGGGATCAAACAGAAATTCCATACAGTTTTCCACCCGCAATCAGCAGGATTGGTGGAAAGATATAACGCTACTCTAAAATCAAAGTTGGCGAAAATACTGGCTTCCACGTCTCTAAAGTGGCCAGATGCCCTACCTTTGGCATTGTTGTCCATAAGATCGGTGCCACATTCACGATCAGGTCTTACCCCCTATGAGGTGGTGTTTGGAAGACCAATGAACATTTGGGGAATTCCTAAGCCACGCCCCATACATGATGTTCCTTGTGTTCTGATGAATTATTATTTGGCACAGTTAACTGACAGTTTGATTTCTATTCATCAACAGGTTCGAGAAGCTCTTCCTGACAGATCTACAGGTGAGGCCCACGAACTCCGTCCTGGTGACCATGTAATGGTCAAGGTCTTTGACAGATCGAACAGCTTGGAGCCAAGGTGGCGAGGACCAGAGCAGGTGCTCCTTGCGACAAGGACAGCAGTTCGAGTGACAAACAGAAAGAATTGGATCCACAGCACACACTGCAAACGCGTGTCGCCTGCCTTGGTGGAACCTGCTGTGTTGACCGACCATCGAGAGATTCTGGAGACGGAGAAAGGCCAAGCTATCTCACCTGACGAATCTGCGGAAGTCTTCCCGGACCACACGATCACTGGAGTATCCAGATATCAATTGAGACCGAGGAAAGGATCTGCAGTTTTGAAAAAGACTGGTTGAGCTACCACCCTGGGTTAGTGAAACGGAGAGCCATTGTGGCAAGGGGAGGGGATCAGCCCTGTATTAGTGTAGTGACACCCGCTTTGGCCCATGGTGAAGAAATCAGCGGCTGCCCAGGGAGAAGAGCTCCAACGACTGTTTTCAACAAGTTTTCAGAAAGATCAATCATTACTGCTGCTAAAATGAAAAAACAAATCATTTGTGCTGTAGGGTTTGTTGTTGCTATGGTGGCTATGGCAGCAATTACGTGGTACATCGAGAAGGTGGCTCCTGTTCGACAGCTTTTTGTTGCCACTACAACAGTACCCGTGGAACACCACTACTTTACTCTTCCTTACCATGAGCAAAAGCATCGACAATCTTACCTGAACAATACTTTTATCCAGATGTTGCACCATACTCACAATGCTACGAATACTACCAACTGTTGGGTGTGTGGGATGATACCTGCACATCAAAAGAAAGGAGGAACACCTTTTATTCCTCTTCCATTTTCTCACAATGGTTCTTGTCAAGCTTGGTATGCGCTTTTGTTTGCATATGGAAAGCCTTCAGTAGGTGGGATTATTTTTCAACTTAATAAAGTATGTTATCAAAATAAAGAAGGTTATCCACAAGCCAAAGGGACTAAATGGGAATGGGAAGAGTATCAACCGGACAATATTTCAACACCATATGTTTTCACAAATGTGAGAATAATAAAGAACATTGGACCTTTTGTGATTTCTGTGACAAAAGCTAAAGCAGACTTGTGTATTTGTAGTGTTGGAAGAATTCCAGTGGGGAGGAGCGAGTGTACTGTAATCCTGACCATTGAAGGTGCCAATAAGAGCACTTTCACAGCCTCGCATAACACGTATTTTGTGTGTGGAAATAACGGATATTATCAATTACCTGTTGGGTGGTCAGGAATCTGCTATGTATCTTTTCTGTTGCCCCCTGTGTTTCTGGCACCTGCATTGTATCACCGTGATTTTAAACTGTACAATGACATTTCCAAAAACAGAAATAAGAGGACAATAAGTATGGATGAAGTTGACCAAACCGACACTACCCTACAACAATATGTTGATTTCAACTTGGGCTTATTTTTCTTTGTGGGTGCTGCATTAAACAGCAGGAAAATCCGACGACTGACTCGTGTCGTGGAAGCTGTTACTAATCAGACAGCTATGGCACTTGGGAACATTACAGAGGAACTACAGATTGCAAGGATTGTAGCACTCCAGAATAGGATGGTGCTAGACGTGATTTTGGCTGATCGAGGTGGTGCATGTCGCATCATCGGTAGCAGCTGTTGTGTATTCATACCAGATCACTCACCTTCAGTATATGACGCAATATCAAAATTGCATAAGATTGCTGCAGAAATTCATCCAGAGACTGGAACTTGGACTTTTGCTGGATGGTTTTGGACTCTTGTTTCTGCTTGGGGCTGGAAGCTACTGACTATCCTGTGTGTAATAATTGTAATATTTTTTACATGCTGTGTATGTATCCAATGTGGTCCAATGCTTTGCTCCATTTGCATTTCTGCTTGTATACCTGCCAGAGGGAACATTGCTGAAACAAAGGCCCAACAAATGTTGAATAAAGAGGTGGCCGAAATAATGTTAATAGATGTACGGGATGAATATCTAGATTACCCCAGATAAACGAATGTCTTCAGCCAATGCTGAAAGGGTCGTCTGTTGTAATTTGGCAGCATTTAAGTTAAGCATTAACTGAAGACAGCCTGTATTTAGAGGCTAAATTGTCCGCTTTGTGGAATCCATTTTGTATTTCTGGCAGCCATTTTGGCTGCCATGTGCTACCATGTGCTCGCCATGTGCTCTGTCCTACCTTCCTGTCAACTGCTCTTGAAATCTGCCTAGAGACAAGTTATATTTAGTTCCTCTTGCTTTGCACATGCTCAGTTGAGCTTGCAGCTGTTCCGAGTTTATAAATGTCAGGATGTGTCTACTAAAAGTAGAAACTGTTAGCTCCACCCACTTGTCGACTGTGCATTCTCTGTATGACCTTATATGTGCCTAAAACCAGCATTTGTGTTAGTACCGCCTTCATTTGAGCCCCTGTGTGGGTATAAAAGGACCAGAATCCTTCCATTCAGTGTGCTACTTCATGCATTACTGAAGGGTGATGTGCGAATGTTAGCTCCACCTCATGAGGTTTAATAAACTCTGTCTTTTATATTTCAGTTTCTATTGCCAACTTCTTCCTAAGTGTCTGAGGACTCTGTGCAGAGAAGGGAGAACTCCTAAGCACTGGTAGGCCTTGCTGAGGCTCACTACAACAGGTAGAGACCTGGCGGTGTCCATGTTCATATTGTTAATCTCTGTAGTCAGTTCAGGCCCCATTGATAGAACTTGCGGCGGGTTTGGCGTTCCCCCGAATACTGGTATTGGTAGTTTCCTCTTGGGCGGCCCCGGCCGCGGTTTGTGTCTAAAAAAACCGGCTGGGAGTAGTGGTTGTGGTCTTGGTGGTTGTGGTCTCTGTGGTCTTGAAGTACTGGGGCCTTCACCAGGGCTGGAGTCTTCTACTGAGGTGTTTGAAGAATCAGAGAAGGACACTTGTTGGTGGTTGCGGAATCGTCCCCAGCTTCTTTGTGGTCTAGGTGGTTGGTAGGGTGTGTCGTAGAAGTCGTCTCTGAGGTATGGGTAGGTTTGTTCGTTATTGTAATTACGGATGTCCTTTTGGATTTTGTTTATTTTTTTGTTCTGTTCAAATGCGTCAAAGTTGGCAATAGTGGAGTTTATTTTTTCCAGAAGGTTTTTTGCTTCTGTGTTGGTGCTATCTTCCAAGTTGAGTTTTTCCAACTCAGCTATCTCCTCCAATTCCTTGCGACTGTGTTCAAGAGCTGTGTCGATGCCCAGGACCCTCCAATTTCTAGAACACGTTGTGGCTAGGTGGCTGAAACCAGATCTGAATTTGGGGTCCTGGGTAAAAATTGCCGGGACGTTGCGGATTTGCAGTCCCAAGGGAATGACGTTGGATTTTAAGTACTCCGTAATCATACGGGCATGAAGGTTTGTGTGGATTTGCTTCTTTTTGAGCTTTTCATGTCTATCCAATAGAATACGAGAGGAGTTAGCTCCCGTAGGGCAAGGAGTGGAGGTGGAGGAAAGAAGAGATGGTCCACTAAGAATTCTCTGTATATATTCGTCTGAATAGTTAGGTGTCTCACGGGAAACCATACTGTGTGACAAGCTACACAGGAGGTGTGTGATTAGAATCAACTGGGCGAGTCCCAAACAGGACAACCTCTCGCAACAAGCAGTTGCTCAAAGTAAGCAGTATCAGACTACAGGAGGTAGCCCTTAGACCCTATAGAGACTAGGGCAAACATCTGTAACATACAACAATGTCAAACACAAGGAGATGATGGACGGAGGGCTGAAACTTTTCAGACACTCACCCCCAGTCACAGATCTGGGTTGAATCCATCATCATTCTTTAGCTCACTTCACCACCTCAGTTCAGACCCAGCTATATGCAAATCAGTCTTGACCCTGTGCCTCATGGGAACAGTCCAGCCCGAACTGCCAAGCCAGGTCTTTCCTGAACCGGAAACAAGCATCCTGGGACCGGTTTCTGGGTAACACCCTTTATCAGCCAGGCTAGCTTGAATCCAGTGGCAAAGTGAGCAAGGGATCCACGTCTGGGCATACCCTGCCAACTAAGGGCGTTAGTAAGAGGTCAATTTGTAAGTGGCACAATAAATTGCTGGGAACAGAACGAAAACGAAAAACCAGGGAAACAAGAAAAATTATTTGGACGACATCAAATGTAGTTTAGAAAATGCATATATTTGTCATATTTAGTTTCATATAATCAAACATATGTGGAGGTAGCACTGCGTTACATTAAATTGCATGTAACCTGTAGGATACTGTGCACAAGTGCTCGTGAAAAATTGTGACGGCGCAAGTGACATGTGAGGAAGTGTGTACAGCAAGGAGGCGCAAAAAAAACAAACAAGTGATGGTGGAATTTACATAGTAGGGATACCCAAACAATGAATGGTAATATATATAGAAATGGGGGCTATCTGTGAAGGAATCGCGCC
Organism: Calotriton arnoldi; assembly: GCA_963921515.1. NCBI lineage: Eukaryota > Metazoa > Chordata > Amphibia > Caudata > Salamandridae > Calotriton > Calotriton arnoldi. The sequence goes on from CAWUFW010002022.1 coordinate 1,305,142, forward strand.
GAGGTTTTTGCTGTAAAAGTCGACGGCGGCGTTTCGGCCTGTTCAGGCCTTCATGAGGACCAGGCTACTACGATTTCAAAGGTAGTGCTGTTGAATATATGTGTATATATCTGTATGCGCCTATATACATACATTCAGTAGTGGACTAAGGAGGGGGGGGTTGGGAATTAGGGTCTGAGCCCAAAAGAGAAGGAGAGAGACATATTAAGACCGCGGCGAACAGCAAAGGAAGATTACCACGTGACTAGGCTCAAGAGAATGAGAAGTGTGAGAAAAGCGCAAAGTTGTGAGAGAGAACAGAGACTTACGCAAGGTATCACAACTGAAGGTCCAGTTAAGGGGGCGGGAGGGGGGAGAGTCCCGGTAACGTCCAGGTGACCCCTGGGACAACTCCACCTGTGGTGAGAGAAGGTAGGGGAGTATGCTGGGCGGGATGGGGGTCAAGTGTAGAAACTAAAGTGACTGGAAGGGACGAAAGAGGGTCCCTGGATGGGTTCCAGGAGTGGTGGGAGAACGCTCTGAATGGCGCAGACCAGTAAGTGCTGGGTAGATTACCTGGAAGAGAATGGGACCAGGTGAATGAGTGCACCCAGGGACAGAGCGCTGTAGCAGAGTGAGTGGAAGAGGGTGAGCACTCATTGTGTGCCAAACGGGCCGAAGGGCGCGGGTGGGAAGCAAGGTACAGCATTCTGCGAGGGCCGTGTGGGAGGGTAATTGCGATCGGGCAAGAAGGGAGGGGTGCGAAAACCGTGTAAATCAGGCGGCAGACAAACCATGTAGCATCACAGTTCCCATACTTTTTTGAATGCACTTCGACCGCTGGCTTAATAGCATAACCATTTTGACTTGATTGACCTAATGCCTTAGAGATTATAGCAAAATTCAAAATCAACCAATTCTTGCGAAAGCTGTATTTTGTAATTACACCTATGGTACAGATTTCACTTTCATAACCAAGTAAACCACCTCTGGAAAACGAAATGTAATGCTCCGAAACGTAACTAGCAACCTGAGTTAAATTAAAGATGGAACCGCAATAGGTCCGTAGTTATCGCGTCCCTCACACGAGCCAGGGCTTCCTTTACATACAGTACTTCCATTAAAGCCACGCCAGACCAAACAATGTTGCTCTGCCTGTAGGTCCCTATGGGTAAACATGTTCAGATTTAGAACCCCTTCCTGACATTTAGAGTTTATGATTAATAGGCAAAGTGCTTCCAAAAGTTTGCCTTGGATTAGACATCAGAGTTTATTGAGGGCTGTGTTGACCTATTAAAACCTGCTCGCTAATACAATTTTTTGGGAGATGCTGCCAATTAATAATCTTAAGCGCAAACAATATCACCTTGCGCCAGAGAAAGCACTGGGATAAACCTTGAGCTGATATGACATGTGGCAGAGATTTTTTTCACTTTAAATTAACTTGCAGCGTCTATCAAACAAATATAGAAATAAGTACGGTACTATGAAAGTAGCAATAATGCTGTATTTGGGTATGACACTTAAATGCCTCACTCTTTGTAGATTTGCAAATGGTAGGTAATTAACTCAATGCTGTTCTTTTTACCACTGAGTGCAAAATACTAGCAATAAATCTTTCAGGAGACGTATTACACAAAGTGCCCTGGGGGTGCAACGGACGTTTGCGGCCACTTTTTGCGCCCCCGGGGCACTTTGGTATAACAGAAGGGGCTGCAGACGCTTGTGTGGCCCCTTCTGTAATACTAAAAGCACTGTTGCACATACAGCACCAGCGCTTTCTCAAGAGGGCGTTCCCTCATTTGCATGGGGATGTGGCCCCAGGCAAATGAGGGAATCATTTTGCCTCTGCACCCGCGCCATATTATAGACGTGGGCGCAGAGGCAAAGAAGCTGTTAGGGGGTGCACTGCGGCGCACCTGCCAGTGCGCCCCCTGATAGCAGCCCTCTGGATGGGGAAAAGGGGGTCATATGGAACCCCCAGACATCCGCTGGCAAGCGGGTGCAGTCACTCACTGCACCCGCCTGCAAGGGGATCTCTAATCCCCTTTAAAAGTGCAGGACAGTTGCGGCCTGCACAGAGAAACACGGAGCGGCTGCTTCAAAGCCTCTCCGTTTACCTGAATGTGCTACCCTGGGGGCAGCGTATTCTATGTAATAGGGAGCACCATCCCTGTTTGCGCCCGGCGCACCTGTTTTAAGGTGCGCTGGGCGCAAACAGGGAAAGTGCACCCAGCGCAAACAGGGAAAGTGTGCCCTATACATAATAGGGCCCCTGGTGGTCGAGAAATCATTCTAATTCACGGCAAACATTTAACATGATCAATAATCTATTTCAATCATCAAGAAGTTATTTTTCTGGTGAATACACCCTGGTATTTGTCCATACAGCCACAAAACTCATTGCTAAGTCACTGTTACAATATCTGAAAGTCGATTAGCTTGTCCGTCTGTCAGTCCATAACTTCATTCATCCTCTTTATGAGCTAGCCATCCATCCAACGCATAGTCCATAAAACCCAATATCCCACTAGCCACAAATCTTATTCATTAAGGATTTATCACCTTGTCACAAGTAAATCTATACCAAACCCATGGAGTTTGGGAGTGTGGTCAAGATGGCGGCCAGGATGCAGCCAAACTTGTTCTACTCACAATCAGGAAGAGCTCTGAAGTGGCTCTGCGAACCAATCTGAGGCACATTGGACAATGAAGACAAGTCTGGGGCACTTTTGGTGGCACCTTTGGAAAATTGGAGGATGCATATTGGTAAGATTTAATGGTGTATTCTGAACCAGGTACAAGTGCATAGGGTTCATGGTGCGGTGGCAGGAAACAAGCCTGCTTCACCTAGGGAGCTGGGAAGAGCTTTCAGAGTGAAGGCACAAAAGAAGTTTGAACAGTGGAGAGGAAGCCATAGGGCTGGAGGTACATCATACAATTGCTCCATGGCCGCCATGGCTCCCAGTGTTCTGTGCAGTGGATTAAAAGTTGAGCGCAGAGCAGCAGCCCTTTTCATTTAGCCTTCCCTCAGGACAAGACACAGACAGGACTGCGGGGAAGACATATTACAGGCCATCTTCGAGGGATCTTGAAACTGCATAAGTATTAATAACAAAATGTCTTACGTAAGGGCAAAGGGACAAAGAGAAAAATCAGATTTCTTCGCTCCTACAAGAACAATGAGCAAACAATGAGAAGGAGAAGACACACAAGTGTGTGACCCCATTTCCTTTCTGCTAAACTATTCCCCCTAAGAACGGGGCGTGATGGAAATCTTCTAGCACACTGATAAAACCATCTAAACATTACATGCAAAATTTGAAGCCTGGCAAGCGAGAGTAGCAACACTAGATGAGATGGTCATGACACGAACAATAATAGTTTCAAACCACTAGAGCAATATGGAGCTTTTTGAAATGACGAAAAACACAGAGCCAAAAATATCGGGGTACTTGACATTCCAGGCAAGATGAAATAATCTCCAAAACTTCCAGATGGGGTGGGTGTCCGATACCCCTGACATCCCCGCAGAAGTTTTAATATGAGAAATGGGCCAATTATTCCAGAGGAGTACATGAAAGACACATATACCTAGATGGACTTCAGGCCCCATAGTCATCTTTCTGAAGCTTGAGACCTGACTGATGAATTCTTTGATGCAGCAAGATGAGGGAAAAAATATACAACTGGAAGACAGCCTGATATTGTTCTTCTCAGCTATCTTTCAAAGCCAAGATAAGAAGGAAGTCGTTCGACCAACAAAAAAAAAATGCAAGAGCAGCGTTAGCAAGGCTGCTTTTTTCAAGCACAAATATTGGCAGCAACAGATAGAAAGAAATTCATATTTTGGAACACTGCAGATTCTATTAAATATTTGTCTTCCGTCTGCATAATAGGGCGCACTTTCCCTGATTGCGCCCGGTGCATCTTTTGAACGGTGCAGCATGGGGCGAACTGGGAAAGTGTGCCTAATATATATAATACAGCCCCAATTGGTGTCACAATCAACACTGAAATTAAAGTTTCCAACAGACAGTTGTAGTTGCTTTCCCCTTTTTCAATATTCCACCTTCTTTTAACCTCCATTTAACATATCCACTTTGGTTTCCCTTACACATCCTAGAAAAACTAGTCTCTCAAATCTAAAATGTTTCTTTTCTGTACCTTCAACTCTGGGATCTGGACATGGAATATTTTTGGAAAGAATACTTAGTTATGCGATTGTGGACAAATAACTACACCTAGCCCTGGAAATTTCTTGCTGAGACATAATGCCATTTCTGAATTCTGGAAAACAGCCCTGCGGTTAAGCATACTCTCTAGATGCAACATTTCAGAATTTCAATCCATAAGGATTCATTATACGGCAGCCATGCCATTTATTTAGACGTGTTACTGCCAATTCTATTTTATCTTCCAAAATCATTCTACTCGTCATTATCACAAACATTATAATGGTTACTTCCATGTTCGGGATGCTTGATGTAGGATTTCCCTTTGATGTTCTAACCCAGAACAGATTAGCACAACTTCGCATCACAGCCAAACTTAACCAGCAGATGTCACCATGTCAAAGGCCCACAGGACGGTTGAGAAGGCGGATCCCAAACAGGTTCCCTTCACATCTGCATGAATAGCTTCTACGGTGACATCTGTTTCCTAAAGGAGAGAATAGTAGATACCTACTTTACAAAGAATAAAAGAAGGTGGGCCAATTTCTTTGTTACCACCCAATATAGTGATTTCTTTCATTCTTTAATTAGAGGTGGGCGGTTCCAGGGAATAAGCGCTGGGCTAGAGTTGACACCAAAGCATTCACCGGAATACAATAATGCATCAACTGTAGACAGCATAATTATTGGGCAGATGTGGGTGTTGAAAGGAATGGAAAACGACAGGACACAGGCGCAGATGGAGCATGCTCCCAAGGGATATTATGAAACAAATAACCCTGAACATTAGTTTTCTGAAAGCCATAATCTTCTCCAAACACATTGCATTATCACACATACAGAAACAAGGGAAATGTCTGCTTGGCGAACTAAAGTAGATTACATCTATGAAGGTGCATAGTCAGAGATAGATAGATAGATAGATAGATAGATAGATAGATAGATAGATAGATAGATAGATAGGTGTAGCTAGGAACGCAGTGTGAAATGGTGGCCTGAAGAGAGTGTGGCTTCAGAGTACAATGCTCTGTAGAGATGCCTGCGGGATTGGACCAAACAGGAGACGTGGGGTTCAATAGTAGTAGTATTGGAATCTTCAACTACTTCAGTTCATAGCAGAGTGAACTAAAGAGTGCAAACATTTGAATATAGTGCATTCAAATGAACAGTAGCCTCTTTCATGCACATTTGGACTTATGCCCATGTTAGCTTTCATATAAGTTATTTGATTAGATGCTTATGGTTCTCCGTTTATCCATCACAGTATGTAAACATTTTCTTAACTATTTATCAACAATTGCTTTACTATTGAAATATTGAAAAAATATTTTTTTAAATACACAAATAAATGTGCTTAAAGTACACCAACACTTGAAAGCTTGAGTTTATTAAATACAACTTAAATCTTGATATATTACACTTGATATATTACATTACAGTCATGTATAACCTCAATATACTTATGTATCTATATATTCATTACTTTACTCGTACTCAAAAAAAAAAAACATTTTGAGACTCTCCAAAACACTACCCTACGTTTCACCCTATACCTCTCTCAATATATCCTCTACCTCTACTCTCTGACTCACCCCAAACCTCATTTTACCACTATGATCTCCCAAACAACCCTTTCTGAGTTCTTCCCTCAAGTATCCCTCCTTAGACTCATCCGAAAACTGATTTTGCCACTATGGCCTCCCTAATCCATTTATAGAGACTCTTCCCTCCTCTGTCTCTCCTTTACTCATCCCAAGCCTACTCCTACTATTATGATCTCCCAATAAACACTTTCTAGACTCTCCCTCTTCTTTCCCAACATTATCCTTTTCAGTCCACCGCTCAAATTAACTCATATTTCCCTATACTAATTCACCACTAATCCATTTTGGGTTCCAGAGTAGCATGCTACTCGCCGAAAACCGCTTTGATGCCTGGTCAGAGGTAGTAAGCACTATATAAATACAATTACATTTAGGCTAAATGGTCTGATTCATGACAACCTCCTAAAGAAATCAGAAAGGGCAGTAAACTACATATAGCACACCGTTACAAGAGGAGTTGCTAACCTCTCAGCCAGCCATTGCTACGGATTCTAACAAATTTTACCAGATTGTTATGGACTTTACATAGGTTCAGGTGCATATGAAATCAAAAATCGTCTTGCTGCACAATACCTAGTTTTATACACAATTCAAGATTAGGATCAACTATTAGCTCTGACCAGAGTAATTTTAAGGTATGGGCAAAGAGGGCAATTGCCCAGAGCCCCCACATTCCAAGGGGCTACCTGGAAAAGTAAACTTTCTCTTAATTTGACCTCTGCCTATCCCATTTCTAATTCTAACTCTCTCCCTTTCTGTCTCCCTCGACCTCCTACTCTGTCACTTGTGTCATTTTAAGGATTTTTCAGGTCCAACAAGACATATTTCTGCAGTTTTTGTGTGACCTCGTTAGCTTTTAACATATAATTTAGTATTGGTTGGCATCATGCAAGATTGAATTAGGAGAAAATGGCAACAAAAAAAAAAAAAAAAAAGAATATTGTTCCATACATGGGCCCCATAAATATTTAAAATTAATCTGGCACTGGCGATATGCACCGTGGCTTTGTATATCTCTGATTCACTTCCTGCCCTAGGGGCCTTCAAACCTTCAAGAGCCTCCTCCAAGTTGTCAACTCACTATCATCAGACAAGAGCTCACGTGTTGCTGCTGTGCTTTTTGCTTTATTTCTACTGATGGAATTCGGGCCGCCCTGAAAATGTCTACGAATACTTAATTTAAAAAACTGAAGAATGGCCCTGGGAGTGAATTCTTAAAATGAAGATTGACAAATGCACACCTTATATCCAAGTCAAATGAGTATTTTGAAAAAATATTGGACTGAGAATACAGGTTGAGTTACTTCAGCTTCCAACCAGCCACAGTTTTCCATCGGGCTTATTAGACGACGCAAGCTCTCGCCTTGCAAAATACCTACTGTAGGTTTACCAAGACCTTACAGGGGCTTAGAGCCCACCCATTGCTTCACACTGGCAGGCTTTGCCATTTTTATTTGCTTACTTGTTATTAAATGGCTTTCCTTGTCCCAGCTTGTTCATCACGTGTTTGTCCCACTCATGGAGCACAGCCTTTTTGCCATTTCTTGGATTGGCTGGCTTCTATATTCCATTGCTCACTTTTAAGGAACTACTTTTTATGTCTTGTCTAGACAGTACACGCACTGTCTCTTTGAGACATTTTGTTTTCTATCAGTGGGCTGAGAGAATGCCCATTGCTTACCATTGTTTGGATTGTCAATCTATTTTGCTTGCTTCTTATTGGTCACCTACCATAGGCTTCCTTCCTCTTTGTGTGTCCCTCCTCAGCAGCATGGACGCATTATTTGTGTCCTTCCACTGTTTATTTTTGTAGACGCTACATTTTTTCTTTGAGCTTAAGCACTCTGGTAGAGGGTACCTTTTTCAGCAGGCTCCCTTGTGTACTTCTCCCTCTTCCCCCGCAGTCCATCTTCTTTCCCTCATCCGCCCTCCCTCCATTGTTGCTTGACCCCCCCCTCGGTTGTTGTTTGCCACCTACCATGTTGCTTGTACCCAACAGTCCTGCCACCTTTCATTGTGGCTTGCCCCCACCCTGCTCTCCCTCCTTTCATTGTTGCTTGCCCCAACCCACTCTTCATTTCTCCATTGTTGTTTGCCCCCCACCGGCAAGAAAGGATAGCTAGGAAGATAGTGGGAAAGGGTGGCACAAACAGTGTGGCTTCAGAGTACACTACTGTACAAAAAGCTTCCTCCTTGGTATACCTTTCTCCTGTTTTCCAAGTCAAACATGTGTTCCTAGTGCAACTCTATTGTGTTTCTACTCTACTTATGCAAAATGCCATAAGCAGTGGCGTCATCTAAAGACTCAAAATTAACATCTACTATTGTAAGTTCAGCTCTCTGCCCAGATCGCGGTCATCTTACTTCAACGTAACAGTCACTGCCTATTGGACCTTAACAACTATTTTCACAATGCAAAAACACTCCTAGTCTGCACTTCCACCAAGTACAGGGCACCCCATTCTCGTCTTCATCGTGAACATCAGCACATCTAGCATATCTGATCGAAGCTACCTGAATGATCACTGCTAACAATGGCCCTGCACAAGCCAAAACCTTCAGAAATACTGAGAACAGTGAGCTTAAGTAATTAGGAAATGCGTAAGCACATTATGAGGCATCTCTGGTAGGACTCCAAAAAAAGCATATAAGAAATTATTTCCTACTTTCAACATTAATTCGATGCAATCTTAACCGGATATAAACATGCTGAATATCAATGAGAACATTGTATTCATATAGACATAAGCATCATCTTTAGGTTTTCTAACAAAGGTGGTAACTATTATTAACCCAATGGTACTCATTTGCCAAACTTAGAACATTAAATGGATGAATTGACTCATAATGTTTGGGACCCGTAAATCTTCTTTTGCACAAATATGCATGAGCATTTTCTGCACAAAATTATGTTGCTACCTTACTAGGATGGCATGATATAACCTCTGATGACATAGAATATGTCAACCAAGATCTGAAATGTAAATAAACAGGGGTTGTCTACTTCTGCTTAAAACATTATAATTTCTTTTAGGAGGTATATCAGAAATGCGTCACCTTAAAAAAGGTAAAGGTATTCCCAGAGCAACAATGCTGCTCCCTTTCCTAGAGATGCCAGACCGATTACATTGTCATGGTTCTAATGTCCTAATGATGGGATGCCCCAAAGGGAAGTGGGTGTGTTCATTTACTTATTTATATTTTATTACGGAAAACAAGCACAGTGCCCACATACATACTGCTCGGCCTCCTAAGACGCACCAATTAGTCCATAGAGTCTTCCTTGAGTGGGTCTTAAACGGATCATTGAATATGTTTATTATTTTTAAAAGGGAGGAGCAAACAGAATAGAACAGAATTTGGATAATAGCACACCACAGTGAATAAAATGCATCTAAATGTATCACCAACATCTAGCCACGGTTTCAATCTGTAAAAATTATCCCGCTAAACTGCACTAAATCTAATGCACAATCTCAGGTTTTGAAAGTTTGCAATAATTGGTAGCCTTATTTTAGATGTGTTTGAAAATGCCCAAAGAAGTCGTGACTCTTTTGTCAGCGAGTTTCTTCTCTACTTCAGTCGTCATAAAGACGTGACATACCAAGCATCAACAAAGAACTAACTGCAACGCTGAAATGGTTCCACAGATCCATGGCTAGACTGCATGGAACAGGTAGAAAAATAGGTTGACTAGTCAGTCCCAAGTGTTGAATTTCTGTGGTTAAACAATCTGTGAATAGGCAGAAGAAATACAGAAACTGTTGGCAATGTTCAACATGAGACAATTAATTTTTTTATTTATAATCTTATAAAGCGCAACAGCTACCCACATAAGGTTTCCCTGCGCTAATCAGGAAGGTAAGGTGACATAGTAGCTGTTTAAAATAACCAAGTCTTCAGCTTATTCTGAAATGAAAGTAATGAGGTACACTTTCTCAGACACTCAGTAACAGCGTTCCACAATTTGACGTTGACAATGATGTTTTTAGGTCTTGTGGTAGCCAAGACATTTTGATTTTACTAAAATTGTATACAGTATACTTACCTATTGGGGCTTTCAGCCAACCCAATTGGTCTGTTGTTGGCCATTGACATTTTTCTTCCATCCACTCAGCAGACAGCATAGTGCAGTGGATCAAACCACTGCAGCCATTGCCTAACTTCACTGTGAGTGATAGCATACTGACGTATTGACAAACCCAAAAAAGGCTGGCCGCCAACACCACCCATATTGGCTTTGCTAGTGCTTTCTTTGAAATTTTTCGAGGACCTAGCAGCTCCCCCAGCAAAAAAAAAAAACTTTGCAAAAACTATGGGGAAAAAAAGCATTGAAAAGTCAAAAGGCTGGCAGCCAACTCCAGATTTACTGGCTTTGTCAATGCTTGCTTCACCAAGTAATGTCAATCTTTTGAACATAAATGTCCGAGATATGCATTTCAGAAGTTGTGTTTCTCGATAGTATGTAATCTGTGACTTGCACATATATATACTTATACTAACCTGCGGCTTTGCGCACTGGTACATCCAGTCTATTCTGCATTATGTTTATAATGATTGTCACCAGGTTCTCAACCCTGCAAAATGTAGCACCTGATAGATGGAATCACAATTTGCTTTTAGACAACATATGACATTTAACCAGTACAACTTGTTGCTACAAGGCTTTGGGTCTCATAAGGGGTTGAAAAGTGCTATGGAAATGCCAATACAATTCAATTTCAAAACTATTAACAATCTCTTTTTAGAGAAAAGTATTCACACAGCTCATATCATCACATCTAGGATCATCAAGCCTGAAGTTGCCCAGCTGTGCTCTCTCCCAAGCACAACAGAAAGTTCCCAGAAACCACAATCTAAATTCTTGAAAGATTTAAGGCAAAGTAACCAAATAAATCTTTAAAGAAGTACGGCTTTCATATACGACACCTTACAGTATATATGGCATTTATCAGACACAACAATGTGCTTTGTATATCCATACAAAAGACAGGCTGTAAATGCTGCAATGTTTGTATCATGGGTTTAATGTGGACAATATGCATAGGAAGGAAAATGTTACTTACAGTGTAAGCATCTGTTTGCAATGTGCAGTGCTGTAGATTCACATGCTCTTCATACTCCTGCAATATAGTGTTGGACTCAGACATTACAGCTTATTTTTCTTCAAAATAGCTTCCAAGTCACAGGATGTGCTGTGAACTTCTCCCTTAGTCCGCAATGCACATGGGCACTTACTCCAATATAGATTGTTTTTTGGTCAGCGGGTATAAAATGAAAGTGGAGTGGCAAACAGTACCGCTGTGATGTGATACAACTTTGCACTCGGTTTCTGAGGCACTCTCTGCATCTAGTTTGGCTCCAAAGGGGGCGCCTTGGTACCCTTTGGGTGAGAGGTTGCCGAGGAGTGTCGTGGGTCAGCACCCTTTGTTGGGAGCATGCGTGGCTCCAAAGCCCGAGGGCAGCAATGGACTTGAGGAAGAGGCTTTTTTCTTGCAGAGCTCAGGACTTGATCCCCAAATTCCACTGGAGCTGTGCTCTGTGTCAGTATAATGGCATTTGTGTGGGTGGGGCTGTGCCCCAAGGTTTGACGCCGGGGTAGTAGTCACGGCCCTCGGTGTCTTGCAAGACAACTTGTTATGGTCAAGGGAGTGGCACAGTTTGAAAAAGTAATGCTGGTCTGCCCATGGATATTTAGTGTTGCACCTTGGACAAAATTGGAAGGATATGCACTTCATCACTCATTTCCTGTCTGCATTCTGCAAGGTGAGCTACACAGAGAATGAAGAGGAATCTACCAACGTGGTTACCAAGGAGTCAGCCATCTGGGTATCGATTTGAAGCGGTTGTTTGAAGAGGGGCAATGTGCCCATAGGGGAAATCTGCCTGCAGTGACTGTTCTCCAGTCGTTGGTGGCATGGAGTAGAGTAACAGAACATTCCTTGACTTGAAGATTCTTCTAACAAAATGAAGTTGTAATGTCTGAGCCCAACACTAGATGGCAGGACTATGCAGAGCATGTGTATCTACAGCAGTGGTCTTAAAACTTCTTAATGCCGCGCCCCCCCCCCCCCCTCTGTAAAGAAAAGAAAATCGCCCCCACAATTTTTTCACAATTATTCTGTTGAATTGGTAATGTTTAAATATGTCTAAACATATTTAAACATTGCAGTTAAGTTCTGCTACCCCTCTAGACTCGACTATGGTAATGCCATTCTCTCTGGAACTCCGAAAGTCCACCTAGCCCCTATCAAATCCGTACTTAACCTTGCTGCCAGGCTTATTACCGACTGTAAGCGGTTCGATCACATCTCCCCCGTCCTCAAAGACCTTAAATGGCTTCCTATCGAAGGCAGATCCACCTACAAGACTGCTTGCATCACGCACAAAGCCCTTCATCAAAACACCCCATCTTAGCTCTCTGATAAACTCCACAAAGCGGGCTGTACTAGAACAATGAGGAGCACCAACGCTCTCGTCCTAGTCCCTCCCTTGTTAAACAAGAAATCTACACAATCACGCTCTTTCTCTGGAAACGCGCCCTCCGTCTGGAACTCCCTCCCTAAAGATCTACGATGCAACCCCTCCTACCTCAGCTTCAAAAAAGACCTCAAGCTGCACCTTCTCAACAAATACTGGGGTCCTTAATACCTTGTCACTGGACACTAATTCTTACCCCTGCCCTGACTGTATAGGTTCCCTCTACTTATTGTCTCACCCCCTTTCCCCCCCCTCCTTTCAATTCTCTCATTTACGACCACCTCCCCCCCCCCTTTTTATTTTTCGGGTAGTTCCCACCTGCGTTCCCCTTACCCTTCACTCTCCACAATCGCCCTTCACTTTCACTCACTCCCACCTCTTCATTCACTAACTAAATATGCTATCTACCAGTCCTACTATCTACGATCTGTTGTTTGACTAATGCTTTCCTGGTTAATTTACCTCATTTAAAAAGAATTCTGTTTAAAACTTTAAAATTGCCTTGTTTATTACCTCATTGTACAAATGTTATATTGCAATTTTGCATTACCAAACCTTGTAAAGCGCTCTGATACTCTTGGGCCCAGCCAGCGCTATATAAAACCTTTTAAATAAATAAATAAATACATTTTACACATACTCCCAGTCAGAATATAAATGACAAAATATGTTAGTGATGGCCCACTACTGCCGCTCATGTTTTTATCACTTAAAACAAAGCATGATGCTTTTTTTGCCCGAGCCTGGCGCCCTCCCTGAGATCACTTACCCCCCCCCCCAGGGGGGCCCGCCCCCCAGTTTGAAGAACTCTGATCTACAGCCACACAACTTTTTCTCACAATCTGTGCATCTAGGTTACAAAACCTACAGTGAAAACCAGAGGTAGTCACTGTGCTGAGAAGCAGTCAAGTGGCAGGTTGAAAATTAAAGTATGCTTTTCCTGTCGCCTCATCTGCTAAACTTACGATGCTGGTGCTTGGTTTGCATTATTTTTATGAACTCCAATTGCATTAGCAAAAAAACACAAGGAGGACTGTGTCACAGAATAAAACCATTTGTGGCAAGTGACATAGCTAGCATGTTCTAAATGAATATCATGTGGGACAAAGTTTTTTTCATGAACGTAAAATAATCCCTCTTAGTTTACAACACAGGCATATAAAGCATGCAGACTCATACTGGATGTGTCCGGGATCTTTGACAAAGTCCACCTCCATTTTCTCCTATTGACACTGCATTCAAGGAGTCATCCAAGACTAGATCTCCAACTACTTCTCTGACAGATCTAGCAACATCTCATTACTCCATTCCACACCAACTTCGGTATAGTGCAAGGTTTGATAGTCTCTCCTAGCCTCTTCAACGGCCACATCATCTTGCTAATGGGCCACATAAAGTTCGTCCAAATCAGCTACTACACAGATGCTGATGGCACACAGATCATCCTGAATCTGGTAATTCTGAAGGAACTATGTGCCTCAAGATTTAACTACTGGCTGAAACTGAACTCAATCATTACTAAGAACCTGGCCCATAGAGAATGGAACAACCACTAGCCTCCAATCATATGGACTTGGAACTTGGCCAACCACCGTTGATATTTACTAAAGTAAGGACAATGGGAGAGTCAATTAACTAAAGCCCATTCTTTGACCCCAATTGAACCAAGTCACAAAGTGCCTCTTACAGCGTGTAATCACTGGCACATTGCCTCACTCCTGGGTCTCCTACAGCTGTTATAGGCTATCATCGTCCTTGTCCTTTCATACAGACACTATGTAAATGACAATATTTCTGGGTTCCACTCTTCCTAATCTGAAGACTTGAAAGAGTCAAAAATGCAGCAGCAAGACAATTACTACAACTAGGCCTATGTGGCCATGCTCCCCTAGTTAGACCCTCTTCCTTCAAAGCACTGCAGCACTATCCACAAAGGCATGAGTCCATCCCGCATTCAAGTATAACTTCCTTCCTGGCAAAGACATGAAGAACCCAAGACAACCTGGAATTCAGAAGGTGGTAAAGACTTGGTCCTTCCCAAACAGATGACTTCTAGTCCAGGAATAACACTGTGTACATAGTGCCAATATCGGCACCCCCTCCCCGAAGAATAGTAAGGCACATAGTACAAACTGCAATAAATAATCACGCCACACAAAGTTTGTTGGAAAACAGTTTGCTTCAGGTTTATTTCATACATGAAGCATGCCAACGTGGTGGATTAACTTACGGGCGATCCAAGGGCAGGCAGTAATGAGTAGCTTAAGCTGCCCACCCGCCTGATCAGCCAAACGGCGCCGTGGCCAACCCAATCGGTGCTACCATTTTACCTGGGCATGTTCCCCCGTACGCCCAGCGGGGGAACAAAGAGGACAGCCAGTGGGTGGGGGCAAATATAAGTACCAGACCCCAGCCCCTTGTGCGCCGGAAATGACGCAGCAAAGCGCCGGACTTGGGGGACTTCCGTGGGGTGTCCCAGTAAGTGGAGCACGGTGGATGTGCCAGAATGCGGCACCAAGGTGGACGCCCTCTTACAAGGGCACATTCCGTGCGCCGCGGGCAGCCGCAAGTTTACAGGGCTGACTGAAGTGGACTTGGCTACTCAATGAACGTCACCATTAACGATTTGTTAGATGCTGCAAAGGCTTGAAAATCTATGCCTTCTTATCTTTGAACAACTAGCAATTGTTTTCTTTAAAAGGTGTACCTTGAGAACAATGGATTACTCCGTGGGCACAACAAGATAGCAGGTTTCTTTTGAAGTAAAAACTGTAGGTTTACTGCAAGATTTTTACTTTTTACATATATACGTGTACAAGCCCTGTTCCCTCAGTTCTTATATCTCATAAGCACATCGGATATCATAACACCATACAAAGCACACTGCTGCTGGATATTCCAGTTATTACATCAGCTGACAACAAAATAATGCAGAAATCTATGGTTGGGTGGGTAGGGGGGGTCTCTGCTAGCAGAAGAGACAAAGGGGTGGGGAGGGGTGGGAAGGGTGGGACACGAGGGGGGGATGGCTACTATGGGGGCACAGGGATTGAAAAATGGGGTAAAAAAGCCAATAAATGTGTGTATGCAAACAAGAAGAAGTAATTTGATATGTTGGGAGAGAGGGAGCTGGTTTCTTTTCAGTATGAAGAAGGTCAATGATGAACATGTTTTCAGTTTGTTCATTTAATGTTCGGGGTTTGAACGAGAGAGCTAAAACGGCAAAGGGTAGCGCAAGAAATCAAAAACATGTCCCCTGATGTGATTTGTCTTCAAGAGACTCATATCCCCTGGTTTAAGCACAAGGTGCTATCAGAACTAGGGTATAAATTATTGGCTTGCACTTCACAAGGGACTACAACTAGAGGGGTGGCTATATTGGTTAAAATGCGTAATTTAATGGTAGGGAAAAGTCTTGCGGACAAATATGGTCGCTGGGTAATTGTCGAATGCAGTATTGCTAATAAAAAGTTTACAATTTGTTCGGTGTATGGATCAAATCACGATGAAGCTCAGATACTAGATTATTTAAATACCGAACTAGCTTCTTGGGTATCTCCTTTGATTTTGTGTGGGGATTTTAATATTCAGCTTGAAGAAATTACTCAGGGCCCTTTTGGGGATAAATATTATGGTCAGAAACCCAAGGTTTATAAGGCCTTACGGCAACTTAAATATGAACATGGGTTGGATGATGCTTGGCTTAGACTAAATTAGCCAGATCCCGGATATACGCATTACTCCTGTCCACATCAGAAGTTAGCAAGGCTTGATTATTTTCTGGTTACTAAAATACTTTTAGCCAAAGCGCAGATACAGACCTTTCCAAGAATAACCTCGGATCATAACCCATTATTACTAAAAATTAAAATGCAAGGAGTGGTTCGAGTCTGGGGGGCTTTTTCTTTTGATCGGAAGTTATTGCTAAATGATCAGTTTGTCAGCCATATAAAACAGTGGTTGAAACAATTTCTTGCTATAAACCAGAACACCACTAAAAATGCCATTGTGTGGGACGCTCTAAAGGCTGCACTCAGAGGGGAAACTTTGAGTTTTGGACTACACGCTCAAAAGCAGCAGAGACAGCTTATTCAGGAATTGTATGACAATCTCAAACAAGCTGAATATGCGTTAATCCATGCTGTGAGAGAGAAGGTGGATAGCTCTCAGGCACAAGCCGAGGTAGCACGCTGTAAGACCAAGATAAATGAGGAATGGGCAAAAGATAATGCTAAAAAATATCAAACATTCGGAAGGGAATGCTATGAGTATGGGGAGACCACAGGAAGGTGCCTGGCTAAGAAAATCAGGAGTAGACGGGTAAAAGATGCAATTACTGCAATTAAAGATGCTAACGGGAAGACTGTAGAAACACCGGCAGAGATCCTAGAAGTTGTTAGAGTCTTTTATGAGGGATTATATACAGAGGAGTATGGGAATCAGGATAGATCTAAAGCATTTTATAAAGATCCATATAGGAAGATACTAAGTGTGGAAGACTGTGCATATCTGGAAGAACCTATAACCCTGGAAGAATTAGTGGAGGCGGTTGGATCTTTAGCAACAGGGAAAGCCGCCGGGCCTGATAAGCTTCCGCTTGAAGTCTACAAGATTTTTCTAACTGAAATGCAGCTAGATATGCTTACGGTTTTTCGGGAGGCGCAGAAAGGGGACGCTCTGGCGTCATGGGATGAGGCAAGTATAGTTTTTTTTTTTTTTTTTAAAGATAAACCATCTATGCTACCGGGATCCTATCGACCCATTTCACTTTTAAACTGCGATGGAAAGATTTATGCAAAAATTTTGGCAACACGTCTCTCCCGTGTGTTAACTCCCATAGTTTCTGTCCGTCAGCACGGTTTTATCCCAGGAAGAGGCGAGGTCAATCACGTTAGCAGGGTAGTCACTATGCTGGACCTTGCTAATATACAGAAACACCTTGTGGAGTGGTGCTACTCTATGCTGAGAAAGCGTTTGACCGTGTCTCTTGGGAGTTTCTGTGGGCTACTATGCGGTGGCAAGGCTTTGGACCAGGATTATTCAAGCTTTGCGGACTATGTATAAATCACCCAAGGCCAAAATATGTGCGATGTTGTAATATCAAGAGGCACCCGGCAAGGGTGTCCCTGCTCCCCCTTATT
This sequence comes from Calotriton arnoldi, assembly GCA_963921515.1. Classification (NCBI taxonomy): domain Eukaryota; kingdom Metazoa; phylum Chordata; class Amphibia; order Caudata; family Salamandridae; genus Calotriton; species Calotriton arnoldi. Next base: position 1,322,521 of record CAWUFW010002022.1, read on the forward strand.
ATTTGCCCTTTACATCAATCCTTTTTTGAATCTATTGGAAACTAGGTTAAATGCTTTAGTGGCGCGGCCTGGAATGGGAGTTACTATACTAGCATATGCAGATGACATTGCTGTTATCTCACCAGATCCAGCCAAAACTGTGATAGAGATCGAACAATTAGCAGCTGAATTTGGGGAAAGATCTGGATTTAAATTAAATATTACAAAAACGCAAATATTTTGTACAGAGCAAGTACGTATCAATGACGCTAGGATTACAGAAGAGGCTACATATTTGGGGATTCGAATTAACGCATGTCTGGATAAGATGGTATTATCTAATTGGGAACCCCTGTTGTGCAAAATAAAAAAAGATCTGGATAGAATAGAAGGTCTGCATTTATCAATAGTAGGCAGATGTAACGTTTTAAAACTGGATGTTTTGCCCAAAGTGTTGTATTATTTTAGATGCGTCCCCCTGGAACTTACTCTGAAGCAACGTCAGAAATTACAATCCATTTGTAGTAGCTTCCTGTGGGCATAAGGTAAGCCCCGGCGTGCAATGAGGTATATGACTACCACGACTTTGAGGGGGGTGGGCTGTTCCCAATTTTTGGTTTTATTACTGGGTGTGCTTATTACAACAAATGGGTATTTTGTTGGTTGGGGAAGCGGAGGGAAAGGTAAAAGAGTTCCCGAATATTTTTCAGATCCTGTTGGGTTCAAAAACAGAGAGGAACTTCTTCCAAAACTTAGAGCCTAGTTACTATAAAAAAAAAAACGATTTAAGGTGCTCCAAGCTACCCATAAAGCATGGTTACAGATTCGTAAATATTTGAAGATTGGCAAACTTAATTATTACACACCTACCTCTTCCCTATCACTACCTCCCTTAATTTTTTCCGACGCTGTCATGGCTAGATGGCGAAGAAAGGGTCTTATGACTTTGGGGGATTTAATTGACAATGGTGCTATCAAGGCCTACTCCTCGTTGGTATCCGAATACGATCTCCCTCAAGCTGATATTTTTAAATATTTACAAATACGAGATTACCTAACAAGAAGAGTAGATGTAACGAACTTGGCTAGAAAAAGTAATTTGTTAGAGATACTCAGAAAGCATGGTAGGATTGGTAACTTATATCAAAGTCTTATTGAATTACAAAGTGACGATCTCGAAATACAGAATCTTAAGTGGAATAATAAACTAGAACAGGAAGGGAATATCCTACAGGAATCAATTGCGTTGGCAGATAAGCTCCTGTTTTCCTCCAGTCTTAAATCACAATATTATAAAACCGTAATTTGTATTATACGCCCGCCAAAATAGCACGGTTGGGGGGGGCTAAATGAGGGTAGATGCACGAGATGTGGGAAAGAACAAGCTGATAGTATTCACATGTTTTATGAATGTCCAGATTTGAAGCAATTGATAAATAAAATGGAAGCCTTTTTGACAGAGGTGGCAGGGGAACAGATTGTGATTACCCCTAAGGGGATGATGCTGGGAGTACTGGACGAATCATTGGTGGCACAGGGGATATATCAATTCAGGTATCTTATATTTATTGCTGTTGCTAGACAATGCATTGCGTCATTATGGAGGGAGAAAGAACCACCATCTTTTGAAATGTGGAGGGGTAGACTTTATGCTATTTATAATCTAGAATATAGTCTTTATGCCCTTAAGGGGCTTCATAAGCGCAGGTTAGGCATAAAGATATGGGGGGCGCTTGTGGAGTATTTGAAATAATCATGATGTAGCCTAACTTTTGTGTTTTGTATGCTTTGGCTTTAAGATGTGGTTCTCTCCAGGTCTCGGTGCTTCATCATGGATGAGGATAAGAAATCCAATATAGTTAGATATAACTGTGTATTATAAGCTGTGATTTTTTTTTTACATGTTTATATCTTCCTGTCATCTAAATTTTTTTTTTTATATTGTCTTTCCCTCTCCTCGATTGATTTTGATGCTAGGCGGACTTGGATAAGATATGATTTTTACTCTTATGTATTGTGTAAAAATGCACTGCAATAATATGTATATCTTGATCCCTCTCGATCTGTTTTATTTTTTGTTCAAACAAATTTTGTAAATGTTTATTGATTGTTTTTGGCTTACAAAATTATTATTTTTTAATTTAAAAAATGACAGAAAACAGTGCCACTTTGAAATTATACTGTAAATGAAACTTCAGAAGCTGTAGACGGATTGGACAGATCCGAATGAATGCAAATCAGTCAGCAGAATAAACAGCCTTCCTGGAATATTACTGAGTCAGATTTCTATTTACTCATACTGTTAGCCTTTTTGTATCCAAAGAGGAACTCGCTTCGCAATCCAAAACAAACCAAAAACAGAGCAAATCAAACAATCACCTTTAACTATATTCTTAACTCTTATTCACTTCTAACCACAGGCGACAGGTCTCAATTAGGCACTCTTCACAATTAATTGCCTTGCAAGAAACCTGGTCTTTGGAAAAAATTGCCTGGGAGGACTTCACCGTGTTCGAATCCCACGCAATAGCATCTCAAGTAGGTGGCCACGCATCGGGAGGAGTGTTGATCGCCGTGCAGAACAACCTGGTCGCAAAAGTCTCCCTACTTTGCGAAGGGCAGGGAGACTATATCTTTGTTAAAATTCAGACACAGTGCTTGGAAAAGAACAAATTGAAACAACGAAAAATGATCCTTGGCTGTGTCTATCTACATCCCTCCAAAACCAAGCGAGAGGCTACATTGAGTAAAATGCTGCCAGCCATGAGAGACCTCTCCTCCCACTACCCAAACGATATATGGTTAATAATGGGAGATTTTAATGCCACCCTAATGGAGGCAGGCCCGGATCTCTCCCTTCAATTCACATTGGATAATCAAATGTGGGCCATCCCGGAGATAAGGTCTCAGTACCAACGGAAGGAAGGTCAAGGGACAAAGATGGCAGCGCATTTAAACCAACTAGGTCTCCGCATCTTAAATGGGAGACTCGACTCAGACTTGCCCACTGCATACACCCATGTATCCTCCTCCAGAATGGCCACTCTGGACTACATATGTATCTCAGTTGCCCACTTCCACCTTGTCCAGGAATTTGTGGCAACTCCTTCACCGGAAAGTGATCACGCCGTTTTAACGTGCAAAGTCTCATCCTGGCACTGTCACCGCCCAACATACAATCCGATTGGGAAAGAATCCAACCTAGAGATTTTAAGAAAGCTACGGTGGACAGTGGATAACCAGGAAACAATTGAAGAGAAGGTGGATGATTTTTTGGTCAAATTGAAACAGGAGCACAGTGACCAATTAACTGCATCGTCGTGGGAAACAGCAGTGGTGGACCTCAGAGAAAACCTGGCCACAAAGTTAATCAAAAGGCCAAACAACTGCACCCCAATCACATCTCGTCTCTCTGAGCATAAGCAATTTACAACGAGCATTAAGCGCAAATTAAATAACTTACTGCGCAGGCGCGCCTACAATAACAGAGACTACAAATCCTTGCGAGATAAAATATCGATCACTCGAAAGGAATACAGGAAAGCAAGGTTTACCTCTCAGAGAATGAAAGAAGAACATCATTGGGCAACCGCCCACGAAATTATAAAATCAAAGGATCAAAGACGATTCTGGAGCTGGTGTTAGATCTGCCCAACCTCCCACAGTAACAAACATCTCTCCTGCTGAATGGGAGGCCTACATTGAAGCACTCTATGTAGAACCAGCCAGACTTAACTGGCCAAACCTCCTTAGTTTTAACCACACTAACTCTAACCTTGGATTGGAACCCACTATTAGGATAACTTCAAACCAAGTTGCACTTATAATAAAGAAAATGCGCCCAGGAGGAGCACCAGGCCCAAATGGCATACCAACACAGATATACAAAACATCCACTCATAAATGGGCCACATTGCTGGCCACCTTATTTGAGGCAACCAGAATGGGTGGGCCCATTCCGGACTCCTGGCGAGGATCTCTTCTCGTCCCCATCCACAAACAAACATTTGCAATGCAATAGATCTCGCATTTACGCGAGTTTGAGGTATTAATATTGCAAATGGCAATGCCTTTTATTTTTGCTTTTAAAACATAAATAAAAGGCATTGTCATTTACAATGCCATTAGCTTAAACTCACGTAAATGCGAGACCTATTGCTCATGCACGGTCTCAGCGAGACCTAAAAATCACTGCCTCAGTATCCGCACCACTTAAGACCCTCGTCCTTTGTTTGGTCACAGTTTGGTCACAGTGCCATCCCCTGTGCTCTATCCCGTGCTCCTCTGTAGGCTGACACTAGGATAGCTGTGTAAAATGCAATACTGTCCTCAGTCCTTTGCAGAGTTCCCACTCTGCCTTCAAGATCATATGGATTTTAACAACCATATCAAGAGCCAATAGGCCACCTCTTAAAGCCACTACAGGCCACTCATGTCCACAACACCCACTTGCAGCCAACTCATTCCAATTGTAGACTTGATAGACCAGTGTATCATAAAAGGTTATCCCATAATTCACCCACTGAAAGGCACTAAGATCAAAATACATACAACAGCCAGCTGTGATTCGAAGAACATAGTGTACCTGTTGAAATGCCCGTGTGGCTTGGTTTATGAGGGGAAAACGGAACGAAAACGCAGTCAGACTGAATGAGCACAAGAGAAACATAAGAACAAAAAATGCTAAGTCAGTCATAGCCATCCATTTCATGGCGTATAATCACAGCATTTGCCAACTACGCTATATGATACTGGAAACCATTGATCGTAAAGATGGGAGAGACAACCAGAAGTACCTTCTGCAACGTGAGACCTATTGGATCAAAAGACTGCATGCATTGATGCCACATGGTTTGAATGACCGTATTGAATATAGTTGTTTTAATACATGAAAGCGCCAGGTGCCCAATGTCATTAGACTTCCATTACTTTGTATTTAAGGAACTTGTGTTTTGGTTTTTTATACTGAAGCTGTTGCTTTTAATTTTTTCCCCTTTTTTCTTTCCTTACCATATTATTTATGGACAATTGTTATCTATTTGATTAACCGTTTGACATTCATCATACACTTCCAACATGGCGGTTTTACATCGTAAACACATGCATGTCCTTCTATTCTGTCTATGCATGCTTTTACCCTTCGAGGAAACACGCCTACCACTAATGGCAACGAAGCAGGGGGCGAGTTTTGAACGCACGTCTTCCCATAAGTCGGATTAATGTTACATTTCTAATTAAGACCATTGCATGCTTACAGATAATGTTTCATAGGCATGGTTTCACACACGAGTTCATACTGCGGTCACTGCTGAAATATGCTTGTGTAATGTTTCTGTATAGTCGAATGACATGAAAGTGCACAACTAAGTGCCGGTCTTTGGACTATTTGGGTTTACGATGAACCGGAGCGCATAACTCACTCGAGCATATCACCAGTTTCACCCACCGATGACATTCATAGAGTTGCACTATGTTTGGTTTACATTCGGTGGAGTCTACTTTTCAGCATCAGTATAATTGACACACAAAGCATTTTACCCATGTCACCCGTCTCATTCACTGGTGATATTTACAGCTTCACATGCACCCATTTTACAAACACTTGGCGGCGTCTAAATGTTTAAGTATCAGTGTTATTGACACAATCAATCAATCAATCATGTCACTTATAAAGCGCACTACATACCCGCGAGGGTCTCAAGGCGCTGGGGGAAGATGGGGGTGGTGCTGCTACTGATCGAAGAGCCAGGTCTTGAGGAGTCTTCTGAAGGCCAGTAGGTCTTGGGTCTGTCGGAGGTTGGTGGGGAGGGTGTTCCAGGTCTTGGCGGCGAGGTGGGAGAAGGATCTGCCGCCGGCGGTCGTTTTCCGGATGCGGGGGACTGTGGCGAGGGCGAGGCTGGTCGAGCGGAGCTGGCGGGTGGGGGTGTAGAAGCGGAGTCGTCTGTTGAGGTAGGCTGGTCCGGAGTTGTGGAGTGCTTTGTGTGCGTGGGTGAGGAGCTTGAAGGTTATCCTCTTGTTGACAGGGAGCCAGTGCAGGTGTCTCAGGTGGGGTGTGATGTGGCTGCGTCGGGGGATGTCGAGGATAAGACGTGCAGAGACGTTCTGGATGCGTTGCAGCCGTCTCAGGAGCTTAGCCGTCGTTCCTGCGTAGAGGGCGTTTCCGTAGTCCAGCCTGCTGGTGACGAGGGCCTGGGTGACTGTTTTTCTTGTTTCGGTGGGGATCCACTTGAAGATCCTGCGGAGCATTCGGAGGATGTTGAAGCAGGATGAGGAAACGGCGTTGACCTGCTTAGTCATGGAGAGGGTGGGGTCGAGGATGACCCCTAGGTTGCGTACGTGGTCGGTGGGTGGCGGGGCTGTTCCCAGTGATGTTGGCCACCAGGAGTCGTCCCAGGCTGAAGGGTTGGAACCAAGGATGAGGACCTCCGTCTTGTCCGAGTTCAGCTTCAGGCGGCTGGTCCTCATCCATTCGGCGACGGCCTTCATTCCTTCGTGGAGGTGGGCTTTGGCGGTGTGAGGGTCTTTGGTGAGGGAGAGGATCAGCTGGGTGTCGTCGGCGTAGGAGATGATGTTGAGGTTGTGCTGTCGGGCGACGTGGGCGAGGGGTGCCATGTAGATGTTGAACAGCGTTGGGCTGAGGGAGGAGCCTTGGGGTACGCCGCAGATGATCTTGGTGGCCTTGGATCGGAAGGGGCGAGGCGGACGCTTTGTGTTCTGCCGGAAAGGAAGGATGTGGTCCAGTCCAGGGCCTTCTCTTGGATCCCGGCGTCGTGAAGGCGTGTTCGTAGTGTGTGGTGGCAGACCGTGTCGAAGGCGGCTGATAGGTCCAGGAGGATGAGGGCTGCTCTTTCTCCGTTGTCTAGCAGGGTCCTGATGTCATCGGTGGCGGCGATGAGGGCGGTTTCGGTGCTGTGGTTGCTGCGGAAGCCGGACTGGGAAGGGTCCAGGATGTTGTTCTCCTCGAGGTAGCGGGTCAGTTGTTTGTTGACGATTTTCTCGGTGACCTTCGCGGGGAACGGGAGCAGAGAGATGGGTCGGAAGTTCTTGAGGTCCTTGGGGTCTGCCTTGGGTTTCTTGAGTAAGGCGGTGATCTCGGCGTGCTTCCAGCTTTCCGGGAAGGTTGCTGTCTCGAAGGAGATGTTGATTATTTTCCGGAGATGGGGCGCGATGGCTGTACTGGCTTTGTTGAAGATGTGGTGAGGGCACGGGTCTAGCGGTGAACCGGAGTGGATGGTGTACATGATCTCGCTGGTGTCCTCGTCGTTGATGTTGGTCCAGGAGAGCAGGCGGTTGGTGGTTGTGGGGGCAGTGGTCTCGGTGGTTGCCGGGGCGGTCGTGGTGTTGAAGCTGTCGTGGATGTCGGCGATTTTGCGGTGGAAGAAGGTGGCCAGTGAGTCGCACAGGTCTCGCGACGGCTGGATGTCGTTGGTGTTGGAGCTGGGGTTGGAGAGTTCCTTCACGATGTTGAAGAGCTCTTTGCTGTTGTGTGCGTTGTTGTCTAGGCGGTCTTTGAGTGAGGCCCTTTTGGCGGATCTGATGAGGTGATGGTGACTGCGGGTGGCGCTCTTGTGGGCGGCGTAGCTGTCCGCTGTCCGTTCGTGGAGCCAGATCTTCTCCAGTTTTCGGCATGTTCGTTTGGAGGCCTGGAGGTCTTCGGTGAACCAGGTGGCTTTCTTGCTGGTGTGGCTGTTGGGCGGATTCTTGAGCGGGGAGAGGGTGTTGGCGCAGTCGTCGATCCACTGTCTGAGGTTGCGGGCGGCGGTGTCGGGGTCGGAGGGTTCGGCGGGTGGGCTCAGGGCGAGGGTTGTGGTTAGCTGGTCTTCCGTGACTCTGCTCCAGCAGCGGCGAGGCGTTTGTTCGGTGCGGTGGTGCGTGGTGGGCTTCCTGTAGGTGAAGTGGATGCAGTGGTGGTCAGTCCAGTGGGGTTCGGAGGTGTGGTTGAAGGAGACGTGTGGGCTTGCGGAAAAGATGGAGTCGAGCGTGTGGCCGGCGGCGTGGGTGGGTGTAGTCACGAGCTGTCTGAGTCCGAGGGTGGCGAGGTTGTCGATCAGGGTGGTGGAGTTGGTGTCCTTGTTGTTCTCGAGGTGGAAGTTCAGGTCCCCGAGGAGGATGTAGTCCGTGGAGGCGATGGCGTGTGTGCTGACGAAGTCAGCGATGGAATCGCTGAACTGTGGTCGGGGTCCGGGGGTCTGTAGATGAGGGTTCCTCTGAGGGTGGTGTTGGGATCGGTGTGGATCTGGAAGTGCATGTGTTCGGCGGTGCTGAGGGTGTCGTCGGTGTTGGTTGAGACTCTGAGGGTGTTCCTGTGGACGATGGCGATGCCTCCTCCGACTCCGTTGGTGCGGTCCCTGTGGGTGATCTTGTATCCGTCCGGGATGGCAATGGCGATGTCGGGGGCTGAAGCGGGATTCAGCCAGGTCTCCGTCAGGAATGCGACGTCTGGGGAGGTTGAGTCGAGAAGGTCCCAGAGTTCGATGGCGTGTTTGCCGGAGCGGGTGTTGAGGAGGATGCATCTGAGGTAGTTGGGTTCTTTCCTGGGCGGTGGTTTGGCGGGGCGGGTGCTGGCGAAGCTGCAGTTCCGGCAGGTGAAGGGCCCTTGGGTGCGCTTCGGGGTGGCCTGGTAGCAGGCGTGATCTTTTCCGGGGTTGAGTGCGTGGAGGGTGCTGCCGTCGTATCGGCGTCTGTTGATGTGGCGGGCGCGGGGGATGCCCGGACCAGGGGGTCTGGCGCTGGGCGCGGTCACGGCGCGGACGGGCGCAGACGGGCTTGCCTTAGGCGCGCCTTTGGCGCGCCAACGGCGCGGCCGCACAGCGGCCGCCATAAATGGGGAGGTGGGAGGGAGGAGCAGCGAATGGGGCAGCAAATGGGCAGTGAGGGGCGGGGCCGCAGGCGCAGCGGCGGGAAACAGGCACAGAAGGGAAAACGAGCACAATCAGGGCATCAAGGGGGCACAGAAAGGAAAAACGAGCACAATCAGGGGCAGCAAGGGGGGCACAGAAAGGAAAAACTAGCACAATCAGGGGCAGCAAGGGGGGCACAGAAAGGAAAAAACGAGCACAATCAGGGGCAGCAAGGGGGCACAGAAAGGAAAAACGAGCACAATCAGGGGCAGCAAGGGGGGCACAGAAAGGAAAAACGAGCACAATCAGGGGCAGCAAGGGGGCACAGAAAGGAAAAACGAGCTCAATCAGGGGCAGCAAGAGGGGCACAGAAAGGAAAAAACGAGCACAATCAGGGGCAGCAAGGGGGCACAGAAAGGAAAAAACGAGGCACAATCAGGGGCAGCAAGGGGGGCACAGAAAGGAAAAAACGAGCACAATCAGGGGCAGCAAGGGGGCACAGAAAGGAAAAACGAGCACAATCAGGGGCAGCAAGGGGGCACAGAAAGGAAAAACGAGCACACTCGGGGGCAGCAAGAGGGGCACAGAAAGGAAAAACGAGCACAATCAGGGGCAGCAAGGAGGCACAGAAAGGAAAAACGAGCACAATCAGGGGCAGCAAGGGGGCACAGAAAGGAAAAAACGAGCACAATCAGGGGCAGCAAGGGGGGCACAGAAAGGAAAAACGAGCACAATCAGGGGCAGCAAGGGGGCACAGAAAGGAAAAACGAGCACAATCAGGGGCAGCAGCAGGGCACACAGACGGAGCTGTGTGGTGGGGGAGCGACCTACCAGTCAAGGTCAGGGGTCGCTCTCTTCACCACGCAGCGGCCGCCATAAATGGGGAGGTGGGAGGGAGGAGCAGGGAATGGGGCAGCGAATGGGCAGTGAGGGGGCGGGGCCGCAGGGGCGCAGCGGCGGGAAACAGGCACAGAAGGGAAAACGAGCACAATCAGGGCATCAAGGGGGCACAGAAAGGAAAAAAAAAACGAGCACAATCAGGGCATCAAGGGGGCACAGAAAGGAAAAAACTAGCACAATGAGGGGCAGCAAGGGGGCACAGAAAGGAAAAAACTAGCACAATGAGGGGCAGCAAGGGGGCACAGAAAGGAAAAACGAGCACAATCAGGGGCAGCAAGAGGGGCACAGAAAGGAAAAAACGAGCACAATCACAATTAGGGGCAGCAAGGGGCCACAGACAGGAAAAACGAGCACAATCAGGGGCAGCAAGGGGGGCACAGAAAGGAAAAAACGAGCACAATCAGGGGCAGCAAGGGGGCACAGAAAGGAAAAACGAGTACAATCAGGGGCAGCAAGGGGGCACAGAAAGGAAAAACGAGCACAATCAGGGGCAGCAAGGGGGGCACAGAAAGAAAAAAACGAGCACAATCAGGGGCAGCAAGGGGGCACAGAAAGGAAAAACGAGCACAATCAGGGGCAGCAAGGGGGGCACAGAAAGGAAAAAACTAGCACAATCAGGGGCAGCAAGGGGGCACAGAAAGGAAAACGAGCACAATCAGGGGCAGCAGCAGGGCACACAGACAGAGCTGTGTGGTGGGGGAGCGACCTACCAGTCAAGGTCAGGGGTCGCTCTCTTCACCACGCAGCGGCCGCCATAAATGGGGAGGTGGGAGGGAGGAGCAGGGAATGGGGCAGCGAATGGGCAGTGAGGGGGCGGGGCCGCAGGGCGCAGCGGCGGGAAACAGGCACAGAAGGGAAAACGAGCACAATCAGGGCATCAAGGGGGCACAGAAAGGAAAAAAACGAGCACAATCAGGGGCAGCAAGGGGGCACAGAAAGGAAAAAACTAGCACAATGAGGGGCAGCAAGGGGGCACAGAAAGGAAAAACTAGCACAATGAGGGGCAGCAAGGGGGCACAGAAAGGAAAAACGAGCACAATCAGGGGCAGCAAGGGGGGCACAGAAAGGAAAAAACGAGCACAATCAGGGGCAGCAAGGGGGCACAGAAAGAAAAAACTAGCACAATCAGGGGCAGCAAGGGGGCACAGAAAGGAAAAACGAGCACAATCAGGGGCAGCAAGGGGGGCACAGAAAGGAAAAAACTAGCACAATCAGGGGCAGCAAGGGGGCACAGAAAGGAAAAACGAGCACAATCAGGGGCAGCAGCAGGGCACACAGACGGAGCTGTGTGGTGGGGGAGCGACCTACCAGTCAAGGTCAGGGGTCGCTCTCTTCACCACGCAGCGGCCGCCATAAATGGGGAGGTGGGAGGGAGGAGCAGGGAATGGGGCAGCGAATGGGCAGTGAGGGGGCGGGGCCGCAGGCGCAGCGGCGGGAAACAGGCACAGAAGGGAAAACGAGCACAATCAGGGCATCAAGGGGGCACAGAAAGGAAAAAAACGAGCACAATCAGGGGCAGCAAGGGGGCACAGAAAGGAAAAACGAGCACAATCAGGGGCAGCAAGGGGGGCACAGAAAGGAAAAAACGAGCACAATCAGGGGCAGCAAGGGGGCACAGAAAGGAAAAACGAGCACAATCAGGGGGGCACAGAAAGGGAAAAACGAGCACAATCAGGGGCAGCAAGGGGGCACAGAAAGGAAAAACGAGCACAATCAGGGGCAGCAAGGGGGCACAGAAAGGAAAAACGAGCACAATCAGGGGCAGCAAGGGGGCACAGAAAGGAAAAACGAGCACAATCAGGGGCAGCAAGGGGGCACAGAAAGGAAAAAACGAGCACAATCAGGGGCAGCAAGGGGGCACAGAAAGGAAAAACGAGCACAATCAGGGGCAGCAGCAGGGCACACAGACGGAGCTGTGTGGTGGGGGAGCGACCTACCAGTCAAGTCACACAAAGTATCTATTTTATTTACAGTTACTAACATACCAACAGGTTACATTTGTCCCAAACATTTGTTTAACTGTCTTTGTAACAACTTTACTGACTCACCAAGCAAACACACCATCAACAGCATTCGTGCACTAACTAAATCACAAGATGTTGATTTGCATGATTGAGCACTGAACACACTGTGATGGACACTCCATTGCCTCAGCAGTCAATTTCTTTCTACTTCTCCTTTCAGGAACACATCCCCTGATGAAGGGCTAAACTAGCCCAAAATGCATCGGGATGAACTATGTTATTGATACATTTCATGAATGTATTTTATGGAAAAGTGATTCACATTGGAAACCCAAGCATCTGAATGAATAAATGCATACTCAAATGAAGAAATTCAAGGAATAAACTGCTAAACCATAAAAATTGTGTACAGTTTGATAGTACAAATTAAGAATAAAGTGATTACCGTCCTCCATTTGGAATTCAGCAGTGTACCAAAGGGACGCTTACCCCCTGGGGGGAGAGCAATTCTCACTCATTTAGACACCCTTCTGATCGGAAAGCACTACCTTGTTGCACACCACTGACAGAAACACAACAACAGCAATATACCTTGGTTACAGATTTTGTATAAACATGAAGAGCGTGAGCCAACCTCTATCAATGTAGTATGGTAATCATGAGTTTCAATCACGGCAAGGCAAACTCAACCTTACATCCTTGTAACGTTGGTAAATTGAGTACCATAAATAAAGTGATAGCAACATCTATTGTTTATAATTTGGGCTCACTGTTTTCCATTTTTACAGATAAATACAGACTGAAAACAGTGTGTTTTCTATCTGTATTAATTTTTAAAAGCAGAAAAATACAGATAATTTGACTTCTTTTGAGTGACTCTATGCTGAGATTAATTACTTTCAGGCCAATAGCTGTACATATCGGCAGCATGGGGAGCTACAAAGCTTAATGATATTTGCTTAAATTACGGCATATCTCAATATGTATTTGTGCTATTATGATAATTTTTTTATGTTGATTTATTAATTTTTGGCAGTGTAATGTGCTAAAACCTGACAGACATCAAAGTATGAGTGCATTTTTATCTGTTAAATAAATGTGGAAATATACGAGTTATCACATCATCTGTTTACAAAACAAAACTGGATTAATACCACTAAGATGTCCAAAAAATAAATATGGATAAATACAGACAGAAATGGTCAAAAAATAAATACCATAAAACCGTGAGCCCTATTCATAATGCTTAGACACGACAGGAGAGCCATATAAATATTTTTAATCTTAAATATTGTTACTTTGCATGGTTCTTGAGACAAAAACTAGAAGCATACATAAAACCTATTTCCTGAAGGCTATGTTGATGCTGATTAATTTTGATACTGCACTGGCATTATCCTAGGCCTACCCTGGTATTGGAAACCGAACTCTCAGACACCATCAGAAAAAAATGGCGGGTGCAAGAAATGGGCAAATGGACAGGAGAATGAGATGAAATACTTTAAAGACGCGGATGGACAGGACAGGTAAGGCGGGTGGAAGGCCAGCAACAACAGATGTAGAGGTTAGCAAGGACAAGTGAAAAGGGTTGGCAACATGATCAGGGGGGCTGATTTGGCAGCATCGGAAGGTGTAGCGGTCGGAGATAAAAGTTCCGAAAAGAACCTTTGCAGCAAAAAAAAAAAAAAAAAAGTTTGAAATGCCTTAAAGCACCGCCAGAGGGAGAGCAACAGAAGGGCCGTGCAGACTAAAGGTGAGTGAACAAGCCTGGCAGTTGTAACTCCAAAGATTAAAGAAGTGGCCTGATGGGGACAAGGGGGGGGGGGGGGGGTGGTACGGGATGGATGCCTATTATAGGCAGAAACATCTCATAGTAAAATGGTGGATAAGGGAGAATATTAAAAGGTACAGTGGTGGTCGGGGTTTTGCCACTGGCAGATTACGAGGTCTGACAGAGGCTGAATGAGAAGGGAATTGCAGAGGCAGGTGACAGGGTACCGGATGGATGGTTATTATCCGGACCGCGAAAACAGACAGGCCCTTTCCTTGGCCGAGCTGGGATTAATCCTCTCCGCGGCTTGGGGCGGAGGACGAGGGATGAGCAGGGGGAGGTGGAGGGGGCTCTGTTAATCTGCAACGGCCTCCGAGGAGGAGGGGTGGAGGAGGAATTAGTAACGTGTAATCCTGGGAGGAACTAAGGGAGAGCGCGCGGCCTGTGAGGCCCGGCGATACATCCAGAGCCTTGTCCCGAGAGAATGGGAAGAAACCGGTGAATTAATCGTAACAAAACTCGATCTGGGACTAAAGAGGCCGGGTGACAGCGGAGCCCGGCCCGAAGACAGGCGAGTGCCCCGTTCCGACGTGAGATCGGGACAAGCCCGGTGAGAGCCCGCGGAGTCGGGGCCCTGCCCGGAAAAGCACGGAGACGAGCTGGGGATCCCAAAGAAAGAGACCGGCGCTGGGGGTGGTGTCGGGGCCCTTTTCAAAGAAGGTAAATGCGAAACCACGGCTTTTCCTGCCGAGCGAGGCGGCTGAACGACCGAGAATCGGGCAGAAAAGACCAAGAGAGACCGACGCCCTGCATAGAACGGAAGTAAGACTGCGAAAGGCCCGGCACTGAAAGCGGCGAGGAACGGGGGAGTAAGTAGACACATCGCCGGATTGGGTCCGAGTAAGGCGTCGATGATGGAGTCCGGGGGGAGCCCGCAGGCTGCCAGCCCCGTAACTCAGCCGCCTACCACGGAGGCGCCCTCCGGGCCCCCTTCTTCCACTCCTTCTCCCGGAGTCCCCAGCACCAGCTCTCCAGGTTCGGGTTCTGCCTTCCAACGCTGGAAGTACTGCGGCGCCTTCACCTTCTGGGAGGAGAAAGGCAAGAACATCACGGTGCAGTGCGGACTGTGCCAACCCAAGGTCAAGCTTCTGTCAACGGCTCGCACCTCCACCAGCAACCTCAAGAAGCACCTGCAGGTGAGTTAGTAAAGGGGTGAAGGGCGAGAGAGGTATTCCACTACCAACCTCGAGAGGGAGTTACTATTGAGCTGGGCTCACCCACTACGCGAGGACGGGGATTGGGCCTACATCGGGCGAGCGAGACGGTTTAGCGATACTTAAAACCGCAAGAAGCGTTTAGGGTAAAACAGTACGCAGAAACGGGGGTGTACTTCGCAATTAAATGTATTCCGAGTTCTCCACAAAAATTAACTCGAAAACAGCGATGCCATTTGGCAATGCACAAGAAGTGCTCAGTTGAAGAGGGTGTCGGGATCCGCTAAAGGATCAGACAGGCAGTAACAATCGACGAGGAAAGGGGAGGACCGCTGAAGGAAATTGAAACCAGTGGTGCGCGCGCACCACAGAGGAGCGGGGGGCGAGGGAGCCTGTCGTCTGTGCCGCGCGCTGATGCACGTCCTAGACACGGACGGGAATGGGCGGAGCAAAGGCGGGACATGCGCCCGCCTTTGCCCAATTGCGTGCCATTTTTTTTTTTTTTTTTTTAAAAGCACGCTACAGCCAATGCCAGCCTGCGAAAGCAAAACCACACGCACGAGTGTGTGGTTAGCTTTCTGAAGCCCATACAAGAGGTCTCGCGCTGCGCGAGCAGTGCTGCGCACTGCAACGCTAGGCGCGAGACCTAAAAAGGCTCGCGGACCAACCCCGACAATTACCGGATGATTGGCCTCCTTGATGTGGAAGGGAAGGCATATGCAAGTGTCCTACTACAAGAACTGACTACCTGGGTGGAAGATCGTAAATTAATACCCTTCATGCAAACTGGATTCCAAAAGGGCTGCCACATCGAAGATAATTTGATCTGTCTGGTTCACATGATTAAGAGTACACTCGCTACCAAAGGAAAATCGCTATATCTGGGCTTCATCGACTTCCGAAAAGCCTTTGACAGCGTCGCTCGCCCCAAACTTTGGGAAAAATTAACAAAATGGGGCATCCCGCAGCCCCTCCTGAAAGCTCTCATAGCCCTATATACTGACACCTGGGTAAAAATATGAGTTTCCTCGAGATGGTCAACCACCAATAAAATCATGACTAACAGAGGCTTAAAGCAGGTATGCATATTGGCTCCTCTACTCTTCAATCTGTATCTAGCAGACCTGCCCGAGTGGCTGGCCCTCTCTCGAGCATTTCCACCATGAATCGAATCCACTAAAATTCAATCGATGAAATATGCTGATGACACGATTCTCCTCGATCAAACCCAGGTGGGCCTTCAAAGACTCTTCGATTCTCTGGCCCTGTACTGCAAAACAAACGCTTTGGAGATCAACATCTCCAAAACTAAGGTAATGATA
This sequence comes from Calotriton arnoldi, assembly GCA_963921515.1. Lineage (NCBI taxonomy): Eukaryota > Metazoa > Chordata > Amphibia > Caudata > Salamandridae > Calotriton > Calotriton arnoldi. The sequence continues at coordinate 1,338,511 of CAWUFW010002022.1, forward strand.
GTCTCGCGTTCACAAGCCAGAAAGCACTCTTGGTACATTGAAGGGAAGTCAATAGAGATAGTGACTGCATACAAGTATCTGGGAGTCTGGAAGGATCACAAAGGGAGACCGGCGCAGCATATCACCGCAATGCAGGGTGTGGCCCGCAGCTTGGAGGGGGCTTTCGTAAGAACTAAGAAAGCCCTTCACTCTCCAGATTTTTCGCCGCTAACTAGGGTGATAGGTGCCAACTTTTTGCCGACAATAACCTTTGGCGCCATAACCTTTAAAGACAAAATGTTCACCTGGCTTGACAGAGCACAGTCAATGTGTTTTCGCAGAGTGTTCCACCTACCCAACTCGGCCTCTCATGCCCAAATCCGCATGGAGTTTTCCTTGTCATCTCAACATTGGGTAATGAAAGCAAGATTTATTGCCTATTGTTTAAAAACAAAAAAGGCTTGTGACTTTACATTAAAGAGTTGCATATGGTCTTTGTTAAATAACCCTAGCACTCCCTGGAGCCAATTCTTAACATTCTGCCTGGACGCACTAGAGGCTCAAGATATATGGGCAAGCTCGCTGCCCATAGGGCCGATTATATAAAAATCCTGACCAAACAAGCAAAGATCTTGTCATTCGATCATTATGCACTAACCGTGAAGAATCTCTCCCATGGCAGTTGGGCATCAAAACTCTATGCCCCTAAAACCCTGCCACACTATTTGTCATCATCCATGAAACCACGTGTGAAACACCACCTAATGAGATTACGTTTTGGCCTGATCCCATTGATGGCGTATAAGTATGGCCGGAGATTCAAGGAAGATGTGCCCACACAGTGCCGTTTTTGTAAAAACGGGGAAGAAAACTTAATCCACGTCCTGTGCATCTGCAGAACCTTACTCCCTTTACGAACTTTTTTGCTGAGTCCAATTTGGCGGATCCTGAACGTCCGGACATGCCAAGAAGCTCTAGAGGAGTGTATGAGGGGCGACTCAGCTCAGATGGGCGCCCGTTTTGTAAAATTCATGTTCGAGATTAATTCCCTGTTACCAGAAGACGAACACCAAGAATCTTTGCCCTACCAGCTATGACCCCCCTTGCTCTCATGAGCACATTTTTTTAAATAGAATATGGACAGTGTTTTTAACCTTGTTTTGTATGAATTGCAATGATTTTAATTAATTGTGCAAATAAAATACTTTGTACTTTGTTAATGCTTTGTACTTCACAATTAAATGTATTCCGAGTTCTCCACAAAAATTAACTCGAAAACAGCGATGCCATTTGGCAATGCACAAGAAGTGCTCAATCTTCACCAAACTTGAACTCTAGCCTTCGAGCAAGGCTAAAGAAGACGAAGAAGCAGTATTCAGTGATCGGAATAGCAAATCGGTGTCTGCAGACTGTTGCGTGTTTTGCTATCTGACTTAGATAGGATCTTACAATATATAAATTCAATGCTACAAGAATGTGGGAAAAGTTATGAAAAAGAGGAAGTTCAATGGTTCATCAAAACCAAACAATGAGATTAACGTTGCCTTAAAGATGCACAGCTCGTCTTGAACACAGGTTTTGCTGTTTTCCAAGAATGTCTGGTTATGGGTTCTGTCCTTGTACAAAAGTACAAAAAATTGCACGGCCTTCAAGCTATTGTTATTTAGTCACGGGCTGAACTTTCTATCCACAATTGGAGCAGCCAAGAAAATGGCTCAGAAAGACAGCTTGAAGAAGTCCTGTGAAGCAAATTTCTCTAGCACTTCAACTACCCAAAGAAAACGGAAACAAAAATACAAGACAGACACAAAACAAGCATTTGCAATGCAATAGGTCTCGCATTTATGAGTTTGAGCTATTGGCATTGTAAATACCTTTTATTTATGTTTTTAAAACAGATAAATAAAAAGCATTGTCATTTACAATACCAATAACTGAAACTCTTGCAAATGCAAGACCTAATGCATTGCAAATGCATTCGGCACCCGTGCTATAAAAATAAAATGTTAGGAGAGAGCATGTCCTGCCTGCAACAGCAGGCAGGACAAAGCTATTTGAGAAAATAATGCTCAGAGGTTGTAATTAAAGCCTACAGAATAACAACACACGTGAAAGGGTGTGTCGCCATGGGAGGTTACAAAATGAGACAAGGCAGTACTAAGGAGGGACTACTAAGCCTATTGACCAATGAACAGCCACAGTTTACTGTGGACAATGACAAGCCAATGAAAAATTTGGGCGGAGAGTGGGCGGAGCTTCAAGTCCCTACCTGAATACAGCATGCCTCGCAGAGCAGCGCATGCGCTGCCCAGGCTCGACCTAAAAAGTAAACTGCTATTTCGTCTGAGTAGTTACAAACACAATTGGAGATTATATTTTTTAGTTCCTTCAGTATGGCACTGTGGTGAAACCTTAAGTATCTGCCTTCACTTCACCAGCAGTGAATGGCCTATTCTGTAACTGGTTTCAAAGAAAGAAGACACCTTTCAAGCAACCAAGAGGCTGGGGAATCCCTTGGACAAGAGATGACATGATGCCAGAGACTGTCCACTCTGATAGTATGGGAAAACGGGATTCATTTATTAATTGGTCATTTCATAAGCAAGCAAAGACTCTTCTGGCTGAAGCGGTTTGCCCTTAGATGCAGTAAGACACATATGTGCTCATTTTATCCAGAGTCTGAAGGTGTAGGGGAAGAGTTGGGTTTACAGGAATATCATGAATGTGAAGGAAGTTTCGCTGTGTGTGTGGGTGATGGAAGGGCTGCGCAGAACTGGGAACGTCTCAGACCTTTTGCAAGCATTGAAGGCTAACTGTTAGTATTTTAAGGAGGATGGAGCTGCTGGGCTGTACTGAGTGGCTTTAAGTTATCTATTGCAGACTTCAGTAAAGCACATTCCATATAAAACTGCAAACTAGGAGAAGTGCGTGTCATGACATAGTTTGTTTCACTTGGAGGTATATTTGTTTGGTTTCATTTTGGGTGGCAGACCCAGCCTGAGGAGTCCTTGCCCTAGGGTTAGCACGTTCACTCTGCAGTGGTCCTATTATGGTATGAGTCATTCCAGCTCTTTTAGGTAATTTACATCTTTATTTGCCAACATCTGAAAAGTCCCAGATGTGGGTAATTTGCATATTAAGTTTCTTGTACAGACTTTGAATCAATGCTTCAAGTTTGAGTCATTGTTTGTTTTCTTCCACTGGCGAAGTGCCAATACCAAATGAATGGCCACAGACTGCCAAATTTCATACGTAGTCCTTGGGAAGGTAAAACAGTATTAGTCGATGAGCTGGATGTTGTTTTTAATGCTCATGAGATGCTTGTCTTGCTAACGAATGTCAAGTTAGGAATAAGTCACAGACTACAACAAGAACAAGCATTTGCAATGCAACAGGTCTCGCATCAGTTAGAGTTAGAGTTATTGGCATTGTAATTACAATTTTACGCACACTATAAATACCAGTACTGCTGGTTGAGGTATTTACTACGTGAGGGAAATACCTCTTATTCCAGGTGGCAACTTGTGAATGTGGCATAACATTTGGAATCAGTATTTAACACACCACATTACACATGTTTTGACTTTTTGACGGCCTTTTCCCCCAGTGAATTTCTGCAGTTGTCTGGAATGTATTAGTGGGAAAATCTGAGTGTGTGTTAATTACCACACAACTTGTAATTCTGATCCATGGATCTGAATTGAGTCCCCCACTTGTAATGAGGGCCTATAGGCGAGTAACTACAGCACCTATTAGTAAAGCGCAAAGAGATGTTTCAGTCTGTGGTGTGCGCTATTTGAAAGATCAAATGGAGCAGAGGGCCGGGTGTGTTAGAGGAGTATTGTGACAGCAGTGAAAATAACGGAATCAATTTTAAACAAAGGATGTAATTGTAACCAAAAATCATACAAAAGTAAAGTGCCTTGTGCTCGCATGTAATCACAAATTCGCAGCCTTTGCTACATGTAGATACACTTCAAGATACTCTTCAAGCAGAAAAGAAAATGCTAATGATAAAAAGAAATTAATTTACGGCGACAGTTAATTAATTTTCCCCATCTGATGCGTGCCTTTAGGTCAGAACTGTGTGGTTTAAAATGAAATTTCATTGTGTAAGTACTAATAGCTGGTACGACTCCAGGCTGTGCCCCGCCCCCCTGGAGCCCCCACCTATGTATCCACTGGCACCATACAAGCTAGTAGAGATGGCGCAATGTACTAATAGGGCGTGGGGTTTAGAGCACCCCAAGTGTCACTGTACTTGAGGCTTCTGAGTGCTGTTGTACATTTTGTGGTTTAAAATCTTGATTTCAGCGCTTCTGCTCAAAAAGTGTTTCTCTGCTCAAAAAGCCAATGAAATTTTTTTTCTTTTGTGGAGCCACCTCACTTAAATAGCGCCTCGAGGCCTGAGTCTTGTATGTTTTCGTGGCTGCAGACCTGTGCATGCAGACCAGGGGTGCACTGGCCTACCGCAAGGGACGAACACGCATCTCTTGCCGGACTGGTCCCTTTGGTGAGACCGGTAGGGCTAGGGCACTCAACGTCATAGCGCTCACCGGGGACCCCTGGTGGTAGAACAGCAGCGGCGCTCTGTCCCCATCAAAGCAGTAAATCTACCTCGTGCCCAGGAGGAGTCGAGCAGGATCCGGTGTGAGGCCTGCTCGATCGATGGAGAGCGCGCGCTAATTGCCCTCCGGTGCACGAGTGATACCTGATAATGTTACTGATCGATCGGGACGGTGGCGCGCGGGACACTACAGCTCACCTCCAGCCTGCATCGATGATGGGAGGGGCTCATGAATACCGGGGAAGTCTAGACTATCAGCAGGCTCACGTCTGTTCATTGGTATCTTGCACGGTGCATTAACTGTAATAAGCATGTGCACTCATTTCCTGGTCTCGGGGAATGCTTCAGACAGCTCAGGCCTTGTGTGACGGCGATGTAATGCCTGGCATATGGCGCTGTGAAAGGAAGCTCTGTTGAAAAACGAAAGCGCTGCCATCCTGCTGCTCCACGTAAAAAAACACCCGTCAGGAGTCTGCAGACGAGGTACAGCTGATAGGCCGCGCTGGAATCCTGCGCCGCTGCGTTCGCGTGCATACGGGAACAACGAAGAGCTATGAGGAAGTGACGAGGGGTCGAGCAACAGACGACAAGTCCAGTCCGGGTCGGCGGGGCCTAAGGGAGACAGAGGGTCACCAACCCCACTTCCAAAAGAAAACCGACAATAGATCTCGCAAGCGGACAGCGCATGCGCTGCGTCGCTAGGCGAGACCTAAAAATATGACGCTTAAAAACAGAAAAGTATTGCTAAAAGGGACTTAAGATTATACCAGACACAATTTCGTAGCATTTAATGTGCTAAATCTAAGAATTTTGTAAAATTAATAATACCAGCATTAAGCTTAAGGATAAAACAAAGGCTAACAGACTCTGAAGTTGATCTTATTTTTGCATCGATAAAAAGTTGTTCGCAAGTATAGTCTTCTTCGTTGCAAGAGACTTGGGCAAATACATAGTACATGCATGATGGCTTCCTTTTTAGAACATAAAGGCTGCAAGCAATCTTCCTTTGCAAGCTCCGATTCCAAGATCCCTCAAATTCATAGATTGGTATGTAAAGCAGCCGAGATCTTAAATATTTCATTTATACTGCATGGTGCAAACTGGAGCCGATGTAATCCTGAGGTGGCAATAGGTATGATTCGGATACCGGGTCCATATATTTATACTTCTTTAGTGAAGCGAGATCATTCTCCCCCTGAGTAGCAAGTAAGGGCCCTTCATATTGCATTTTTATGTGCCACTCGACTTAACTTAACCAGGGTCTCTAGATCCAGTAAATTATGAGCTTCAATTAGCTTATTTAATGTTGGGATGTTCAATTTCATATCCTTGTTTGAGGTTTTTGCAAGTTCCGCATAAATTAGAGATTTTAGAGTTGTTCGATCGGACCCAGCAAAGTCACAAATGCAGTCCAGTATAGCTCTGTTGTGAAGTGGTACTGGAGATCTGAAATTCAACTCCATCCTGATCACAAACTGAGGTATGGCAGTTCGCAGATGTAAGAATTGTAGAGTGCTCTGCATGTAATTATTTTCAAAATTATTTATGGTCTTGCCATTTAAAACAGGTGAGTCATAAATAGAGCAATTAACTTCACTCTTAATACCTTTAAAGATGATTCAATTGCTCTACCACCAAATAATTTAGTGAGCCTCGTTATAGACTTGGTGGTGGTGACTGATCAGAGCTTCCTGCTCAACAGGTGGTTACACCAAGATAACCAAGTGTCCACTGAGACTCCGAGATAGACATATTGATTGTTTCAAGTATGGCTTCTCTCAGTACCCAGGCGATGTTACAGAGCAGATCCTAAACAAAGGACCAATAGGGAAAAAGGCAGACGAACATGAGCAGCTAGTCGACAATGACAGAAGCCTACCTTGCATATGGAGAGATGGCCAAAAGGCACAAGGTGCTAATTCTGTGCTTGTGGTTCTTACTATAAATGAAATCTAAATTCTGTTAAGATGCCTTGCTTGGATGAATAAGTCTTACTAATGAACACAATAAAACATCTGCCTACTATTTTTCTAGCTTAATCAGTCGCACGAGCTGAGGGGGAAAAGACAGGGACAATTAATGAGAAACAAAGGTTTCAACCATAGGGGGCTGTGGAAGCTTAAGAGTGTAGAACTCAGAAGAAAGTGTGGGCACCCAACCACATTTACTCCTCTTTTCGATGTCACCCACATGGAAGGGGGTAGGACAGGAGAAGCTGTAGTAGTCATAGAGAAGCATTCAGTGCCATTTTCCACTGTACTGCATATTCAGCCATGACTTACTTTTATTTGGTTCTGTGATGGATTTTTTTTCCTTTTGTGTGTGAGACAACTTGGGAATTTCATAATTTAATGTTTCTTGCTGGCTGCTGCACCTTCACGTGTGACCCTGATGCTCCGTGTTGACCCAGCGCACTTCGCCACAGAGCGGCACTCCGTCGCATCCAACCCTCACAAAAAGATATGATTCCGGGATCGGAATACTCGGACCGGCAGCAGGGTTGAAAACGGCGGCTCTAACGGACCCGGGAAGTCGGTTATTGGTTGCCGAGATCCCCGGGGCCCGGCACACAAAATGGCGCCTGAAGACCGAGAAATCGCCTACGACCGGACTGGAAGTCAAGCTGCCCTGACGGCCTAGACTGACCACTAGAGAAGCCCCCTAGACGATCGGGCAATAGTCGCTAACCCCATTTGCTGCAATGGACCTCCTCTGGGCATGCCGCCTGGAATGAGACCGCGCCGTGGAGATATGGAGCCTGCCGAAACTGTGTATCCGGCGCCGAGCAGCGAGTTCACCCGGGAGCGGCAATGCGGTGATGTGAACCTACTGGCCCCCACCCCATTGTAACTGAAGTTTGGAGACCCGAGTAGTATCTGGAGCAATTGCAGGATTCCGTTCTTATCGACCGGGGACCGTAACACTCCCGCGGTTCTGCATGCCTGTCCGGGAGATCAAGGAGTCTAGTGCTTCGATCGCCATTGCAAAGCGATTTGCTCCGATGACCGGGGGAGCGGGATACTGACCCTTGACCACCCCCTGCCCCCCCTTGCCTCACGATTGTCGGGATCAGGAGCACTCTTGAAGCGCCGGTGGAGTCCGGACGGGGATAACAACGGGAAGCACCCCTTGTGACCAAGGTAGGGACTATCCAGTCAGAGAAGAGCTGTGGGAGCCACGAGCATTGGAGGGCCGTGAATAAAATCGAACCTGGAGCTGGGCATATTCCGCCAGAGTGCAGGGGATGCAACAACAGGGCCACAGCAAAGGAGGTTATAGCATATATCTCGGCCCGCCTGACCCCAAAATGGCGGACGTCATCCCTCACTCAGGAGGAGTTCAGAAGGCTTCCCTGCTGTCCCATGGTGATAAGGAAGACGAAAGTAAGGCTCCCTGTAAAGTCGTGTGCAGATGTGAATTGAAGGCACTGGATCAGCAATACACGGGAACACATAGCCATTGCTGGACCTTAAGATGGCCGCCATGTTACATTATTTACTCAAGGGGTCCTCCATCTCAGGCACTACCCGATTGGCGCTCATTGTTTAACCTCAGCCCTTATCTGCCATATAGCCTTGGGCTGTCTCAGACGGGATGGCGCCGATGCGGGGGGCCCGATGCTCTGGAGTTGCTGCAAGATTCATAAGTGGCCGTACTCTACCCCCCAATTTCCCTAAAGTATGTCGCCTGGCCTCCACATTTTAAGGATTTCCCCCCTGGGACCCATTTCAATCAATCTCAATAAGACGCCGAGATGACCCAGCGCGGTGTTGGCACTGGACCAAGTGACTATATAATCCCACCTGGGTTGTGGTCCCGATTACACTAACCTATTGGGCCCCCATGAGGTACTTTTCTTCCACTGCCGGTCTACCAGAACTGATCTGCTTCCCAGCCATATTCTCTCTTTCCTCTATTGGGGATTTGTTCCTCTATGTTTAATTATGCAACTGTAACTAAATTATGCAAAAAGGTTATTCTGGTTATTCCTGACCGCGGAAACCTGACCAACATGGCTGATGCCCGGTGGAGCTGCCAGTCAGCAATAGAGGAGATCGGCCCTGGTTCACCCCCTCGGCCTTCACCTACCCAGCCGGACACTGGGCACAGTTCTCCTCGTCTCCCCGCTATGCCTCCTTTCTCCCCCTCCCTCCGACGAACTACCGTAACATTGTTTTTTCTTCGTCCTGTGTGTTTACTTGCTCTTGTAACTGATGTACTTTGTAACTGTTAACGTAACGATCCTCATGTAAAGCGCTCTGATACCTCCGGGTCTAGCCAGCGCTATATAAAACTCGTCAAATAAATAAATGTGCTCCATTACCTTCAACTCGGTTCGCGCCACACTAATTACACATACAGACCTACGTCTTTCCTTTCTCTGTGCATATAGAGTTTTGTCAGCAGGATCCTGCCATGGGCGCTTTGTAACACCAGCACAAATACAAATTCAGATGCAAACTCCTGTTTGCCTCTGAATCGGTGTTTTCACGGGTATAGCTCCCCTCGCAAGTTTTTGCCTGCACATTTTTTATTGGGTAAAATATGGTGCAAATCATTGCAGGCAAATATCTCCCATGTTGAGTTTTGGCACTGTAGAACATGGAAAACCTGTGCTATTATTGCGGTATCACTCATTCCAAGGGATGAAACTTGGAATTGCGCGGCAGTAGCGCACCCAGTAAATACCACACCCGGCGGTATTTGGATGTTTTAAAGGTGTGCTGTGATCACCCAGGATTGCGAGTTCACATGACCCCTGAAACAGTGGTGACTAGCACCACGAGCCAAGATAACTCTCTAAAGTGGATCTTTTTGCGTGCCTTACAATTACACGGTCTTTGAATCCCACCCACCGCAGTGCACAGAGATTCTCGTTCACAATTTCACAGCTCTCACAGCACGAACTCCAATTACTGTCCATAATTACCCAGTGCTAATTGTTAGTAAAAAAAAGTCACAGCGCTCCAGCATTTGGAAGCGTGGTCTGGTATTCTCAGAAGTGCTTGTGGCACTCTTGTTTTTTTTCTCTCAGAAAGGCCCTCCCCCCCCCCCCCCCCCCTTCTTTGAAGGTTCCAGCAGGCCTTTATTCGTGAAAAATATGCGCGGGTTGTGCTGCTTTCAAAGTACATTGTGACTGTGAACATAACAGGGTCAACATGGAGAGGCAGGGGTGGGGTGTGGGAGCAGAGGTAGGAACGGAGCCTTGCTGCTGACAGAAGCTTGGGAGGGAATCAAACAAACATGCTGGGGGTGACCCTCCCCTGACACCACAAAGAGGAGGTTCCGCAAAGAAAAGCAAAACTCTTGAGAAAGCCAAACCCTCTCACTTGGGAACCTACCAACATTTTTAGCATTTTTCAGTGGCTACACAGTGCCATCAAACAAATGGATATACTGGGCATTTTTTGTTGCAGAAAAGGAAAAAAAAACATGGATTGGAGAGATGGAGTCTAAGTGGCACTTTTTGCTCACCGGTGGGTCCACGGTTATTTACGCGTCACAAAAAACATTGCGCTAAAGACAATAAACCAATGAATGGCAAAAGGGCTCTTATGCAGCTGACATACCACAGTGATGTTCCCTGTTTACATTCGAATGCTGCTGAAGAGGAGGAGAGAAGAAGAGAAGTTGTTTTGTACTCGAAGCGAAAGTGGTCGAGCTGTTCAACAACTCATCAGTTCATTGCCCCAGACTATTGAGTAAGAGCGGTACCGGCCATGCGACACTGAAGCCGGCCTCAAACTATGAGACATGGCCATTGTCATCACTGCAAGGGTTTCATTGTTCGTCTGCCAGGCCGCAATAAAACGGGAGAGATGGGGTGTTGTTGAAGACACTACTTTAGTAATTAAAATACAAGCCTCTAAGTATAAAAAGCCAGGACGACGCACCTCAGAAACACCTCCCGAACAGTCCCCCTGTTGTCTTCGAACCCGGAGGCAGCGTGGGTGGGAGACCTGCGGGCCTTAGGGGGGGAAATAAAAGTTCTATTTTAAGGTGTTCTCAAAAACATAGTTTCCTGACATAATGGAATTACATACTTAAAGTTTAATCCCCCTGAAGCGGGAGATCTCCAGCAGGGAAACAATGGCAGTCTGTCTCCCAGGCACAGGATGGGGCTGTTATGTATAATTGTAAGGTATAGTGCGCATCCAATCTAATCAACCTGAATGTCGGAGGACAATCACTTCCTATCAAGAAACCAACAAATAAGCCCTCTGAGGCCACCTACGACTCTGCCTCAGTCTGGATTCACTCTGGCAAGTCTTCTGGGTCTCAGGTTCCTCATTCTGCTACTGCCCACCGCTGGTTTTCAGTTCTCATCCAGTGGCGACACATTCGCGACATGGTGTGGCAATCAGGTACCCAGTGGAATCGCTCTGCCTCTCTCTGTTTTTATCCTTTAAGTAACATCCAGCACAAGCAGATTTTAATAGACTCTGTTTCAATACCTGGGTCCTTAACTCGAAGCAAGTCTGAAACTGAAGCGGAGAGCAGTGACCCTATCGGAGCTCCTCTAGGAATGCCTGAATAGAGATGGAGACACCGCTCAGTGCAATCTCTTTGGGTTGGATCGGGAACTATCCAAATGGCATCCAGAGCAAAGATGTTATGTTTAGAAACCCAACTATGGGAAGCGTAGAAGGGTAGTAGGGTTTATATCTTGTTCCCTGTAACAAACCCACTGAGCCCCAACCTGGATCTAGTGCTCAGCAGAAAGTAAATTGTTTACTTAGACCAGTTCTTTAGCCCACATTGTCACTAATGCAGACACCACCGAAAATCCCAAAAGGAATTGCAAGCTAGCTGGCAATTCTTCTGTAATCTAATCATTGAAATGAGATTGAATAGCCAGATTTTGTATCTTCTTTTTTCTGTTTCCACAAAAACTACCATGTGCAAACCAAAAACGTGTTGCTAACTCCAGGGGGCTGCTATCATCAGGGTATAATTATTAAGTCATTTAAAAAAAGGCCTTTATGAGATGTGCAAGGGTTCAGGGGGTAAGAGTTTGTAGGGAATTTTAAGGTTCAGGGCTGGGTAATGGTGTAGGTTAATAAAGGGTTTGTAGGTTTCAGGAATGGGTAATGGTAAGGGTTAGTAATTATTTTAAGGGTTTTCTATCCTCAGGGATATGAGGCAGTAATGTGTTTTTAGAGTTCAGGGATGGGTAAAGATTAATAAAGTGTTCTAGGGTTCAGCGATTGGTATGGGTGGGGAACAGTATGGGATAGTAAGTGTTTTTTAAGGTTTAGTGATGGGTAAACAATTGGGGTAGTAAGGGGTAAACGTAAAAGGGTAGCAGAGAGAAAAAAATATAAATATAATTTTTTTAAATAAAAAGTATATATATATATATATACATACCGACTCTGCAACAAACAGCGACAAGCCAAGCAACAGAAAGCCGACATACACAAGGAACAAACGATGGAATCGCAAATAGATAAATCGACAGGACTATCAAGTGACTCTCAAGTTGTAATCAATCTCACATCTACACCGTTAAGTATGGCTGAAGTAAGAATTTTATCATTAGGTTTGACCTACAGCCCAGCCTGTGACTTTGATTATGCCCAGACACGGATTGATATTCACAAATACACTCGCAAATTGAAACTACGCAAGTATCATGCACTTAACAAAAATCAACGCGGCACACTACTTCAAGTGGCACCACTAGTAACATCTGATTTGACTGCAAGTGATTTGGAAATTTTTCAAAATATGCAACAACTGGCAGCAGAAAGTTCCAGTAATATTGGGATTGAAGCAATCACCTTGAACATGGCTGGCAACACGCACTTTAAGCCCAAATCCACTTTTACCCCGATCATGCTTCATGATAATATTGACACATTTAATGAACTGGTTACAACTGAATTAAAACGACTATATGTGTCTACAGGTCACTCCCAGCACAGATACACACAACAAAACAACTGTTATTTCCAACTTATCAGGAAACTTCAAACTAATGGTAACATTATTGTACGCCAGGCTGACAAGGGGGGTAATGTGGTGCTTTGGTCTAGAGAATTGTACTTAGAGGAGGCACTTAAACAGCTAAATGATCGTAGTTGTTATAAGAGAAGTGATATTGGGAAGGTAAAACAGACGTGGTGTGATTTTTATTTAAAACTGACTGCTTGGAGAAGTGCGGGTCTTATTAGCATTGATGAACTGAAATATCTTAAAAATGACCATCCGGTTATTCCGGTTATGTATCTTATTCCTAAGGTGCATAAGGATATGGAAAGACCCCCAGGTAGACCCATTATTTCAGCTCGGAACAGTATCACCGAAAATACCTCTCGTTATGTAGACTTCTTTTTACAGGAGCATGTAAAGCAGCTCCCGTCTTATATTCAAGACACAGGTGATTTTTTAAATAAAATCAAAGGTATCAAATGGGACCCTGAATATCTATTGATTACTCTTGATGTTACTAGCCTTTACACCAGTATTCATCATCATGACGGTGTCAAGGCTGTTGGGCACTACCTAGGAACTAAATCGATTCATATGTGTAACCATAATAAGATGCTATTGACAATGATAAGTACCTGTTTGGAAAATAATTTCTTCCTGTTTCAGAACCAGGTGTTCCAGCAGATTAGAGGTGTTGCGATGGGGGCCTGCTTCTCCCCTAGTTATGCCTGTTTACATATGGGACTGTGGGAGGAGCAGGTCCTCAGAGCAGCCTTCTCTGAAACATTAAAGACACACGTGATTTGTTGGTATCGCTTTATTGATGATCTCTTCTTGATTTGGAGGGGTTCAGAATTACAAGCCACAAAATTTATAGAGGAGATTAATGTCAACTCTTTGAATTTGGAATTTACAGCCAGTATGAGCAAGGAAATTGTTTCATTCCTAGATGTAGAGATTTATATTTGTGAAGGCCAGTTGGAAACCAAGCTCCATAGGAAACCTACAGCTGGGAACTCAGTACTTCACGCGACAAGTCATCATCCGGGTCACCTGATCCGCAGCATTCCCTATGGAGAAATGCTGCGAATCAGGCGCATCTGCAGTAGACAAGAGGATTGCACCATGGCTCAGAGTGAAAGTAAAAAAAGATTCTTAGACAGGGGATACTCGGGAAGTGATATTGACCGGGCAATCCAAAGAGCCAATCTGGTCTCGAGGTCTGATGCTCTACTGAGTACCCGTGGTGTCACATCCCAGGTTATAGACCAGCCTGTGGAACCTACGAGATTGGTTCTGACTTACAATCGGCAACATCGTACTATACGCAAAATCATCAAACATAATTGGAACCTTATACGTAATGATTCTGTTATTGGGGAGTTGGCTACTTCGGCCCCAAATATAACGTTTAGAAGAGCACGCTCCATGTGTAGTGACTTAGTCAAAAGCAGCCCTGAGATATTGGTGACTAAAACTTGGTTAAACTCCAGGAAGGGTTTTTATCGCTGTACTAATTGCAAAGCCTGCAAACATGGTGTAAGTACATCATCATACAGAACCCCCTTTCACTCTACTCCGAAACTGATTACCAAGTTGCTCACATGCAAAACGGAATTTGCTGTTTATGTGCTGGAGTGTCCGTGTGGCCTGCAATATGTGGGCAGTACCAAGTTGCAGGTGCACAAGAGGATACTCCAGCACATTAGAGCCATTGTTAACAGCGATCCAGCATATCCAGTTGCCAGACACTTTAATGAATGTCATGGTAATGCAGTTGAGCAGCTCAAATATTTTGTGGTGGACTGTGTATTGCCGCTTAGACGAGGTGGCAACCGCGAAGCGATGTTACGCAAACTTGAAACCCGATTCATTCTTGAATTAGATACTAAGTCACCAAACGGTCTTAATGCCAGTGAAGACTTTCATACTCGTTTATAAAATGTATTAGATAAACTGTTCAGCTTGCATCACATACAGACAGAAGGAGAGCAACACTATATGTGATATATATTTTTTAGCCTGAGCATTTTAGCCTCCTCCCTTATCTTTTTTTAAAAATATCGATTTTTAGCATAGTATGTTGTATAGCACTTTTTTGCACAAGCACTTTAACTCGACATGACTTAGATAAATTTGGGCATGAGACGCAGGCACTAGCACTTTATTTAAAGTAATTGATCTCAACAGTGTTATGTTATTTGGTTATGTCAATAGGTGATACAATTAACACATTGGGCATGGATTTCAGGGTTTCAGCGTATGATTTTGTGGTCCCATTTTCCATAAGAAAGTAGGAATTTATTATTGTGGGATTTTTTATAATTATATTATACATAATTATTTAATATGCTTTTTTTAAATATGCACAGTGTTTTAATTGATTTTAGAATATACACCCACTTGGGTTTTATTCTTTTAACACTGCTAAATATTTATATTTGTAACACAATGCATTGAAAGCTTTATCCAATACAATTCTACCGCTTTTTTAGATATTATGACATCACAAGGGATCAATACTTATTCATGACATCAATGATAATTGCAATTTTACGCGTTGGATTCAAACCCTTTATTTTGCTCACCTTTTAAATGAACTGTTGAGTCTTAAACTTATTTATTCATGAATTAAATGAATGCTGCTATATTATCTGTGCCAATTGAAATGAACAATCAAGTATGTTTTCTATCTCTATGAGAGAGTGCTTTTTTTTTTTTTTTTTTTTTTTTTTAATATCACGTGTTCATGCATTGTCACTTTAAAAATGTGGTTTTCCTCATTCACGTTATGTGATCAAGGCCTCTGGAAGGCCGAAACGCGTTATGGCGGCAGTGCAAGGGTGAAAAATAAAATAAAGAATATTTGCACTGACATCTGGGTCTGTGTTCGTCTGTTCCCTGGAACGTGGAAGCTGGTGACGGAGTTTGCAACATATATATATATATATGTTTCAACAATTTTGAACAAACAAACAAACGTGGCACTCTCCTTGGATAAATACATTGTTTTATTATTAAGCCATCAAGTTTCTCCTCCTACGCGTTTCGACCACGCGTTTCGATCACGGTAGTAAACACAGTCCTACTTTTCTTTTCATTATTTATACATAGTCACCACTCTGCCCATAATGAGGCATTGTGGGACTTGTAGTTAATAAAACCACTTTCAATTAAAAATTCATTGAAAAAAATCTAAAATAATTTGTTAACAAATTGATGGGACATGGTAGCACAATGCACCGCCTTTGACAGTCTGCAATTAGAGTACGGAGTTGCAATACTCAGATTGCTTACTCATTATAACAAGAATCATTGCAATATCTAACGCATCTAGTATGTTAATATTGACTAATCTTGCAACTCCTTTTTACGCATTCTCTCATTTGGAACACTTGATGAATATGAAATAGTCGTTACTGACTAAACAATTTTGACTTAGTGTCTCATCTAGTTATTTAGGCTGAGTGCCATTATTGTTCTCCCTGCCTCATAACATCAACACTCCAATGTCAGGCAGACGCTATGAACCCACCCTCCACATCAAATAGAAAATTACCACCGTTACCTATGACACTCATGAAAGATTACTGTTCAATGCAATAATATGGAATTCATGTCTCATTTGTCACATTTAGTTCAATGTCTCAGTATTTAATATCAATCTGTCTCGTCAAATCTATCCAACATCATTGCAACTAAAGGTGAATGTGAGTTAGATATTGCAATTGATGGCTTAATAATAAAACAACGTATTTATCCAAGGAGAGTGCCACGTTTGTTTGTTTAAAATTGTTGAAACATATCTTTGCGAGAATCAGTCCTTTTTTCGCTGTGAGCACCAGCTGGACAGTGCGCCCTCCGTTAAGGACTGTTTGGTGGAATATATATATATATATATATATATATATATATATATATATATATATATATATATATATACGATCCAACTCCACTTTCGTACGAAGCACTCTTGGGCGGGTGCGGATTTGCGGCTGTGGACTCCGCAATATATTATCGCTCCATTCCTTTAATTTACAAAAGAAACTCCGCACTCTCGGGGGCGCTCGAAAAAACTTTATTCCTCGGCAACCAGCAGCAACAAACGCGTTTCGGCGAACTGCCTTCCTCGGTGTCAATGACACACCGGAAAAGGCCATGTATAAAAGCATTACATTTGTGCATAGTAACAAAGAAGGGACCAGCGCTCTCGCTCTTACGTCAGTGCCATCTTGAAGTTTCATATAAACCAACATTGCATATGTAGCTCATATCTCCCATGATATCATTCATGAATACCATGATTGTTCTCATAATTTAAAAATACAAAATTGTAAATAAACATTTTAAATACATAAGAACATAAATTTACGCAGTGCATTTGTGATTGTATAGCTAATTTTACAACTCACTTTTATCTACAATTCATAATTACATCAACCGTGTATCGGTATTATAATGCACTGTTTGACATGGTATTACTAATCAATCTCGCCGGGGATCGGCAAATGTCCCTTCCTTCTTTTGTAAATTAAAGGAATGGAGCGATATATATATATATATGTGTGTTTATGTATTATCTACTGGCGGTCACCAGTAGATAGTTATAGTTAGGACCTATTTTCCATAGGAAATGCGCAACATTCTATTTGAAATAACGTTGGCGCCGGTTGACGAATCTTCGCGAAATTTTCCAACTTGTTGGGGCGCTCCGGTCCGCTCCTATCCTGAAAGTCTTGGGGTGATTCGTCAAGCGGGGGCCGAGAAAAAAGGGGGTCCCAAAACGTGTTTTCCCCATTCATTTTTCCATAGGAACCGTTCATCGCGGCTACAGCCCGAACTGCTGAACGGAATTACACCAAATTTGGCAAAGAGGTAGCCCTTGGTTCAGACTCGTGCCTTTTGCTTAAATGGTGTAAATCCATTCAGTAGTTCCTGAGAAAATCACAAGTAAAATCACATATATATCTATGGCCGCGTCGGATCCGCGTACCCTCCCGATCACGAGCTGCATGCTAATTGGCTGTCAAGTGGCTGTCAACACTCCAAATCAGGAAGTGTTGGCAGCCATTTTATGCCTCGGTAGAACCGAGGCACAGAAACAAGTGCGCAAAACGCACAAAGAGGGCAGGGTAGAAACACCCTGACCCCCTAGGTCTGCTCAGGGGGTCCCACAAGGGCCCCTTGGGCAGAAAAAAAAAAAAAAAAAAAAAAAAAAATCGGCGGGATGCGCTTAGGGTGCGCGGATCCCGCCGAGAAAAAAAAAAATCGAAGCGCGGTCTCCCGCGCTTCGATGGTATTTCGCCCCCGGGTGGGCCAAGTCCCGGGGGCATGCGGGGGTTTATTTATAATATGTGGGGGGGCCTAGAGGCCCCCCAAGCCCCGGGGACCGCCACCCCCCGGGGCTTCTTTTTTTAAAATTAATAGTACCTGTGTGGGGGCTCCAGCTCCCCACACGCCCCGAGGATCGCCACCTCCTTGGGGCACTAACAAAATAAATGTGGGGGTCCGTTTCGGACCCCCGAAGCCCCGGGGACCACCACCTCCACGGGGCTGTGCACAGGATGGGAGGGGGGCCGCGCGTCCCCCCTCCTGGAGCCTGTGGTGGCCCTAGGGACCGCCACCCCCCAGGGCCGGCTCCTGCAGTGTCCCGGGGTGCCTACCCCCGGGACACTGCTGTTTGCAATGGCAGGACGGGAGCCTCGAGGCTCCCGTCCTGTCATTGCAAACTTGCTTTGCTTCATTGAAGCGAGAGCAGGGAAACCTGCTCTCGCTTCAATGAAGCAAAGCAGATTGCTTTTCCATAAGGGGAGCTGCATGTCAGCAGCTCCCCTTATGGAAAAGCAATGCCGGCTCCCGCAGGACGCGGGGAGCTGGCGGGACCGTGCGGGGATTGGGGACCCCCCCACGGTCCCCAACTAGTGGCCAGGCCCCGGGGGATGGGGTCCCCGGGGCTATTAGTGGCCTGGGAGGGGGGCCACGCAACCCCCCTCCCCAAAAATAATTTTCTTCTTTTTTTTTTAAACGTAAAGGCCGGCCCCGGGGGATGGGGTCCCCGGGGCCTTAAATGGCCTGAGGAGGGGGGCCACGCAGCCCCCCTCCAAATATATATATTTTTTTTAAAAAGAGGGCATGCCCCGGGGGATGGGGTCCCCGGGGCCAAAAGTGGCCGAGGGAAGGGGGGCCACGCAGCCCCCCCTCCCAAACAAAAGAAAAAAGAAAAAAAGACCGGCATCGTGCCGGAAGCCCCGCCCCCTCTCTGCAGCAGTCTGCAAACGCGCCCCCTGGCGCGTTTGCAGATGGGGAACGAACTCCCCTTGAATACTGGGGGTGCCTGGGGGCCAACTAGCCCACCAGGAACCTCCAGTATGTGCCAGGCGGCTGCGTTGCAGAGAGGTGTACAGAGGCCACGCCCCTTTTTACACCTCTCTGCAACGCAGCTCTGTGGCGCTTTTTGGAGGTACATGGTGGGCTAGTTGGACTCCATGGACCTTCAGGATTCAAGGGGACTTAATCCCCCAACTTAAAACGCGCCACGGGGCGCGTTTGCACAGTGGTGAAGGGAGGGGGCGGGGCTTCAGGTGACATGTGTGCAAACAGGCCCCGTGGCGTGTTTTAAGTTCAGGAATTAATTCCTCTTCAATCCTGAGGGTCCCTGGGGGCCAACTAGCCCACCAGGTACCTCCAGTAAGCGCCACGGAGCTGCGTTGCAGAGTGTTGTAAAAAGGGGCGTGGCCTCTGAACACCTCTCTGCAACGCAGCTCTCTGGCGCATACTGGAGGTATCTGGTGGGCTAGTTGGCCCCTAGGGACCCTCGGAATTGAGGAGGAATTAATTCTCCAACTTAAAACGCGCCACAGGGCGTGTTTGCAGACATGTCACCTCAGGCCCCACCCCCTTCCTTCACCATTGTGCAAATATTCCTCTAAAATCAGCCTAACTACGAATTCCGATTTACTCACCTGTTATCAGGAGAGACCTCAGTGCTGCATCTTTGAGCCCAGTACTGATCCTGAAAAGTGATTTTAACCGTACTTACCAGTAACTTGAATTTCCTTCCATAGGATATAATTGCCTGCTTTTTGCTGAAAAAGTTTCTAAGTGTCGATTTTTGAAACATACAAATATTCCTCTAAAATCAGCAGAACTACGAATTCCGATTTACTCACCTGTTATCAGGAGAGACCTCAGTGCTGCATCTTTGAGCCCAGTACTGATCCTGAAAAGTAATTCTAACCGTACTTACCAGTAACTTGAATTTCCTTCCATAGGAATCCATTGTGTGGTTTTCAGCAGAAAAGTTTGTGTCGATTTTCACAAACTACAAATATTCCTTAAAAATCGCCTGTATCACTTAAACGCATTCTTTCAATTGTTTACAGGAGATGCACCAGTGCTGGATCCAGGATCCACCACTGAGTAAGAAAAAGTAACGATAACACTACTTACCTGCTAAGTGAATTTCCTCCCATAGGATAAAATTGGTGATTCTATGTGAAAAAGTTTCTAAGTGTCAACTTTTAAAATACAATAATATTCCATAAAAATCACTACTGTAACCAAAACGCTTTTACTCAACTGTTTACAGGAGATGTCCCAGGACTGAATCTAGGATCCAGTCCTGTGGTTAGAAAAGTAATCCATAAAGTAACTAATTGCATTTAACTAGACATTCACATTGGGCTCAATGTTGCATTGTGTTTGAAATTGTGTTGCCCATTGCAACAACTGTAACTACTGTACTTAAAAGTCTATTGCCTATTTGCAAAGTATTTAAACTAAAGTAATTCATTCTGAGAAAGTATATTTTGTAATGTAATGTATAATGTAATTACAATGTAATTTAAAAAATAAAATATCTAAAAATAAATAGTTTAAAAAAATGTAGTAAATCAGTATCAAAAAAATAAATATAACAATTAATACATTTAAAAATTGTCATTTACAAAACCTTTGAAATTCACTGAAAAAAAC
Organism: Calotriton arnoldi; assembly: GCA_963921515.1. Taxonomy (NCBI): domain Eukaryota; kingdom Metazoa; phylum Chordata; class Amphibia; order Caudata; family Salamandridae; genus Calotriton; species Calotriton arnoldi. The sequence continues at coordinate 1,358,966 of CAWUFW010002022.1, forward strand.
CATAGGTTTCAGACATGTTATAGTTAGGCATTAGCATTTAAAAAACCTTACAAATTCACTGAAAAAACCATAGGTTTTAGAGACAGTTATAGTTAGTTGGACATTGCACTCGTACAAAACCCGTGAAATTCCCCAGTTATAGTTAGTTCAGGTAACTATAACTCGCGCCCCCGCAATGCACTGCTGATGACATCACATATTACATCGCTCATGACATGGTCAGTGACATCACTGATGACATCTCAAATGACATCACTGATGACATCATCCATGTGATAATTTGATGCATCTTCTCACACCCTAATATAACTTTTGATACACCCACTGTAAATTACAGACTGCCATTCTCAAAACCATAGACACTCCAACACCAATTACTATATACACCGTCACTGATTCTTAGGTCTACACACACACACACACACATCTACTCACTCACCCGTACAGTCACTCATACTTATAGTCACTCAGTACAGGACTATTATATGCACTCATACACCTATATAAACACTCACACACCGCCACTCATCCATAGAGGTACTCACACACCTAGTCAGTCATGCAAAAAATTAAGCACACACCCATTTACTCACCTATACAGTTATACACACACACCAACTCGCTTACTCATACAAATACTAGCACATTCTTCAGTGATGTCATCAGTGATGTCACTGACCATGTCATGAGTGATGTAATATGTGACGTCATCAGCAGTGTATTGCGGGGGCGCGAGTTATAGTTACCTGAACTAACTATAACGGGGGAATTTCACGGGTTTTGTACGAGTGCAATGTCCAACTAACTATAACGTGCCTGAAACCTATGGTTTTTTCAGTGAATATATATATATACACACACACACACACACACACGTATATATATATATATATATATATTATCCACCAATTCAAGAAAGCGCTGCACTCTTCCAGGGGGTTATTTAAATCGGTTTATTTATGCCATGGAACTTCTCCTTCCCTCACCAACGCGTTTCGACCAGCAGGTCTTGCACCGTGATCAAGACCTACTGGTCGAAACGCGTTGGTGAGGGAAGGAGAAGTTCCATGGCATAAATAAACCGATTTAAATAACCCCCTGGAAGAGTGCAGCGCTTTCTTGAATTGGTGGATAATTTATATTCGAGGCGAGTCCGGCCTCGCAGCGCGCACCAGCTGTGTGAAAGTGCGCCCTTCGTCAAGGACAAACTTGGTGGATAATATATATATATATATACATATATATATATATATATATATATACATATACACACACACACACACACACACACACACACACACACACACATATATATATATATATATATATACATATATATATATACACACACGCATATATGTACATAAATAAGGGGGGTTTGGGCTTTCTCCAAATAAAATTATATATCTCAGTAGCACTGCAATTGATTGGTAAAGCCCTGTCTGCTATTACAACACACCGGAAAGGTCAACATACTGCAGTGCCCATGAGGTAAAGGCATGCATGCATGGTATCGTCCGATATACGGCCTCTTACCAGAAAAAGATTCCATAATTTTCTTTTATTTAGGTATACTTTGCAATGTACCCCGACAATTACAACTAATATTTGGCTCGACTGTGAACCCCCTCAGAACACTCACTTCATTGTGGAGAAGTGTGGCTCAATGGTTAGAGCGGCAGACCCTGATGCAGAGATCTGGCCCGGGACCAGGGTTCAATTCCCGCCTCGGCGGGTCTTGGGCTCAATTTCCTCGGACCTGATAATTCTCGCCTCAGTGCCTATTCTAATCATGGGTCCCACTCTGCAACTCTGGGCAATAGCTTGCTTAATCTCCACAACGGCCCCAACAGCGCTGAGATGCCTGGCTTCACCCTGGGGGTGCCCAGGAGTGGACATTTCACAGGGAAAAGCCAGGAAGGGTTCCACAGCGGTATGCGTACAGCGCCTGGACACCCCTTTGGGGGTATGGGTGCGCTTTACAAGTACAAATTTCATTTCATTCATTAACATAACACCAATTACTCCAGGAAAGCACAGACTAATCTGCAACATTTGAAAACTCCAAGCTTTCCTTCCTTGACAAGCCCCAATTTCCAAATTCATTACTGAACACCTTGTTATACAGGCTATTAGTTTGCCACGAATGGCAAAAAAACATAACTGAAGCTGAATATAATGTCAGTTTTGAGCAGAGCAAGAGTGACACTTCTTGAAAATGATTAGGCCATCCACTATAAAAACTGCTACAACATGATATTGTGTCCACTATAAAACTACCACAATATGGCTGCGCATATCAACACAAGAAAATGTTCAGCACCCAGTCAGTATTTATTCATGGAGATATCTCCATGTTCTAATGCGAAGACCTTTGGCAAGATAATATATCCCCCTCCTTAAGAGGTGGTCTCTGTATAAGAGACTATATAGAAAAGAGGTGAAAGGATGCTCTTAGCTGGACTGTCATAAAGGCGGTCTTTTTAAGACCTGCCTTGAACGTTGGAGCAATAATTGCAAAATCAGTGTACTCGTCAAACTGTTGAACACTGAAGAAGTTCTCCAATCTATGGACTGAACAGCCTAGGATAAGATGGGAAAGAAGAACTTGGAAAGAAACTGGATGATCAAAAAGTGGAATATTAAAAAAAAAAAACGTTTAGCCAATTTTACATTAACAATGTGAGATGTAGATAAGAAGACTATTTAGAAGACACAGTCACAACAATGACTCCAGCCCTGTACTTTCCACCCACAAAGCTTTGCTTTCAGGTGTGTTAAACTTATTAATTCAATTGAAGCAAAACAGGACTATATCACCAAGCATACTTTAGGCGGTTACAAAAAGTTCAGGATTGTAATCAGTTTCCACAATGACCTGAAAGGAGAGGTCACCCTCGTCTCAAGTGCCCCACCTCTAGCACTTATCCAGTGAGCATTATTCACCCTTGTGCGCGCGTGTGTGTGTGTGTGTGTGGGGTGGGGAGTCGAGGGGGTCGTCAGCATAGCTGAGTCCCAGCAGCTAGCCTAGAGCCACAGATACACTGTAAAGTGGTTATAGAAAGAGTGTCCTGCAAGAAAGAATGAAGTCTCTTCGCAGTAAAAGGACGTGTGTGGGCTTTGAGTAATGCGCCAAATAGAAATGAAAAAAAATTAAAAAAGGAGGGGGGGGGGATTTCAGGGCGAAGATTATAACATGCTAAAACAAGCCAGCCTCCAGATGGGAATGATCAAAGAGTGCCCGAGTCAAAATTCAAAATGAATGCCCTCTGGGGACACTTTTTTTCTTTTACTTTTAACTCCCTCCAGGAGCAGGGAAAATAGAAACGGAGAGAAAGAATGTGCCATTCACTGATATTGGAACTATATGTGATAAAATATACTGTCCCTCCCCCGGGTAAATATAAACGAACATAGGAGTATTGTTCCTCTGTTGCTGTGTGTCTGTCTACCATGACAGCGCGCTTTGTCACTCCTAAATTCTTTGCATAGTTACTTAGCGGATTGAGGCATGGGGGTTCCACTATAGCACAGTTGGTGCAGAGTGTGCTTTAGCCCTGAACTAACCCAATATCTGGTGAAACTAGATGTAATGCAGCTAAAACCTATACAGGACACCGAACAACAAATCAACAGATCGCCAGTAAACAGGATGTAAACGTGTAATGTTGGTCGTTTTAAAGCGTGTGCATTCCTGAGGCTGCTTCAGGGATAAGCAGGATTAGAACGGTTCCAGATCGATAAGTGAAGGGAGGAGGGACGCTTTAGAATGTACATTGCTTTTTCAGCCTTTTTTCTTTAGAAAATAAAGTTGTTTTGATTAATCATTGTTAGGCCTGGTCTAGAGACAGCCTCTGCTGTCTTGCTTGCCTTGGTAAAGTGTAAAAAAAGAAGCCTAAATGCACGCATACACCAAGGAGGCTTTTGGACTGGCCCTCTTCATTGATGTCTCAAATGCTGCTTCGGCCCACAAGAGCGTACTGCATGGGACAATGGGTCGGGTCAACCCAATGGCTCCGTTACACTCTTACAGCATTTTGTCTGGTCACATTTGTGCATCTCATTAAAAAAAATAAGTGCCCAATTGAGTCCAGGCAGATGGGCCAATACTTAACTTTGACATTTTTTCTTTTCATTCTTTATTTTGTTAGATTTTTTTGTCATTCTTGTATGTTTACACAATGTGTTCATGTCAGAAGGTTAAAGTACCTCTAAGCCAATAGTACCTTTTCTTCGCATCAACAACAATCATATTTTCCTGTGATGAGAAGTAAAACTGAAGCAACGTTTCTGTACGTAATCTGTTAGGCAAGCATTCATAATGTTCAACTAAAATTATATACAATGGTTACGGGGCGGCTCCTCCACTAGGGCGGAGGAGCATCGCCCCACTGCTTTCTCGCAGTGCGAGAAGCAGAAACACAAAATGGTAATAACTTTCCGTTATTACCATTTTATGTTTGGTTGTGGGCGGGGCTGCTCTGCGAGCAGGCAGGGCAGGGGAGGAGTGGTGTGCCCACTCCTGAGGGCGCAATAACTGTTTGGCCGGCCCTCTGGGGCCGCCCAAACCAGTCATGCGCACTCTGATTTTCTCCATGCAGGCTGCAATGCAGCCCACATGGAGAAAATGGCCTCCCCGTAAGCCCCTGGCTGGGCGGCGGCCCCACCAATCACAACGCTGCTTGCAGCGTTGTGATTGGCTTAGCGGAGGGTCCGGAGGGAGCCTGGCTGCCTGCTTCCTGTTCCTGCCAGAGGCAGGAGAGCAGGAGCCGGAGCCGGGAAGACGCAGGACCCGGACGGCGGAATGGTAAGTCTATTTTTTTTTGTTTGTTAAATTACCTCCCCCCCCGCGAAAACCCCTCCCCCCCACCCGGCTACGACTGAATGGTTAGTTGTTTTTTTTCCTTCAAATATTGCTTGTCTATGGCTGTTTTTTTGGGGGGGGTTTGTTTTTCACTTTTTTCTTCTTTATATTTTTGTGGCATATGTTTTGTCTTCTAATAACCCTGGTTCCAAAAGCATCTAAGAAACGGATACTGGTGTATTCTGGTTTCAGATATTTTTTGCCCAGTAACATTTTGTGTATTTTCAACTCAACATATGAAGTCCAAACAATCCACATGCCACAACTGGATTCAGAAGATTACTTTTGTAGCTAGGCACAGAAAAGTCCACCAAGGACATCACATGACTTGTTCCCAGTGTCATTAAAAAGGTTGCCTTTATTTCCTGCCGGTTAGTATCAGATGAAATACTGTCAAGCATTCCAGCAGCAGCTAGTTGTTTTGGGTTTTCTCAATGCACGTATGCATGTTTTTCATTAATATAGTGCTTCAAAAACCTGATGGGGCACTGAAGTGTAGACACATGGGTACCATGCGACTACGTAGGCATGCTTTGATGGGGATTTGTGCGTCTCTGATGCTTCCTATGTAGGAAGTATTTCAGTACGATGGAGATGATAGCATTTGTGCTTTCATTGAGGCATTATCACTGCAACCTGGTGCGTACTTAAAAGAAGTGAGCAAGAGGATGTTCAGGCTTATAAAGGCCCTTGTTTGTGGATGGAGAAAGGCAAAGGAATGCTGTGTGGCCATAGTGGGAATGTTTGGTGTCATGTGAACAGGTCAGAGACTGCTCATGTGGTGTCACTGCTTATTATTTGGAGCAAATGAGAGTGAGATAGTGGTGCATTGGTTGCCCCTACCATCCTTAGGGTGAATTATTGTAGATTTTGGCAGTTCCAATAACTTTTTGAGATGGTGTGTGGTTCATCTGCTGGTTGTGTGCCTCTCCATCCTCATTTTGGGAAAAGCAACATCTTCAATGCCTTCATGAATTCTTTGGATGTTTCTTACCTATCCAAGGAGAGTTCCAAGGTTTTGCTGCTTGTGCGGAGAAGGAGGTTCCACTGATGCATGTTATATAGTGGAGGATTATCTTGTGTGAATATCCTTGCAGCTTTACATAGATGAAGAAAGGGCCCTTGCAGTAGATGCCCAAATGAGCAATGCAGAGAGCTCTGAAGACTGAGCATCTTGCTGTTGGTTGACAATGAAGCGCTTAGAGGGCAGGCGAGTGGTGACATCATAGATGAAGGTGTAGTAATTGTCTTACTGGCACGTTTTGGACTCAGACTTCAGCACAGTAAGAGCAAGGCTCCAAGGTAGAATCCATCAGAATAATCAACATGACACGTGGAGATACAGAAGTCTTGCAGCTGATGATGGCGGAAAATTCATTTGAGAGTTTACATTATATAGAATGTGTCATACCTTAGTTCACTTCCAGAACCAGGGACGAGCAGAAGTCCATGAGCATGCTGAGGTTTCTTAATGTATTCAGTGTCGCAGTAGTGCATGGAGTTCCTACAATCAGATGGTAATTAACTAGTAGGTCTTCCGAATTCCGCAATTAAGATCTCTGTTTTGGATGAACTGAGTTTAAGGAAATTCCTAAAAATCCACTGGTCAACATCTCAGAGGCAGCAGTCTAGTACTAAGAGGTCTAGGTGCCTTGGGTTTTCTAGAAAGAGGATTATCCAAGAGTCGTGCGTGTAGTTGTTGCGTGTTAGGTTGAAGGAGTTGATGAGGTCCAGTGGGTGGCTGCAGTGTGTTGAAGGGGAGTGGTAAGATGATTGAGACTGGAGGTAAGCCAAAGCTGTTGCTGAAAGGAGGTCATGTGAACGGGAGCAGCAAGATTATACTCGATCTGTTGGTATGGTAGGAGGAGATTTGGTCAACAACTACTCCTTTGATCAAAGATCCTCTGTCTCTGGTGAAGGGCATTATGTGGACTGTGTCAAATGAACAAGAAGAGTTCATTGGTAGAAGTGTGGTGACCTACATGCAAGAGTCAATATAGCCAGAGGGGCTCATTAGTAACCCTCAAGAGTCAATAGCACACACATAAGGCCACCTCTTGTATGGCCCACTTCCCGAAATCCCAGCCTGCCTGGTGTCATGACTTGCCATGGCGACTGAGGTATGTCCTTATGTCGATTGCCTAGATAGGTCACAATCCCAGATTTCAAACGCAGTTGTTTCCTTCAAAACTGAATGGTTTTGTGTCCCTCACATCTCCGTGTGTCCGTAGATATCCCTTCCTTTCCTCCACTTGTTTTCATCATATGCTGCTCAATCCACAGTCCTTACTAGTTTTCTCTATGATGTGCACCACATACATCACCGTGTATATCTTTCAACAGGACTGTGAAGTGTGTTCATATTCTGTTTGTACACATAATTTGAAATTGCTATCAGTGTTTATTTTAGACTTAAGTTGTTGGCAGAAATGGCCTGACAGGCTGGATCCAGCATGCGATCTGTTTCTCTTAAACAGGCAGTAATGGGCCTTTTGCAGCCCATCCTTTAGGCTCCTGCTCACATCCAGTCTGTCCATGAGAATCCTTTCTATGGAAAAGGTTATTTTGCTTGTTAGTCTGGCACATATCTCATGAACCACATTTCTACACCTACATGTTTGCTGATAATTGTGCGTCTCAGACACGTGCGTTCTGCACTTGGTGTTCTTAAATAACTTCATCACACGCCCCCTCGATAACACATATTTATATGCTTAATTCGGTTCTGTTGAGGCTAGTATTTCAGATGTTGCAATATTGTGGTAGCACTTCTGTGATAGGTATAACAGTGATTCAACTTCTATCATTAGTGAACCCTAGCATTCCCCTGGCTCCAACTAGTGATGTCACTTAATGCTCCATAAAGATTTGAGGTAGTCAGTATTTTATTCACTATTTTTCAAAAGAGAATACAAATTAAAAAATAAACTTGGGGGCGCTAGATGGCGCACACGCAAAATGGCCGCACTGCTGTGAGGCTCCGGCGGCCCAGGAAAGCAAATCCGTCACTATCCTGCTCCTGTATGAATTCCGGTGCAGAAAAGGAGCCGCACCCACGTAGGAAAGTGCCGGGAAGCTAACAAAGCGGCTTAATTAAAGAATCCACCGTGCGATACAGCGGAAATGGCTTAGGCTGCTGGCGGGCCTAAAGACCGCGCAGAGGCCGCAAGCTGAGATCCGGAGGAGGGGCTGAGGCCTTGCCCGGCTGGCGGGACGCTGCTCCGATCCTGCTGAAAACCGGACCTGGGAGGCACGCCTGTCAAAGCGGGCAGCTGACCCTCAAGATTATGGAGGAGCCTACCCCCCGACTGACATGAGGTGGATGCGGGCACGACCGGCCCTGGCGGACCTTCGATGCGGCAGGCAAGGTGGGGAACGCGTGAGGCCTACTGAAGAGGGCACGCGCTGACGCCACTGACGAAAAGGCCTGATCGGGCCTGCTGAACGGCCTGCCTGCTGCAGAGGTAGGCCTCGGGATACAGAGCGAATCAGGCCCCTGCCGCAATACTAAGACTGAGTGCACGGCGCTGCTGAAACCCGGACTGGCGAGTCACGCCTGCTAAGCGGTCAGCTGACCCTCAAGACTATGGAGGAGATCACCCCCCGACTGACACGAGGTTGGTGCGGGCGCGGCTCCTCATGAGGGGAACAAGAAGATAGCGGCCAAGGCACGCGCTATAAGGACTCGTAGGGGCTGACCGGATGCGCCAGGGGCTGCTTAACTTGTTAAAAAAACTGCTGCCAGTTGCGAATCCCTAACGTGCGGAGCTGGGGAGCCCTTGCGGCTAGGGAAGCAGACTGCGGAGATGAAATTGGGTCCTGCCCCCCCCCCCCAAAAAAAAGAGATAAGCGCTGCAAACGCCGCCACGCTTACTTGGAGACCGTGACGACTAAATACTATCGCCAGACAGGATGGGCAGGACAGAACAGAAGCAAGCCAAGCTGCCCTTTGAGCCCCGGAAGATGCCTCGAAGCCAAAACGAAACAACAGCCCGTCGACTCACTGAATGAAACATCACCGCCTGCAGATGAGGATCTTAAAACGCTCCTCATTACTATGAAACACAGCCTCACCTCAATAGAAACCACAGGGGTGGGGGAATCATATCGCCCGACGCCCGAACCATGTTGTTTTTATCATCGGGCAAGAAGATTTAATGTCTATTTTGTCTGACGGACAAGCAGACATTAAATCACGGAAATAAAACAGGCTGTGAGCACTCTGGGGCTCACAGCCAATCATAAAAGCTTGCCGAGAGCCTTTGGAGGCCTCTGATTGGCCAGCAGCCCATGACTTCACTGGGCTCTAGCCAGTGATTGGCTGGGGAGTGAAACGTCACCCCAGTCTCAGCAAGCAGTTGAACTTCGGGACTGCCGGCCTGCCGCGAGTGAGGCAATTATAGATTCAGGTAAAATAAGCACTATAGCGCCCGCCATAGCACTGCTAGAGTGTTATTTTGCTGAGCTTGCATGCAGATTGCTCTGAAATATTGAAATAGAACTTGTCTGCCTGCTGATGGACCGTGTCTAATGCGGCGTCAGTGTGGCTGCAGAAAGCGCGGTCTCTCATTGCTGCTAATTGCCGACCGCACTTTTCCATTGGTGTGCAGCGTGGATTAAAACTCCCTTTCACACCAGACGTGTGACACAGATTGGGCAATTTCCCTCACAAAAGGGCGATATCTTTCCCATTTGTGTGAGAAAATACTCAGTTGGCCAGTGCCTATTTTCCGGGCTTAATTTAGCCCGTTGTGCGCATTTTCTTTTAAGCTGCAGCGGCGCCTCAGGAGAACTGTTCCCTTCAAAGTTCATTGCGGGCGGCATGGGCAAGGCACATATCTTGCACCACATCAATGCCAGGACTTCAGACTCATCTGAATGCGGGGTTAAAAATACATTTGTTTTTGAAAAGCAAAAGTGAAATTTGCCGCCTCGCTGTGCTGATGCTGAAGGCAAAAAGCTCTTTGTGACCGGGATTAGATGTCACGTTAGAAGTCCGTATTTCTGCTGATGATGGTCACGAAAGGCTCTCCAATTCCACCACCAAGGAGGCATCTCTAGGGGTGCTTGTGTTTTGGCTGCAATCAGCTTTGTATGTACCGGCGCGATAAAGTGAGGCAGCGCTGCACTGAAGGGAGAAGGAAGAGCGCCTACAGTAGCTGTTTAAAAACCTCAGACGTAGAACGCGAAGGTGGAGGCGCGAGGAAAGGAAAGCGCATGCAGTGACATTGAGTGATCTACATTGGCATAAAGTTAACTGCGGGCGTGTGCTTATGTGGTACGGAAGGGCGCTGCCTAACTGAGTGCAAGGAGCACTGTCACAGTGAGCCACACATCGTTTTACTTTGCAACTTCAGCCGCGCCGCGCTCCGAGCATAGCAGAGAATGCCTAAGGCGGGTGACGGGGTCACAGGGAGGCACCTGATTTACCTCTAGCAGAAACCTTGGTTTTCATTCTGAAAACTACAATGATCGTCTTATTATTGTATCGGCGTCTGCCAGAATAATGTCCCCTCTGCAGACTCTGCATAAGTTCACATATCATTTAATATGATTTCTCGTGCAGCTGCAAATAGTGCTACAGTTAGAAATAAATGAACGTGTCCAAGTTGTGTAATATAACTGGCACTCATGTAAAGCACTCCAATACGTTCAGGTCGAGTTTGCGCTATTAAACTGCAAAAAAAATGTAATTCTTTCATTAGAAATGCACTCTCAGTCTCAAGGTCATATGCAAGTGTAGTCAAGTGTTAAAATAACTCGGGCTAGGATATTTAGAAACAAGTGAAATCAGGAGGTGGTGAGGAAGATATGAAGGGTACTATCATTAAAGAAGAAGAGAAAATGCTGAATTCACTTGGCAGCAGTACATCAAATCTGGTGTTGTGTTAATTTGGTATGCACTAGTTTATACACATATGCAGAGCCTCTGCCAATGAACACACAACTAGATCACTCTGACTTGTGTGAAACAGGGGGGCCGGGCCTCTATGAATAGCTCTGCAATGCACTTCAGTTTTGCCTCAAATAGCTCTGCAAATGCACGTTCACGTTATATTATTTAATCATAGTCCTGGATTCTTTTGGTCATTGTATCTACAGTCTTACTTGAAGCAGGTGGATATTGTTTGTCTGTCCGTTATTTGTGATATGTCTGCATGCTCTGGGATAGTCCAGTATTCTGGATAGGTGTGGCTTGTTGGCGACAGATGTTCATTATTAGTGATCATGATCTTTTTTTTTTTTAAGCAGTGAGTTAAGTAAGTACTGGTTGCAATTAGTTGTGCATTAGTTGTAACATTGTGCAACATCCTTCTTGAGTGCAGAGTTTATTTACAGTAGTTATCTGCTATTTGTGATGTTGCAGAATTCTTGACGGTCTGGAACTATTTAGATACTCTTTGTGACAGAGAACCTTGCTTGATAAATTAAAAAAATGGCTTCCATGCTTAAATTGTGTGATCTTAGGCAAATGTTTTATTTCACCAAAGCTAACTTTTTCTTCATAATTAAGGCTCCCTGTTTTCCGTTTTTACTGATTTTTACAGATACATACAGACAGAAAACCATATATTTTCTTATCTGTATTTATTTTTAAATGTGTATAAAAACGGAAATTGGGTTAATGTTTGTCAGCCGGAGCCCTTATGTTTGATGTGGGACGGGAGTAGGTGGGACAAGTAGATTTTACAGGACATGTAGATCTCAGTGGCATTTTGTCCCTTGGACAACTAGATTATTTGGAAAATTCCACACCCCTGGAAACCAAAATGGACACTGTGTGTAACAGACTGGACTTAATGGCCCAAAAACTGGAGAAGCATGATGCACGCCTCGGGGAAGCTGAGCAACGTATTTCGACTCTGGAGGATGATGCGGTGGCCAGAAGCTCGCAGCTGTCGCAAATGAATCGGCTGCTGAAGGTCATCGCTGCCAAAAATGAAGATCTCGAGGCGCGCTCAAGGCGTAACAATATACGCATTTTGGGAGCTCAGAGTGCGCGAATTCTGCCGGAAAAAAAAAACAATCGAAGCGCGGTCTCCCGCGCTTCGATTGTATTTTGCCCCCGGGTGGCCCAAGTCCCGGGGGCATGGTGGGGGGGGTTAATTTTATGTGTGGGGGGCCTCCAAGGGCCCCCCCAAGCCCCGGGGACCGCCACCCCCCGGGGCTTTTTTTTGAAAATGTTGCAGGAGGGCTCCGAGCCCTCCCGCAGCCCCGGGGATTACCACCTCCCCGGGGCTTTTTTTTTTTTTAAATTGAACAACCTGTGTGGGGGCTCCAGCCCCCACACGCCCCGGGACCGCCACCTCCCGGGGCACTAACAAATTAAAATGGGGGTCCGTTTTGGACCCCGAAGCCCCGGGACCACCACCTCCCCGGGGCTGTGCTGATGTAGGGAGGGGGCCGTGCGGCCCCCCTCCTGGAGCCCTTGATTTCCCTGGGGACCACCACCCCCCAGGGCCGGCTCCTGCAGTGTCCCGAGGTGCCTACCCCCGGGACACTGCTGTTTGCAATGACAGGACGGGAGCCTCGCGGCTCCCGTCCTGTCATTGCAAACTGCTTTGGATATTGGAAGAGAGAGCAGGAAACCTGCTCTCTCTTCCAATATCCAAAGCACATAGCTTTCCACATGGGGAGCTGCCTCTTAGCAGCTCCCCATGTGGAAAGGAATGCCGGCTCCCAAGGGACGCGGGGAGCCGGCGGGACTGTGGGGGATTGGGGACCCCCCACAGTCCCCAACGAGAGGGCCAGCCCCGGGGGATGGGGTCCCCGGGGCAAGTAGTGGCCCGGGAGGGGGCCACGCGGCCCCCTCCCCAAAGCTTTCAAAAAAAAAAAAAAAAGGGTATGGCCGGCCCCGGGGATGGGGTCCCCGGGGCCTTAAATGGCCAGAGGAGGGGGCCACGCAGCCCCCCTCAAAATAATAAAAATAAATATAGAGGCCATGTCCCGGGGGATGGGGTCCCCGGGGCCAATACAGGCCCAGGGAAGGGGGCCACGCGGCCCCCTTCCCGTTTTTTATTTTATTTTGTAATTTAAAAAAGGGGTAAGGCCCTGGGGGATGGGGTCCCCAGGGCCCAAAAACAGAAAAAAGGAAGGGGGCCACACAGCCCCCCTTCAGGGGACAACATTTTTTTTTTTTTTTTAACTATCGGGCCCGCAGGCCCCGCCCCTTCCTTCACCACTCTGCAAACGCGCCCCTGGCGCGTTTGCAGAGGGGGAACGAATTCCCCTTGAATACTGGGGGTCCCTGGGGGCCAACTAGCCCACCAGGAACCTCCAGTATGCACCAGGGGCTGCCTTGCAGAGAGGTGTACAGAGGCCACGCCCTTTTACACCTCTCTGCAACGCAGCTCTGTGGCGCTTTTTGGAGGTATATGGTGGGCTAGTTGGACTCCGGGGACCCTCAGGATTCAAGGGGAGTTAATCCCCCGACTTAAAACGCGCCACGGGCGCGTTTGCACAGTGGTGAAGGGAGGGGGCGGGGCTTCAGGTGACATGTGTGCAAACAGGCCCCGTGGCGCGTTTTAAGATGGGGAATTAAATCCCTTCAATCCTGAGGGTCCCTGGGGGCCAACTAGCCCAACAGGTACATCCAGAAAGCGCCACAGAGCTGCGTTGCAGAGAGGTGTAAAAGGGGTGTGGCCTCTCTACACGTCTCTGCAACGCAGCCCCTGGCGTATATTGGAGGTTCCTGGTGGGCTAGTTGGCCCCTAGGGACCCTCAGGATTCAAGGGGACTTAATCCCCCAACTTAAAACGCGCCACGGGGCGCGTTTGCACAGATGTCACCTCAGGCCCCGCCCCCTCCCTTCACCATTGTGCAAATATTCTTCTAAAATCATCCGAAATACGAATTCTGATTTACTCATCTGTTATCAGGAGAGACCTCAGTGCTGCATCTTTCAGCCCAGTACTGATCCTCAAAAGTAATTTTAACCGTACTTACCAGTAACTTGAATTTCCTTCCATAGGATATCATTGCCTGCTTTTTGCTGAAAAAGTTTCTAAGTGTTGATTTTTGAAACATACAAATATTCCTCTAAAATCAGCCGAAATCCGAATTCTGATTTACTCACCTGTTATCAGGAGAGACCTCAGTGCTGCATCTTTCAGCCCAGTACTGGTCCTGAAAAGTAATTTTAACCGTACTTACCGGTAACTTGAATTTCCTTCATAGGCTAACATTGACTGGTTTCACTTGGAAATTCTTCTAAGTGTGGAGTTTTGGAACTTTATAATATTCCTCTAAAATCAACCAAAGTACGAATTCCAATTTACTCACCTGTTATCAGGAGAGAACCCAGTGCTGCATCTTTTAGCCCAGCACTGACCCTGAAAAGTAATTTTAACCGTACTTACCAGTAACTTATATTTTCTTCCATAGGAATCCATTGTCTGCTTTTCAGCAGAAAAGTTTCAAAGTGTCGATTTTCACAAACTACAAATATTCCTAAAAAATCGCCTGTATGACTTAAACGCATTCTTTCAACTGTTTACAGGAGATGCACCAGTGCTGGATCCAGGATCCAACACTGAGTAAGAAAAAGTAACGATAACAGTTTTTACCTTCTAAGTGAATTTCCTTCCATAGGATAACATTGGTGATTCTATGAGAAAAAGTTTCTAAGTGTCAACTTTTAAAGTACAATAATATTCCTTAAAAATCACGACTGTAACCAAAACGCTTTTACTCAACTGTTTACAGGAGATGTGCCAGGACTAAATCTAGGATCCAGTCCTGTGGTTAGAAAAGTAATCCATAAAGTAACTAATTGCATTTAACTAGAAATTCACATTGAGCTGAATGTTGCATTGTGTTTGAAAATGTGTTGCCCATTGCAACAACTGTAACTACTGTACTTAAAAGTTTATTGCCTATGTGCAAAGTATTTAAACTAAAGTAATTCATTCTGAGAAAGTATTTTTTGTAATGTAATGTATAATGTAATTACAATGTAATTTAAAAAATAAAATATGTAAAAAAAATTGTTTCTAAAAATGGAGTAAATTAGTATTTAAAAAATTTATATAACAATTAATACATTTAAAAATTGTCAATTACAAAACCTTTGAAATTCACTGAAAAAACCGTAGGTTTCAGACATGTTATAGTTACAAATTAGCATTTAAAAAACCTTTGAAATTCACTGAAAAAACCATAGGTTTTAGGGACAGTTATAGTTAGTTGGACATTGCACTCGTACAAAACCCGTGAAATTCCCCCGTTATAGTTAGTCCAGCTAACTATAACTCGCGCCCCGCAATGCACTGCTGATGACGTCACATATTACATCACTCATGACATGGTCAGTGACATCACTGATGACATCACTGATGACATCTCAAATGACATCACTGATGACATCACTGGTGACATCATCCATGTGATAATTTCATGCATCTTCTCACACCCTAATATAACCTTTGATACACCCACTCTAAATTACAGACTGCCATTCGCAAAACCATAGACACTCCAACACCAATAACTACATACACACTCACTGATTCTTAGGTCTACGCACACATCAACTCACTCACCCGTACAGTCACTCATACTTACGGTCACTCAGTACAAGACTATCATATGCACTCATACTCCTATATAGACACTCAAACACCGCCACTCATCCATAGAGGTACTCACACACCTAGTCAGTCATGCAAATAATTAAACACACTACCATTTACTCACCTATACAGTTATACACATACCAGCTCACTTACTCATACAAATACTAGCACATTCTTACGCTCTTATACAATCACTGATACAAGCACACACTCATCCATACAGCCACTATCACAATCACTCACTCTCGCTTATAGCTATTTATATACTCCAACACACATATATACTGCCTTTCACATATGTAGTTACTCACACATGTACCACTGGGACATACATTCACTCACTAACACACTCTTACACACACTTACCCACCCATACAGTCTATCACAGATGCACTCTTGAAACCATCCACCCAGTGAATCACCCACTCACACATTTATGCACAGAGTCGCACACACCCCTCCCACACAAACACTCAGGCACCCATACAGATACTCACACAAGCATTCATTAACTCATATAGACACTCATGTAGCTATTCACAAACACATGCAGCCACTTACACAGCAACAGACAGACGGATACAGACATTCACCCAGTTTAGTCACTAACCCATGCATTCAGTAAGATACGTTAAATCACTCACTTATACAGTCAGTCACGCACCTACTAAATCATCCATACAGACACTTACACACCCACTCATTCTTCAATACGTCTTTTCCTATATATATTAAAAATATTTAAACTTTACAGAAACACACAGTCACTGGATGATGTCAACAGTGATGTCATTTGAGATGTCATCAGTGATTTCATCAGTGATGTCACTGACCATGTCATGAGTGATGTAATATGTGATGTCATCAGCAGTGCATTGCGGGCGCGAGTTATAGTTAGCTGGACTAACTATAACGGGGGAATTTCACGGGTTTTGTACGAGTGCAATGTCCAACTAACTATAACTGTCCCTAAAACCTATGGTTTTTTCAGTGAATTTCAAAGGTTTTTTAAATGCTAATTTGTAACTATAACGTCCCTGAAACCTATGGTTTTTTCAGTGAATATATATATATATATATATATATATATATATATATAATTTTGTAAGCTGCTGGCATAGTAAAGAGTGCTCACGGAAGAAGAGATTTGGAAAAGATCCGAAGAAGCTTTACACCATTACTACATAGAACACAACTCTGTGTAGCTACGGTCAAGAAAGTTAGTTACCACAGTATTTGTTCTTTGGTGCTTACTTAGTCAGTCGTTGCATAAACGTTCACAGGCATGCACACAGCTTAACATAGATACAAAGTGTGTATTTGCTACTCTACTTGGCCCATTCTGTCACTCAGTGCGGCAGGATTACAGGCTTTCGGACACTTTTTATGAGGGGCAGATATGGCACAGATTACTCCTGCATCTTTACACATGTTTTCAGGAAGAGATAAGCTGATCAGTGAAGAAGACTCCAGATGGTCATCATCTCAGATACAGCAGGATGGGTCCATCCCGCTTCATTAGAAATAGAGACCATAAAGAAGCGGCCCAAAAAGCTTCACATTGATGTATGGAAGGATTCAAGCCGTTTTCTTTGTAAAAGAACAAATGACTTAGCTGTCGAGTAAATGGATGGCAACTTGAAGATGGCTGAAGTACATCTTCAATATCTATTGGCCACCCCCAACATGAGCTCAAGGACAATTCTCCATAATTAAATATTCTTACTCAGTCTATCAGCACAAGAGAAGAGGGGGGGGTGCTTCTGGATAGTAGTGCTGGGGGCAGCTTGGTTTGAGGACTCAAAAATACTCTATAAAGTTTCTCTAAAGAGTTTTCAGAACGCATTACAAAATCTCCAGTGCTGTGTTGTGATCACCTTGAGTGCTTTTATGACAACTCTAGGTATGCATCGCTGCGACAGAGGCTAATTTACACCAGAGTCTGATACCATGAACCCATCTTTTCTCATATAAATGTTGGATCAACTCTTTATCCAAAGACACAGGTAGGAATGTCTAAATTGTGTGTACATCTTAACAGCAGCACCACCGCCGCCATCTCTCTTTTTTTTTTTACAGGCAGTATCCCTTTGACATTCCTCTGCTGATAAACAACTTTTCATAGATACAATGGATCTTTGCATTAGTGGACATTTTATGTTGCTCAAAAGTAAGATTTTAGTTAAGATGTGGCAAATCTTTGACACGGGCTGCAAAAAGTGAAATAAGGAAATTATTGAATTTATATTATAAATTGGCAATTTCTCTGGGGAGCATTACATTCCATCAGTTTTTTGGTCATCTGTGACACTACAGAAAGGGACCATGGAATTGGTCCAGGTGCCCTGGCAAAAGTAATCTACTTGGTTTAAGAAACGGAATGATACCCAGTGAAATGACCGGCAGCCAAGCATTTCCACTAATCTCTTTTTTATATCAAGTCACATCTTTCAAATCTCCAATTTCTGTACTTCGAATTTTCACTGGCTGATTCTCTCCATAACAGCCCAACCACATCATTAGTAAGTGAACAAGCTGGTAAGTAAACACGCTTAAAAAAGAAGCAACAGTTTAAAGGGTCTTTACTGAACAGCAAAATGCATATAAAATGCTTTGCCTGCCTCACAACGTGATCTGGCTAAAGACCTTAGTAAAACAGCCTCACCCTAAATGCCCCAAGACCTACTAACGGTCACAAAAATAAATTTCTATCCATGGAAGAACCCACATTGGGGGCAAACTCCTTCCTGTAATGTAAATGAGGGGAAATCAACAATTCTCTAATCATATTGAAAAGTTACTATCCTCGCTTCGAAACAAGGTTATGTGCCAGGCTTGAGAGGCACTGCCTTCTCTTTAAAGTTCAGCGGTGTTACCGGATTCTTATTACGCGTGAGAAAGAAATGGACTTTTGTTACAGGCTTTTAAGTTTTTTTATAAGCGTACACAGTACAGCTACCTAGCAAACGTCCCTTATAATATTCTGGGCGGATTACCAACACTGAACAACAGTGACACAGCTATTTCAATATGGTACTTTACAATTCCTTTTCTATGCCATGATGTTGCCACCCGCCTGCCACTGCAGCTACATGGAGCTACATATGCCACTCCATTCAAGTGGCTGTCATTTAATTTTGAAACACAGTTACCCACAGGCTACATTATGTGGATTCATGCACGTTGGCTGCATTTTAATTTACAATAAACAAGCAATAGGATGATTGGATCACAGACAATATACTTTAAAAAGATTTTTCCACCCGCAGCAGCTAATCTGAGTGACAAAAATCAAGGTAGTGGACAAGACGACAGTAACTGATTTATTGAAATGATGCATCTTTTGCAAACTGAATGGTCTTGTAGCTCAGTGCGGCATGGTCGGAAAAGCAATAGGTGGTTGGCTGGATCTGTGGCAGAGCAGGAACTGTTTTACGGCCTGGAAGGATTATGATATGGTTCTTGGTCTTTCATGGAGATATTAGTATACAACACCCCTCTTACTTTCACTACAATTGGAATCTACACTGAAATGCTTTCTTATGCGGAAATGCTGAAAATCTGTCATAGATCTGGACCTCCTCATCCACCGCGGGGCATGCCTGCTTTAAGGACCCCACAGTTCCAATCTCCCACCGACTGAGCGGTCATGAAGTCGAACGTTGCTTCAAGAGTACACAATGTTCTCTGTACCATATAAAATACACCATATCAAAAATGTATGAAAAAGTACGTAAGTCACACACACTTTGGTATGATTTCTGTCGCAAGGTAACAGCATTTGCCAATTGTACCCGAAAGAAGCTTTATTAGGTAGATTTATATGTTAATGGAGATTGCATGAATCCATTTATGAAAATATGATCATTAAGAATAGATTATCACAAAAAAGTATTTTGTTTTACATTCAAGATTAAGAAACCTCTATGATCAATGCGACAATGTAGTAAATCCTTCACATCAGCCCAAATGTAACCCTTAATATTACTACTCTAACACTAAACACAGACCTCACACTAAAAGATCTACAACCCTTACCCTAATCTTGAGCGGAACACTAAGAACCTGTGCCCTAAACATAACATTGATCAAACCCTAACCATAGCCTGACCCATAAACAGAACCACTAGCGTATCTTCAACCCTGCCCCTATGACTGTAACACAGACTAGCCCTTCATTCAGCCTTAAAATAAACCAATCCGAACCTCAACCCAATCCTATAAGGCTAAAATTCCTACCCAACCAAGAGAGATGCAATCTGAAGGCCTACGATTTTTAGTGAATTGGGCGCAACACGCGGCTTTAAAAGCAATAAGTTGTAATTGGAATTTGATGAAGACTTGTGGCAGGACACTTCAGTGGTATTGATAAAAACAATAACAGATGATCTAAGTCGGTGCCATTAAAAGAGGAAAGAAAACGAATGTCTCCTTGAAGCACCCCTTTAAACCTGTAAATCACTGTTAGCAGACACTGTAAACATAAAACAGGTTTGCATATAACTTTTGGTTACAGGGACCGACAGCTTTCCCCTCCCAAGCCCTGGGGCGCTTCCCCCTGCCCATGATGGAAGAATTGTACTGCATTTTGATCTCGACCACAACAAAGGACTTGCCACGTGATTCGAGTAAAAGAAAAGCTGCCCGCATTCCACCTCAAGTGTTTTCCCTTCTGTTTAACTTCACGACTTCCTATCGCCTCACGCGAACCTCTCAAACACCTCTCGCGGTGACGCAGAGCGGGACCTCGCATTGTTCCGAGGGGTGTGTTACAATCTTCATAACGCCAAGAAGCGGCCGTTCCTTAGTAAAAGCGGAGTTTGAAATACACGCGGCCTGCCACAAAAGCGCGGTTTACAGGCCCTCCCGCCTGACTCGGCAGCTGGCCTTCGTGAGCCCAGACGGGCTGCACGCAAAGCACGAGAACTGTCCTCGCGCCCCTTTATCACACCGCTCTCTGCCTGGCTGTCAGACTTTTATAGCTCACAAATTATGATTCCGTGTGCACGTGCATATGCTGCTGTGTTGTCTATTTGATCAGCCTACGAATATTCTATTGTATCACAGAGCAACAGTAGGTTGGGTTGTCAGCCACTCGAGTTAAGATTTGGGGAGTACATATAATACTACGTTCTGGCATTTAATATATTGTTAATTATATCGGTTATGTTGTGTGTGGCTCTAATGTACCCGAGCGCAACAATTTAATGTAAAATTCCACTTGTTTGTGCACAAATGACACCAGAAAATCTCTGTTCTTTAGTAATACAGAAACATCCTGGTCCGCTGTGTCGAGTCCTTCATAAGCTTCTGGTCGTACAACGGAAGACCTGCACTCCTGGAAGTGTTGAAGTTGTATCCATAGGCCACGGAGGCCAACACAATCACCTAACATAAGAGCAGACCCATTTGTTTAACAGACGGCACATCTTCACAAGCCGAATCAGACACTAGTGTCATAAAGCGCTTGAAAACGTTAGAAAAATCACACATAACCCCTCATCGACTACCGAAAGTGCTGCTATGTCTTCTTTGGATTGGGCGCTATATATAGAAATGCCAGTAACATGCTACAACATTCTATTCTTCATATTCAAGACAGCAGAAAGGGAAGCTACAGTAAAAAGCGAAAAAATAATGCAAACTTAACTGTTAACTTGGGCTGAGAAAAAAGCAATTTAAGGTAATGTTTCAAAATGGTTAAAAAAAAATATCTCTCTCTATACTTCCCTTCCGCCAGCGTTTACCTCCTCTCACTACTGTCTGGTAGGATCCTAGGCCCAGATCTCTACAGTCGATATGAACAATTTTTCGTACCAGCCATGCAACTGTCGGCTGATGCTCCCCGATGTCACACCAAAGACAGAGTGTCACTTCCAGAGGGCCTGAGGTCGTAGGCACCCCTGCACACCTGCACAGTCCCACACGTCGGGTTTCCTTACAAAATGCACTTTGGTCAAGAGTACAGCAACAATGTCAGGATGTTTACTTACTCTAGAAGTGCTGGTTTCTAGAGCCTAATTAAATAATCTATGAAGGCGCGACAGTAAAGCCAGTATTCCCACTCCGCATGCACCCACCAAGGAGCCAACTGTATTCTTTAGACAAGACACTGCAATGTTAGAGCATCAACAAGCATAGGCAAAACCAATGGACCCCGGACTTAGAAGTAGCACAACTTTTATCATTTTTGCAAACGTGCAATATGCACAAAAAAATGGCAAAAATATAAAAATAAAGGAGTGGCACAGTAGCCCAGGAACTCAAGCCCTGGCTCTGAAATGCAGTTTTTTCCAGGCAGCTGAGCATGTGATGAGCTGAAATGCCACCATCCACAGTGCAATACAACCAATGCATGAAGTGTGCTGACCCATTGCCCCACGTTGTATGCTGTTGTGAGTAGAAGCAAAATGTGAATGACACGTGAACAGACCATAGGCCAAGATGGGCCGACTGAAAGCTCCTTGAACGTATGTGTTTATGTATGCGTTTCTAGTATGCCTATTTTTGAAAAAATGGCGCTGGTAGGACAGGTAAAGCCATCTTTAGACCAAACCTAAAAGATAAGGAACTCCTCACATCAATTTGTATTTACCTCTGCTAGCAGGGTAATCACGATTCTTAATCTGCACTGTCTTTTCCTGTACGCCAACCTTGTTTCAGTCTTAAAGCACTGATTACTATTTCTTGAATTGACAGATGTTTACACAGTGGCTCTGCTTCCGGAATAGCTAGTTCTGGCAAGCATGTACCACCTTAATGCATTACACAACAAACATCCTCCCAATCAGTACATAACATTCAGTCTTTACCACATGCACCCAAAACAGTTCCAATATCCCATAATGTGGGTTTGTGCCAACAGCACTCTCTACTCACCAATATAATCACACACCATTGTCCCAGACACACCTACAAATGGTGATATACAGACAGCACACACTAATCACAACTCCTACACCCTCATGTGCTTAATGGAGTAACAAAGTCATATAGTTAGCAAAGCACTGACAAAACAGCACCACACTACCATACAACCTAGAAACATTGCAATACAGCAAGTATAAATGTACCACACTCGCATGAACATAACTGTGTAACACAATTGTCTAAATGTGTTATAATGCAAATATAGAAATCACTTTACAGCAGCTCAGCAATGGATAATCAACCACACACTCCAAGACAAAAGGAGAATTCCTTTGTTCCACCCACCCAGCCCATAAGAGAATGCTACAACAATTCAAGAAGTTAAAACTAATTTAATTTTTCCACCATGGCCTACAGAAACAATTTCAAAACATTAGGCAAGCTCTCTTCTAACCACTCACAACCTAACATCAACATAGAGACACAATCGACTGATGGCTTTCCAAAGGACGCAAGAATGGTCGCCCTCACTATGAATGCACTACAACGACATAATAATGGTAGTAAGCACTATACAAATACAAATAACACAATGCCCTGGCAGTAACTTCACTTCCAAAATGCTCCTCTACTGCATCCAAACAGCTTTTGGAAAAATTTCACAAAAAGCAAAGTTTGTATAACAGTACTTTCCCCCTTCTTTACCATGGATGGCACTGGCTAAAAACTCACTACTGATGGAGCATGATTATTTGATGATAATCTTACTTGATCAAGTCTGCTCATAAGTGTGTTATAATAAACATAACTAACAGTGTGAAAAATTATTAACATGGGAGATTCGTAAAAGTGCAATGTGGAAACGTGCAAGTAAAAACACGACACATTTAGTAATCAAAAGCTACAATGATAAACGTGCAGAAAGCTTGGGAAACGTGTTTTTGAAATTTAAATGACACGAGAGAGAAACTTAATAAATGTACTAAGTAACTTACGAGTAGAATTATAGAAAAAATGATGAGAATGCTTAAAGTAAAATGTTTTATTTTCCATAACAAAATAGTGATTGATTATTAATAGCCTACATTTTGTAATTAGATTATGTTTATGAGTTTAAATCAGAATAATGATTTTTTTAAATATTGTTTTCTTATGTATTTTCTTAATAGTAATGTGTTTTATTCTTTAGAAAACTGATGATTTATGGTTTCTCAATGAAGGCTTCAAAACCTGCTAGAGTTATTTCCTTTTTCGAGCATAGGCCTCAAAAGAATGTATTTTGTCCTTCATTATTTCTAAAATGCTGATTTTACTTATTTAGTTTTGTACAGCATATCACTAGAATTTCCCTTCTACGGTTAGAGTATTTATTTCTATGACTAATTGTGTCGACTATGTTGCAAGCTGATGTGGAAGCGAGCGTACAGATATGGAGAGGTTTCGATTTGTTTTTCCTGCTTCTGAAGCGAAAATACATCATCCAGATGAAAAAAAAGACTGATTTGTTAAGTTCCGGTTGAACTAGCTTGGAGAATGATCACCTCATGAACCTAACCAATAGAATCGTGTAAAACTAAGAAACAAACATTTGGGGGTTGGAATTGTGAACATTTTGGGGTATTATAACTTTTGTGGGATAAGAACTAAGTAGTAGCTGCTTTTGATGAGAAGAGAGCCTTTTGCTGCTGCACTGTCTATGCTACTCTGGCTGGCTATTATCCTTGAAATTCTGGGTATGACATATTGTCAGTCCGAACTTTGAATTTCTCTTGAACTGAATTATCCTGATTGCCTTGCACTTCATCGGCTGGTGATGTTGCTCAAGCTATACCTTTTTGGCCGAAGGGTTAGCTATTTCTGACTATTACACGCTGTGCAGTAGCTCATTGATTTTAGGTTCGTATGAATTTTGTATTTGCATACTAAAATTGCAAACGTATATTTTCTTTTTCTCTCTCTCACCCTCCTCTCACACTTGTTATTGATTTTATGATGCATTTGCCATGAACTGTATTTCTTATTGTGATTTACCTGTAACATTGAAATAATACATAATTGACATTACTAATGTACTTGTGTATTGACCATTCATATTTGATGACTTGGATAAAAGTAACTTGATAAGTATAAAGAGTTTGTCTTTATTGAGGAGTTATTTGACATGATATTTTGACTATTGTTGTTAGGCATTTTCTTCATTATAGGACCTCATGAAGGAAATAGAATCCGTCTCTTATTATCTGAGTCCCTATTAGCTCTTCCAAAGATCTATCGGAGGACCTCATTTTTGTAAGTGGTAATAGAGTTTTCATGGGCCCAAACTTTGATTATAGAAAAGTTTCTGTTCATGATATAATGGAGATATTATTATGAATGATTATAACATTTACACCGCTTCCGCTAGATCACTACCGTGGGTGACAATGCACCAAGACAAAGATGACCCATGTCTAACATGAGATCCACACAAACAGGAGAAAATCTGCAATGTTTTTTAGGACTATGAATGGAGTTGACAACAGAAAGGTTGAGAGTTGCTAACTCAAATTTGTACTACTACAGATAATACACTCTTTCTAGATCACACAAAGGTTAGTTCCCTGGGAAACAGCACATTTATTCAGTCAAGTCAGGGTAATGGCATTGTCGCCTTCAGAAAATAATGCAGTTACTTTACACAGAGACAAAACAGTAACACATTTCTACCCCAAATTAGTTCAAGATACTAACTGATGATAATACATGGACAGTATCCTCATGTTTACAAGCACAGAAACATTAAACTTTTGCCTTGACGAACTGGAAAAAACTTTGTACTATTACCAAAGAGGTGACTCATTGGTTTTCCTATTAAAGGCTGTTAACCCCCTAGCAGTGGGTCGGGTCTGTGAAAAATTTAGTAGGTTGGAACAACAGTCTGTTCCATTTTCCTTTTGTCTGTTTATCATGGACGAGAATAGTTACCTTCACAAATTGCCTTATGGATGTGACAGATCCAGATGACTAAATTTGTTATTAAGATAGTCATCTGACATTCAATTCTTCAAACCCACAACTTACATTAGAGGCAAAAACAGTAATTAAAAGATAGGCAATTAATGACGACCTGAATACACTACACAGCAAGTCATTATGACAAGACTCTGGCTGGTACTACGAGTCCTAGTTCTATCACAGACACCTAACTGAACTATATTGTCGATATGAGAGATGAAACTTTATGAACTTCAGGTTGGTCCAAACTACAGTATCACAAGGTGATGAAGCTTATGGGATGAGTTTACCTAAGTGGTATAAAAGTAGAATCTTTTTCACATATTGCCCCACCTTACGTGGGTTGGGAGCATCGAACAACTTCAATAGAATATGATACTATACATATTTTATTGAATGTTAATCTAAATCTGCATTAATATTAATGAATGTCTACATCATATGCTTTTCACCAAAACACGGCTTTGTCTGAGGGTGCATCTGGACTGCCTGGCAAGAACATCTCATTTTATATCTGCCTTCTTTACTGCCTGGTCCAACACTTGCTTTTTTATTGCAAGGAAAAATAACAATACATTGCCAATCCTTGTTGCCAAAACAAGGAGTTGCTACAATACTTCAAGGTCAGATGTAAGCTCCAGACACACAGAAGCTGGAATTTCAGTATACAAGTCCAAAGGGGGGGGGGGGGACTGGGAACCAGACATTTGTCACAGTCCTAGACATGTTTATTTATGCGTACAGTGCCTAAGCCAGTACAACATTCATGATCCATGCAGGTTGTTGTGTTGTATCTGTTACCTTGACTTCCAAGTTTGACTTTATGCAGCAGCAGCAATTACATTTTTGTATTTAATTGTATAGTATGTATTTGACCTAGCCACACAAGCAAAAAACAAACCAATGTACTAAGTTAAACATGGGATGCATAACAACTAACAATGTATGGATTAGTACATTAGCCAGGATAGACTGATGAGGGAAGGGACAGGGTGGTATGACATTCCATGAGAATAAATAACAGCAGAGGTCCTTAAAGAAATTACATTTACACATGCATAAGTGCCAGGCATGGTGTGTAACGTCACCAAGAGTCATGTACATTAGTCTCTGTGCATGTTTGCCCAAAAGAGGGTAAGTAGAAATTAATGCTGGGTCTGCCAGGTGGCAAAGATAGAGGGGCATCAAGTGCCCACCCACAAGCATGGAGGGAGATGACTAACCTTATTTCTAGTGAGAGGGATGGAGTGGAGTGCGCAAGACCCTTAGGTGACACAAAGGCTTTTGGGAGCTGGCAGGCCATGGTGGTGTGGCAAGGCAATGGGATGAATATGGGTGTACAATAGCTTGGACGTGACTGTGAGGGGTCAAGACCTAGATGGGAGTCAGACCAGGAAGCTGAATTAGTACAACTCAATTTTTTCCAAAGACAAGCCAGCCTCCTGCAACGAAGAGGAAGTTACTGGTGGCATCTTAAGAAGCTGAACCTGTAGTAAGGTTACACATTTTCTATAGTACAAGGAAGGAAAAATATGGAAGCACAAAATGGTGACTGTTGCAACAGTCAAGTTTGCTCTCGACCTGAAAGTTGATCAGGCCGCTGTGGTGTGACAAGAAAGGTAGGGCTGGATCCTCTAGATGTTGAAGAGGAGGAAGCAGCCAGAGGGTGCTATAGAGGTGAAGGAGAACAGAGGATGGCTGTACAATAGGATTCCCAATGCTCAAGGCTGAGTTTGAGGGCATAATATCATTAAGGGAGGATGGGAGAGGGGTTGAACTTGGGTGTGATCGAAGATAGAGATTATTCAATTTCAGTTTTGGAGACATTGAACACGAGGCAGTAGACGGCCATCCTGTGCCAGTGATAGCTTAGCAGATATTGACTTTATCTGGAGCTAGAGGATTGAGAAGAAGAAAAGTTGAGAAGTGCCAGTGAATAGGTGATGTACATTGAGAGGACATATGACAGAACATCGGTTTTCCTTGCTACAAATCTCTAGAACGCGGATGCCATATAAGACACTTACTACAAAAGTAAAAACTGTATTGATACATTTCATGGTATGTGATGCTTTTTCAGAACTATTTGTAAAAGAATGATTTCACACTGGATGTTGGCAATTATGCAGATTATTATTTTTTCTTTTTCATATAACCCGCTACTTTGGCTTTTATTGTTATTAGTATGGCTTTTTTTAATTGTTATTTTACTTCTGCAAGGAATGACACTGAGCTATCCTAGAGCTCTATTGGGAGTTGTACGAGCAATTTAACTATTTATAATACATAGAACAGAGAAATAAGGGTAAAAATCTCAATAAATCCATTACATCTTTAGTTGTTAGGGAGTTCCTTCCATCGAGCAAGAATAATCACTGCAAAACCACGCCCATATTACAACAGCTATGTTATATTTTGTATAGACTAAATCAGCGTTTCTTAACCTGCGGTTCTAAGGGGTCTACAACGCCTACTCAGGGAGGTCAATGGCTGCTATAAAATTAAATATTTTTAACAGATTAATAAAGTGTTAATAAATAAACAAAATATAAAACTGAAGTTGGTATCCTCAGATTGATTTGTGGTGGCAGTGCCGGTGCATCAAACAGAATATAGTATGGTGTGGCCTCAATTAATTTTAGAAAAGCTCCAAATCTACCCACTAAAATTTAAATGTTGATTTTTTTATATTTGTGAATTACATAAAATAGGTCATCGTTTGTGTGCTCGATGAATGCTTGTTTCTGTAGTTTGGTGTATTGTTTTCAAGTTCAAATCATTGAAATTGCTTAGGCTAAGGTCCCTGCATTGCAATGACTCAGTGGAGGGCCCCGGATTTCAATAATGAGGGGTCCACAGAAGTCAAAAGGTTAAGAACGACTGTAGTAAACCTTTTAAAGCAAGAGTGGTTTAAAGTTAAAGAAAAATAGTTTAAGCAGTCTGGGCAGAACCCCTGACAACCCTCATACATGAACAGCAGGATCCTAATCATAGAGGAGGCTAGAACAGGTCCACAAAGCGGCACTAGAAAGGTGGATAGTTTAAGGGCTACATTATGAGCCTTGGTGACATATTTACCAGCCTAGTTCCCCATTGCTAAATTAAGTTATGAGAACTGTGACTCTTGTCCTCCAACGACCTTAACTGCAAAATATGCATGAATTGTTTCTGTAAGACAGGAGACCTGGCAAGGAAGGATGCTTATTTTTGGTCTTAAAATTAAAAAAAATGTACAGCATTAATTTGCTGACAATTTTTAATTAAACAGGTAATAAAAGGCGTTTCTCGCTATATGATAAATTGTCAGCGAATTAATGCTGCCCACTTACTTGTGCTTTCATTAAAATATGGGTGGTGCTATTTTTACCAACCGAAGAGGGCCATGATTTTCAGGAGGAAGCAGAAACAGCACAGCACACAAGGGATGACGAATTCATATAGTTATCATCCCACATTTAATCTATATCCGTCACTGATTTAAATCCATAAAAGGGCAATGCTTTTGTTCTATAGGTATTGAGTTTTATAATAAAAAGAATAAAGCTTTCACTGTCTCTAGTGCTCACACTGAACAAGAGTTCAGTACAGCCAGTAGGTCTGGGTTTACTACGCTAATGAATGCAACATTAGCACATCAGGGCGAGACATGGAGGGATCCCGAAGTGGGGTCAGAGAGAGCTATAGTTGTAAAGCAGCCCCCCATGCAGTTCAATGCAAGTACTTGAGGGGAGGTGGAAGGACACACCCAAAGAGTCACCAGCAGCAGGTGAGAGGGCACTATTCTACTGGGCTGAACTAAGGCATGTTTGACAAAGTCGCATGCCAATGGTTGAAAGAGAATGAATGAAGAAAGACACCAATTGAATGGGACAGATCCTTAGCCCAATCTAGGTATCCTGTAAGCAGCACCTCGGTTTGACAACGGTGCTTTCAAAACCCAGACCTAAAACGTAACTACATGGGCAAGCTTTTGTGAAAGGTCTCTGCCATTTTATGTACGTGTGCACTGTTGTTCATTCCACTCCAACATACTTTCATTCACTCTGTGTATGTACCGAGTGAGGCGCACAACTGCAGAAAAGGGTGTCGATGGTGACCCTGTAGATGATGCGGCTTAACCATGTCATGTTTCTTGGCAAAAGCTTCAAAAGCAAGGTCGACCGCACCATAAACTCGAACAAATGAGACTTCAAGCGTCTGCACAGCCTAGAGTCCCCGCTCTCTGAAAGGGGACACCTGCTCCATTGTTAGGAACTAAGGTCACAGGCATTTTAAACTAGGATCAGAGCATTTTCTTCTCTTGAAATCAGATAGCTCTTTCAGCAAGAACAGCGTGCAGCTTGGGTGTGTCTTCCCTCTGTGGGAGTAGTCAATATTTGCTCACCATTTTTGAGACAGAGATGCAGCAGATGCATGGATACATACTAGCTGCCACCTGGAGCACGAGCTCTAAAAAACATCAAACGCCACGCTCTTAAGGAACAGTAGAATAAAGGATGGCCAGAAGGTGTGCACTACAAACTATGCCACTCTAGCCATTGGCATTCACAGGTTCGATGCTACCAAAAAGCAAAATGTTCCTTATTTAGCGCTCACCCAAGATCTTAGGACCAAAACACTGAAAATGAGTCATTCATCATTTACAATGCAGCAGTCTGGCGGGTTATAGTTGGGAGGTCAATTTACAGTGTTCTGTGAAACAGCAATCCTCCTACAACCATTCACACTGCCTGAATTTTTGCCTCTGATTTGTTGTGGAAATCTCAATCTCAACAGGTAAAAAAACAACAACAACAAGAAAATAAATATTTTCTTGGGTAAACAGATTGTGTGCCTCAGGTTGCTGAACGCCATCCAACCTAAAATATTATGCATGTATCAAGGAGCACAGATATTTTACATGTGTCCAGATCTGAATTATTGTTTAAAAGGGCCGGTATCGGTAGTACAACACAAGACTTGCTGAGAAGTGCATGGAAGTTTTTCACCGCCTAACATTCTAGGGACTGCCGCCTTGACCCTGTTGAGCTGGTGCAATAAGAGGTGCCCACCGTTTTGGAAGCAGACAGTAAAACTAGATGAAGTGGAGTGAAACCCACCTCAGGAGGCCTTTTGGTGTCTAAATGACCATGGCAAGTATTCAGTTTCTCATGAACGTTGCAATGGATGATTTTTGACAACTGCATTGGACCCACCACAACATCGGAAATTAATTGTATTAACAATGGAAAGGAAATGTTTTTTTCCTCTTGCAGGTATCATGTCTGATTTATTGGAGTGGGAGATTTTCCTTCAGTGTAGTTGCCATTGCTTCAACAAAAGACAGGTGTGTGTTTAGCTCTCTCCATGATTGACACAATCACCCTTTAGAAGAATAAATCACCATGATTTTCTGTTGGGTCGCAGTCCCTGCCCAATGCTGCAAAAAACATTAGTGGGAAACTTAAGGTAAGCGGTGGAGCTCACCAAGTCAAAAACTTAGAAATGAATTACTTCTGAGAGGCAAGTTTTTCATCAAAAATAAAAAAAATAAAAACTTAATTATTAGATATGCTAATTCATCATTACAGAAAAACACTCCACATAACAGTCCACTTTACAATGCCTCAGAGTAAACAATATGAGGTTTTCTGAAGAGGATCAAACAGAATGGGTTTTAATTTTCACCCAGAGTGTGTGCTTTTTCAAATTAAAAGCATTTAATGTTTTTTTTTTATTAACAGTTATATCAGAGTTACTTAGTATGAGTTTGGACTACATGCCATCTGTGTAATAAACCAAATGTTTAAATACTCCTTGTTTTTTGTCACCTCTATTACTAATGAAACGAGATTTAACCAGTCCAGACAAAGAAAAAGTATAGGGAATAATGGGCACACATGGAGAATGGGCTGTAAGACATGCCATGGATCTTATCAATGATAACACCAAACTAATATACAAGAAACATGTTGATAACACTAGTAAGGTATATTGAGTGCTGGAATCATTCAGGGATCAAGAAAACACCACGCCTTTCCAACACAGAAGTGGCTGGATAAAGAAATAGTGATTTAAGAATTAATATTAATTAAGCCCAGGTGAAATGTAAATTACACCAGTATAACTCATTTAATTTTAGGAATTTCGTGTTACACTACTAATGTGAAATTCACAAAAATTACTCCATTACACCAGTTACATAGCTACACCACTGTTTGCGAGTTTAAAAACACAGCGGTTAAAAAGGTGAACAACCAGAACGCAAGTGACTGTTGTTCATGGCGTTTGTGTTTTTATGATCACATTTTTGTCTCCCCCAATAATTACTCCATGGACTAAACAGTTTTAGACCAGTACTCTACCCATATGATGAAAGACTGTATTGTACAACTGGCAGCAATAATTCATAATAATGGATGTTTGTAATAAGAGTCCAGAAATAAACGTAAATAAATATAATGACGACACCAGCTCCATTTTAAGGACTAATGTTACAGATATTTGTTGATTGGTCTAGTCAAAATCCTCATGTACCTAGATCACATTGTCTTGTTTGTTCAACCTCTCCAAGTGCATGTCCATTTGGCTGATGAATGTTCTGGACAGACTAATTGCTCAAGCACTGAAATTAGTCATGGTTCATAAAGCAATGTCAAGTAAATTGGACACATTGCTTCAGCCCAAGGTAGAGCTGTTGATTCATTTAAGGTGGAGAACCACTTTACGGGTGACAAAACTCAATGGTCTGAAGCAACTACAATGTTCCTAGGATTCTGTAACTATTACTAAAATGGCGCACCTGGTTTCACAAAGATCATCACACCTCTACCTGATCTCATTACAGGATATTCTCTTATCCAAAAGAGCCTGAACAGATTGAACCAAACTGAGCCAACTGACTTAAAAAAAATAGGAACACTGGAGAAAGACTGACTTTTTACCAAACTTTCTTTCTGGTTTGTAAGGCTCTCACTGATGCACTGTTACTCGCACAGGAGGCCCACAGACACAATACGTCCTACACATAAACTTTGGGCCTCATAGGTAAAGTGCCATGTCTTTCGTCGTGTTAGGAAAAGTGTGAATCTCGCTCTCCAAACAGCTTAACTGCAAGATTCATGCCCTGTATTAGTAATCTACGAGTCCTGGCAGGGAAGCCTGGACGTCTTTTACTCTAAAAAAAATATATATATATTAAAGGGTTGATTAGTTCTTGCTTAAATACTTGGCTTCAGACATCCACAACACCCTTCATAGTCAAGCCCTTCGTTATCAATCTGCTCACTTTCTGAAATTACTATATATATTAGAAAAATGTCTTCAATACATGCACACAGGATAAATTGTCAGCAAAACGAAGATCGATCAGGAGCAGTTTCACGATAAAGGGAAGAAACAGACATGTATTCTTCTCTACCAAGTGCCTATACATTTCTTTAAAACAGCATCCACCTCACAAGCTAGAACGTGTTACCTTAATATGGATAATGACAGCAGTTTCACAACTGGAACTACATTCTCCATGAAAACTGAAAACAATCCTCGCTTGCATGTGCTCAAAACAGCCTAACTCGACGCCACTGGACGCAGATGGCTAGCTGATTTGCCTGAATTTATCCTGCAGTGGTGTTGTGGCAAAACAAATGCAGACTCTGTGTCCAGAAGAACAACACTCTTTCTAGATTTGCATTATGGGAGTCCATTCTGGTTTGATTCCAAAGGCCTATTGCGATGTAACCAGCCCTGAAATATTTGAATTGGGATTTGCAAAAGGAAGAATTAATAAAGTTTGAACATCTAAAGGATCCCAGATTTGCTGGAGGTTCATGGATACCTGGATATGGAAACGCGAGAGGTGAGTAGCACATGCTCCCAGTTCTATACCTGACCAGCAGGCAAGCCAGTGTAGTGCTGAGCCTCTGCAAGGGCAAGAGGGGAGTGGGTTCCATTAAGTTTAAATTGGCTAGTGATAGTAGAGGGCGTGTGTTGCCACCAGGCAGAATCACCACTCAGATCACTTGCACCTGCAGAATAGGTCTTGAATAGCCACCCTAGAGGGCTCACAGGATTTTGTACCAGTCCCAGGACAATGGGCCTGCCCTCAAATCCATATTCAGGAAGAATTGCACACAAGGTTCACTCAGGTCTGTGATAATGTAGAGCTTCAAAATGTTGGCGTTGGGCTGCAGCTTAGAATCACAGTCTTCTGAAAGTGGCAGGCCTCTGCCAATCAGATCGCGTGCATCTTTACAATTTAAAGATGCCAGACTGGGACAGGTTATCTCTCCTCAACAGAGATTCTGGGTAGAGGAGACTTGTCCTGCTCCAGAATGCAGTGTACAAGTTGGTGCCTTTGTGGCATTAAGTAGGTATTCTCCACAGGGATCTGCACTAACATGCAGCCTGTCCTCCTAGACAGACACTGTAGCGAAGAATCAAGAGGGAAGAAATTTCGACTTTTGGTTGATCCTTTTGTTTCACATTGGAAGCAGCCATGTCCCACCTTACATTCAACTTTCATGAAAACAGATGTTTGCGATCATCTAGGGAGGTCTATTGACAGGTGCACCAAATCTGATCATTCTTCCTTTCACACTAGATCTAATATTCATGATCATCATTATTGTGATCAGCATCTTGACACCGATCATAAACTAAGTTTCATTAGGCAGAAAAATAACCCCAAGAGTTTTTGTTATAAGAGGATCTCGATTAAGGGGTGGAAGAGTGGTACTCCATCGACCACAATAGGGATGTGCATACTACTTTTGGGGCTCTCTTGTCCCAGGGCACAGCAAGGGTGTAACATGTGTTGTCAGTGTCAGGATACATTTCCAGGCGATAGTGTGCTCTTCAAATCAGTATAACATAACTTAACATTAGACTAAGTTCCGGGAGACCCTCACACTGAGCCAAAAAATAAAAGGAAAATATGGGAAAACTTCAAGGACTAAAGAAAAATGTCAGGATGGGACAGCTGGCACTTTGGTCTAGAGACTTTTGTTCTCACACAGGCATTGCCCAAAACACTGCAGGCTTGCCCCATTCACTATGCTAGATATCATCTCAGAGTGCTCTGCAACTTCATGCCCACACTACGGCATATAGAAAGGCCTAAAAATCCAACACATTTATCAACCCCTACATTAAGAGAATATGTTGCATCTTGTGCAGAACAAACAGTTGCTCGCACAGTTTCGATTTAAACAGAATGGATCCACCCAGCTTTTGATTGGGACTGGAAGTCCAAACCAGTCTCATGCCTACACAGATCGCTGGACTGTTTGCCTATTGAAGAGTGCATCTCCTATATGGTACCGAATACTGCAATGTCTTTGGATTTGCCGATCAATTCTTGAGCGATTAGCTGGCTGCTTATGTACCAGCAGGGTCTCTACTATGGTCTGAACCCAATCATAATTTGTTGAGAGTATTGCACTTTTGCTTTCAAATTAAAGACAGCCACTCATTTCCCGCCTTCCCTGCGCTCCCCCGTCTCCTCGCCAAAGTAAAGTCAACAAATCGTAAGCAATGGCGCGATCTGCTTCTTCTGGCATTTAGCTTACAGGCCTACCACATCCATTTCCCCAAAAACTATAGCCCTGTTATTTCATTATTTGCAGCACTTCCTCTACTGTTCTTGGTCCTTGTTGGTTCTTTGCAACAAGAAATCCCTGGATGAATATAATATGTGCTGTACAAAAGATGCACAGAAACAACTGCGCTAAGTAGTTTACAAGGGCCGAAAGCAGGTGAATGGTCAATCTTTATAAGACAAATAAATAAAGTGAAGGAAAGAGCAATAAACTAGATTGGTGGGTTTTAAAGAAACAGAAAGAGCACAGTGATGCAAGAGCATAAAGTGAGTTCAAATTGCGAATATTCCATCTTGCAGCCAGTCTAGAATCCCTCTAGGCTCGCTTTAACAGCATCTCGGTTCCTCAGAGTGCATTCATAAACTGCATTTCTTGCAGGCGCGAGGGAGTCGTGGCAAGAATACTCCGTGCCAATGCTTGGTAACAGATTGCCCATGCAGCATTCTCCTCTCAAGGCCAGTCTGTGATTCCCAAGCATCTCCTCCCTTTCAATTCTCAAGCACGCCTCGTCCCTGCAAGCGGAACATTTTTTCAGAATGTCTAACAGGGTTGCCTTTTCATGTCTTGAAAGAAGGAAATGTTATATACATACTTAAATATATTTCAAGTGGGGCGGAAAGGGCAGCAGGGGGCGGGGGGGAACAACCCTGATTTTGCATGCATGACAGTTTAGCGTGCGGAACACATGTTGAAGCATTTACTCAAATTAAAACTGATGTCTGGAAAAAAATATCCAGCCCTTGTAACAGAAAATAAATCTGAGCAAACCCCGGGGCATGCATTTCTTTTTTTAATTAAAACCATTCTCCATCTTTTAGTATCTCATTTGGTTTCACTCGTGCTTACCAGAAATTGGGTAAGAAACCACTCTTAACTTTTCAGCAGTAAACTAAGGACATTCAGAAACACTATCCATTAGAAATCTGAAATTCTGAAAATAAAATACACTGCACTAATCCTTCTCTGGCGCACAGACGCGGCACTTGCAACAATACCCCGCCAGAGCTCAGGAAAGCGCCATCTTATTCCAACTTAAAAACATGATGAAATAATGCTCGCCTCATAGGGACCGTAGGCCAACTACACAAAACGTTTAAAATAATATTTTTATTTGGTAGTTTTATAGAATACACAAACCACACCCGGCGGCTATCGGAGTACTTTATATAATGGCAGTTTTGAAACTAAAAACAATATTGTTTACATGCACATTTACATTTCACAATACGGGACAGTTTCATTCATTTCTCTATTGCAAATAGGAATGAACAGTTTTGGCTCAAAGAAGCGAAAAGTAGGCCAGGTTAGCGAATTAAATACTTCATAGCCAGGCGCTTCCAGATAGATGAGGGCGTCTAGACATAGAATAAAAGGTTGATGCTATTGAAGCTAAGGGGAAATTACAAGCAACTAATGCTAGAAAGCTCACCTGTATGGAGGCCCCATGAATACTAGAAGATCCAATAATTACCATTTTTGACTGCTTTATTGCCCTTTTTATGGTTCAGTGATCATGCTATATACTATGCAAAATGTTCTCTTTAATATTGTACTTATAGAGTCAAATAAAGAAAAAAATAACATTGCTTCAAGTTAGTTGCATTTTACAATCGAATCAATGTTTAAGTATGTGCTTGTCTTCGTGCTGCAAAACGTAAAATGCCCTGTTGTCACCCTGACATGGCCCACAGGATACAAAACTTCAAACAAGCAAACACTCTGGCCTAACGTTACAGGAAGGGAAGAAGGGAAGGCAAGGGGACTAGGTGCATACATTAGGCCCCTCTGGTTCCTGCTACATGGGGCCTTCCTTTTTGGGGCTAGGCCTCTCTATACCTGTGCAGTGAGCTAACAGCTCAGCGCTGGCTGTAACACAGCAGATGGTGGGTACCGCGAGAACCCCTGACCACATTATTAAGTGATATGCCTGCCACAAAGGAAGAGAGTGAGAAGCACACAAAGGGGGGGAAAAGGGGGGACTCCTCCATTTGAGCAAAGGAGCGTCGCCCCACAAAGAAAAGCCACAGACCAGAGCTGAAAAATAAAATGGCAATAAAGTTTATTTATTACCATTTTTATTTTTCAGCAACGACCCGTCCCAAACTGAGTGATAGGACAGGGCGGGGCCATTGCTGCTAAGTGGCAGCAGGGAGCTGTGCGCTTTAAAATGTGCATGTTTCTTTGGCTGGCTGTCTTGCGACAGCCAGCAGACATGCACATATTAAACTTCTTTAACCTAGCTGTCTTAGAGAAAGCGCAGGCATCCAGTGCTCTAGAGAGCGCGGAGTAAGGCCGCTCCCTCCAATCCTGACGATGCTCTCATGCTGGGGAGAGCAGCGCCAGGATTGGTTAAGGGATTTGTCTGGGTCCCAAGACCGAAGGAGGAGGTCATCACTTTGTGCTGGAAGGTAAGTGTATTTTCTTTTTTTGTGTGTTCCCCGCCCCACCACCCTTCCGTACACGCTAGCCGCAACTGAGGACACTCCTGAGACCTCTGTATTTTGCAGGTCTCAGTACCTTCCACTTCAGTGCTTTAAATGGGAAAATAGAAGTGCAGGTACTAGGTACCGTTGTATCTGCTTGTTTCTGAGAAGTGCCGGTACTCTCCAATTAAAAGTATTACGTCTGTCTTGAGAAGTGCTGGTACTCTCCCTCTCAAAATAAAAAAGTGCTGGTACTCCGTACCGGACAGTACCAGCCCATTTAAAGCACTGTTCCACTTGACCACAAAATGACTACTTACACGATCTATATAGCTCTATATATTTGCAGACCGTTAGCTTTGACGTCCGCATGCGCTCCTTCCTCAAATCTGAACCTTCACGTGCAACGAGGTATGACTCTGGTCATCACCGCACCACATGCTTATTCGCCACCTTTATTTTTGCAAACA
This sequence comes from Calotriton arnoldi, assembly GCA_963921515.1. NCBI lineage: Eukaryota > Metazoa > Chordata > Amphibia > Caudata > Salamandridae > Calotriton > Calotriton arnoldi. Next base: position 1,396,739 of record CAWUFW010002022.1, read on the forward strand.
GTTGCAATCTGGTACTTAGATTCAACTGAAGTGAACCAACCCAGTGTGCTAGTCCCGGAATGCATTGTTTGATAAAAAAGAAAGCTGAGGCCTGGAACATGGTGTCTGTTGACGTGGAGCTATTCAGTATCAATGCGGGTCTCACACGATAATGCACTGTTTCATCACTGTACTTGCATCAAACTGCGTTTCACCTTCGCTCGACTCTCTCTCTTGGAAAACACCCCGGCAAACACCGTTTTGACTCGTGAGAGGTCAAACTCAACTTCAAACTGATAATACCATCCAACCCCCACACCAGCCGAGGCCCCAGCACATTCCTGAAAGGATTAACGTACTTTGTGTTTTAGCACCTTTCCCCTTCCCTTCAACTTAGCTGCTCGTCCATGCGGCTTATGCACAAATAGAGGGGTACAGAGACACACAATCGCCCCCAATGCCCCCCTCCCAAGCCGGCAGGCTTCTGAAGCCGGCTGCCTCCCTCAGATCTCCCCACTGGAGGTGGGCCACGGAAAGGGCCTGCGTCAACACACCTGTCCCTTGGAATTATCGCCGCGAATCAATCTGTCACCCCAGGCCCCGAGCAATTCATTACCTCAGCCCTGTGCGGCGGGTGCTGCCTGGGGCCCCGGGGCTATCAGATAGGTCTCGGCCTGGCTCAGAATGGCGGCGCGCTCCCACGAGGGTGAGCACAATGCTAATTACACGTCAACACCGGGGCTGCGACAATACGGCCTGCAGGCTCGGAATAAATCTCTCTCACGAGGGAGGACATCTGATGTTTTGTCTGCATGTTCTTACTAACAAGCAGGAGGCATTCCTGCGCGCTCATACGTTTCTAAAGTACACTGCTTACATTTTGCCTTCTTCTACGCTCGAATGTGTGCCTTTAAACGACATTCCTTTCACAGGGGCTAGCGAGCACTGTCTTTTTCGGGTGACGGGATAAGTCCTTCAGTCTAAATGTAATAACCCACTTTCAAAAATAAACACACCCTCAAAAAATGCCAGCCCCCATAAGCAGATGAACACCCGCCCTTCCCGAGGTTTACCAACCAAGAACATGAAAACAGGATATTGTTTTAAAAAGTTTCTCAAGATTTAGCGCCTTTATTGAGCTTGTTGTGGGGGGGCGTGGGGGGGGGGGGGGTGTTAGAATACATGTTTTCTGGACTGGTGGTGACCAATTGGAGTTACTATGGTGGGCATCAAACTCGGATTATTTAAAACTACGTTCCAAGACTATATTTTGGGAAGTGGGGGGAAAAAAGTTGATTTACCGGTACAGATAGCATGTGTTCCAGCCAATGGTCAGAGTAGGGTGGGCCCTCAGGCTCTCATTCTGGAGGATGCCTAACAAGGGTGCTCCAGCCTTTTCGAATACCACTGGTGTTGAATTTAGGCCAATTGGTAAAACTGTGGACTGGTGATGATGAACCAGTAGAGTAAAGAAGAGAAATTATTAATTCTTGTAGTGAATCAGATAGTGCAAATAGGTATCTTGAACATTTTATGTGGCCATAAATTCCCCTGGAAGACATGAAGTTGTATTATCTCAAAAGACTCCATTGTGAAGTGCTTCTTGAAAAGGGTGTCATTATGGGATGAGGAACATTGTTAACTTCTTCATAGCCTTCAGAACCCTACAGTCTGGATCAAACCGTGCACCCTGGAATAGTCAGGGATTTTGATTTTGGGTAAGGGAATAGTGGTGTAACCTTCAGAGTTACAATTTCCGGTGTGATGATTGTCCTAAAGGCTCTCTCTGGTTCCTGTATGATGCAATTAGGCTGTTCACCCACTAAAAAGTGGGGAAGGTTAAAGCCTGCATAACTTGGTTTGGGGATTTCCCTGAGCAAATACATGTGCTTCTTGTCTTTAAAGATCATGGTTGCCAATTCTGTGAACCTGTTACTGAGCTAGGCAAGGAAGACTGGAAAGGATTTTTACTCAATCAACTTGGTCTTCCACCCTTACTTGCCTTGTGGTCATGATGCTGATTCACAAAGAAAACTCTTGCACACAAAGTTGATATTTGAGGATTTGGAAATTCTATGCCATAAAGACATTTTGCTTCAAGTTCCACTATCCCCAATATGACTCTACAATCCCCTCCACGATGGATGGTTGCAGACAACTTTTGGAACCTCTTTACAAACGACTTGGAAGAAAAATGCCTGACTGGAGGCAAAATGTAGACCTCTCTATACCTTCTTTTAAGCCCTTCACTTCTTTTATCTACTTTTTCACATGGGTGAGTTTTCTGTTGCCTCAAACCTTCCCTTGTTGTTGGTAATCATTGAATCCTACTTTTATTGATGTTATTTTTGTGCCCCATCTAAATCAATTATTCAAACAATCCAGCACTGATTCTCAATGACCTTCAATCCCACATTTCTCCCTAGCAAGGGAGGGCTTCTGACGCCTGTTGCACCTGTACATACCACCCTTTGAAAGACGGGTCAGGTCCTAGATCCTGCTCAAATGACAAGGGAAAAGATTCAGAGGTTGAACTATTAACTTTGACGTGTGAACGTGCCTTCATCTGGGTCGCCTTCTGTAGGATTTCTCTATAATGAATTTCCCAGTGTGGGTCTCGTGGCTTTCAAATGTGTTAGTGAAGCTACATCTGTGCTTTCCTGGAAATTGTTGTGTGTTGTCCCAGTCTTTAATCTCCTACTTTAGAGAACTGAGGAGGAGTCTCTTCGTCCTCCCCCTCAAAGGCACTACTCTTTAACATGTCAAGGGCCAATGATTACTCCCAGCGTTCTTTGATGAACCCATCATTATTCAGATTAATCCCCAACAAACAGATGCTGTGCCTTGTGGCTCTCTTGGCTGAGAAAGCAACATCTTGCAAATTGCCAGTTGCCTTATGGGTGTTCCTTGACCCGTTCAATGTGACCCCCCAGAGGGCCTGGCACTGGCTCCCATAAGAAAGAGCTGCAGTTGCCCTATAATACGACTAAGTGGCTGTGTGCTGTGACGCACCACAAAATGCTCTGCCTTTGGCCATTTGATGGCATCACTTCCATTCTCCTCCTGCTTCAGGGACTGTGATGTGCTATACCCCATCCTCAGTAAGCATTAACCCCTGCTGCCAGCAACTCCAGCCCCATGCAAGCAATGTCAGGGGATATTTTCCTCTTCTCTAGATCTTGCCCTCATTTTTTCACGATGCTCAAGTCCCTGTCTCCGAGAGACAGATGTAAAAACATGAATCATTTTGGGTATCACCCATCGTGATACCCATCCTGTAGTGTGAGGCCATATAAAATGTCTTTCATTGTGGAGAGGAACCTGTTTTTTCGGGTGGCGGTGCACCTCATGAACCAAGTAATGTGATTGGGAAGTGGTCCGTGTGTGGTGTAGGGGGGGGGGGGGAAGAGGGTAATGCAATAGTGCTATTGAACACATCATTGACCACAGAGTCAACAGTGCACTTCATTCCCTTAGATGGGAGCTAATAATTGAAGGACAAGCTATTAATTATGAAAACATGAATTTAGTGTACCATTTCAACCAAAACTCAAACTAAGTGATTCATGCTCATGATATACCTATACAGTGGGTACTATAAACAAGCATTGGCAAAGCCAACAAGGCTTGCCTTGTGGACCTATTGATTTTACCAATGCGGTTTTGAGGGGACTGCATGAGGAATGGCAACAGAGAGACAGATCAACATGGAGTGCAGGCTCTTTAGGAAAAGGTGAAATAACTTTTGCAGCTAGGACACCATGGGGAGAACCACGCAGATTGCGGTGGGGCACGGAGGTGTTGCGGGGGGGGGAGAGCACGAGGGAGAGAGCAACATGGAGTGTGGCGGGCTGGAAGTATACCAGCCAGAGAGCAACACAGAGTTGCAGTGGCAGCGGTTGCAGGGAGAGAAGCACACAAGGAAGAGAGCAACACGGTCCATGGTGGTGGTGGGTTTGTAGGGGGTGAAGCACATGAGAGAGTGAGCTACATGGGAGAGTGTAGGTTTTTTTTTTTTCAGGGGGGGGGGGAGAAGCAAACAAAGGAAGAGAGCAGCATGGAGTGCAGGGGATAGTGATTTCCAGTAGGAAGCACTTGAGGGAGAGAGCAACAGGGAGGGCAGGACAGCAGAGGTGCTTTGAAAGCAAGGAAAGGACACAAAGCGAGAGCAACAAAGAGTGTGGGCATGGGATGGTTTCTGGGGGGGGAGAAACACATAAGGGAGAGATCAACAAGGATCACAGGCACTGTTTGCGGAGGAGAGGCACACAAGGGAGAGAGCAACATGGACTAAAGGGGAAGTGATACGGGAGGGAAAAGCACACGAGGGCAAGAAGGGAAAACACATGGAGTGCTTAGCCAAAAGAAAAAAAGTAGTTCCCTAAATCTGAGCAGTGGGAGGACACAATTCAGCCAAGCAAAAGGATTTAAAGAGGCTAAGCTCCATGGGAGAGGCAAACACAAGCTGGACGAGACAGGATAATTCAATACATCCATTAAGAAGCAAGCAAATAAAAGTGACAATAAAACAAACCAATGGGAAGCAATGATCGGGCTGTAAACCCCTGTAAGTTCTTGGTAAGCCACAATAGATCTTTCACAGCCAGACAGCTTCTACTGTCTTGTAAGCTCGACCTAAAAAGGACCATGAAGACTGCATGCAAACCCTTTGGTTATTATCTCAGCATTCGTATTTCAAGTTGTTACAGGTCTACTAAACGGGAACGGCATGGAGAAGAAAATCAGGGTGCAAAGAAGAAGCAATATAATTCCATCAATTATCCCTTCTAGACATGACACACCACAAATTCTCCCTCCAAACTTGTACACAGATATTCTACAGGCAAAAACAGTGCAATAGCTCCATCTACATTTGCAAGGGGCACAGGCCAAGCTCTGGAACAGATAACTGCCATGAAGCCCTTTCCAGAAAATGTGCTTCACCCCCTACAAACCCACCACCACCATGGACCGTGTTGCTCTCTTCCTTGTGTGCTTCTCTCCCTGCAACCGCTGCCACTGCAACTCTGTGTTGCTCTCTGGCTGGTATACTTCCAGCCCGCCACACTCCATGTTGCTCTCTCCCTCGTGCTCTCCCCCCCCCGCAACACCTCCGTGCCCCACCGCAATCTGCGTGGTTCTCCCCATGGTGTCCTAGCTGCAAAAGCCTATACTAAAGAAGGCAGGAAAGGGGAATGGCTCTTACAACAGGTATCTGCTCAATGAACCACTAACAGTCTTTCAATGAGTTGGACATCACCATGATGGAATGGTGGTAAAAGTCCACCGAATTACAGATCTCCGACTTTTGTTTCCAGTAGGCCCATGGTAGTCATCAGCTGCAACCAGGTTGGCGATGCAGGAGGTTTCTGTCTGGTATACAAGAGTGGATGGGGCAGACATGCGCAAAACGCTAAATCACATGAGGCGAAAGGATAATTTGTTCTCTGAATCCAAATGAATATAGCCATTTAATCAAACAAATTATAATATATTCTTCCACACTGAAATGAACAAAAGCACTGCCGACAGCCATTTGCGAAGCAATGCAATTACTACTGGGTGGTGGCGAAGGAAGGTAAGGCTTATTGAGCTGTATGTGGTTTCAGCCTAACAGGCATTTAGCTGGCCTCTGTGGTTATTGTGTTACACGGGCAGAGCAAACAAGACAGTGTGCCAGATATACAGTAAAGCCCGGCTTTGGGTCAGGCGCTTGTGTAATGCATTGAGAATTTTGGAACAACACTTTTAAAAAGTATGTTTTTCTTCATAGTCTAGTGCCTTCCTGGCACAAACAGCATGATCTCAATCAAGAAAATGCTAGCTGTGCTGTGGGAACCTTCACGTGCTGCACACACCCACTCCCACGCGCTGTCACTCAGTGTGCTTTTATCTGACATAGTGCCAAGAGGTAATGAAGTATGCACTCTCCAAAAACAAATAATTTTCTAAAACATTTTGGTCTCCGTGGCAACAGGCCGGAAAACCACCACAGAAGCCAACAAGACTAATAAAACAAGTGCGGTCAAAGCGCGCCCCGTTTTTTGAGACAATTTCCTTGAAAAGAACCAGTTGTCAAAGGTCACACATACAAGCATCCTCTCCAGATGGACAATTCACACACGGCTAGATAATGCTCATGCTAGACGCAGGATTTTGACAACATTTTTATAACAATGCTTTAAATGCGAGTATAAATATTTCCATGAAAACTTAAAAACATTGCCGAAGATTGTGTTTGCAGTAACCTCTCTTGGGTGCGACGCTCTTTTTATAACGCTACCATAGTGCAAGGCACAAGCATCCGCAAAGGGGTGTAACACAAGTGCACACACATAGTCTGTCCTTTACTGAATTAACGCTGCTGTTTGGGATCTGTGACAGGCTCAGAAAGAGTGTAGACATAGAACTGTCCCAACCACCACAAACCATGTGCCGCCCTGCAGGAGGCCCGTGGGCACGTCTTACGCCCTCAGCTAGACCAGCCTATGTAGGCAAAGTAGTTTGCATTGCAGCACCTGTAGTTTTGCTTTCCTACATGTCCCAGCATGCACAGTGCTGTTGACTAGAAAGGCAAGAAGGAATGTGACCAGATCACGTTCTCTCACCTTTAAATTGTCGACAATTCTATATGTATTATGGTTCATTTCAAAACACACTCATCCCTTCAACTTTGTTTTGCGTCCGCCAGTTTACAAGAGCAGACAATTCCCACAGCTGCTTGCACATGGAAGGAGCAGATGAAGTGGGGGGGAGGGGCTATGCCAAAGGCATGGCGACCTCTTTCTCTGGCCCAGTCTCCCTTCCTGTTCCCCGAATGATTGTAAAAGAGAACACCATTGTTTACAAAGTGGACGAGAAACGGATTATGCAACAGCTAATGTGTGAGTATGCAAACCAGCGAGCCAGAGAGACAGACACACAGGCTTGTCACTGTGCATTATATTGCTGAAGTGTGATGAGTACCACGGCTGCCAGCCCATGCCACTGTGCTGCGTCTGAAGGACGTCTGTCTGTATGAACTGCCTGGATCTACCCTATTGAATAAAATGAATTGGACGTGCAAAACTTACTGGCGACAGGGCACTCTTTACGAGGCGTATGCTCTCACCAGATGGCTTGCCCGATATATTTTTAACTTCAAAACTGTCATACATTTAATTCGGAATATTTGACCGGAAATCATGAGCGCCTTGTTTTGGGGCTTATCTGGAGCCTGCCACGCATCTCTCCCTCCCCAGCACACATCCATCAGTGGTTACTTGGGAAATTAGCCGCCACTCACTTTGATTTCTACCATATTTGCAGAAATGTCCATCATGGAAAATAGCTTGGTTTAAAGCACCAAATGCTAGGGACCTGGCTGTCTCGTGAAGTGTGACAAGGACAGAAATATCCGGAAGTGCAGGGAAAGTTTCAGGCATACTGCAAAGCACAACACATCCTGACCGTTTGGACTCAGTCTGTGTGACATGAAACCACAAGTATCCGTGACTGCCCTCCAATCACTGACGATCTTTAGGTCACTGAATAGCTCGTCAAAGATCTGCAGGTGCTTTTTTCCTTGCATTCCGGGACTTGTAGCCTCGACTGATAATGTGAAAACATTAGGCAAACCTACAAGTACCAGAATGCAAAGAGCAAAATCAGGACAAGCTACTCATTGCTGACATGAGATCTCTGAAAGCCAAGTCACCCTGCGAAAGACCGAACTCTGTAAAATCACTTATTGGTGAACTACATGTTACGTCGTATGTTTTGTATGACACATATTCACACTTCAAAAATACACAGCACAGTAGAGATCATATGTTGTTTATGTCAGGCCAGAGTTGCTCATCTGGGCGCATTTTACTCCCTGGCATTCGGGGACTTGAAGTCTTGCACTTGTGACTGAAAACAAAACTACAAATACCAGATGAGCCAAATCATGCTTTTGGGTAAGTAGCCGGGCAGGCCCCAAAGTCCTAGTAGTGTAATTACTTGACTACTATTCAACTTCCGGTCTGATGTATTTCGTGCTGGTGAGTGTGCACAGATGGCATGGACGTGGTGTAATAATTTTGTGTATCTGTAGACCGCACAGCACCAAGCTTTTAGTTGAGAAGTGCGGAATGCTGTTGTATGTGGTTCTTATCGTCAGAGGGTTGCTGCATAGGCTGTTTGGGCTAGGATTCTGATCGGCTACTGGGGTTAGGGTTTCCTATTGGACTTAAAGATTAGAGGTTTGACTTGGATTGGCTGTCAGAGCTACGGCTGTGATTGTTTAATAGGGCCAGGTCTCCCATTGGCTCTGGGGTTAGGGTTCTGACAGGTTAGGGCTAGGGTTCCATTGGCCAATAGGGCAATTTTAAGCATAGGGCTCAGGGTGTCTCATCCCGGGTGTTAAGGCTTAGGGTGAAGAGGACAAGGGCAGTTGCCTGTTTGGGCCTGTTATGCCTAGGGCCAGAGACGCTGCCCAATTTTCACTTACCACCTTAAGCCCTCCATACCTGCCAAAATCCAAACACAATATCAGCAAAGGCATTCTACTCATGCACCACAAACAAACCTCATAAAGATTTCACTGTGTATTGAACCACTACACAACCACTGCAAAACCCCACAAACCACACCTACACACAATTCTGCATCAACTCCAACACTATGGCACCTGCATTCTCACACAAAGCACAGTTCTGTCCTATACCACTAACACATCCACACATCACCAACACAACGCCACATACATACCTTTAATGCATCCAGGCACACACTCCCTGTTCAAACAGAACACCATCTCTATCCTCTACTTACTCCTAACAGACCCCTTTTTATCATGACGAAACCTATACTCAGCCTTCCATCACACTATCAACCAACACCTGCCTCCTCTTTTTACCAATAACACACAAATGTACAATCCTTACACGCCACTCCACCACACACATTACCTATTCCAGTGATCAAATCTAACACAAACACTAACTCTTGTCCATCCCCTCTTACACACCACATACTCTTCTCCAAAACACATCACCACCCCTGTACCATTCAAATACCACTCACCAGCAGCACTGCACATACAAAACTTTCACAGCAAACCACTACATCAATATCTCCTCTCACCACATCCACAAAAACAAAACAAATAAATCTCAATATATTATATTCCTTACACATATACTCCCTTACTATGTAATCATGTATCTATAGATTTTTTTAGTCTTGTAGTACAAGGAAAAAAAGTCACTCTTGAAAGCTTTCCTCTGCCCTACCATCACCCTATACCTCTATCAATGTATCCTCTATCTTCACTCTCTCTCATCCCAAACCCTTTCTACTTCTATGATCTCCCAAATAACCCTTCCTAGACTCCTCCCTCCTCTACACCTCCTGGCTCACCCCAAACATCACTTTACTACCATGATCTCCCAAATAACCCTACTAAATTCTCCCTCATGTTATCTCTCCTTTGACTCATCCCAAACCTCATTTTTCTACTCTGTCTTTCTCCCTAATCCCTTTCTACGTGATCTTCCCTCCTCCATCTCTCCATTACTCATCCCAGACCTCAAAATACTACTACGATCTCCCAATTAACACTTCTGGGTTTCTTCCCTCACCTATCCCTCCATTACTCTATTCAATCCAACTAACAGACTCACATGTCCTCCGCTCAAATTAACTCGTACCTCCCTGTACAAATACTATACTCCTATTTCCCCATGTTAATCCACCACTAATCCTTTTGGGGTGCAGAGTAGCGTGCTACTCGCCGAAAAGCGCTTCAACGCCTCATCAGGGATAGTAAGTGCTATATAAATACAATTACAATGGTTACAAAGCAACCTGTAAATGACCGTTGTCTGACAAAGAGCAACATGGGTGCTCTGACAGTGTAATGTCTCATTTGAGCCCCAACATTTAACCGGGGAAGGGTAGATCCATTTTAACAAATCGTGAACTCGTGGAAAAGAAAGACGATGGTTTCACGAACAAAGCGGGTCTCCGGCCTTGCTAGTAAAACCCCAGATTACATTTTTTTGAGAGTTTAATTATTTAGTAAGCATCTTCGCTGCTGCATGGCCGGCGACAGTCCCTCATAAACAAGGGTGAGTTGTCAGTGACCGAGTCTGCCCAGAAGCCTCCTGTCACGTGAGGCACCTTAAACCAGTCCTGAAGTTTTGGCTATCAGCACTCTACATCGTGTGATTTTTAATGCACTGCTTACAATGTTGGGAGCCAAAGAAGTCCTCGAATGCGAATCAACAAGTCCATAATGTAGCGAGTCGTTGGTTAGAAGCAGGGCTGGGTTAAGTTGCCACCCGTGAGAGGAGGGGTGGGGGCAGAAGAGGGGCTTTGAGTGCAAAGGAGATTCCCCCCCCCTCCCCTCCCCCGTTCTGTACGTCGAGTGCCCGCCGGCATCCGAGAGACCAAAAAGTGGAGGGCTGGGAGAAGGAGTGACAGCGTGTACCCCGAGTTAAGGATGCTTAGTGGCTAAAGTGCGCAACACTGCTTTCTTCTGCAAATGGAGGTGGGGGGAGAGAGAGGAGGGGGGGGGGGGAGAGAAGGGCAAACTGCGCGGGGCACTACCAACAGGACGCACCTCTTCCAAGGAGGTAATATCCCTGGTGGGGTAGGGGAAGTAACCGCTGATCTGGCTGGCCAGTCCTCGAATTCGGAGCACTGACAACTTTGTCCCATAGACATTGAAACAGTACTACTCCACTGCAGAAGACCACAACACAAACGCCTAGGGCTGAAATACACCACTGCAGCGTCAAACATCTCAGAACATCCAAAGTCCACGCATATGACTTAGTTAACAGTTACACACAGTCCCGGAAGTGCATATGCTGCAATCGAAATCCCACTAAAAAGTTGACGCACACGACAATGAGATTCGAATGCCTTCTGGGATGAACTACAGTGAAGCCGGGCTGGACTCGTCACCACCGTGCAAGTCCCCAGGTTCCCCCCGTACGGCGCAGTTTACCTTTACCGTGGCGGCGTGCGTCCGACCCGCTTCTCTCTCTCCGGGCTACAGACAGTACCAGGAGCCCCCCTCGCCGTCCTGCAGGCAGCAGACAATCCACCAAACACCGCACAATCCCACAAGCACGTGTGTCCCACAGGCGGCCTCGAAGCGCTCCAAAACTGAAACACGCCGAGGGCAGGCAGTTCGCCGGCTCCAGGCTGAGGGCGAGCTGGGAGGCGGCAGCACGGCGTGTGTATGTACGGGTTCTCTCCTCCCATGTGCGGCTCAGCACTGAAGGCAGGCGCTTCCCTCCCCGCAGGAGCCTCTCTGGAAGGAGGAGGAGGCAGGGGCAGCACCGGCCCCCCTCGCCTCCTCCCCAGCCAGGCACTGAAGTGCACTGATTGCTTTGCAGAACAGCCTCCGTCAAACAGGCCTGTCACAAATCAGGACGCCTGACAGCCCGTGCCCGCTGTTGTGACTTCTTTAAGTTGTTACCTGGCTCTCATTTTGTTTTTTTAAATTGATGGCTTCAGGTAAGTTTGCTTCCCGCTTCTTCCCAGGCTGCCTGCCTGCACAGGGTTTTGCATCAGCTGGGCCCCCACGGACGCAGGTAACCCGAGCCCTGCCTAAAACGAAGAAGGCGAGAAATATGCTGGCTTGTAGGCACAGAATTCCTGCTGCTGATAAAAAGGCGCCCGCGATGAATGACAGAGTAAACAAGCCCTTGCAGGGCTTTCTCACATGCTTAAAAACTGCCCGAAGCGTGCGTTTTTAATCTACGTATCACAGATAATAGCGGGACAGCATTTTTTCAAAACCAGGGGACATATAATTTCGTAGCAAAATACTTAGGAGACTTCTCTTAAAATAGCAAGAGTTGATGAGTGTGCCATTGTAAGACGCTTTACGGTTTTCACAACTCCAGTTACGTATCCGTGGCGCTATTTGTTTTTCTCTTCTCCAAGAAGTCCCTGTTAGGTGCTTGTGTGTTTATCTAGCGTGTACACATCTGGGACATTTCTTCAAAAGCGCACAGCAGACAGAGATAACGAAAGTGACATTACCTAACTTTTGACCAGGTGATTTCACACAACATGATGTAACATGACTTTTGACTTCTAAGATATAACAGGAAGGGGTTTCGCACAACCTTTGACCCCTAGTGTCCATTTTTTGTAACTACTTGTTATTCAAAGCAGGCAGGTGTGACATGTTAATAAGAAGTGATTGATTACCGGCAAAACACTACCTACTACAATTAACAAAGATGTTCCTACTGATAAAAGGGACAGACCAGACTATAAAACCACAATCTACTAACCATGCTCAACAAACAAAGTAACCTCTTACTTGGCCACCCAAAAGTACCGCAACGCATCGTCAGGGGTACCAGCACCAAAGTATGATTTGCACTGCGATAGGTGCACAGGCAAAAAATATACCCTACTCTATAGGGAATTAGTCTGGAGCCTTCCTTTAATAGAAAATGCATTTTAGCCCCTTGAGAGCCCTCACCTTAACCCACATTTCTTTATTGTATTCCTCACTGTACTGAGGAAAGAATATATTTTCTTTACAAGAGAGGGAGTCTAATTTGGAGCAACTAGAATGGAGGAAGGCTACAGCCTCAGGGGCTATTAGTAGGACGGGGGTTAGAAATGTTTAAAGGAAGTGAACGTGGGAGGGGTTGATGCAATGGAGAAGAAGAAAAAAGAGGGAGTTCACCTCTTGAATTCACTCATTTTAGTTTTATATAAAATCCACATGGATTCACTTGTGTGCTAGCTCTCACCAAAGACAAATTCACCCAAGACAAAACCTTGAGCAGTTACACACGCAACAATTAAAACAACCTACTTAGAACCTATTTGTTTTATTTCTCCAGATGAGTAAACTGAAAAGGAAAGAGGCCGGTTCACTGAAGAAAGAGGGAGTTTTTCGCTCTATAATCGGAGAACCTCAGTTGAACACCATTTGTTAAGTGATGGACCATGTAATCTTGAATATATGACTCTTTCTCAAATGGCCAGTCTGCAGAATGCAGAAAAAGCACAGAAAACTGCCAAATTGGACAATGGGTTATGTTGAAGGGGGTGTAGAAACTGGGGCAGAAGATGACTGTAACCATCCTCGAGTGCTGTCAGTTATTTCGTATCTGCGTTTCGGACCATTTTTTTTTTCTTTTTTTTTTTTACAGAGTTTTATATAGCGCGAACTTGACCCGAAGGTATCGGGTATCAGAGCGCTTTACATAGCACCAGTTGCGTTACATGAGGACACATTCATTTTTTTTTGTTATTTTTTTTTTGTTGGGCACGGGGAGATTAAGTGATTTGCCCAGAATCACAGGATGTTCAGCGTCATTGCCGACACTCGAACCCGGTTCCCCAGATTCGAGGTCGACCGCCCTAGCCGTTAGGCCAACTCCTCTCCCATTGCCTAAAGTTTACAAAGAATAGCCCTTTCAGATCTAGCACCTGACTAATTTACCTTCTGACTTATCCTTTCTCTGTCCCCTGTGCATGTCCTATTGTTTGAACACAACTCAGACTAGACCTGTTCAACTAGTACTTCTTAGCCAGTGCTGGACTACATATTTCAGACTAAAGAGAGCATCTTTCACAGCACCACTGGACAGAGTCAGACTGGGAAAGAAAATAGACTGTGGAACCAAAATAAAAGTGGCCCCCATTAGTGAATAAGGTAACTTAAAATGTGGCTATTGTTTGCAAATTGTGGCAGTTTTTAACTTGTAAAAACAAGCTGTATAAGTGTTTTAGAAGGTATGGGAGAATGCATGGATTTGAGCTTGCTGCAGGCAATGTTTGTTATAATATCAAGGAAATAAGCAGTAAAAACCGGCCCATCCGACCATAAAACAGGACCACAAACAGACAAAACAAGCATTTGATTTGCAATAGGTCTCGCATTTACGCTGAAGTTTAAGCTATTGGCATTGTAAATGTCAATGCGTTTTATTTATGTTTTAAAAACCAAAACATAAATAAAAGGCATTGTCATTCACAATGCCAATAGCTCAAACTCGTATTGCATTGCAAATGGTAGGCATCATGGACAACGGGAGGGAGGGCGGGCGGGGGGGGGGAACTAGGCACGGTCAACGGGAGGGGGGGGGTAAAAAAAAGGCAGGACAACGGGAGGGAGGGCAGGGGGTGTTAAAGAAGGCACAGACAATGGGAGGGGGGTAAAGAAGGCACCAAAGTACCACGTGCCTGCAGTAAGAGAATCTTGACAAAGAAAATAGTGCTTAAAGAAAAATAACAGGTACTGTGTAACAACCGAAGTAAAAGGGCCCGTCGCCATGGGAGGTGACAAAGGAAGACGAGGCGGTACTAAGGAGGGACTAACAATCCTATTTACGAATCAGAAGCCAGCATTTAGGAAGGACAAAGACACAAGCCAATGGCAAATATGGGCGGAGAGTGGACGGGGCTTCTATTCCCTACTCCATTACAACAAGTCTCGGAGAGCAGCACATTCACGCGGACTCTAGACTCAACCTAAAAACGGCCCACGTACTGTCCTGTAAGACCAATGTTATGTCCGGGGGTTCTCTAGAGAGAATTGGTGTGACGACTTGTTATTCTCCTAGAAAGGCTGGACAACATCGGACTCAAGCAGCTAGCACAAAGCAGGAAACACTCTGGACCCCACATTCACATCTAGCAACAGAATCAAATACCACCACACCTCAGAACTCACCTGGTCGGACCACTCCATCGTACACTTTACCATCGCCGGACCTGCCTACTCCCCTCCCCCCCATGGACACAGTGCCCCCTCTCGCAACTGGTCAAAGGTCACCCAGCAACAATAGATCGACGCCCTCAGCACCACACAGCCCAAAGACAACACCAACGTTAATCAGGCAGTACAGAACTTCAATGACTGGATAACCAGCGCCGCTGACTGAGTCGTCCCCACCAGACCAGCCAAAACACACAGACCCTCCAAACAAGCCAGATGGTACACTCCAGAACTCCACACATAAAAACGCAGGTGCAAACAACTTGAAAGAAGATGGCACACCAGCAGAAATCTCACCGACAGAGCCACCTTCAGATCAGCCCTCAACGATTACCACAGACAGATCAAAGCTGCGAAAAAAGAGCCCCTAAGCCGCCGAATTGACACAAGGGCCATCCAAACCAAGGAATTCTTCACCATCATCAGAGAGTTCACGTGCCCGTCAGCCACTGAAAACGTTATCCCCGCATCACAGGAACTCTGCGATGTCCTCGCCGACCACTTCCACAACAAGATTGCAACCATCTATAAAAACTTCGACCCCTGACCCTCCAAACCCCTCAGCCACTGATTGACCACCACCGCCCACTCACTGCATGGGAACAACTCACCACACCGAACACTACCACTCAGATGAACACCATCAACTCTGGATCACCCACCAACCCCTGCCCCCGACTATTCAACCTCGGAAAAGACAAAATCAGCTTCCAACTCACCACCATCCTCAATGCCTCAATAACCACGGCCACCTTTTCCGACAAGTGGAAACACGCCCAGGTCAGACACTCCTCAAGAAACCCTCGGCTGACCCCAGTGAGCTACAGAACTACAGCCTCATCCCGCTACTCCCGTTCCCTGCCAAAGTCCTGGAGAAAGCCATCAACCCCCAACTCACCAAACACCTGGAGAAGTACAACCCCTCACAATCAGGCTTCAGAACCAACCACAGCACCGAGATAGGCCTGATCGCCGCAACAGACGACACCCGCACCCTACTGGACAGAGGAGAATCAGCCGTTCTGATCCTACTTGACCTCTCCGCAGCCTTCAGCACCGTCTCCCACCACACACTCATCGAACGATTACACCAGATCGGCATCACAGATGACGCACTCAGATGGATGGCATCCTTCCTCGCGGGACGCACCCAGAAAGTCCGACTACCCCCTTTCACATCGCAAGCCAAGCACAACATATGCAGCGTTCCCCAAAGCTCATCCCTCAGCCCAACAGTCTTCAACTTCTACATGCCTCCACTCGCAGACATCGTCAGATCGCATGACATCAACATCACCTCCTACGCCGATGACACCCAGCTTATCCTATCACTCTTAGCCGACCCCACCACAACGAAGGCTAACTTCCACAACGGCATGAACAGTGTCTCAGCCTGGATGAGGGAAAACTGTCTCAAGCTCAACACAGACAAGACGGAAGTCCTCATCTTCGGCAAACACACTGCCCTCTGGGAGGACTCATGGTGGCCTTCAGAACTCTGACCTACTCCCTCGCCAAAACACCACACCCGCAACCTCGGCATCATCCTTGACAGTGAACTATCCATGAAACACCAAGTAAACGCTGTCTCCTCAGCCTGCTTCCACATGCTCCACAAGATTTTCAAGTGGCTACCCATCAGCACCAGGAAGACAGTAACGCAGGCCCTCATCACCAGCCGACTAGACAACGGCAACTCACTCTATGCAGGCACCACCTCCAACCTCATGCACAGATCGATCCAGAACACAGCAGCCAGACTGATCCTCAACCTGCCCAAGAGAACCCACATCACCCGGCATCTGAAGGACCTCCACTGGCTTCCAGTTCAGAAGAGATGCCACTTCAAGCTCCTGGCCCACGCCTACAAAGCCCTCCACAACCAAGAACCTGCCTAAATGAACTACTGCCTGCACTTCCACCGACCACCCAGGAACCTCCGATCCACACACCTCATCCTCGCAGAGATCCCCCGCATACTCCACAGCCGCACCAGTGGATCGCTTTCTCCCACCTCACCGCCAAAGCTTGGAACACCCTCCACCTCTGCACGGCACCCTCACTCACCAATTTCAGGAAGGGGCTCAAGACCTGGCTATTCGAATGAGCCCGTCAGCAAGCACCGGGATACTCTTGCGGGTGACAAGCAGCGATATACAAATATTACTTGATTGATTCATTGATTGCTGGCTGGCAGCTCCCTCCTTGTCTCCAATGAATTTAACTCAATAAAGAATCCTTTACTACTGACCCTGTCCAGAGATAGTGCAGTCATTTCACTGGCGACGAGGAGAAAACGAACACTGTCAGGGAGGAGAGCACCCTTTCCTGGGGTCAGCAGCACCAGCTGCTGGGGTTTGAGCTTAATCGTTGAAGGTATACTGTTGACTGTGGTGGGTAATGTCAACCGGACAGTTAAGGAGGACCAGACCTTATTACAAGTGTAAGGCAATGGCACGTGTATCTGCAGGAACTCAAGAGGCTGATGTCAGCTGTGATCATGCACACACGCTGATCACGCTACATTTGTTACCTAGTGACTGACGGTGCATTGTTTTCTGCAGTGCAGCCGCAACCTGTGTCGTGCATAGCAGCGGCTATTTGTTTTGGAAACCAAGTTTGGCGGCGGTGCTAAATAGTGCGTTGGAGCAGGGATAGACAAACCAAAGTTTAAAGTGTACCTTTTATTAAAGCATTCTTTCTATGAAAGTATATACACATAGCTTTTCTAACTCCCTGGTAAAGGAACTCATTTGGAAATTCGAACTATAGCACTCTTTTCTGCACATTTAGAAACCTGATATTTTCTACTACTACATTCACACATGGTGCCTTGCCATGGATGAGATGATTGCGCTAAAATAGCATTTTTAAATTCTCTAGGGTAGCCTATCATTGGATGGGGGGATTGAAAAAATGCTTAAGTGGAAGCAGTGGGGGGAGACATTTTTACTGCTTCACGTAAGTTGGCCATGCTTAAGCATTGTTTGGGTGTAGAAAGGTGACACATATTATTAAAACATTTTCCATCTTTGCTAGAGAAGGATGATGATGAGTCGGAGTGGGATGCCTAAGACATAGCACTGTTTAAGTTAGATCAAAACTATGGGAAAACAAGGAATGAGGTGGTAGAACGGTTTATGTTTTAAAAAAAGACTCAAGTCCTAGATGAATCTGTAGACAATTTTGTAGCGGCATTGCGGTTGTTAGCATCCACTTGCAATTACATGAGTTTTTTGGATGACCTGCTTCAATATCAGCTGGTGCAAAGGGTGTATGACAAAAGAAATCAAGAAAAACCTTTGAATACCGAGAATTTAACACTACAGAAGGCAATAGACATTGCAAAAAGGGCAGAAAATACCGATGAATGACTGAAGGAGATGGCGGCTGGTGACT
Organism: Calotriton arnoldi; assembly: GCA_963921515.1. Classification (NCBI taxonomy): domain Eukaryota; kingdom Metazoa; phylum Chordata; class Amphibia; order Caudata; family Salamandridae; genus Calotriton; species Calotriton arnoldi. The sequence goes on from CAWUFW010002022.1 coordinate 1,414,845, forward strand.
CAAGAAGAGTAGAAAGCCTACAAGGTGTTGTTTGCAAAATGTCGATGGAAAAGAAGGAAACAACGTTTTTTAAAGGAAGAGCAGTCTACTGAATGGGAAAAATATTTTTTGTTTCAAGTGTGGTTTGAAGAGGCACGTTGCTACTGACTCTAGTTACCATGCTGTCGGTCAGGTGTGCAGGAAATGTAAAATGAGGGGGCATTTTCAAGGGTTTGTAAAGGGATGGAATAAGGGGTCTGTCAACATTTTAGATGAAGGAAGATCAAATGATATGCCTGAAGAATTTCTTTTACTGCTACAGATCGGGATCACCCCTTCTGTACCATCAGAATTGATGGGGTCAAGGTGCGTGTAATGGCCGATTCCGGTGCACGTTTCACATTGATTGGAGAAGAGTACCTTGGTAAGTTTCCTGATTGGATATTGAGTGTCCCAAACATTAAGTTGAAGGCTTATGGTAATAAGTCGGTTGATATGGTGGGTTATTTTGAAGGTTCACTGGAATGATTTGGTGGGCTATTTTGAAGGTTCACTGGAATTCCAGGGAGTCAAAACCACGACTAAGTTGTACATTGCCAAAGATGGTTCATGTCTTCTGGAGTGGCCACAGCAGAGAGACCTATTAATAAAGTTGGATCCCAACCACCCAGATCAGGTTCTGGGAGCACGGGCAGATGTGAACACAGTGTGGGAGGAAATAAAATTGGGTGTGCTTATGGGGTTTGTGCACAAAATTGTCTTGAAGGAAGGTGCGTGTCCTAAGCTGCATAAACCATGCACTGTGCCTATAGTCATGAGAGAACCTTTGCGGACGGAACTGCAAAGATTGTGCGAAGAGAACATTATTGAAGATATCAAAGCCTCCAAATGGTTGGCTCCAGTTGTTTTGGCAAGAAAGGGCAACTGAGATCTACGGTTATGTGTATATCTTCGTGATCTCAATAAGACCATTTGGGTGGATCATCATCCTCTGCCCAACATTGGTGATATGTTGTCGACGAACAAGGGAGCTAAGTTTTTCTGTACATTGGATTTGTCATCCGCATATCATCAGATCTCTTCACACCCAGATTCCAGGCCAGTTACATAATTTATTACACCGGAAGGGGCCTATCGGTTCAAACGCATACCATTCGGGCTGGCATCGGCTGCGGCGGTGTTTTAGAGGGCTATGCACCAGATTTTCAAGGAAGAAAAGAAATGTAACGTATTTCCAAGGTGATATTCTGGTGTTTGGAGAGAGTGGGGAGAAACACAACAGGGTATTGCATTCTGTGTTGGAAACTCAGCAGGAGCATGGGCTGACCAGCAGGTTGGACAAATGTAAAATTGGTGTGAGAGGGTTTGCGTACTTAGGTCACTAGTTGGACGAGTATGGAGTGGCGTGTAGCCTAAAGCTGGTGAAAGCTATTGAAAAGGCCCCATCGCCACAGAACAAAGAACAGTTGTGTTCATTTTTTGGGATCAACTGAATATTATTCCCGGTTTGTTCCAATGTTTGTGGATAGGACCAAATGCATGCGGAAGCTAATGGTGAAAAATGTCAAGTTTGAATGGAATGAAGAGTGTGAAAGTGAGTTTGTGCAACTGAAAAGAAGCATAACATTGGCCCTGGCTTTGAAACCTTTTGACACAAATGACAAAAGCATAATTTGGACAGATGCGAGCAGTGTGGGGTTGGGGGTGGTCTTAATGCAGTAGGGGATGGCAAAGGGGGTAACCACTGCTTACGCTTCACGACCTTTGAGAGGGGCAGAGTTGACATATTCCGAGATCGAGAGAGAGGGTCTGGCATGTCGGTGGGGTGTGAATTGCTTTAGGAAGTTTGTGTGGGGAACACACTTCGTGATTCACACTGATCATCGTCCACTAGTACATGTCTTCGCCTACAAAGGTACTTGCCAGGCCTCTTTTAGAATTACGAAATGGATCTTGAAAATGCTGAATTCTGCTACAGAATGGAATATATCGCATTCTGAGTGGGTCCAGGCAATGAAAGAGTACAGCACATTGCAAGAAGTCAAGGAATATATGGCAAATGGTTGGCCTGCTAAAGGAAACGCGTCTGATGGTGCAGAGTCTTTCTGTAATGTGAGTACAGATTTGTCTGTAGTGAGTGAGGTGATGCTAAGAGGAGAGCTTTTAAATGTACTAGAAGTGTTGAGGGGTCATATCTTGAGGTTGGCCCATGAGGGGCACACAGCATGAGTGCAACTAAGCATAGGGTGAGGATGGAGTATTGGTGGCCAGGTTTAGATAGAGATATGGAAAGAGCAATAAGAGAATGCGTGGCATGTGCTTGGAGTGATAAATCACACACAGACAGTAGAGAGTGATAACATGGATGCTCCGTGGAAGAAAACTGGTCTGGATATTTCTGGTCCCAATAAGGTTTTAGGCTCCTGTCGCAAGTATGCCATTGTAGTCACTGACTATTTTTCAAGGTGGCCATAAGTTAAATTTAATGATCATGTAACCAAGCAAGATGTGATCAAATTTCTGGAAGAGTTGTGAAAAAGTGAGAGAATAACTGAGAGCGTTGTGACTGACACTGGTGTACAGTTCGTTTCCCAAGAGATGAAGGAGTTTTTAAAAGCTAATGGTGTGGAGCAAATAAAATCGTCTGTATATTACCCCCTAGAGTAATGGTCTTATTGAGAGGTGGAATAGAACTCTCAAGGAGGGCTTGCAATTGGCGTTGAGTCAAGGTAACCAGTCTAGAAGTGTTGTGAGGAAATTGGTATGGGCGTATCGCACTATATATAACAGCGACACTGGGAATGTACCCTTTGAGGTCATGCATGGAAGAAAGTCTAGAGGGTTGATTTCCAAGTGAGTGGAAAAGAAGAAGAGGGGTGTGGATGATTCATTGGAGATGTCGACAGGCGTCCTGGAGAAATTTGTGTCAGGAGAGTGGGTGTATGTATGGAAGGGATGGTAAGAAAATATGGGGTTAGCAAGTTTATCCCTACACTGTGTTGTTGAGTAATGAGAATGTGTGGTGAAAGTTGCAGTCTGTTTGTTGAAGGATGTGGGTAATGAAAACCAGGGTGTTCAGTCTGAAGAAAGAGGGGTGCAAGGGAAATTTGGTTTGAGTCACGGGAGGACCAGGCAGGCACCTGTCTGGCATGGTGATTATGCGGTGGGTTCATTCTTAACATTCATGTGATAATGTAGTACCCTATTTTTATTTTCAGGAACAGTTTTATTATTTATTGTTTGTTATTGTTATGTTTCTATAAGGAGGGAGATGTGTTATGTCCTGGGGGTTCTCTAGAGTGCGTCAGTGTGACGCGTTGCCATTTTTTTGGAATGTCATGGCGAATTCTGAAAAGGAATGTAAATGAGAAGATTGTTGCCAGCTTGCTGGCTGGTCGCTCCCTCCATGTCTCCGATGAATTTAACCCCTTGAACGCGGCTGGAATTCCCCCGCTGTGCGGGCGAATTCCACGCGTGCGCAAATCGGACGGGCTCCGGCCGTCCGACGCACACGCCCACCGTGACGTCGGACGGCCGGGGGCCGTCCGACGCATGGAACGGGTTAACTCAATAAAGAATGCTATACTACTTACCCTATCCGGAGAGAGAGCAGTCAGTTCAACCAACCCATCGGGCACTGCCTGATTGCCTTATAGGGTAGTCCAACGCTGCCACTCCACAACAGAAAAATTATTTACACTAGATAATTTAATTTGTTCATATAATGTTTCTTTAACCACAGCGAGGACAGCAGAAATATGGAAAATATACCCAAGCACTGCCTTCTTAAAAGAGGTGAGGATGAAGCCAAAAATAGCGGCCTGGCTTACAAAACAGGGAAGTTACCTTTGCAATCAAGCCACCAATGAGCAATGTGGAAAGTATCTATTTTGATGAACATTAGTCAATTGGTGCGCAGACTCTGGAAATCCAGTTGCTCATCTGCCAGCAGCGTTTAAACCATTGTTTAAATGGCCTGAAAAACGACTCCAATCTCAGGCCTCTATTTTTTTTAAACTAGAAACATTTATGTGATCTGGTGGCTTTTGCCAAAAATGTTGATTAGTGTAAATCCCTGCATTGTTCCCAAAACATCGGAGAGCAACTGTATGAGAGTCTTATCATGGTGCAGTTTGGAGGTCAAATTGTTCTCCATGTTTCTGAGAGGCAATTGTTTTGACGTTTTAATATCTACTGAGGAGCTGCCGAATTAAGTTATGTATTTTATTACATAATCGCATCTATCAGGACTCTCATGTTTAGGTGAGGGAGTCACAGGAAACATTCCGCAATATAAATCGAATCCTTTTTTAGGATGAGCTTACCAGACAGCCTATGCGCTGTCTGTTGTGAGGTATATTGTGGATTACCAACAAATTAGAGGGGCTTGGAGTCATCCCATTGTTTAACACTGATTGGCTTTTCTTGTCTCTCTCATTTGACTGATTCTTATTTGTGTCCAAGCTTCTCATTCTTGTGTTTGTCCCTCCCATGGAACATTGCCTCTTTACAATCTCTTTGATTGGTTGGCATCACTGCTTCCACAGCTTGCTTTTCAAGTGCTACTTTTTTCTTTTGTGTGAAGCACTCCATTAGAGAGTGTGTGTGTTTTTGAGCCTTCTTGCTCGTGTACACCTATCGCCACCTGCACTCCATGTGGCTCGCTTCTGTCAGACTGCTTCTCCCTGCTCCCTCCCTTTTGTGATGCCCGTATGCTTGATTGCTTCGCCCATCACATCCACCCATCCGCACCTGCCATGTTGCTTTCCCTCAATCCTGAAGTTATATTGCATCTCTTCCTGTGTTGCTTCGGTGTTCCCACCCTCATCCTCACCCATGTTGCTTTGCCGTTCCCCCACCCTACCCTGTGCTGCTTCTGCTCCTTCTGCCCACCTGCTTTAAAGAAAAAAACTAATTTTGTGCATTTAATTTTCTTTTTAGTTAATGATCCTACTGGGATTAGTAACTAGAAAGAAAAAAAAGCACTTGTGTCGTTTTACAGATGCACATGTGTGGTGTATGTGCCTACAAAATGGCACAGGTGGCCGCACACATCGAGGCATTCATTTTTTTCAATTTTTTACATTAGCCATGCTGCTCAGCATCTAAGATGCTGTGCAGAGTGGCTAAAAACCATTGGCAAAGCCAATAGGTCACAAATATGAGACCTATTGGCTATGCCAATGCTTGTTTATACTGGTAACAGCAAGGCAGAAATAACACTATCAAATACTCCACCAAACAATGTCACTTGTGGTATCCCTTAAGGCTCAACTCTCTTTCCTCTGCTATTCATCATATATATGTGACCCTTAGTGGAAGCCGACTTCCACCAAACTCAATTTCAAATGTACATGCATGATGTTGAGTGTCACCTCTATCTGGAGACCAGCCCAGAACATTGGAAAGAGGTCACAATATGCTCCAGGCACATTTATGGATGCTGGAGATCAACTTTGTCTGAGCTGGACCGTGGCAGAGATTCAGCCAACAGGCCATACAATCACCAAGACCATTCCTTGATAAAGGCATTCAGAACTGGGAGCAGCACCTACATCTCTACATAAATATAATCTCAGCATCTACTTTGACTCAGACCTCTCCTTTATGCAGCAGATCAGAGCAGTCATGAAGACCACCAACCTCCATATCATTTTGCTGCAAAAGGGTCCTCTCACTGTAGCAGTTGAACGCTAGCATCTACTCAGAACAGACGACTTGTTCTTGGGGGCGGGGTGTGGTGGTAGTCGACAGACACGACTTGCTCACCTCCGTCGACCCCAAAATCAGTGCCCCCCACTAGCTACACCACTGCAGTAGTGATGTGCACTTACCCTATTCTCAACAGCAGGGAATGGAGTATGACCACTGTTATCGTCATTCAGTGCTGAAAAGTTGCCTAACCCTCCATACTGGCCTGGAAAAGAAATACTGGAAATGCTTTAGTCCCATATTGCAAAGGGGACAGCAAAAGGTCAGTTGTCAAAATGTCAACTGTTTGTTTGTGCCCCACATGCTTGTGGTTGGGCTGTGGCAGCCTTGTTCCCAGCATCAGTCTGTGGTCTAGCAAAACTTTGCCCCACTGAGACCTCAAACTGCACGGTATGGTCAGTGCATTCATTTGCAAGTACGCCGTGTTAGTGCGGTCTGCGCTGCTGTCACAAATAAAGCCCTCTGTGTCTCAGAGTTTCTCAACAATGCGGCTTGTGAGTCAGACAGCTTACTGAGAGGCTTTCTTCTGGAAGTGAAAAACAATATCCGTGAGCAGCGCGATCACGCGTTTAAAAAAAAATAACAGAAACAACAGGAGGGCAGCAAATACATTATTGTTTCCAAAGTGGGCCAAAACCATCTCTGGTTTCTTCTGCTTGCTGTCCTTCAGTATCCATCAGTGTGTGTAGAAAGCAGACGCCTTGAATCCTCTGTCACATGCAGCGAAAGCTATGCATCAACACCCTAGTCTTTTTAGGTCTCGCCTAGCGATGCAGCGCGAAGCGCTGTCGCTAGCGAGATGTATTGTTACCCGCTTGCTTCGGAAGGGAGACAGGAGATGTGCACGCGCAGGCACACGCAGGACGGACTGCAATTATGAACGCGCCCGTGAACGTGAACACGCACAGACACGCGATGTGCACATCTCCTGTCCCCCTTCCGTCCTCGCCAGCCGCAAAACATGAGGCTGCCCCGCTCCTTCTCCGTGCAGCTTCACCAGGAGCCTAGTGTCCCAAAGACCGGAGGAGCCCCAGGCCGGTGCCAGCCTTGCCTCTTGAACCCCAGGTAACGCTCGCGGCTGTGTACGTGCTGGTGCCTCTTGCTGTCATGCTGGCTGCGAAGCGCGATCGCACTCCGTTGTCCATGCATTTTCGCACCACCCTCCCCCCGCCTGCACTCCGTTGTCCGTGGATTTATGCACCCCCCGCCCGCACTCCGCTGTCTGTGAATTTTCGCACCCCCCCTCCCGCACTCTGTGGATTTTCGCACCCCCTCACCCCGCCCGCACTCCGCTGTCCGTGCATTGTGGTTTCTTGGTGCGTGTCCTTTCAGTGTTGGTGTTTTTTTTTTTTAAATGTATTTATTTTAAGCCAGGTTGTACAGTAGCGCGATGCTTGTTTTAAATATCTTCGATCCATAGAATAACCTCATCTGGACTCCCCGCCCAGCCGAGCCTGCAGATAGCCCCCCTCCCCCACCTAAGTGCTCAAGGGGAAAGTCATGATTCCTGTCCTCTGCTACGTCGCATTCTGACATCCCCCCAAGCGACCCACAGTCTCTTGCGGCTGCTTGGAGCAACAGGCATCCGTGCAGGCTCTTTGGGCTGGAAGAGATCAGCTCTCCATTGCTGAACCTTGTGTGCGTCACTTTGCAGTAGCAGCAACAACAACACAAAGCCGATTTGAAAGCAGAAGTTACTGACAGGGTGGCTCGTTTGCAGTGCATCGATTTTTCACTCCACGTAGTGATGTTCGTGTTTTATTATAATGGCAAACTTTATTCAAGTGATACGGTGGGTCTCGGAGGTCGGTGCTGTTCAGGGCATCAACTGCAGAGGCGCTACTTTAGTGGCAAAGCAGTTGCAAAAATATAGGCCAGAACTTGTGCCTGCAGTGGAATAAACAAAGCCACTCGAACTGTTAGACTGACATATGCTACAGGCTTGAAGCTCAGATGCCTAAAGCGCCTTAGGACAGATAAATATCATTTTTTGTAAGTTGTCTTTTTACTCACACACGCACTTCCATACACACACACATACTAATATTATGGGTCAGATGAGCTTTTTGTAGGTGCTTCTCACTCGTGGTGGAGGTCTCCACACAGTAGACGACTTTACTCCTGCTGGGATCGCTTCGTGAATTCCTGGCATGTATAAACAAGCATTTGCAATGCAATAGTCTCGCATTTACGCTGAAGTTTGAGCTATTGACATTGCAAATAACAATGCCTTTTATTTTTGTTTTTAAAACATAAATAAAAGGCATTGTCATTTACAATGCCAATAGCTTAAACTCGCGTAAATGCGAGACCTATTGCATTGCAAATGCTTGTTTTGTTGTTTGTTGTGGTAGGAGGGTACAGGAGCCGCGTTGACCAATCATGACGCTTTTACTCCCCTTCCAGCCTCCTTGTGTGTCCTCTATATAAAATGTACCCACCTGTAAAGAAAGAGTATGTGAAGGACAGTAGTACGTGTTCTCCCTTTAGAACTTTCCATTGCCTCGTGGCATTTAAAGGAAATTAATGACAGAAGTCTCATTTAATGTGTTTATGTGGTTCTGTGCACCACGTGGGGCAGATTGGTTTGGGAGCATTGAAGGCTTCTAATGCAGAGTAGTGTTGCAAAATCAACTACCACCACAGGAAGTAAAGCCGGATAAGGTTTAATGAGGGGTAAATTGTACAGCATAGTGTTTACGAGGTGTAATGGTGCACTATGGGCATTATCTAGCAATGATACATAAACATTCTTTATGTTATGCACGGCTTCCAAAGGAAGCCTCTATCGTTTACACCACATTCTAAATCTGGTAACTCACTGCTATGACGTAGAAGCAGTTAGTAACAGAACTTGTTGGCCACTGTTGCTACGTCATAAAGGACTTCCAGTGCAGGCTGACTGGGCCCTCTGAGAGGTTGTCAGTGCAGGGAAGTTTTTTTTCTCACATTTTGATCAGTGAGGAAAAGCCATGTTATGCATGGCTCTCCATTACTCCTCTGCCCCTGCATAGCAGCTGAAAGCAAGAGCAGATGATTTTTGGGGCCATACATAACATAACATTATTGATGGGTAAAAAGTGAATTACGGAGTTCTCAGTGACAACATACACAACTCGAGCTTTGCTCTCGTTGACTACTTGATGTCACTCAGAACCCCTGGATGTAAAACATTTCCGTAATTCACTGTAACCCATCTATAATTCTACTTCCATAGTAAGCGTCTATTACTTACACCAGATTCTAAATCTGGTAACTCACTGCTGTGATGTGGCAACAGTTTATAACAAACCTCGTTGCTCCTCTGCTCCTGCTTAGTGATACTATAGATAACTCAAGCTTCACTCTCGTTATCTCGTTATTTATATGATGTCACTCGGAACCCCTCGGTGAAAAAACATGCCCGTAACTCACTGTTGGCCATCCGTAATTCTATATATAATATATAGTGTTTCCTACCACACTTGTGTCATCTCAAAGTGTTGTGAATAGCTACTATTATCCAGGTACTCCATTTACTGACCTTGGAAGGATGGAAGGCTGAGTCATCCTTGCCAGTATTCAAACTCCTGACCTGCTGATCACTGTATGTTTCACTCTGTCACTTGTACATTAGTGACAGCTGTATTTTATTGTGCTTGTGCTTTACACACAATACCTTCTCTGTAAGGGTGAGAAAAAAGTGCATTACAATGCTTACCTCCCTACAAATGGAACCTCCCCAAATATGAGCCTCCCCAGTGTAGTCAGAGATATGAATGGAGAAGGGACTCCCCGATGAGCTCCCTGGGAGCGCCTCCCCTCAGGGCCTCCTTGTTAAACCGCAATGTGCCTATCAGGTGAAACGCTGTGGCGGCAGCAAGGGCATGTTTGAGTCACTCCTTTGTCAGCATATTAAAAGCTTTCCTTTTTTTCTTGAAAGAATAAGAGAAGATTATGTATATTATGCATCAGAAATCCACAGCCCAAGGCTCAAAGACGTCATAGGCTATGTCTAGACGTTTTAGGTTTGGCCTAAATACAACTTTATCTGTCCCACCAACCTTAATAAACAAATATTGACAATGCCAGTAGGTCTGGCCTTGGCAAGTAGGAGGGGTGGTTATTTATTTTCTTAATCGCAAGAATATGAAACAGATATAACAACAAGAAAAAAAGCCATAATATACATCAGCGGGAAATATGATTCATATTGCCGCAAAGAAAAGCTACTGTTGGCTTTGAATTACTGGAATCTGAAGACATAAGTTAAAAACGCAAGGATGATTAAAAAAAAAAAAGAAGTGAACGTTAAATGCCTACTGGCCCATCAGCCCTGGCACAGGATGCACTTATTTTTAGGTTGATCCAAACCTGCCTTCAGGCAAAATGCCGTCAGTCACAATGCAAGAGATCGCAATTGCTGAAGTGGACTGACCCCTTACTCCATGCTGTCTGCTGTGATGGGCAGAAGCAAAATGTAAATGACAGTCGAATAGATAATTGATGAACTTTGCTGACCAAAAGCTCCTCTACATATGCATGTATTTTTTTATTTATGATTTTATTTATTACGCTTATTTGTTTATTGCGCTGGATTTTCAAAAGAAAAAGCTAAGCAGGAGGACTTCTTTTCCCATCACAGATCTGCACAGAGCGATATCAGTGGATTTCACATCATCCATTTCCTCAGTAAGTGACATCTCTAGTTTGCCTCCAAAACCATCTTTAAAAGAAAAAGCCAAGCAATAGGACTAATTTTCCCATCACCCATCTACACAGTGATATCACTGGATTTCCCATCATCCATCTGCACAGGAAGTGACATTGCTGGATTCCTCATCATCCATCTGCATAGGATTGGACATCACTGGTTTCCCACCCACAGCACCATGTGCTCCTCCCCCCATCCAAAACCTATGTTCTGGCAGCTGCATTGTGGATGCACAGCGTGCTCACTGCGGGTGCACCAAAGGCAAGCTCACCTGCACTTGAATCGTGTCCTGCACCAGAAACCCTGATTCTCCCTCTACCCATCGCTACCCTGCCACATTCCACCATGCTCTCAACCCCAGACACCACTCACTGCACTAGTGCCACATCACACCACACAACATGGAAGGAGCATTCAATGGCCTCCTGCAGGTTACCACGCACTTACCACTGCACCCACCATTCCTGCACCAACATCAGCCAGCACCCCACTTGTTCACACTCACACAAACCAGCCATCCACTCCTGCTCACACAGACCAAACACCACCCACACAACACTCGTATTCATGCTTCTCAACAACAGAGCGCTCACCAAACACACCACAGAGATATGGGACCTTCTGCACGACAATGCTCTGTACCTGCTCTTTCTCACAGAAACATGGCTAAACCCAACTTCTGCACCAGACATCGCTACAGCCGTCCTCGCCGGCTACAAGTTCACCAGGAAAGGCCGTCAGCACTAGCTCAGAGGCGTAGTCACCATCCTATTCAAAAATGCCATCAGCTACACCACATACACAGTCACCCCTACCTGCTTCACTGAATACCTCATATTCAAGTTACACATCACAGCCAATTTCTCCCTGAGCGTAATACTCATATACAGACCAGCAAGACTCCACACCAATTTCGCCAGCAACATCACTGACTTCACCACACCCCTGATCATCAAAGCCAGAACACTCATCCTCCTCAGAGACCTTAACTTTCACTTAGAAGACCACACTGACACAAACTCTATGGCCCTTTTAGTAAACCTTGGAATCCTTGGCCACACCCAGTATGCTACCAAACACACACACCACCGGAGACCTATTGTATGCAATTTAAATCTTAATAAGCAACATCACAGTCAACAAGCCACCAAGTATGAACTGGACAGACTACAGCCTAGTCAGTTTCAGTATACCCATCCCACATCACCACAGACCTACCACCACTGGAACCACTTGCCACAGCTGGTAAAGCATCACAGAAGAAGAGTGGGCTTCTGCCCTCTCTGCACAATGGCCTGGGCACACAACTAACTTGACAAATGCCATTAAGACCCACTACATGCACCAACACTCTGGCTTCCCTCAAGAGCAACCCACCGGCAAGAGATCAACCACAGGCCAGATGGTACACAGAGGAACTCATGCTGACAAAACCCCACTGCAAGCAACTGGAGCAAAAAAGGGGAACAAGTCAAGACACCACAGATAAAGAGACCTTCAAATCAGCCCTAAGACGCTACCACCAGCAGATACAGAACACCAAGCATACAGCTCTTGCAGATCGAATTGACACTGGCACTAACAGCAGCAAGGGAATTTTCACCATCATCCACAATTTCACCGTGCCTCCTGCCGCCTCCAGCAATATCACCCCATCACAAGACTTTTGTAACAAGCTCTCAGAATTCTTCTGTAACGAAACCACCTCAATATACAGCAACTTTTACCCTTAACCGTATCCCATCACCGTTGCAACTCAACTTCTCATCCCAGCTGAAGAATGAACTCTGACCTCAGGGCATGCCATTACCACAGTTGAAATCTCTGCTACCATGAAGACCATCCACACGGGGCCGCATCTGACCCTTGCCTCACCACTCCTCACTAAAGGACTCCTACCGATCAGTGAAGCACTAACACTCATCCTCAACACCTACATAGACACAGCCACATTCCAGATACCTGGAAACATGCCATCACCATACCCCTGCAGAAGAAACCATCTGCTGACCCAGCCACGTTTTCCAACTACAGGCCCATTTCCATCCTACCATACCAAGCAAAGGTCTTAGAGAAATAATCAACCAACCCCTCATCAACCACCTCACCAACCACCAGCTTCTCGATGCTACGCAGTCCAGATTCAGGTCCAACCACAGTATGGAAACAGAACTTTTTTCCGCCACAGATAACATTCGCATGATCGTTGACAGAGGAGACACAGCAGCCCTCAATCTCTTGGATCTCTCTGCAGCATTTGACACGGTCTCATACACCATCCTCATCAAGCGTCTGCACAAGATTGGCATCCTAGGACCTGCTCTCCACTGGATCTGCTCCTTCTTAATGGATAACACACAAGCTGTCAGCCTGGCACCTTACTCCTTGGAAGCCCACAAATTAATTCGTGGAGTGCCTCAAGGTTCTTCGCTCAGCCCCACCCTCTTCAATGCATACATGATCCCTCTGACCAATGTCATCTGCACATACAATATCTACATCCTCTCCTATGCCAACAAGGAAAATACCCCAACACAAGAAACAAGGTCACAGCCTGCATGACCGAAGTTGCTAACTGGATGAAAGCCAATTGTCTCAAGCTCAACACTGACAAGACAGAAGTAGTGATCTTCGGCAAGACACCTCAAAAGGGAACTCCAAGTGGCGGTCAACCAAACTCAGACCCACGCCAGCCCCCATGCCAGGAACCTTAGAACAATCATCAACAGCAAACTGGACATGACCGCACAAGTCAAAACCATCACTGCATCCTGCTTCCACACGCTGAGGATGCTAAGGAAGATCTTCAAATGGCTCCCGTGCAACACTAGAAGACTACACACCATCCAGAACCCTAACTTTACTACTCCTAAACTGAGAAAAATCCTAACTTTAAGACTTTCGGTATTCACAGAAGGCATTTAGGAGTCCTAAAGTTAGGACTACTAACTTCTGTGAATACCGAAATGAGTAAGTTCATTCTGTGAATACCAAAATGAGTAAGTGTATTCTGTGAATACCAAAAAGTACTAACTTTACGTTTTTGACGTAAGTTAGTTCTGTGAATCAGGCCCTAGGTGCTCAGCCTCCATAGAACAATCTATCAAGCGGTTTGCCCTACCTGGAGTTATGTGATTCGGTTCGTATGGTCAGTTTCCTTCAAGCAGAGTATGCGTATCTCCCATATTAGGAATATTTTGTCCTAAATGTAGCTATTTCTGAGGCAATGGGCAGTGGTTATTCTCCTGTTTATTTAATTGGTGGCTACTGTATCCACTCTTCCATATTTCTGATGCAAAGTGCTTATTTGCTTTGTGAAAACTGTAGTATGACACACTGTTAAAATGAACTGGTGGGCCTTCTGCTGGGCAGCCATAGTTACAGTTTGTGTTAGACTGCACACACGTCTAGGTGGTTTCTAAACAAGAAGATTCATTAGATTTGAAAATTATACAGCTCCTTATATAGCGCTTACTACCCCTGATGAGGCGCCGAAGCACTTTTTGGCGAGTAGCACACTACTCCGGAACCCAAAGTGGTAAATTAGTATAGGGAAATATAAAATGAATTGGAGCAGTGGACATGTGAGTCTGTTAGTTTGTTTGAAAAGGATAGAGGAGGGACAGAAGAGAGAAGGGTCTAGAAAGTGTTTATTTGGCGATCATAGCAATAGGAGGAGGTTTGGGATGAGTAAAGGAGAGATGGAGGGGGAAGATAAAAGATAAATTAGTACATGGAAAGTATATATGTATAAGGAAGGTAATATATCTAGATTTGAGTTGTATTTAATAAACTCAGACTTTAAAGTGTTGTTTTACTTTAAGCTAATTTATTTGTTTTTATATATATTTTTATTTTTTTCCCTTTTAATAATTCAATAGTGAAGCAACTGTAGATAAATAGTTCTGATAAAAATGTTACATATTTATGCAGTGACCTACATACAAGTTAAACATTAAATAATATACCCAAAGGTAATATGTACGTTTGTTAAGCAGACCTAACAAATATCTATATATTTATAAACATAATTATTATACACATTTATACAAAGGAATACACATATCTAGATACATACATATAATCCAAATAAATGCTTATATACACAGGGATATGCCGTTTATTTATGTTTGAGTATGGTGGTTATGTGGGAAAAGCCAATATTTGAGTAGTCTTCTGAAGATAAGATAGTTATCCATAGATCTTATATTTGGGGTAAAGAGTTTCATAGTTTGTCTGCTTGAACAGAGAAGGATGTGCCACCTATTGTTTTATTCTTGTATGGTGTGATTTTGAGGCGAGGTACCAATCTAGAGCAGAGGTTCCTTTGTTGAATGTATTTGTTGATTTTATTCCTGATGAAGAGAGGCCCTGTTCCTTTGTATCCCCTTGTGGATGATACAAAGCAGCTTAAATGTTGATCTTCTGTCAACCGGTAACCAATGCAGGGCCTTCAAGGCTGGGTAGATGTGGGCTTGTGGCTTTACATGTAGAAGTAGTCTGGCAGCAGAGTTCTGAATCCGTTGTAGCCTTTTCATAGTTGTTAATGGTGATCCGTGGTAGAGGCTATTGGCATAATCAAGTTTAGACAATACAAGAAAGAGAGTAGCCTGGACCTTGAGTGGAAATCCCAGATGGGAGAAGATGCGTCGCAGAGTTTGTATAGTAATGAAGCTTGATCTTGCTAGTTTGTCCACTTGGGCATTCATTGATAGCTTGGAGTCCATGGTAATTCTGAGGTTTCTTAATTCCTTAGATGCTTAAGGCAGTGTTCCCAGATTGTCAGGCCAGGTAGGTAGTGGGTCATAATTTTCCCAATTGCCACATGTGAGTATTTCTGTTTTGGAAGCATTTAATTTGAGATGGTTCCATGTCACACACTGATCAATGGCTCTGAGGCAACTAAACATTTGCGAGTTTCCAATGTCTTTGGGGCTTTCCAGTTTAAGGAGTATTTGTCTGTCATCTACATAGTTAAAGCATGTGAGGAGAAATTAATTGATCAGTGCCAGTAATGACTTCATGTAGATGTTGAAAAGCATTAGTGAGATGATAGAGACTTTAGGGACCCCTGCTTTTGTGAAGTATGGTTTGGATGAGAAAGAAAGCTAGAGTGTACAAAGCCATGACCTGAGTTTCTTTCTGAAAAGAGTCCATTTGTCACAATTCTTTGGGGAGCCTATTCCAGGCCTGAGGTCCCAGAAATGAGAAGCATCTGCCCCCTAATTTGGTAAGGCGGACCCTAGGAATTGCAGCCAAGTGGCCACCGGGCGAGCACAAAGTTCTCCCAGGTAAGTAATGGGTGACAAGAAGACTGGACCAGTGTGCTTTATTGCTCTGTGCATTAGGATAAGGATCTTAAATGTGATTCGCTTGTTCACAGGGAGCCAATGCAGGTTTCTCAAATGCGATGGGACATGTGCGTGGTAAGGTAAATTAAGCACGCAGCGAGCAGCCACATTTTCAACTGTCTGCAGTTTTTTCATCAAGTATAGTGGGAGACCTGCATAAAGGGCATTAGCATAGTCAAGCCTGGACAGAATGAATGTCAGTACCACTGTTATTCTCACAGGTACAGAGAAAAGATGCAAAACAAATTTAGCTGAGCCCAAGCGACCAAAGCACATGCCTACCACTGTATTGATTTTATTATGCATGGTCATCTAATTATTGAACTTGACTCCCAAGTTTTCTACCCAGTCCACTTGCAGGTTGGGCAGAAAAGCCTTGTCCGGTCAGTGAGCCTGCAGGTTGAAACTGAAATTGTGACCAAAGCTAAGAACCTCCGTCTTATCGGTGTTACAGATGAGCGTGTTCGTTTCCGTCCAAAGAAAAACAGCCGAAATATAGGGTTTAATTCCATTCGAGGTAATTAACTTACCTTTCTTGAAGGAGATGACCAGTTGAGTGTTGTCTGCATAGGATATTATCTTGTCCCCAAAGGATTCAACCAGTGCCGCCAATGGGGTCATGTAGATGTTAAACATCGTGGGGCTAAGGGCTGAACCCTGAGGCACTCCAGCAGGGACAGATCTGTTACCCGATGATAAAGGGGGCAGCCTGACTTCCTGGCCTCTATCTGTCAGAAAGGATGTTAGCCACTTCAGCGCAATGTCTCTGATGCCTATGTCAAGAAGGCGAGCAAGCAGCCTGGGAAGAGGGACCATGTCAAAAGCAGCTGACAAGTCTAACAATACCAAGACTGCCTTCATGCCTGCATCCACAGTGCTTTTTATCTGTTCAGAGACTTCCAAGAGAACGGACTCAGAGCTGTGTTTTGGCCTAAACCCTGAATAACTGGGGTGAAGTATTCCATTAGATTCTATATAATTGGACACCTGCTGATTAACACATTTCTCCACACGTTTTGATGGAGCTGGCAGGAGGGAAACAGGCCTGTAATTCCCCTAGAAGGAACACAAAACAGGTGGGGAAGCAAAGTACAACAGCAGTAACTCAGAAAAGGACCATCACAAGGATTAAAGAACAGAAAAAAGAATCCGAAGATGGCCACCACGCACGTCGACCTCCAGGATACCGTCTGACGTCACACAGGGGACGTACCTGGCACCAAATGGTGGTCGACAGCGACCCCAAAAAAAAAAAAAAAGACAATTCTGGACCCAACCACTAGATGGCGCAATGATGCACATCATGTGAATCCAGAAAACTCTTCAAGCTGCAAAACTACTCCTACTGGTAAGTAACCATTTCGTTCACATCAATTACCCCATTTAAATCCCCACCTATAAGTACTGGGCCTACCATCATGTTTGCCATACGAGTCGATATGTCAGCCATATAGGCCAATTGGTCTTTATTGGGGGCATACACACATCCCAGAGTAACCTCCCTTCCATACAGTCTCCCCAATAGAAAGACATACCTGCCCTCTTTATCTATAACAGATCGTGTAAGTTCAAAAGGCACTCCCGCTCGAATCCAAATTAGGGCCCCTCGGGCGTAGGCCGAGAAAGACGTGGCATACACTTGCCCCCTCCATCGTCTACGTAGCCTCTCCACCTCCTTTTGAAGCAAATGAGTCTCCTGCAGAAAGGCTACCTGAACCCCTGCCTTTTAAGATGATTATGAATACTATGGCGCTTAGACATGGATCCCAACCCCCTAATATACCACGTAAGAAATTTCAGCGTCTGGTGTTGCGTGGCCATTTACCAATTAAGTGCCTCCCCCCTCACCCCCAGCCAAAAATGTAACACAGCACCCACATCATAGACAAGACAGGTCTTATGCAAAAAAGAAACCAAAGCAAAACGAGTAAAGGGCAAAAAGAAGTAACAGATCCCAACGTGGACCAACTCCCCATCCCCAGAGCAGCATGGCAACGGCCACCCACCCAAACCCTCCGCATCTTATACAGTCAGTCGAGGCCCAAACCACCTATGGTATGGTCCTACAAGGGGGGGGTCGTGACCTAGGCAAGAGTCTTAAGTGTTTGGGTAGTATACCAGGGGGACGTGCCGAGCACCGACCGTCTCTTCAATCAAACCTGAACCGTATTACCATATTGTTCTCTGAGCCTGTCTGTCTCCTAGGAGATTCTGAACAGGAAGCAGCTCCCCAGCCCCCACACCTAAGACCAGCAAGCCTAGGACTGGGGATTGGCTATTCAGCTACCAGGCAACTCTGAGCCCTCCCCTCACACCTGCCCATGCCCCTTAAGGCTTTGCTGGGTGCACCCCAAATCATTCTCCTCCATCTTGTGAGTTGCAGCCTACCTGTGCCCCAGATTGCAGTGAGCAGAGTCCAGGAAGTGGTAAGGAGGCAGACTAGTGCTGTCTTTCCCCCCCCCCCCCAAAAGTGTTTAAAAAAACGATTTTCCCTTTCTGTGATTACTGTCTTTGCCTGTGGATGTTACAGTTAAAATTTTTAGTTTTAACCTGCCTGTGATTGCATATTTTATCACCTGTTTTGTGTTTAAACTTGTGGTTTTCCTGCCCATGATTGCTTCCATTTAACGTGTTGAATTGTGGGATTTGCAGTCCAAATTCTGTAGTTTTTCCCTCTCATTCCCGGTGACTATTAAGTTTTCCCTCCAAATTTCTCCTTTGCTCTGTGCTAAGACCTGTATGTTAAACAGTGCACTCCCAGCCACCATTTTGTGTTAACAAGCCAGTGAAACCAGCCCTCCCTGCCTCCCCCCCTACCCCCCAGCAACAGGGATATTCTACATCAGAGGGTGCTTCTGTGAGCTGCTTAAACTGTGTTTAATAGGGACTGTGCACTTGGTTTTTTGACCAGGAGAGGGAGTAAAGTTTTATTCAAACAGTAGTGTTAGATTTCAAGTTTGTGAGGCCTTTACCTGCAGAAGTCCAAAGAGTGGATTGAGCCTGTCTGTCTCCTAGGAGATTCTGAACAGGAGAAGCAGCTTCCAACACCCTGGCCAGCAAACCTTGTCTGAGGTTGCTGGGACCTTATATAGTCTGCTAGTAGTTGGTACATGTATACACTGATTGGTGGTTGTATCTGATGTTTCTATTGGATTGGGTTAGTGTCCTCATTGGTTGGGTATTTGAGTGTTCTTATTGGTTTCTGGGTCTGTGATTCAATCAATGTAGGGTTGGGGCTAGGGCTAGGGTTATGATTTCTATTGGAAGTAGGGACTAGGGCTTCCTGTGTTATTGGTTGTTGGGACTAGGGTGGAACTAGGGCTAGGGTTAGGCTTTTAATTGGAAGTAGCAATTAGGGCTTCTGGTGTGATTTGTTGCTGGACTAGGTGTGGGACTAAGAGTAGGGTTAGGCTTTTTATTGGAAGTAGGGAGTAGGGCTTCCTGTCCCATTGGTTGCTAGGACTTGGGTTGGGACTACTGGTAGGGCTAGGGCCTCTATTGGATGTAGAGATCAGGGTTTTTGAACTGATTGGGTGCTTGGACTAGGGCTAAGATTGGCTGTAAGGTCCTGGTCTCCTATTGGTTCTAGATTTTTAGGGCTAGTGTTGTGATTGGATAGTGTTAGGGCTAGGGTTCCCATTGGCTGACGGGGTCACCTGATTACTAGGGCTATAAAAGGCCAGGCTTAGGGCGTCTCAGCCCGGGCGTCTCAGCTAAGGGCGGAGAGGACATGGGCAGTTGCCTGTTTGAGCCTGTTAAGGGCGGAGAGGACAAGGGCAGTTGCCTGTTTGAGCCTGTTCGAAACAGGTCGGGACCAGGGCCAGGAATGCTGCCCTTTTTACCATTCATTAATAACCACCCTATGTATTTGTCCCACTGTACATAAGCATTGATTTTCACTATAGATATGTGCCTATCTTTGTGTATTGCTTTGTATAAACATGTACAATAATTATGTTGTTATAAAAACAAAAGAAGAAAAAAAAATCTTCTTTGGTCTACATGTACTTGCTTCCCATTGGGCATCTATGTACCTCCATGTACTTGGATCTGTGTGTCTGTTACTTTTCTCCTGAAAAAGCATATCCAAGGCACTACCCTATTTCTCATCCGCTACCTCTATCAATATCTTTAATCTGCATATACTTACCTCCTTTATGCATCTATATACTTTCAATGTACTTATGGATCTATATATTTATCATTTTCTTCTAATTTAGCATTTCCAATGCACTACCCTATTTCTCAGCCTATACTTCCCTCAATATATCTTCTAGCCCAACTTTCTGACTCATCTCAAACTTCTTTCTACTACTCTTTCCAATTCACTACCCTATCTCACCCTATACATCTATCATTATATCCTCTACAACCACTCTCTCATTTATCCCAAACGCCATACCACTACTATGTTCCCCAAAATAACCCTTTCTTGACTCTCTCCTACTCTACCCCTCCTTGCATCTTCTGACACCTCCTTTACTGTACCGATCCCCCAAAACAAACCTTTCTAAACTCGTCCCTCTGACTCTTTCCCCTCCAAAAACCCTTTTTACTCATCCAAAAGCCTCCTCCTACTGCTATGACCTAAAAAAAGAAATCCATCACTCTTCTATCCCTCCACTATCCTTTTCAATCAAAATAACAGACTAGCACCGTCACTCCTCCAGAATCGACTATATATTGATGGATAGATCCACTTTGGGTGGCCTGGAGGGAATTTCAGTTTTGCCAAGCCATCTTTCAGATCATGCCCCAGTGCAGTTTTCACTTCAAAGTAAAGGGCGCTCGATGCAGACAAGATGGACGCTCAATAGGGCAATGCTTCAGAATCCCGAAATTATTCAGGCCGTAAAGCAGTCCACGTTAGAATTTTTCTCTTTGAATATGGGCTCCACAACAATGGATTTTATCTGGGATGCCTATAAGGCAAATTTGAGAGGGAGGTTCCATGGTCTTATATGTTCTAAGAACAGAGCTGAGGCTAGGGCCCTAAAACTAATTGAGGAAAAAAATAGCCAAGTTAGAGAGTGAGAGGAACAGATTAAGTCATGGGGACCAAGGGCATTTGCGACAAGTTATGAGTGACCTAGAAGATGCAAGACAGGATTACAGGGGGAAATTAGATATAAAATGCAGGGCACAATGGCATACTAGGAATATGCAAAATTTTGAATATGGGGAGAAAGCAGGTGCCTTACTGGCCTGGAAAGCAAGAACTAATCGATCTAAGAATAATATTACCGAACTGATAGTTAACAGCAAAGGGGAGAAATCGAGGAGCTTTGAAGACATGCAAACTTGTTTGCTCTCTCTCTTTCGGATCTCTATAAAGAAGATTTAGCTCCATCTCCAAATATTATACAAACATGGTTGAGGACTAAATCTCTGCCTTCTTTGTCAGAGGAGAGTCGTAAAAATTTGGAGGCCCCCATTACAGTAGAGGAGATAGCTGAGCAAATCAAAAAATGTAGGAATAAAAAGGCTGCAGGTATGGACTCGCTTCCGAATGAAGTGTACAAACTGTTAGTAGAGGAGTTGTCCCCGGTACTAGGTACCATTTTTAATTCAGTGTACTGCCCCACAGGTAAAGTCCCGGAGTCTTGGAAGGAGGCTACAATTGTCCTGATTCTAAAACCAGGCAAGGATCCGCTAAAGGCCGATTCATATCGTCCAATCTCCCTGCTGAATGCCGATTACAAGATCTTTATGGGTATTTTAGCAGGGAGATTGGCGAAATTGATTCCAGGCTTGATCCATATTGATCAGAAGGGCTTTGTCCCTGGAAGATACATCCAGAGACAGACTCAATTATTAATAGGAAATATCGACTTGGCCATTGAAAGATCTGATCCTTTGGCCATAGTTGCCTTGGATGCGGCCAAGGCCTTTGATAGGGTTTGCTGGGTGTACCTTTGGGAAGTACTAGACGTAATGGGATTCGGCCCGATTTTTACTCAAACCCTGAGACATTGTTATCAGGGAGCCTCTGCCCGGATTCTGTTGAACGGTCTCCTGACCCCTAGTTTTAACATCCAGAGGGGGACCCGGCAGGGTTGCCCGATTTCGCCTCTCCTGTTTAACATTTATATTGAACCGTTAGCTCAAGCCATTAGATTAGATGATTCGATCTATCCCTTTAAGTCTCAGCATTATAGCTGTAAGTTAGCGTTGTATGCTGATGACTTAATATTGTACACCAACGATCCTGTGGTGGTTATTCCCCGGGTGGAGGAGCTTTTGGAGAGGTTTGGGACTCTGTCAGGTTATCTAGTAAATACATCAAAGACTGAGGTGATGTGCTGGAACTTAGATCAATGGAAAGGCACAACTAGCAACGAGTTAAGATACTTAGGTATCATCATTGTTAAAGATTTGGAAAAATTCCCCAGATTAATCTGAACAGAATAACCAAAGAAATAGACCGCCTCTTTGCTAGATGGAGGAACCTCCCCTTAACTATTTATGGGAAAGTTAATTTAGTAAAGATGGTTATTCTTCCCAAGCTTTCGTATTTGTTCTCCACAATACCCTTGGTCTTCCCATATAAGTGCATCAGTAAGGTGCAGAGTAAGATCGGGAGTTTCATCTGGGGAGACAAGGGTGTGAGAATGTCATGGAAGAAATTGAGACGTAGATTAAAAAAAGGGGGGCTGGCTCTTCCTGATATAAACTGGTACGCAGCAGCATTTCAATTTAAGGAAGTTCGGATGCTGCTAGGGAAACCGGATGAGTCGGCGTGGGGAATGCTGTTGGGAGAAATGGTAAGAATGGAGGGAGGAGGAGGAGGTGAGGCGTTTTATATAAGTTCGGGGCCCCAAAATACTTCAAGAGAGTACGTCTGAAGGTCCTCAAGGCAGCTTTGGAAATATGGTACAAAGTCAGAATTAGATGGGGGATAGGATACTATTCCCATCTAGCACCTATTTGGGGCTCCCCTGGAACTCCCTGTTGTCTTAGAGATAGCCTCGCGGTACCCATTAAGAGTGCGGGCATAAACATCTGGTCTGACCTGCTGGATTCAGGGGGGATACATTCATGGGAACTATTGAGGGCTAGGATTGGTACAGGGTTTTCCAGATTTAAATATTTACAACTGGTATCCTGGTTTGATGCAGAAAAAGGCGAAACAAGAGGGAACTGGGACATAGAGAGTTTGTGCCACTCCACACACCCAATAAAGAAGGAGATATCAGTGTGGTACAATTATTTGTTAGAAGCGGAAGATCAGGAGATCCCATCCCCTACCCTAGTTTGGAATCAAACCCCTCTTGAACCATGTATAGACGCCCTGTTTGAGCCATCACTGAAAGTACTATATAAATTTATTAAACCTGCAAGCTTAAAGAAGAACCACTTTTTTGTTATACATAGGCTTTATTATACCCCAGCCAAGATAGCTAAATTTGCCCCGTCCCCAGCACCAAAATGTCCTAGATGTTTGTTGCCAACTGCCAATGACCTTCATATCTTCTTTGAGTGTCCTGAGTTAAAGAATTTTTGGAAGGGGATCGGTGACATTTTACAAGACATTTTTAAAGCTAATATTGATGTAAATTTGGCACTAGTCCTCTTTGGGGACGATGGACTATTCTGTCAGACTGCACCGCAGATCCAGCGTGGGCTACTTCTATATATGATTATACTCGCACGGCGAGAGATATGTAAAAGGTGGAAGGATTCCCTTCCCCCAAAAAGTGAAGAATGGCTTAAAGCCGCATTTGCTATGGCTCGCTTGGATCATGAAGGAGAAGGGGATAGCTCGATAAACATCTGGCTACCTCTTACGAGATGGGGACGTAATTTGAAATTAATATAGTTCGTCCTATGATTACACCAAGTCCCAAAACGAGCAGGACTGGTCAGGCGACCTAAGCTAGTGCGGTAAGCCGGAGGGCCCACAGACTGAAATATCGGCTTCATAAGACCCGTATAAGCTTATTGGTGAAATGAGGACAAAAAAAAAAAAAAAAAAATAACAGACTAGCATGTTCACTTCTCTAATTCCATATTCCACTATACTAATTCACCACTAATCCTTTATGGGTTCCAGAGTAGCGTGCTACTCGCCAACAAAGCGCTTCAACACCCCATCAGGGGTAACAGGCGCTATATGAATGCAAACCTTTCTTTCCCTTCTATCCCTCCACTATCCTTCTCACTCCAAATAACTGACTAATATCCACCACTCAAATTACTTTCATATTTCACCATACTAATTCACCACTAATCCTTTATGGGTTTCCGGAGTAGCGTGCTACTCGCCAAAAAAAGCGATTCAACACCCCATCAGGGGTTAGAAGCACTATATAAATACAAACCTTCTTTCCTCTTCTATCCTTCTGCTATCCTTCCAAATCCAAATAACTGACTAACATATCCACCACTTAAAATTTACTTGCATGTTTCACTATATTAATTTAACACTAATCCTCTATGGGTCCCGGAGTAGCATGCTACTCGCCGAAAAAGCGCTTTGACGCCTCGTCAGGGGTAGTAAGCGCTATACAAATGCAATTACAATACAATACAATACAATAATTACTTGCAACATTGGGATCAGAATTAGGCTTTGTTAATAGTGGCAGAACTTTGGCCTGTTTCCAGCAAGGGGGGACAATGCCAGATGCTAAAGACCTATTAAGTATAGAATTCATACCAGGATTAATGGCATCCACACCAAGAGGTAGGAGAAAATCTTTTTACAATTTAAAAATTTCTTAGAGATTTATTTTCTGCCCTGTTGATCTTCTCTTCATAAAAATCCCTTTTAGTGGAATTGATAATGGCATTACACGCCATTTTATACTTGGCTCTGTCTTCAGAATTATAGTTTTTTTACCAGGCTCTTTCAGCCTTTTTACATATTTTCTTCTGCTGTTTCAGTGAATCATCAAACCAGGGGCTTGAGATCTTCGATCTACCTGGTATTCGATTTGGGAGGGGGGTCTAATTTCTCCACTGTGGGACGTATCCAGTAGCCCATCGCCTGAGCATCTGGCTCAATAGACTCTGTACAACCTAATAAGTTTGCATTATTTTTTTCAAGAGTACTCAGCAGGCTCTTCTGAGTTATCCTGAAGAGAGGTCTAACTAAGGGCCGAGCAGGGAAATGGTCCCGACTTCAGAAAAGGGATGAGTGCCGACTGAAATGGATCAAGTAGTGGTCAGGCCAAGGTAGACGGGGGGGGTTAAATATGCTTAGACTTATATTAGAAAAAATTAAATCTATAATATAGCATCCAGTGTGAGTAGATTTATCAACACATTGCGAGAGACCTAAGGAGGACATAGTATCCTTAAGGCTGATTATGTCTTTGTCCAAGGGGGAGTCCCAATGTACATTGAAATCGCCTAAGACGATGGACTGTGAGTAATGCAGAAGTGTATACGAGACTGCCTTGTAGAGGGAGTTCAAAAAGGGGCCCGCTGGCCCAGGTGGTCACGATGCTGCCAACGGACTGCTGGGCATTAAATGACAGGCAGAAGCCTAATGCTTCTACCTCCAATAGATCAGCTACCTGGAAAGTAGAACATGTATAGGTGTGCTTATAAATAATGGCAATGCCTCCTCCTCTCCCTATAGCGCGAGCAAGGTTCTGCATCTTATATCTGGGTGGGATAGCCATTTCTATAGTAGGTTTAGATGAGGCTAACAACAAGTTTCCGTGATAAATAGCACATCAGGCGTCTCATCACAGAGTAGGTCGTGAACATAGACTGCATGTCTTTGGAGGGACAGCGCATTAATAAGGAGACCTACGACGGGTTCGGGTGGCTCTGGCAAGAATCCCAGCCAATGCATGTTGTAATCTTTAAAATCGCAGAGAGAACACGTGGGAGAGTTGGCTGCCTGAAGAGGGTCCAATTTATTGAGGCACGAATTAGGAGTATTCAGGTCTAGTAGATCAGCTTTAGAATATGTCATACTAACCCCATTGTCTCTCAATAAATGGGCAGCATAGCTGGCGCTGGTCACTTTCGGGACGCTGACGGGCGCAGACGGGCTTGCCTTAGGCGTGCCAGTGCCTCGCCCGCTGAATGCATCCGCTGTGCGTCCTCCCTTTGCACATACTAAATAGTGAGAGGAGCAAGGGAACTAAGTGCTGCCCCGTCCACTACCAAAACACTGGAGCAGGGAAGAGATAGCATCATGGGGCTAGCCCTCTGAATGGAAACTTGTAGAAATCAACGCCCTCCTCAAGAAGCCCACAGCCGACCGGAATCAACTGAGCAACTTCCGACCCATCTCACTGCTTCCAAATCCAGCCAAAGTGATTGAGAAGGCTATCAACAAGCAACTCACAACCCACCTTGAACATCACCATCTTCTAGACAGCATTCACTCAGGATTCAGATGAACTACAGCACCGAAACAGCAGCCCTCGTCCTGTTCGATCTCTCTGCGGCCTTCAGCACTGTCTCCCATAACACCCTCATCTAAGGACTCCATGAGATTGACATGCAATGATCCGCTCTCAAATGGATCTGTTCATTCCTCACGGGTAGAACCCAAAGGGTCAGGCTCCCACTCTTCACATCAGAGACTAAGAAATTGATATGCGAAGTCCCACAGGTATCGTCCCTTAGCCCCAAACTTTTTAACAAATATATGACACTGCTCGCCAACATCATCTGATCACAAGACATCAATGTCATCTCCCACGCCAATGACAGCAACTCATTCATTCTCTGACAGACAAAACAACCACTGCCAGAACCAACTTCACCAACTGAATGACCATGGTAGCAGTCTGGATGCGAACCAACTGCCTGAACCTCAACTCCGATAAGTTGGAAATACTGGTCTTCGGCAACAAGACCTCCCCATGGGACTCCACCTGGTGGCCATCGGAGCTAAGACCCACAGACGACGCAAGAAATATAGGGATAATTCTAGATGACAAGCTCAACATGACGACTCAAGTCAACGCAGTGTGTACCTCCTGCTTCCACATCCTATGCATGTTGCGAAAAATCTTCAAATGGTTGCCTAAGAACACCAAACGGACCGTCACACAAGCACTCATTACCAGCAGGCTGGACTACAGCAACACTATCTATGCAGGAATCTCCAAACAATTCCTACGCATACTCCAGACCACCCAGAACACCGCTGCAAGACTCATATTTGACCTCCCACCCTGCACCCACATCACACCACACCTCTGGAAGCTTCACAGGCTCCCCAGTCACAAACACAGCCAATTCAAACTTCGCACGCACACATACAAAACCCTACACAACACAAGATCAGAATACCTGAGCAGCTGCATACACTTTAACCAACCCACCAGACACCTAAGCTCTGCCTCACTCTCACTTGCACACATTACTTGCATCCGCAAAACTGGAGGTCGCTCATTCTCCTACATTGCACCCAAGAGATGGAATGACTTCCCTCAACACATCAGAGCCTCCTCCTCACTTTTTGAGTTCCACAAGAATCTGAAGACCTGGCTCTTCATATCAGCACCTTGGGGACCACAAACCTACACACCTGCTCAAGCACCTGGATACACTCTCTGGTATTTAGTGCGCAGTATAAATCAATATAACTTAATATAACCAATTTTGATGATTAGTGGCAGCATTTGAGTGGGTGTGAGGGGGTGTCAATATGAATATTCAAGTAACGCATCGACGGTAGACTGGAGAGAAATATTAGGGTCATTAACTGGGAGAAAAATCAACCAGGGTATTGAGTGGGTGATAGACTTGGGGGTTCTGAAGCTCTGATCCTCAAAGCTTTGACAGGACAGAACAAAGATATCAGAGATAAGACATTTACAAATAGGGGAGATCTTAAATTGTGAGACAGTTAGTGTATTTTGTGAAGTCCTTGTGCAAGTGTGCCAATTATGGAGCCTTATTGGTTGATATATTTGGTAAGAGTTGAGTAGTGCTATACGTAGTTGGACTAGAGGGAATGTGGCTGTCTATTTTTAGTTGGGTTCCATTTTTGTTGCTGGGTTATTTGGTGTGGTGCCAATAGGTGCAAGATTGAAAGAGATGTGTTTGTTTGGCAGCTGTATGGTGCATGGATGGTGTAGGAAAGTGCCCCTTTTTTTACATGGTCACCCCCACTTTTTTTTCTTGGCAATTTTGAAAGAAAGTCAAAGTCAATAGTGTAACCATAAGCGCATTAGGGAGTTTCTTCATTTAACCCAGATGTTGGTGCATATGGACAATTTTACTAGCACATAATTTATGTATCCAATGACAAGAGCATCTTTTGGTGGCTGGAAAATTGATGGGCATAAGCAGGAAGAACACTAAAGAGCGATATTAATAGGTAATTACTTCATTCCTCATCATCTCTGAAGCCACACTTCTCATTGGCTGCAGACACTTCTTTGTCAACTGTTGTGGTGCTCAGATGGCTGTAGAAAGCTAACATAGCATGATTACTCCTCGCCTTTTAGTCACAGACCATCAAACCGTATTATTGGGCACGTACCTGCATCCTGGTGGCCTAATTGTAGGAAGGGACACAGGTCACACTGTGACCTTTGCTGTGGCTATGATAACATGGTTTGCTTGCCTTTGAAATTCACCGGTGGATGATGTTGGCAAAGAGGACATGGCTTGTCAGTACCAATGTAGGGCATTTCCTCATTGCCACCGTTTACGGCCTACTCATGAAGCAACACTTCATGCAAGTATTTTCTGAGGAAATGGTGCAAGCCACTGAAAGTAAATATATCTTACTTTTATCAAGAATGCCGTGTATGAATACAAGAGGCAGTTTCCGATGTCTGAGACACTATACAGTGAAACAAGATTGCTTATAATTTTGATGTAACAACTCACTATGAGAGCATATTCAGCTATAGGTTCACTTCTGGAAAACAAAAGTTACCATTAAAAGAATTTATCATGGTTAAAGGGCACAGGACAAATAAGCGTTTTTTCCAGGATGCATATTAAGCTAATTAAAATACCTCATGAATAATACGTTAAGGGATGAGTCAAGAAACAGAATCAAACCTTGAATTTTAAGCAGTAGAAAAGCAAAGCATATACTATTTTTCAGGAAAAAAATGGCGTTCGTTTAAAACCACACTTAGCTCACTTGAAAATATATGTTTTCTTTGTTAAGTAAATGTATTTACAATTAGTTGCACTAGAGAATGTGGTTGTGGATTTTAGTATGCTGAGCTACAGTGTTTAAGAAATAATGGTGCACAAAATCATATCTTTTGTGGTACATAGTTATTTGTGTAACACTACTGGAACAAGTAATTCAGTTAAGAGTTGAAATAGCAATGAAAACAGTGAGAGGAAACATCAACATTTTGAAACCGAAAACACCTGTATGAAATCATCCAATAGATTGCTGATGGTAAAGCAATTAACTTCTACAAAACCCGCCACAAGTTATTTGTATGCGCGTGTCCTCTACATCCATAGTCGAAGTGACTACTCACCCATGGCTTCCTTAGTGGTCGCAACCATACACTATGATCTATCAGACTGACCTATAATAATTCTTTCATTGACACTTTGCGTTTTTGCTAAAGATGACATAGTCTTCCTATGGGACCTTTACCATCAACTTTACTGTCATTCACTAACAAAAGTATACAAGCGTATAAGAGCGTATAAGAACGTATGAGAATATCTTTCAGGGCCTCTCAAGTGCAGTCTATGAAATATGTTTAGAGAATATGAAACTAAGGAAAACAATTTATATTTAAATGTTTATTTATAAATCCATGACTTTATACTCTTTAAGTCTGCAATGGAGCAGACTTGTACGCCCTATACTGAGCCCCCCTTCATTTACCCTTAATATGGAGGTGTGTGGCTGATCTGGGACATCAGAACATTTACTTAAATGTTCATGATTTAGAAGTACATGCTCATGCCATACAGCTAATATTGTGAATTTTACAATTTAAAAAAACTGGACAGTACTAAATAAACACAAAATACACAATTGTGGTTGGTAAATGTCAATTAAATTGTCTTCCCCTTTAAAAATAACGTATGAACTCTTTTGCAGTCTCATGGGAGCCTGCAGAACTCGGTCACCACTGCAAATGATTTGGCTCTTGAAATAATATCAGGTCATTGGTCATTCGTAGGGAAGAATTCAGAATCTTCAACTGCAGGAGTGGAAAATACTGAAAAAAGGTCTGACTTGTTCCAGTCAGCTGAGTGCACTGCAGCGCATGGGGTGCCTCAGGTTGATCCAAGGTTCCGGAGGGAGAACTCCTGTACTTTCAAAAAATGTATAGTTCACTGCACTCGACCCCAAGGTGTAGCAAAGTATCATGTTCATTCTGAAAACTAAAACTGGGCTTCTTGTGGAATCCAGCCCTGAAACCACAGCCATGAAGAAACTGCTGGGGATGAACACAATGGGATGAAGTAACGTAGTATTATTATTTTCAAAGACTTACACATATGAATATGAGCATATTGGTAACTACATCCCCCTGCCTCATTTGAAGTGTTCTCTCTGTGTATTGCTGCAATTCCCAGGGGCAGAAAGCCTGACATTTACACATTCTTGGGAGCCAGAGAGATTAATTGGGTTATTGATGAGCTGGAACTACGAACCAGAATCGTAATGAAAATTATAAATCCGCACCCGCAGATCAATAGCCTCACATGTGTGCAGATTTACAACTTTCTGGACTTCACAAAAGTTTCCACGAGTATGCCTGGGAGCCTGCAACAGTCGAAGATTTCCAGGCACACTCTTTGCACACTTTTGTGCATTCCAATTTTTCGCACAAGCAGATACACGTGTTTTTTCTCATGCAAAAATCTGCTGAGCAAATGGTCCTGCTGACATTTTTTTTTTCTCCATGGTAAAAATATTTTTACCTTTCCAGGTACCACTTACCCTACACTCGCGCCAGATTTTAGCAGTTTTGCAATCCTTTTCCACCTTGAAAGGGACTTTTTATCCTGCCCTCAGCAGGGTTAAATTGAAAACGGGCTGGAGTGGACTTTGTGAATCACCACAAATAGGCACGCTGGTGGGTGTGAACAAACTCACAGGACAATTCGAGACCTTATACGAAAAATGTCATGCAAGTAAGTCCTTTTAAGAGTACATAGCCAGCTTGTGGGAATTTTAATAAAAAGGGGTTGTTTAGTAAAATCGAAGGCTGTAGGCAAGTGCAAGACTAACTTGCACACAAATAAATAGCTTTGTGAATTGGGCCCCGGAGTTTACTTCACTAGTCATCTCATAATCCACTCTGTACTCACAGCCAAACATCTGACTTAGACATCAACCACAAGGTATGTGTTAAGGACTTCAAGTTTTCACCCTAAACTCCATGAGCATAAGGTTCAGCTGACCTAGCAGGTGCTTGACTTGGTGTCTCTGGCACCTTCGCTTAGTAGGCTCCAAAACAGCACAAACACTCAGTCTGGTCCACTAAGTGGGTGATTCATGTCCAGGTCCTACAGCTATTAATGGGGCATTCTCAAAAACTTTCTGTAGCCAATCCATTGTTTAGTATGTTGAGAATTATAATTTGGCAAGCTGTATTACCACTGATGAAACTGATCCTAACTAAGGCCAAACTGAACTTAAGACCATGAGCATCCCCAAAAATTAATCCATCCTTCAAGAGCTGAAGGAGCTCCTATGTAATTCGATGTGTACATTGGACAAATACCGACATGAAACACAGAGGAAGCTTCTTCAAGATCATCAAAGATAGGACGTCAAAACAATCTTCATAGCCAAAAAATCACACAAGACCATTTGGATCAATGTACCTAAAAATTGTTCGGCAACTCTTTCCAAAATGGCAGACATCAACATAAACTACTTGTATTTCCATGGAGGATGTACTTTATGTTGTCATTACAGGGATGTTCGTGTTTTTTCGACTGACAAACTTAATCCAAACAAAACAGATATATCAAAGCCAGCTTTATCAGTCCCTCTGAAAATCAATTCCTCACATGCAGTACTGTTTATAAATCTTCCTACTATCGTCGTGGTGTGTCCCATATGCTGTGCAATGTTTTTTAATCAAAAACTGCAGAACGATTTTTCAGTTTGGTCATGATAAACCTCCCACCCAACCCGAACATTAAAGTTGGAAATCGCCCACTTGTTTCTTTGAATTCTCCATGACTCTTTCCCAATAGTCAGTAACAAATGCATTTAAGTATACCTCAGATGAAATAACCAAAAAGATCCCATGAGTTTGAATTTTATTGTGAAATAGGATGTTGCTCCTGACAACACTCAGAACTTCCCAGCATGTCTTTGTACAGTTGTGCATAAACACATCCAGGTATTTCGAGACCTGTTCAAGGTTTGAGAAAGTATTCTGCATTCCTCATCCCATCAGAAAGCACAGTGTGATGGTTCACACACCAAACAGAATTGAATGAGACACCACAACAGGCAGTAGCCTGTGCCCATTGTCTTTCAGCAATGCACACTACTCCATCATCCTAATACTGGAATATGGAAGATTACAAGTTACAGGCAATAGCTTATCTGACCTACGAACACATCTTTGAAAGTTGGACTCACCCATAGAATTCTGGGGGAGTAGAAATTACTGTATCTACCCAGTGGGAGGCTTGCCTGGGTTAGAATTTTCTTTATTTCTATGGTGTACTATCCTCTGGAGGTATGAAATAATGAAACAACTCACATTCATATATGTCAATAGTACCAGTGTCAAAAATGTCTGCGATCATTTCCACACCCAATCATACCTCAAGAATTTGTTGTCCTCAATCAGTGGAATAGTTCATAGGGTCAAAAACTCAGAAGATGTATCTACAAGAAGAAAGTCACTCCAGGATGCTTATTCACTAAATTCTGTGCTCAAGTTTTAACAATTTCATTACCCTTTCTCTGCTTCTAAATAAGTCATTAATCCCACCACTAAAAACGGACACAGTACTCCAATCACTCTTACTTAACAGATCCACATTTACACCCTTTACTCACTGAGGGGCTATTCAGTAAAAATGGTGCATATGTTTTTGGGAGGTTCTATTGAAAATCTATACAAATGGACTTCGGAAAAATCTGAACTAAAAAGCATGTTCACACAACTACATGGCTTAATCTGAAAATATAGCCAAAACTGTATATTGGTCCTAGTACTGACACCATGTTATATGCATGATGACATTAGCAGCAAAGATACATTTATTTATGAAGGAGTTTATCAGGTGCTACGTGTCTCCTTTCAGTTTTTTCATAGCTCTGACAGAAAAGGAGAAATACAACACTAGTGTTACAAGGGGGAGCTTAAATCAAATTGAGTAGAATCAATAACTTGGTTTGATATTCAATAGTCGTTGATTACAGCCCCTGTCTTGGTAAGTTCATTTAAATGCAGATTTGAATAGGTGGGTTTTCAAACAATTCCTGGACCACTAGAAATTGGGTTCAAATCTCAAATTGGGGATTGAAGCATTCCAAATTATCAGCCCTTAATCTGCTTGGATCTGCCTTGATGTGTCTTCCACTTGAAGGTTTTTTACTTAATCAGGTGGGTGGATATCGAGCAAAGGCTTCCGAGTGGGATGCACTAAAGTGTCTATTTCTGCAGGTAAGTGCAGCCTTTGCCCCAATGTGCTTTTCTGAAAGTGCAGATGACTTTAACTTTAATCCTGGCATCTACTCGAAGTCAATGAAGGGATTTATGAACAGGTTAGATGTGGTCTTGCTTACGGAGGCTGAAGCACATTCTGGCTTCCGGCTCTGTTGGACCCGCCAGTATCCTCACCATTAGTAGGCTTTCTCTGGAGCGCCACCTGCTGGGGAGTGTACTCATCCAAACTACAAGCTGGGTTCTGAACAAGGGTACTTCTGCCCTACTTGGGCTTCAGAAATATCCAGAAACAGACCCTCCAATCCACCTGATGAGTAAGCGCTGACCAAGCGTTTGCAGTTTTCCACCTGCCTGGAGCAGCCCATCAACCACTTCCCTCCTACTCCAGTCACCAGGTCTACCTCACCAGTCACTGCTGTCATTCCCCTCCAGGTACCCTACATCCTCAATCTGTCATTCCAGTGCCACCCTTCATCAGCCTAGGCTCTAGACCAAGGCCTCAGTCATTGTGTTTGGTCTCTCATCTGCGTGGAGCGAGAGAGAACATTTGTAGTCATCCTTTGAAGATGCCACCTTGCATCGTCCAGCTATGCGGAAGAGAGTTCTCGCTTATCTGTAGAGATCAGCCCTGTATAAGAAGTCAAGAAACGTTTTTCTGACTTTTATGCTCTCGTGCCAGAGAAGGACAGAGGTCGTTCCAGGTTCTGACTTTTGAAGGGCTGCCTCTCGGACAATTTCCTATACATATGCTCATCAGAATATGCTGCAGGAGGAAGGTGGCCAAGAATCTGGCTTTGGTTTGGGGGGGAGTTATCTATGGTCATCGGAAGTTTGGTCTTCATAGACTTAACAAGGGGGTTTAATTAATACAAATCCCATTTTTATAAATACCTACAGTTAAGGCATGCACTGGGAGACCACAGGGAGGTCCTGGAGAATGTGCTGGATTAAAGTCCATAAAAGGCAAAACTATGGAAACCTTGGATTGAAATATTACTTCTCAGATCTACCTCTTTCTCATAAATAACAGTCCCAATAGGCAGGCGGATATAAAAGCTGCTTGGGAAGTGGATATTGGTCCGGTGCATGACAGTGACTGGCGGGGAAGTAAAACTGGGTGTCTGCAAGACTGCACTCTCGACTAACCTCCGATTTATCCAATGCAAGTATATGCAAGAGTTTATTGTATACCACTCCGTCTTTGGAAGATGGAGAAGATCCCTCCTCCCCCCACGATTCTTTAGGTGTGTTACTGAGAGAAGGGACATCTTTCACGTGACATGATCCTGCCCACTGGTCCAGAAATATAGGTCTACTATATTGTTGACCCCTTCTAAGGTGCTACAGATGCCTATCACTTTATCCCTCGCTCTGGCGCTGTTGGGAATGGTGGGGGAGGCGGGCTTCCTGCTTTGTGCTCAGACATTCATTGGTTTGGGCTTCCTATTAGCCAAAGACTGGACAGCTCCCACGGCCTCGCCAGTTCGCGCATGTCTCAAGGGCACGCACAGGTGTGTGATTATGGAGAAGTCGATATACCTAACACGAGGTTCCCCACGTGAAAGGGCGAAAGCTGGGAATTCCACTTCGTCTTATGTATGTTATCTGTATGACAGGTATGTTGGAAATTAACCAGTACTACATTGTCATAGAAATGTTTGTTCAATTATCTGCGCTATTGAGAACGGAAAAGGGCCTTGTGTAACATCGTGTCACTGCTGTTATATTATTAATGTGAAATACCGATAGAGATATCCAAATAAAAAAAGATTGCTGTTTGGGCATTTAAATTCACGATGTGTAAAACCGCATTACATGCCCGGCTATCACTGAATTAGTAAATGTCTTTAGGGATCCATTCCAAAACTGGAATTTTTTTAGGATCGACCTCAAAGTGGTTCAGTTTTGCACAACAATTTCGAGTATAAAGCTTCTCTTGTTATATAGCTGTATATTCATTCATCTCATCGGGAAAAACCTAATAATAAAAAACGTCACTACAAACAAATGGGCCATCTACAAAGAAATATAGTCACCGTTGACGAACTATGCTGCCCTCTGGTGCATTTAAAGACTAAATACACTAGTATCGTGTAAATGGAACATGGAGCAAGGCAAGAATTTGTGAAACAGGAAAATAAAAGATGACCTGTTAGGCCAGGCATGTTTAACGGCAAAAACGTAATGTACGAGATATGTGCATGCTGAAATGAGTGTTGCATGGGAGTGATTTAAAACGTATGTTTGCACATAAGAAACTCATGCCTATGAATTAGCCGATAAAACTACATGACGAAGAACGTTATGAAAAAAGTTGCATATGCGTTGTATATGATTAATATGTTAAAGTGGTAGTCGTTGTGACAAGACAACAAAAAGAATAATAGGAGGGACCACCAGTGGTGCACAAAACTATGAGAACTGCGTCATAGTGTTCACGTGTTCACGTGTTCTCTTTAGCCAACGTTATGGCGCTCATGTTACCAAGCTCGGAGTAGGCCCTGCTCGGGTTAGAACCTCGGATTGACAGGATCCGACTGAAATGTGTCGTTCTTCCTCTAGCATGCGGGCCTAGGGCCCAGAACGCCACACACAAGGCGATAGATAGCTCGAGCAACGGTTATTCGGAAGACTATTGACATTCGCTTTGGTGAAAAGTGGCGAGGCGAAGATGTGGCAGTGAATATTTTTATTTCATGCGAGACACTGTCCTGGTTAAAGGAAGCAGAAATATACCAGACTGTCATGCCTGGTCACGAGAACCTTTTGGGCATTATTGAAACAGACAATAATGTAAGGATTTGTGTAACTAGTGATGTGTGGCAGAACTTTCAGTGTGCGCTTCACTTACATCTTTATTGTGTTCTTGAGTTGGTTTGTGTCTACTGAGCACTCGTCCACATGTACATAGGTGATACAAGATGGTGACTGTGGTTCTCCATAGAAGGCTGGGTTTAGTTTTCTCCGCGGCGAGAGTATCTCTTCTGCGCCAAGTGAGGAGTGGGCATGCTCTACTGCTTTGGGTAGCAAACAGGGCTGGCCCCTTAAAAAGTGCCTACTTAGCCCTGCTGCTAACCACATGCCACCCGTGACTAGGCTGGTTAGCCTGGGTTGGCTGAAGGATAGTGCTTAATTTGCAAAAGAAATAGTTGACAGGGCCCAAGATATTTCTCAGGAGGCTACTTTAGCTTTCATCACCTACTACTGTTCCAGCCGGCACTGCCAAATGTCAGAACCAATGCTACCTGCTAACCATCACACTCCTACAGGTGTGACAGTTTAGGCTATTCCAGGTCACTCAAAGCTGTAAGAATGGCCTGAAAGTGCTGTAATTATTTTTTTTAATATATATTGAGCTGTTAAACACTCTGTGGACATGCTCTCTTTAAAAATAGACAGAAAGTGCCAGCATGTTGTGGACTGTCATAAATATGTGCCGGTGTCGAGAAATGAGTGTCACTGCTGAGCACCGGCAAACACAGTCACAAATGAAGCACTGCTGGAGGAGCGCTGGTAACCGGCTGAACTGTTTTCCTGAAGAGTGAGTATCTTCCCCTAGACTGTGCGGGCAGGTGACTACAGTAGGGATGCTCTTTGGTGGACCACATGTCTATTATTTCTTTATGTGGGACATTGACCAACACTGCAAGGAGTAGTTAGGCACACAGGGGACACTCTCCCCCTTCTGCATGTACCAAGAATGTGTAGAACTAATGAACCTGCAGTTTCACCACCAGAACGAAGTAAAGTGCAGATAGCTCTTTCACAGAAGAAAGTGTGCACCAGCAAAAAATGCTCTCTAGACTCAGTGAGGTCGAGCACCTTTCTAGGAATGCTTGCTGTTCTGTCCTGGTGCAGGACATGACGCCAGTTGTCACTCTCGATAACACTCTGTAAACACCATTTCGAGAAGTGAGTTTTTTTTCAACATTTAATCAGGTTTTCATAAGGTTCACTGAGCTGAACATCGAGGGCCCAACATTCATACTTTATCATATTTGTAGGCACATAACATTTATTTAAATTGTTGAACTGTAATTTTATTTATATATAGCGCTTACTACCCCTAATGAGGCACTGAAGTGCTTTACGGCGAGTAGCACGCTACTCTGGAACCCAAAGTTAGAGGTTAATCTAGTGTTTATTATTGGTGTTGTAGCGCCACTGGGCCCATTTACTTTTCTCTCCTTGCCTACTAACAATTTGCGTCAAGTTTCATTTTCTTGGTCCTCCGATGGATCTTGAATCGTGCAGAGAGGGGTCGGAATAGAGGATCCAATCCAGTTGTCCAAAGAGGACCAGGTATTGTGTAACTGACGTACAAACTAGTAATTAGATTCATACATACAACCCTCAGCACTAAGCTATACAGATACAGAATTATCACAGCTAGACCAAATCTCCTGATGAAATTCAGTTGGACTAAAATCATACAAACCAATAACTCAGTTAGAGCTATAGAGAATATTAACATTAGAATTTGCTGTCCAGAGAGCTCTCTATTCAGATTCCCGTCTCTTATTAATACTCAATTGGAATGCACAATCAATAATTGAAGATGAGAAATGGAAAGACAGAAACAGGAATTGAGGATGGTTTAGTTTTATCAGAAAATTTAAGGAGAGTAAATACATCAATATCAAGCATTTATTCTAGGAGTGCAGAATAATCAAATGTATTCTTTTGTGGTCCATCAGTTACCAAATCTCTAGAAGGGTTCAGGAAAGGGCATGAACCATCTCAGCTCAAAGGTTCTTTCCCTTGAGGGAAAGAAGTCTGGGAATAGCGCACACAGCATATGCGTCAGCCAATAGAGTCTGCAAAAGAGCAAGCACTCCAAAAGAGAAGGAGAGAGTCTCCAACAGCCAACATCTCAACAGCTCATCACTTTGTCACACAGTGTATATTAATCCACAAGTTCCGGGGTGACACCTCCTGGGTCATCTCATCTGGTCAGACCTCTCAGTCCTTTGGTCAGTTTGTATAGGGTGATTGCCATGCAGCATAAAGAAAACATATTATAGCAAAAAGGTAGTGACCATCACGTAAGCCATCGAACCTTTTAGTGTGTATTATTTTCAACAATGGTCTTTTTGAAGAAGCACATGAGTGAGTTCAAGAGGACAGTTTCTCACGGCTGTTGTTTCTCAAAGTAACAAAAAAAGTTGCAAGTAATCCTAGTATGCTCATGGGAACTTTCTCTATGGAACATAGTTTCAGTCCACACGAAGCCTTTCCATGAGAATGAAAAGCAAGGAAGTAAAGAAAATGCAGGCCTAAATTGAATTTGGTTCATGAAACACAGAATATAAAACAATGGGAATATACATTTCATTCTAGGGTCTCCAGATTCTTATATATGTCTTTAAACTCATTTGCACTCACAAAGCAATTTAGTTTAATTGAAATTGACAAGTATAGACCGTAGCGGGCACCGGGCGTTTCCCCAGTGGGCCGCCAGGGTGGGGGCCGGTTTTGGGCCCCTGGGGGCCGTTTTTGTTACCGGGGCCAGCAACATCAGCCCACTGTAACAAAATCGGCCGAAACAGGCCCTAGCAAACAGCTCAGCTGCACCGCCTACCCCCGGGGGGGCCGAGCAGTTTGCCAAGGCCGGTTTCGGTTCCCAGTCCGGCCCTGGACACTTATAACTATGACCTATTACTACTTTTTCAAAGTATCAACGTATAAAAATGTTTCAAAACATTGAATAATAATGTTTCTAGTAATTCTCATTAGTACATATATGAAGATTATTCTCTGAAAGTTTCAAAACATTTAATCTTATTATAAACGTGCAGCATCCTTTTCTTTTTCACCACTTGGTGCACATTTTCCCGTATGTAAAACATGGAGTTTTGAATGAGTCCTAAAATTTACACATAATGCCATCTAAATTACATTAGTTTAATGAATTCTTCACACACATTGTTGTTTAATGAAGATGATTTATGAATCTTTTATAATCCGTGAGTCATCACTACATTAAATATACCAACTCAATTTATAAATCAAAAACCTATTATTCAAATGAATGGTGTTATCTAACCTAGTCTCTTCTGCATGCTTTTACAATGGAGTAACTAAATCTTTTCATTATCTGTTTTTCATAATTCTCCAATGTATTTTTAGCACAATTTGTGCATGTTTGTCATTTTTCTCTCAAAGATGTCGAAATCGGTTTTATGTGTCAGCTAGAAGGATTCAGCAGTTTATCTGCTTCCTTATTGGTTATTGATATTAGTCATGTGCTCTCAAGAAAAATTGCAAGCATTTACTCAAGTTACTATGTGAAATATTATATTAATTCAAGTTAGGTGTGATGATTAGTGGGGGCTATGTGGTTTCAAGTGAATGGTTGGTGAGATAGAGAGGCTGGTGGAGATTAGGCAAGGTTAGTTTACAGGGTTAGGGTTTTAAAGAGTAGAGGTTGTGATCTATGAAATGAGGTATCAGCCATTTTCATAATTACGATAAGAAGGATTGAGGCAGGCAGGCACGAGACTGAGCGGAGGCTATGCTCAGAAGCAAAAGGCATGCAGAGGATGGAAGGTAAGAGGAGGGTCACGCTGGAGAAATACAGGAGAGAAATCAAACAGAACTACGCCAAGGACAGTTTTTCATGCAAGGTTTAGGAGTATAGTAGGAGAAGGCTTTTTGAGATATCAAGCAATCAGTGGATGTAAGCTGTAGAAAGAAACAAAACTATACATAGTGCTCAATATTCGGGGCAGACAGTTTAAACATCTGATTTCGAGTGTACGCATAATTTAAACATTAAGAGCCTTTGCCTGTTGTGTGCCAAGCCTAAGACAGCCCTTTTAAACATAGTCTGGAGTATCCCAACCATGTTAGAGAGTCTGCACACTGCACAAGGGGAGCTGGTGTAGAAAAAAGAAAAGGTCCAATTTAAAGCTTATCTGTGAATGTTCACCACAGTTTATTCATAACCAATGGCTTCCAAACTTGGTACTGATAGGGGTATAAAGTGATGTATATGAGCTGTATCACTGGCAATTACTGTTTCCTGTTGCAGCTTTGCTTGATTGTAATAATTTTCTCTGATTTTCATATGTAAATCACTGAATTCAAATACAGGTAATGATCGCTTCCCTGATGAAGGTGCCCCACTGAAATGCATTAGGTAATTTAATTTCAATAAATTTAGTGAGGTGTTGAACCACATATATGGAGTGTGAATACATTCATAACTCTTTATGCTAGAGAAATTCACATTTTGAAAAAAAGATAAGTTCTATGATGAAGACATATAGTCATATGGATCAATATGTATGGTGAAACTGCTTTGCTTAGAGAGTCGTACTCCAATGGCATACCAGCCGTGGTCAAATGAGTGTGTAACTCTGAGTGCCTTATCATGCATTAATCCTTTGAAACAGCGATAGACCTATCCATGAGAACCTAATTTGGTCAGGCTACAAGTGGTATTTAACCATGCTGAACGTCTTCCATTATGTACCTTGACATCTACTAAAATATTTTAAGGATCTTTTCACCAGCCTTCCTGGCTGATGCCTGCCATGTTTGTTTATAATTAGAATGCTTTACAGCTGCACCATACATTGGGCTTTCTACATGAAACCATAGAAACACGGGGCCACATCTCAAGACTAGGGTTATATTGTGTGACACTTTTTATACTGGTATATTTTGTACCCTACAAGAGTTCAGGGGAAGACTTGAACCTACTCTTTAAAGTAGGCCTCTATCAGAGCACACTGTTCATGCAGCATGCTCTACACTTCACAAGTGTCTTGAAGGAAAGGCAATGACGTACAGACGGCCTGCCTGTGGACTTCTTTGCTGCATATAGGGACAGCTTTGCACCAATACTAGTAGAACTTTACTCTGCAGCTCAGAAGTCAGGTCATCTACCAATGTTTACATGCGATGCTCTAGTCAGCCTTCTCCTGAAACCTGGACGCCTTCCAACGGATGTCAGTGCCTACCGTCCATTGCCTATGCTCAATGTGGACCATAAAATTCATAGTCTAATCCTAGTGACCCGACTCCTGCCCCACATGCCCTCTTTGATGCATATAGATCATGCAGGTTTTATTCCTGGGCGTAATACGGCGCATAATATCAGGAGACTCATCTCACTCCTGAACAATGATTTCTTGTATAAACGGTTGGCAGCTGTTATGGCGACTGACATTGAGAAGGCCTTTGATAGCCTGAGTTTGGACTTCTTGTATCAAGTAATGGCTCGAATGGGCTGAGTCCTGGGTTCATTCGCTGCATCACGCTTCTCTACACGGGTCCCATGGTGCGGATTTGCACTGGCAGAACTGTATCTGAACTTTACGATGTGGGGCGCAAAACTAGGCAAGAATGTCTAATTTCCCCCTTATTATGTGCAGTTGCACACGGGGTTTTACTGTGGGTTGGAGATCCAAAGGCAATCCTATTATGCGGCATTATATGCTGACGATATGCTACTTTTTTTCCAGGATGTCGAAGTGGACTTACTGGGAGCATTAGACTTATTGTAGCGCTTTGGTGCAGTCTCTGGCCTGCATATTAATTGGCAGAAATCCCATTTGTTCCCACTCCATTGAGATGCTGTCCCTTCTCTGAACCTGCGTGGACTCACCTGGAACCCTACCTGTCTCAAATATTTAGGTGTAAAATATACCATAACCAGCAGGATCTACTAGATGGTAATGTAGGGACAGTCATCGGAGCTCTTTGAACTAGTATAAGCTTTTGGATGACACTGCCATTATCCGTGGCCAGCAGAATAGTGGTGGCTAGGATGGTGGTGCTCCCGAGATTGCTTTATTTTTTCGCCAAGCTGCCGCTACTGGTACCTCATCAGCTGTTCCGGGACCTGGAATCCCTACTATTGGAAATTACCTGGGGGACAGGTAGGTGTAGGGTGGCGCTAACAAAATAGTAGCACCCTGTGGCAGAGGGTAGGCTGGCTGCACCTGATCTAGAATCTTATTACTTGGTTAAACCAGTGAGTTTACTGTAGGATGAATCCAGAAGAGGTATTAATTGCTCGCTGCCTGACTTGCAGGACTTATTGCGGGACCTCTTGGTTCCCCGGAGGCGTTTACCTGCGGTCTCTCTGGAGCCTCTAGTGATACAGCAGTGCTGGCGATGTTGTCTACAGCGGACTCGTGTCCAAGTGCCCTATTCGCCCGATCTGCCACTAAAGTGATTGACAATAGTGGCTCGCGTAGGAGCGTTGGGGAAGATAGAGGGGTGGGCTGACTATGGAGTTAATAGTGTATGGGATTTGTACCGGGATGAAATATTGCTCATGTTTGAAGACTTTGCTGAAGAATTCAGTATACCAGGAGGCCAATTCCTGGTGCACAGGGCAGTGGTCACCACGATTAGAATCATTGGAAGAATGGAGGTGCAGAGCCTGTAACACACCAAGTGTGTCAGTTGCTCTGTAAAACGACGGGTCATGTAAAAGCGGTCACATGTTTATATCGTGCTATTCATGTTAGCGTTCTTACTTTCCTCACTGATCTGATAGAGAAATGGGAGACAGACCTAGAGCTTTAGATTGCTGGTATGGACTGGGATAGAATCTTAGCAAATATACCTGCTGTCTCTTGTAATGCCAGGTTCAAATTAATTGATTTTTACAATCTGCACAGAGCTTACCTTACACCTGGCAAGATCAATAGGTTTTATGCGACTGCTGCTGTGAAATGTTCAAGATGTGGGGAGTTGGGGGCAGAAATGTTCCACATGGTATGGTCCTGCCCACCCTTAGTGGAGTTCTGGGAAGCGGTAATGAACTGTGGTAATTAAATACCTTTACGAGTGATCCCTTGTACACCCATAGCCTGCATCCTTGGGGGATATCTTCACCCCAAAAAGAGGAAAACCACTAGTAAATGTATCGACTTGGCATTGATTCTCGCAAAAAGAGACTTGAAAATACATTAGAAGTCTACGAGAGGCCCTCGAATGATTAAATGGTGCGAAGAACTGGTTAAATAGGCAGGTCTTGAGAGTGCTGTGTTGTTTTGGGAGCTGAAGAGAGGGCGGGGAAAGAATTAAAGGGCTAGAGCATGGGAACACCTTGTGGATTGCTTGTTGGCGCTGAATATTGACACGGATACGCTGAATAGCTCCATGATTTCACAGGAGGATCTAGAGAGTGGTACTATCTGAACTTGCATGGATCGTCTGGGGTGAATTTGGAACTACTGTGGTGTACTTTGTTGATGCTGGCCATTGTGGCACACCACTTATGACAGTTTGGCAATGGGTAACTGTAGGTGGGGGAGTTAGTTGTTGTTTGCTAGTTAGAAGTTGTAGTGGACTAATAGTATGTTTGAATATGTTTTGCACTCAGACTGTACTTGCTTGCTTGTCATTTTTAACCTATTAATAATATGTACTTGCTTACTTGTCATTTTTAGCCTATTTATTATATGTGTTTGCTTGCTTGTCACTTTTTAATGTATTTACTATGTGCTCCCTCAGTGTATTATTCATTATTTGTAACGTATCCTGGCAGCTATTGCTTTATGTTTTATATTGAAAACAATAACATTTTGTTTAAAATAAAATTGTATGGACAAACTGTGATAACAAATTATATGGATATCAGGACCAGAAAGTATCTGATTATGATTGGCATTTTTCCAAACATTTAAATATGCACAATTGCAACCAAACATGCTGACCTTGTGATGTCTACCGTCTGATGTTTGGGATCGGTCCATTTATCATCCATTATAAGGTCTTTTATCGATGAAGTTCTGATATATTAAATACGTTTTTAACGTCTCTTAGGTATGTTGGGAAGTTTGTGTAAACACTTTATAGGTGCAGCGTAAAACTGTGGACTCCAACATTGCTGCACAAGGGCATGAGCTATGGCAGATTTTCACTCTATGCACATAAGATCGTCTGCTTTCTGAATGCTCAACAGTATGATAAAAATCATAGAAATGCAA
Organism: Calotriton arnoldi; assembly: GCA_963921515.1. Lineage (NCBI taxonomy): Eukaryota > Metazoa > Chordata > Amphibia > Caudata > Salamandridae > Calotriton > Calotriton arnoldi. The sequence continues at coordinate 1,459,090 of CAWUFW010002022.1, forward strand.
TACACAAATGCTGGTAACATAACATGAAATATATATACAGTCCTATGATTCTAAATAGGAATAATATAGATTCAGTGCCTGCCCTGATAATCTTATATAGGTTAGACAGTCCTGCACCAAAAATTGCGACCAAGGTTCTGTAACCATGCATAAAGATGGGTGGTGGGGTATTGAAAGCTTGTTTTCACCATGTTCTCTTAAGAAACCCTGCAAACTGCCTTCCATTTTATTTGCCTCCCTTAACCTTTGTTTGTCTTGTCTCGTTCCTCTATGGTATACAGTTTAGTAAACCTTCAAATATTTAACCTATCTTCGTTGGATGATAGCGATAACTAGGCCATTCTATATGTAATGCATGGTCCGACATTTAACCTACCAACATGGAAAACAGACTTTATGTAGCCTGTGCTGTGAAGTAACACTTCTGCAGCCCAAACCTCCTGTTGGAATCCATTATTCTGTATTTCTTTTCTTAACCGTATTTATATTCATGAGGTATAGGATTGCAAATCCAATGTCATCTAGGCAAACATTAAAAGAGAACAACTGAAATATCATCTGCGGTACCTTCTTTTTGGATTTTAACCAAGGTGCCTGAATTGAAAGAGGAGCCCAGGATTCATTGCGAAGAATGGCAACATTAGAATGTGGAGAACATTTTCTATGAGAATGAAAAGAAAATTAACAGATTGGAGCTCTTCCCTTTTAGAGTACTGGAACTCAAATTTCAGGTGATCCAACCCCAAAACGTGCATGAGGAACTTAAAAATAGAAAGAGAAAGAATAACATAAGTATCTATGGCTAACATGAAGGGAAAGAAATATAATACATGATTGCCTTCTAAACAAACAATCTACCAAGACTCCTCAACTTCCCTTTTGATGAATAACTGAGAACCCAACAAGTACACTGATTTGGCCCTCCTACAAATGCTAATGGGTTCAAAATACAAGAGGCATAATGATGTAATTCCTTGAATACAGACAGGCAAAAATTATTCCACAAAGTGAAGACATATTACATGGGCTGTCCAAAGGCTGTATATTGCATATTTAAGTCCTAGCAAAGGCAACACTTGTGAGGAAAAACATGGTCTTTCATTTGAGACCACCATGAAATTCCACAACATTAAATCCAGAATTATATACATAGGCAGAGGCAGAATCACTTATAAAGACACATTTTAAACCTTTGATGAGTCAGAAGATCTATAAACCTTTCTGGACTCCTCGTCCTAACAGGAAATAGAGACCAAACAGACCAATCCTAGGCAAAGCACTCTACAATAAGTCTATTCTATCTAACTCTGGAAAAGTCACCATGCAGCAAGGCAGTCTCCACATAGAAATAACCAACCTCACACTACTCAAACTTGCAATCTTCAGAAAAACAAGTCTGTTGCCTCACATAACAGTTGAATATGCACAGACTGCACCAGAACCTTTGGCTTCAAGCAGTCACCTATGGTGTTATACCTTACAGTTTTTCTATCACACCAATGTTAGTAGCTCTTAAGGCAGTATCTCACATTTTTACTTTGACATCATGGACAATGGAGGAAAGAGAGGTATAGACGATATGCAGAATTGTAAAAAAAAAAAAACACGCTACAACCCAAGAGTGTTAGAAATGGGTATTAACAGACATTCAAGTTACATAACTAGGCACCACAAAACTTCCACTCCGGACATTAGACAAATGATGGGGAAAGCAGACATGGAAGACATGCCCAATTAATGAGCAATACCATCACAGCTAAGACAAATGCCTAGAAACAGTGCTTTTCACAAGAGACTTTCAAATGAATTGCAAAATTAAAGGACATAAGATTCTGTCCCACCACAGGGAGCTGAAAACTAACATCACCTATGTGAAAAGGAATAAGCAGAACTAAAAATACACGTAGCACTCATCTCACAGAACGAACAAGAGCTCGATTTCAATTCTGTTAGATAAAACTCAAGGAAGGAAGATGGGTAGATTACCATTCCCTTTGAGGAGTCTTCCTTTGTTTTAAGTTGTATGCCCAAGTGCCTGGATAACACATTGTGGAAGAAAATGCAAGAGTTCCAAGTAGAATTCAAGATATCCTCTGACACATCAACCTAATACTATGAGGAGACTGAAATAGCTATTTTGGACCCTAAAACATACAGAAAATCCAATGTTCGGTACATCATTAATACATTTAAATAAAAACATTCAAGAACACTCTTAGTTAATGATTTAGTAAATGTGTGGGGGATGGCCAACGTAGAAAAGACCCACACAATTTGCTCAAGAACCAATTACCTAATCACTAACTAAAGGCTACCATCCTGCTTGGCTCCATTTGGTTGGCTCACTTCTCCTCTGTCCAACATGTGGAATAAGAGGAACCGGGATGAAATCACGGAAAGCCCATTTCTTAGTGTTGGAATTCCTTTACTGTCCAAACCTTTTTTCTAATTTCTTATTTCCCGACTATAATCAATAATGTGCCATCATGCTTAAAAGAGACCTCCTAAGTTGACAATGGAAATCTGCACCTGACACTGAGTTCATGAAACGAGCAGACTGTCCCACCTAAGAAAACGCCAGCATCCAGGCAGCAACAGAAAATGTTCTTTACATTAAGTTGGTTCTTCCAGGTGAGGGAAAGTAAGAAATTAATACACCAGGAAGGTCAGTGCAGCATAGGACTTCCATCACTCAAAACTAAGCCAGGATTTTACCTTTACCTCTGTAAATTCACAGTTAAATAACCTAAGCACAAAGAGGATATGTTCCAAAGGGCTGACTTTAAATAGGTTAGGTAATTTGCCCACAATGAAAAGCTATGTCACCCTGTTGAGCAAAGACTAGAGATAAAAATAAATACAGACTCCAATCCTACTGCAGTAACGAAAGACTAACAACACGATGGCTAGTCTTGCATGATAAAAAAGGCTAAAACACGAACACTGGCAGGGCTAGTGCAAGGACTTTTGCTGTGCAGTGACATTTCACCACTTTCCCGTCCATGGTAATAGGGCCACATCTGCTGTTTGTAAGAGCACCCCCTGTTGTGGAGCACAAGGTGGCAGCACAAGGTGGCTGCCTAGAATTATTACCTCGCCCTAGGATCACCAATAGGGATGCTTCAAGGCAAGGACAAAGTAGGCAATTGCCCAGGGCCCCCACCTTCCAAGGGGATCCCTGGGAAAAGGGACTTTCTCTCTATTTCATCCATGCTTATTGTATTTCCATATCTGAACCTCTCTAACTAGCTCTGACTCTGTCTCTCTACCCAATGTCATCTTAAGGATTTTTGGGGTCCCAGGCAAAAGATATTTCAACTGCTTTCGTTTGACCCTCATAAAGATTATTATTCAATTAAGTCTAGTTTGGCATCATGAGGGCTCTAATTAGCAGGCAATGGGTAATACAATCAAATTTGTTCTGTACTGGCACCCTTAAAATATGTCTTGTCCAGGGCCCCCAAAATATATAAGATGACATCGCACCCCTGGTAAGCACCCAAATGTTCAAAGGACATGCAATGCAAACGCTCCAATAGTGCATTCACTGACCAGGGCTGCCGGATGCAGTCAAGGACAGTGTAGTTTGTTTTCAAGCAGTTCCACTCCCTTAAGGTCAAATATTAATGTCTGAATTGTTCTCTGCTGTGGAAAAGGCTGCACCTGCCTGGGGCCCTTGGGCGGCCCTCGTGCAAACACGTTTTTCCTGTGTCAGTGCCCATTGTAGCCAGGACAGCTGCAAAGGAAGGAAAGAATTACACTGACAGGCGCTACAGCGCTTGGCACGCACAGCATAGAAATGCTGTCAACTCGGAAAAAAAGAGCAGGGAACCTTTAGAATGTGTTCCCTAGTGGCAGAAGAGGGAAAATAAAGGCCTGGGAGGGATGCATCCAAGCAATAACTAAAATATGTATTTATCACACTTCATCACAAAAATATGCTTTCTCCTGGGCCGAGGGCTGAGTCAGTCAATAGGAAAGCTGCTGCCTGTGAACTCCCCGGTAACACACATCCATGTAGGATCATACAGTACAGAAATGCATGCGTCTGGATAAATGCCATAACTCTCAAACCACCCTCATTTGGAGAGTCCCAATCTTCCTGGGCTCATCGTAAATCTCCAAATAAACAAAATGCCCCCGATATGCTTTAATTGGACCACCCTCCCTGAAAAGCTTCCTCACCCTCCCCAAAAATATTTTTCTCGGCTTTGATTTCTGTGCGATCACCCTCTAAAATGGCTATCTCACCTCGTTGGAGACGAAAGATCAAGTGATATGCAAATGCTATGAATTTGAATTTAAAACCACTGATTCCCATGTTATTTTATTTTCTTATATATGTATTTCTCTCTTTGCAGTCTTCTTCCACTACCCCTTAGTCAGCCATTGACTAGTTATAGTTGTTACTTTAATGACTAAAAGATCTTGGTTCACTTCAGATCCCCAAACTACCCAGTACCAGCAAAGTCTTGGAAAGGGAGGTCAAAAAGACAACTTTAAGGTTATTTATGAATAAACTGCATCCAGCAAAAACGATGATTCTGGTTTCAGGCCATTAAGGTCCTGCAAGATCTACCCCACCCGCAGTGCTTAATTGTAAAAGAAAGAGTGCAGTGGCGTAACGAAACTTGAGCCCCCCCTGCAAAGAACAAAGAGGACCCCCCCACGCTCCGGACCCAGTCAGAAGCTCACAGGCTCCAGGGGCCCACCACCCATGCACAGTGCTGGAAGGGGCCCCCTGGAGCTCAGGCCCCCCCGCACCGCAAGGGGCTATTCTTACGTCACTGAAAGAGCGCCAGTGCCCAGAGTTCTGCTCAGAAGCCCACAGCTGGTGCTAATAAATGTTAGCACACGGAATACCAAGGCTGCGTAGTCTTTATTCCACCTTATGCTTCTTTAATCCACTACCAGACAGTTCCTGCTCCTTTATCTCACTCTTGCAGGCCCTCGCATTCTCCCTTTGTGGTGGTTTTTCAGTCTTTCTCTTCCTCCTACTTTTACCATTGTGTGTTTTATTGCTCTCTGTAAATATTTGATGAGACAAAATAAGTGCTGGTGCCCTAAAATGAGTGCTGGTGGGCAAAATCCTCTGTTAAGCTATATTTTATGTCCCACCCCATCTTGCAGGGCGAACACTCGAATTTTGAGTTTGTGACAAACCCCCAGCATCATTTTATTCTGGTGAGGTTTCGATTGAAATATATTTCCTTGATGATGGGCTTTCCAAGCAAAAGGGACTTGTCAGAAGATCTATCAGCCTGCCCATGTGATGGAAGGTCAGAGTAGTCTGATCTTCAAATACTGTTTTTTGTAGTTTTTACAAAATGCAAACAATGAGGTATATTCTTCCTCTTCTAAGAAATAAAAAATTTAGACCATGCCGACCAGTCCTTTATTTTATTAAAATACCTAGTGATCCATTAGTATGTTTTGTAACAGCTTTGTTTCTTTGGGCCTCTTGGAAATGCAGGAGAGCTTGTATAGACTTGGAGTCCTGAGGGCTGATGAAATGTGATTTTATTAACACTTTAAGGCACTTTGCACTTTATGAAGTTTATATCTATGAGGAGGTCCTCCTTGGGAGTCTTGTGGTTTGAAGAAACTTGACCTATTCAAAATGTTGATGGTACAAGGCACTTTATAATGCTCCTGATTATGATGATGGCCTGATTGGTATTTTAATGGTTTTTATCTGGTTTTATTTATGTATTAGATTTTTATATAAATTGTGTTTATTGTTTTTATTCTGTGTACGTTTTATGCTTTGGAAATATTGCGAAATAAAGAAATTTTGACTGAGTGCTTGTGGGCCCCAACGGCAGCCATCAGCTCAAATTAAGCACTGCCCAATCGATCTAAAGCCCCAGTATGGCTCCTGTTTCCGTTTCTAAATTTTGTATCACAATTCCTATGCACCAGCATAAACTTAGCCAATGTGATGGAAACCTTACGTGGTTTGGGCCATGCCCTTCCTGTACGATATTTCCTGCTATGCATACTATATGTGTGATATGTACAACATTATGTTTCCTCATCCAGTCTACTCCACGTGTAATGATAAATACAAGTGCGAATAATATGGAAGATACCAAGCTGTCTGTCAAGCTTGAGATAAGAGGCAATCCTTACGAATTCCATCTCTCCTTCTAAGAGACAAAACGCTGTCAAACTCTAATATACAGCTTATCCTAAGTACTAAAGGTGTGCACACACCTCTTAAAACAGCCCATTCAATGATGTGTTCCAGAAGAAGGCGCTCTTCAGGGTCCTAGTTTGGCCTATTCTGCCTCTGTGAGTCTCCCCAAGAGAGTTCCATTCTTCTTCAATTAATTCAGAACTCTGCAATCTACCTACCTTTAACATCTCCAATGGCAGCAATACTACAAGTGCGTCCAAGTTCACCAGGTCAGGCACACGCTCTATTTAGTCTCTTGACCTACATTTAGGAGATATTACACATTGGGAATCCCAACTACGTAACGTAAAAATTACATTTGTCCAATCATAATCAGAACCCGCAACCATTGATAGCTTGAAGTTTGTAGTTCCTAAAAGACCACCGCCTACGGGTTAGACAAGGCTTTATGTAGGTGTGGCCTCCATTACGAAGATCTAATCGCAGCCCATCCATCCACAATACCCTTACAACTATTCTGAAAGGAACTGAAAAAGCATATTTACCCCGACTCTTAGCTTGAGACCACATGATGTTCCTGAACTGACGTTCTCACTCCGTACACTTCGCTTCCTTCCAGCTCCTATCCTTGGAGCAGCTGTAGCCATTGTTCCCTGTCTATTCATGTTCATAAATGGTTTCCTCTGCATCACAAAAACATGCTTATCAAGTCTGTCATGCAGCACAGCAATGAGACGACATGTAGAAAAGAGCAGCCGTTGCTAACTTTTTAATTCATTTGGAGCCTGGTAACTCGTGCAACAGTAATCTGGAGAAAAGGTTTGTGCTAAGGACCCAAAGATCGCTCTAGATTCTTGATGCCGTAAGGGTAATTTAAACTGTGAACAATTCTAAGCCAAGAATCCCTAAGAAGCACTGGACAGGCTTACTGCAGCAGGCTGTACGTAATAGATAAATATATTTATTTATTTAAGGCTTCTTCTATATCACTACTCTAGACATAAGGGGCCGTATTATACAGGCGGCGCATTTTTCTGGTTAGCGCTGGGCGCACCTTTCAAAATGTGCACCGAGCGCATTCCAGGAAAATGCGTTGCATTATGGTGAATGCGCTGCCCCCAGGGCAGCTGCGAACTCTTGCTGCCCTGGGGGCAGCGAATTCATGTGAAAAACGGAGCCTGCACTTTTAGAGGGGATTAGAGATCCCCTTGCAGGCAAGTGAGGTCAGTGACTGTACCCGCCTGCAAGGAGGTGTCTGGGGGGGTCCCTTTCCTCCCTACAGAGGGCTGCTGTCAGTGCGCCTCCCGAGAGCTTCTTTGCCTCTGCGCCCGTGTCTGTAATACGTCGCGGGCGCAGATGCAAAGGGATTCCCTCATTTGGAAGGAGCGCACCCCCATGCAAATGAGGGAACGCCCCCTGAAGATAGCGCTGGCGCTTTATGTGCGCCAACGCTATTGGTATTACAGAAGGGGCTTCACAAACGTCTGCGGCCCCTTCTGTAATGCCAAAGTGCCCTGGGGGTGCGCAAAGCAGGCGGAATCGCCCGTTGCGCCCTCGGGGCACTTTCATGATACGGCCCTGGGTGTCAGCGCAATTCGCAATAAACAAACATTCATGAGAAGACCCAGGAGTACATATAACAATTTAAAAAAAAAAAAATCCTTCATCACAACAATAATCATATGAGCAAAGGAGAAATAATGTCAGGTAGAGAAAGGTATGGGCACCAAAGAACAAATCTATCTGTCCATGAGTAGATGCGCTGTTAGTTCAAAAGAAAGGCAGTTTCCCTTCTTACACTGATGGCTTGTATTTATTTATTATAATACAAAAACTGTCGGAGTGTTTTCATTTCAACTTGTCAATGTTGTAAATTGACTTTTGGATTAAAGACATTTAGGCAGTTCTTTAGCAATGCTTGGCGCGTGCATAAAGCGACATAAAGCATTTCATCCATTTTCTTACCAATAAAAAGTCCCAAGGGTATAGCACAAAATAGCGCTGCGCAAGCACCTATACTTACCCTATGGGATTAGTAAGTCTAGATATTCATTCTTATCAGTATGCTTAAAGGATTCTCTGCTGAAGGAGTAGTAGAAAAAAAAGACTACCGTTTATGGGGCTAGGGCAAACCTACTGGCCTATCCACTGAGCCACCAGCAGGAGGTGCGAGATTTCATCTACAAGCAACTATGTTTGCCCTATTCTGGACAGTATGAAAGAAAATGCAATTTTACGTAGATAGACAAAAATCATTTGGAAAATAATCTGAAAATAACATTGAATGCACAGAAGCAAAAAAAATCTGCGTGGTGTTCAAGAAACTGTCAGTGTGATGTCACCAATTTGAGCCAAAGCATGACATTTTAACACGTAACACAGTGAGTGATTTCCAGTTCTTCTGGCACTATTCTCCACACTGATATTTTGTAGAATGTTTGTTGTCATCTTGCAGCAACTTTGGAGCTCTATGATACAGATACCAAAGTACCCTCGACAATATAGAGTAGACAGTGTGGCATTAAAGGCCGGTAGGAGTGGAGGGCCATCTATCCACATTCTTCTGATGCGATGCCAAAGGTTGAATCAGACAAATGCTTTCTCGAAGAGATCGATTTAAAGACATTTCCGAATTGGAAGTAATTTGGTTCATCTCTGATTTGACTATCCAAGGTGTTCAACAGTTTAAGGCCCAATACAACCAAGCGTCGCTACTGTGTTTTATACACTTGAATGCATGATGTAGAAACAAGGGTTGAGCGGCATAACAAAGTTCCCTGGGAAGATAGTAGTGTGATGACATTATTGTTAGTATATAGGGCATCTTCTACTATATGCTTCGTGGGTCAAGCAGAGTGTTTTCAATCTCAACCTAAGTATACAAAAGGTGATGGATGCAATGCTTGAATTAATCTCAGCCACCGTTAATTACGTGGGGCCGCATCGCAGTCCATCATTATTTTACACAATATGCTTACTCAGTTTGGACCCAGCCATATGCAAATCAGTCTTGACTGTGCTCCAATAGGAACAGTCCAGCCGGAGCTGCCAGGCCAGGTCCTCCCAGTACAAGAACAAGTCCGGTTTCCCCCTTATTTCAACTTGTTGTTGTTGTAGGTTAAGCACCAAGTGCGATGGGTATACCCAGATGTGGGTCGAGTGCTCGCTGTGCTATACGACTCAAGCTATATCTCACTGATGAGACCTAAGTAGGTCAAAACCGATTAGGGGTTGCTTTTGGTCCCTTCTGGAAGGTGACTTTCCTGGCTGTTTGGGATAGATGGTTCCCATGAGGAGCAGGATTAGTACCGATTTGCATAAGGCACACGCAGGTAGTACAGGAGGGCATGTAGGTAGGACAAAAGCACTAAAAATGCTGAAAATGCAAAAAACCATCACTGGCAATGCCAAAATGTCTTGTTTTTTAAACTTACAATAGAAAAGCCAATAGGTCATATATTAGTTATTGGAAGCGTTTGGTAATAGTTGGGCAACTTTGTAAGTGTGTTGCTTACAGCTGCTCTACAAAGAAAATAACATATGAAGCAAATATCTTGGGCAGCAACAATAACAACGCTGGAAGTAGAGAGCCCTTTGCCGAACAGTCTGAATTGGGAGAATTAATCTGCAAATCCAATAACAGTTTTGTAAAAAGGAATCAGAAAATGACACTTGCATTGTAGTTGGTCAACTTAAATAGCATAAACAGCAAATTATTGTACTGGATACACTTTTCATAAAGGACCAACATTTTTAGTGTATCATTAAGGCAGCCTAAGTGCATTCATGCTCTTAGTTTGTGGACAAAACAAGTTGTAAATCCAACATGTCATCATGACAGCAAAGTAAAACAAATGAACATGCAAGAGCGATTAGTGAATAGCCTTAGTCATAGGCAAACAGGACACACTTCCTAAACAAAAATGCAATAAACCAGCAACTAAAATGTCATGTCAGTAAAGTAAACACATCACGAATTCAATATGAATTACTAGCTATCTGCCATGTTTCTTCTGCAGTCTGGAAGATTGACTAATTAAGTCCATCACCAAAGCCAAATGGGAACATACAGGAAAATTTAGCCATCTACAAAATGCCATGGGCTAGAACACAACCCATTAAAAAAAATGGAAACAGACAAAATAAAATCATGAAAGCCCATAGTTGAAGTGGGTTAACCCAAAGCCCATTCTCTCTGTACTACTTCTAGCATGAACTTTTTTAAAGTTTTGGTAAAGTGTGGTCTCCTAAGCAGCCAAAGTTGTCTGTAGCGAGAGCTAATACACAGAACTGAGCTAAAGAGGACAATTAGAAAGGGTAGAACTGCTGGTAGATAAAGAAAAGGCACTCTACTTAAATAAATATGATAGTGAAGTTCTGACCTCCAAGGTTATTACAATAGTATTTTTAATTTCACTGTTAAGCATTTAATAATGTATAATCTACATTTGGCTGACTTCTACATCATACATCAAGATCTTGCAGTCATGACTACTCTTATATTTTGGTGTGTTGGCGTGCTCTTCTGAAAATAGTTTACTACTTCTATCTGAGCAGACTTTCAACAAGAATATGCTGGTGAACTGAAGTCAGTGCAGCTGCGTTATGAATGAAGTAAAGAGATAAAGGGCCTGATTTAGGGTTTGGCAGATGGGTAACTCTATCGCAAAGGTGACAGATATCCTGTCCACATTGTTACAAGAACACTATATCCTACGGACCTTGTAGTAAGACGGGTGGGATATCCGCCACCTTTGGGACAGAGTAACTGTCCACCAAACTCTAAATCAGGCCCAACTGTCGAATTCAGCATAGCACGTGCTCAAGTTCTTTCATCGGTTACTGGAGTGAGCCACAAGATCTCAATTGACTCTGCAGGATCCCACATCTAAAAGCGGAGTTACTGCACCATTCAAACTCTAGTCAACTCGGGTTTACCCGTGAAAACGGTTTTTATCCCAACGGTTCACCTGCAAGCACTGCCGTGGTGAATGCCTCGCGCTGCCTGCACGCCTAAACCTGAGACACACGCCCCTGCACCAGGGCTCGAGTCGGGGTACCACGCGGGTGGACGGCGTCCCCCCACTTATTTTACCGGGTTTTTACCGGGTGGACGCCGTCCCCCTTGCCCAAAAGATGGAGCCGGTACCCGAGTCTGCACCTGCGCGCGAATGATAGCCTTTGAAATGCACCCGAGGCTCAGACTAATCTCCCCTTCCACCTCGCGCCCTCCCCTTGCCAGCCTTTCTCAGAGCACAGGCGAGGCGCCAAGGCTTCAAGGAGCTGCGCTGTCAACACGCCGAGCATGTCACTTCCAGGGACCCCGACAGATGCCCGTAGTGCCTACGGCCCGAGTCTGTAATAGCGTGTAATCCGAGGAATGGGTCCTGTGTATAGTGTGTTCTTGTGTTTTGAGTGACTGCCACTTATTGCAGTATTACACCTCTACTTGTATGTATTCACGCATTTCAGACGGAGACCGGAAAATTTCGTGACGTCACGTCCTGTCGTGACGTCACTTCCGGTGACACCACCTAACTTGGAGAGTCCCCCCACTTCTTTTTTTAGGACTTGTGCCCTGCCCTGCACGTAATATGATCTGCGCTTTCACTTAGCGTGACTGCGACGTCTTATCCCAACTGCGTGTCAAGGCGGAAGAACAGGACGAACAAAGAGGGTGTTTGGTTAAATAAGACCCAGCCCCTCCAGTCTGGAATTTCTCATTCTCTGCAAAAATACTTATTACAAAAGACGAAGGGCGAGCGCTGCATCCACATTTGTTAGAAGCTCTGCTAAGTAGAATTTTGGAATTATTCCGCTGGATCTGAATGGCTGTATGGGGTGATCAGTGCTTTAAGTGGGATGAAAGAGTGGGGGTCTCTAAAAAGGGGAATGACCATAGAAGGGTAACTGGGAATTCCTTCCGAGAGGTGCTGCCTGTGCAATTAAGGGCTTGGTTTAAAACACTCAACTAAAATCCTGTGCTTAACACAGTGCCCCCAATCTGTATTTGAGTTCCTTTCTGTGAGTTTTCTATTATTGCGTTAAGACATGTCACACAAGGAACATACTCCTAAAACAAGCCATACATATTGGCTTTGCCAGTGCTTGCTGGCAGTATCAGATAGATGAGCAGCAATGATTTTGTTGTAAATAGTCAGTATTGAAAATATTTAAATTCTGAAATTACGAAACTGTGATTTAAATATTACTAAGGTGTGTGGAAGTGGGATGGTATTCGAGTGTCTCAGTCCCTCTCGTTCTCCCCTTCACAGTACTTTACTCTGCAGTCTCGCACTCTATGAGACACTTGCAACCTTTTTCTCCCCACATCTTTTTGAAATTCTCCCATCTCCACATCTCAACTGTCATCTCCTTCCTCTTCCTCACTCTATTTTCTATCTATCTTCCCTTTCGCATGCCCCTCCTTCCTTCACCTGCCCTTCACCATGCTCTGGCTCTCTCTCTGTCCCACACTCACACACACACATTCTTTCTCTTTTCTGTTGGTGCTGTCAATATTTCAAGATCCTTCACACGCTTTCACATAAAGTGGTATATGCAATTTGTATGTATTTGACCATTTCTCTGTGCGCACTGCAGAGAGGCCAAGGATTGGATGAGCAGGTAGCTTTATGACCCACTAACAAGAAACTCACACTGATATCTGCCTCAACTCCATAGCTCTCAGTAGTGTCCCATCATGAGAACATTCGGAAACAGCAAATACTCTTAGGGAATGCAAATGAAGTTAAACATGACACGTTACAGGGACTGCATCACTGCCATGGCTTATGGAAAATGCCTTACAGCTATTATTGAGAAATTGATTTGTGTTTTTGCCAGGTAAATTTAAGGACATGGATGAAGCTGCCGCCTGGGACCTGTATTAGTGTCATTTTTTACTTTCAGCTGGGTTATGGGACCCAGTAGGACCCTGGGGCTGATATTCTGACGTCAGATGGATCAGTAATGGTGAAGTGTCGAGACAGAAAAGGGGCATTTAAAGCATATACTCTGTGAAGAACGAAGTGGCCCTACTTTTAAACATGCTCGAATGATTGAAATAAAATATTAGGGTCTTGTGTGCAATCCAAACTTGGGAAAGTTATTGCTTTGTGGACTGAGAGGTACATCAAGGACATAATTCTGAGCTGGTGAGAATAGGGCGGTATTTACATTGCCCCAGGGTAAGATATTTACGGGGCGCTGTAAAATACCTCGTATTCTGATTGGTCAATAACCCTTACCTCCATGTTTTGCCTTTTCTCCAGGCATTTCCCCCGATATGTGATATCACCAAATGAGCGCTGCCTAACCCACGCGGACAGCCTGATGATCAGAGAAGCCAAAAAAATAAAAGAAATAGAACAACAAGCTGCTCCCAAGGCAAGTGATTATTATCTCCTAGGCTGGCATCACATGAACCACCATCGGACACAGGCCTGCAGAGTGCACTTATTTTGGGCTCTATTCATGGCAGGGTATTAATTTAAAGAATGAGATAGTGGGAGCGCCCTAGGGGCAGATTTAAATAAACTTCTCGTATGGTTGTAATTTCCTGTACGGTGCGATTTAGAACCTCGGTACATATACGAAGAGTCTCCTATTTGGGACATTTGGCTGTGCACTGGGTAAAGCTGATTTCGGTTTATGCCAGATATAGTGTTTCTGACGACTTGAAAAATACAAGTTATTCAGGAATACCTCATTCCATGGAATTCCCCCAAGACCAGCTGAAAATTCCCCCAAGACCAGCTGAAAACTACCAGTGAGAATGGGCCAAAAATGGGGAATACCCATGATGATTCTCCATTCTTCAGGACCCTCTGCAGAGACCTTGGAATACATCTTCTTTAAGATTAGTCTCTGATAAGTCTCATTCTAGATTTCCATGTCCCAGTGACAAAAAAATCTGTCAGGCAGGATAATCTGCTGAATATAAACTAAACATATTAATTTCGGTATTCTGAGTTCATCTGAAAGTCCACTCAAAGAGTCTTAAAAACCGAATAATCTACTCAGAGCCTCTGAAGAAAAATACCTAATTCTGATTTGGCTAAAGGATTCCTTTACTCTTCAGCACCAAACTAAAAGCCAATGACCAGGTTGTGATACGTGCTTCTTCTGCAGCAGTACAGCCTTTTAGGACAGGGTCATACATTACGCATGCATGAGTAATGGCATCCTGTAGATCTCCCAACCCCAAAGGAGCCTACGTCGATGGTGGACAGGGAGGCGGCTCGTCAAGTGATTGTTGACTGAAGTGAGGTTCACACATATATATAAAGTAGGGTTTGTGCTTCGGCGAATCATTCACCCAGTCTAATGAAGACACCAACAATGTTAAAAACCTAGGGGCTTATTTATAAGCCCTATCTGCCGCCGGTGCGTCACTTTTTGTGATGCTCCGGTGGCGCAGGAGTCTGCTCCGAATATTTACCAACTAATTAATTTATCAACAACATGCATGCCAATACTGAATCTACAATATATACAATTTACTTACTCAAACCACACGTGACACTCATTGTGATTGAAAAAGGATAGTTTATTTCTTTTTTTTATGAGAATTTCAAGAGAGGAATTTAAAAACTTGATTTTTGTTTTTTGATCCAAGATATTTTTATCATACAGATCTATTCAATACTTTCATAGACCACAATACAACACTGCACAAACATGTCATAAATTACGTGTAATTATCACAGAATTCAACGAAAAATACACAACAAATTTGTGAGTTAGGGTTCCACAAACGATTAAACGAAAAATGATAACAACATATACGTGAGAAAAGTAATCAAAACAAAAACCATAAAAAAGCACATCAAAAAACGATACCAGAGGGGTTGTAGGGTGTGTTTCAAAAACTCCCTATTGCTTTTTTGCAACCCACATCTGGGTAAAGACCAAACAGTGTGATATTCAGTTTAACCGAGGCTAATTCAGTCAATAAGTTGTCAAATGATTTACAGACTCTGCTGTGAAGAGAAGTGGTTAAACTGATACAAGATACATGTTCACTTGTTTGGTCAGAGAATGAGGTCTACGCTACGCGTTTCGAACCCCTGAATTCCTTTAGGGGGGGTTCTCTTCAGGACCTGGAACCGAAACAAAGCTTATTAGAGATTAACCGATCTCTACTCCAACTATGGATCTCTTAGTTATTCCATGTCGGAAAAGCGTGAGTTTTAGCCTACAGTTAGATCACCTTTGTTTTGAAAAATGTTGCTGGTGTTCTTGTTGGCACTGGAAATTTTTGTATGTCAATGCGGTCCAGTGTACGATTTCTGTTAGTTGTACATGGTTGTAAATTCTTTGTTCGGAGCCTTTAGGTGCATGGCTGTCCTCGGTTCTGCGGTGGATTCCAATCACTGAAACAAAGGTGATCTAACTGTAGGCTAAACCTCACTGTAGGCTAAAGTATTGAATAGATCTGTATGATAAAAATATCTTGATCAAAAAACAAAAATCAAGTTTTTAAATTCCTCTCTTGAAATTCTCATAAAAAAAAGAAATAAACTATCCTTTTTCAATCACAATGAGTGTCACGTGTGGTTTGAGTAAGTAAATTGTATATATTGTAGATTCAGTATTGGCATGCATGTTGTTGATAATTTATAGATTGGCCCAGCCTTACTGATTACGGGCTAGAACCCTCTAAGGTTGATCATCCGAATATTTACCAGGCAGCACTAAGCCACTTTTTTGGCTTAATGCTGCCTTGTGAATATTGTTCCCTTTAACGCAGTTTACTGCGTTAAAGGGGTGTGTAATGGGTGTTGCTGGGGGTGTTCCTAGCAACATCCATGGCTTTTTCACAATGTGCCAGATTTACGAGCAATCGTAACTCAAGAGGCAGCGCCAAAAACATACGTAAGGGAGGCACAACGAGGAGAAATATATTTATTTCTCCTTGTTTTTCCTTTTTCTATAGAAAGAGGAGAAAGCCTCTTGTGGTTGTTTTTGTGCACGAAGGATTGTCTTCCTGCACAAAAATAATCATCGACCTAACGCAGGCACCCTTGTAGCATGGTGCAAAGGTGCCTGCGTTGGCGCACAGCAGCCCATTGTGCACCAGCGCTGGGGAAAAGGACAGGAATGTGCTGTATCTGATAGATACGGCGCATTCCTGCCCTTTTCTTTTGCCATAGGGTAGCACAGCAGGCAAGCCTGTGGCACGGCCCTACGGCAAAGAACTCAAAATGAGGCCCCTAATCTTTGACACACCTGTCGAACATGAGTAGACACAACTGAGAGAAATAGCTGCCCTTGCCAGCATCAATGAATGCCGCCTGCCTGGCTTTTGCTACAATCCAGGGTGTTTAGGATCAAGCTCTGCAGAGGACAGGTGGGTGTGAGTATTGAAGCAGCTCTGTCAGACTTAGTTGATGCAAGGTTAGGACCCACTGATCCTCAATTTTCTGTAATGAGACAAAGACTGAGGACACATTTTGCTAGTACAGGCAGAGGTCTACAAGTGATTGGCGGTGGCTGGAGTCAATGATGTTTCTGGTGTTTCTGGAGGGTACACATTACAGATGGAAAGCGTTACTTTGGGTTATTTGGGGGAGGGGCTATTTTTACTGGATGAGCGGAAGGGGGGTTACAGATACCAAGTTGGTTTGTGTGTGGAGTAAAAGGAGGATCATGAGAGAGGGAGTCGTGCTGGTGGTGATGGAATATAGTTAGAGGCACCAGGCACTGTTTTGCGTTGAAAGGAGGTGGCATGAGGGATTCGGGGGAGCCTGGCAGGAGACATATATTGAGGCAAATCCCACACTTACATGACCACCTAATCCACAATGAAATGGATCAGAGGAATGTGGTGCTGAAAGTACAAACACATGCACCAATTTGTTCCGTTTCTATAGAATGTGTGAAGTAATGAGGGTTAACAAATGTATGAAATTTTTTTCCAATAGAGTAAACTGACATAATTCAGCAATTGTGCCAAACCTACCAATGAGCACATAAGGTTTTAAAAAAGACTAAGAGACGGTTGAACAATAAAACCTTATATAACATACCATACATACTGTACGTTACTACAATTCCCAGTACCCTTTGAGCACAAATACCAAGATTGCAATTTCAACCGGTATAGTACTGGGCAGAGAAAGCAAAACCTCAATAAATTGTTTAAATACATATACAATTAAAATGAAAAGCAAGGGAAACCCATCTTTCCACATTTCCTTTCTGAAGTTCCACAACTTAAACCACTCTGTCGTAATGTGATACTCCAGGCATTAGCACTTACGTTTACTTCCAGAGGAGTGTGGTTGAAGCAATGTTGACTGGGAAGAACCTCCCAGGTAGAGGGCTCGAGTGGTTTTAATTTGCCTTGGAGTGACAGCTGGAGTGTGTATCAGATTTGGCAGCAAGCAGACATTCCTTAGCTTTTGGGCTTATAGGAACATGAAAAAAGAGTTTATGCTTGACATTTTCTTTAAAAAAATAATGAAAACCTTTTGTCCTGCTAAGTACCGCACTTATAAACAGCCCTTTGATTCCTTTCTTTAGAAAAGAGGCGTGGAGTGTTACCTCACGCTGCTTGGATGACTGACAACATGCATTCGGAGTGGAGATTCCATTAACATTTTGCCCTTTGCTATTGGCCGCAGGATGTTAGCCTCCTTCTTTCCCTGGAACGGTTTTAGGTAAATAAAAGGTGGTCGGTGGCCCTGTGCTCCCAGTCATTCCTGTTCCCAGAAAAAAGGCAATTAAAAAGCTTTTTGGAAAAAAAGACTGAGGCTGCGAGTGACAAGTGTGATCAGTTCCCGCCAGTTCCCCCTGGCACGCCTTCCACTTTAGGTTGTCCCATTCGTGTCCCGCGTCAACAACCTCATGCATACCAGCACAGTGTGTGAAGTGATATCTGCTACAAAGCTTACCATAAGCACACTGTCCCGCTTATAAAACAGCTGGGCTTGGGTTTAAAGTGTACAAAGGACCAGAGTAACAACATTTTTGTGCGG
The DNA here is from genome assembly GCA_963921515.1 of Calotriton arnoldi. Taxonomy (NCBI): domain Eukaryota; kingdom Metazoa; phylum Chordata; class Amphibia; order Caudata; family Salamandridae; genus Calotriton; species Calotriton arnoldi. The sequence goes on from CAWUFW010002022.1 coordinate 1,477,213, forward strand.
CTAAATTCCACTGCCATTCCCAGATTCCGGGTCACAGAATCAGGACCCACAGATATTTACACCTGCAGATAGAACTTAAGACCACAGAAAATCCACCAGTACCACAGATTTTTTTATAGTAGTAGATGAAGGGATAGGGGTGGGAACATGGGTGTTCCCAAGAAAGGCAAAGGAGGGAGAAGACAGTGATGTAAGATATGTATCCAAAAACCTACCAAATGGGTGTTGAATCTTGCTGTAAACCATGAATCGGTATTTAAGATATTGCACCCAGTATTGGTATTTAAGATATTGCACCCAGTATTGTGTTATTACTTCAAATTTATCTTTAAATGGAGAGTAACGGGAATAAATAAAGTTTTTGCAAATCTTTCCGCATCTAAAGTTGTGGAGCTAGCATCAACATTTGCTAGTGCCAATGGGCTGTCCTTTGTATGCTGTAATGTGACTTTACCTCATTAGAAATTCTGTATTACCATATTTGTAATGATGTTAATACCACATTGCTTTAAATAGCGACGTATGCAACTGGTTTGTATAAAAGATGGCCTGAACAGGACTGGTGATTCTATAAAGGTGAGGTAAAGCCACCCTTGGGAGAAACTAAATTATTGTAAAAGATCCGAAAACTGCCTTTTTCCAGTGCATCAGGAGCGCTTCACGAGCCAAAATTCTAAGTTGCCTGGATCATGAAAAAGTCTTTCACCTTTTCTGGGCCTAAGTGCCAAAGAAAGCTTGAGTAAATATTTAAAGTGGGTATGAGAAAGACACAGAATCCTCAATAATTCACAGTGGTATAGGGGTATAGCTTTCTCAAAGAGGAAAAAAAAACATGGTGGGAAAAAACTTGTTAAGCCATGGGTTGCCAGGAACTGTAAACCAGTGGATTACCGCCAGTTGACAATCCACTCTTGTATGGTTAGGTGTACTCATAGAAATTATATTTGTTATAGATTTGCATAACTAGGCCCTGGGAATTTTAGCAAACACTGAAAAGCTGAAAATCTACTCACATCATGAGAATAGGCCGATATGGCATTTCTGACTTATCAAAAACTGTGTATGGATCGACACCACAGTTTGCCAATCTAACCATTAATAATCAGGTTGCCACAAAAGAACACTTTTATACCACTGCACTTCACTTTTCTGCCTTCTGATGTAAAGATCTGTCTAGCAACTAGATCAGCAGTGCCTTGCATAGGTCCAGAAAAGCCGAATTTTCAGGAGTGGAACAACGGCCACTAAAACATGCCATGGTCTGCAGGTCACGAGTTTGAATCCCAAAGGACCAAATCTTTCTTCCATCCTTCTTAGGTGGGTAAAATAAGTACCATTAAGGGCCTGATTACAATGCATCATGTCTCCAAGTAGGATTCTACACTGCTATATTACAAATTGCCCGGTGTACGCGCACCTCGATTTGCTAGGTGCGGGAATACTAAGCTCAAGTTTACCAGTCAGAAATTGAGGCTAGTAGAACTGCTTTGGAAGTGGGCTGCAAGTAGAGCCTGTATTCTGTGTGCAGCCCTTGAATGCCCGCCTTCTAAGGGAAGGGGGGAGCATTTACTGCTCATGCCTGCCAGGCCACATCTTTCCCTTCCATTCATCACCCTACCCACATCCCAAGCCTCCTCCCTACGCCTGTACCCTTGTTCACATTTACCACTTGTTCCGTGCTGGTGGTAAATGTGAGCATTAATCTCCACAGGACTGGGAGTTCTGTACAAAATTCTGCCCAGAAATATCAGGTCCGTGGAGTTATTCCACATTCTTACGGAGATTGACTCATATTAGCTCTAGTTGGGTGTGGAGGTACAGGTCGGAATTGTTCATTCTGGTGACCCAGTATTTCGTATCTAACTGCTCCTAATTCTTAATCTGGAGTATATTTGGGTAATAACATCCTGTTATTTACACCACATAGGGGGCTATTTACAAAGATAATTTATACATGTAAGTAATTTACACATCTAAGCAGACTCATACACTTTTGAGCAACTTTGCTACTTTTGATTATTCACCAGTCACAAATGTAAAGCTATTCAATAGTGAATTTACATGTCTCCACCTACTGAAAAGGGGATGCAGTGAAATTTACAACTGTAAGTTAAGTTACTACAGTCAAAAAGAAACAATGGTAAGTCCAGCACCACACATGGCCACCCACTTGGGCAGGGACTTAAAATAGAACCCTATAGAAAATAATGTTAAATTAAAAAAATATATATATGTAATTAAATATTAAAGTACATAACTATATAAATGAAAAATACATATTGTTTCATGATAAAATATTTTAATAACATTGGGGATTTAAAAATAATTTTAGCTTTAATTTTTCTTAGAGGCTGCTAGTCCTAGAAGGTTGGTGATCGTGCCACTGCAGTTCTGTAAAATGAGGTAGGAAGGAAGAGACACTCCTTTCTGTGGCCTGGAGGGTGTGTGCAACATTTGAGAGTTACTTGATCCATTGATTTGTTGGGATGGATAACATGGGAATCTTGTTCTTTTGCTATAAGACAGGGAAGATTGATTTATGTGATTGATTTTTATGATTTGTGATTTGATAAAATGCACAGAGCAAACCCAATCACCTTTTGATACGCAAGAAAGCATTTTGAGACAAACCATGCCACTAAAAGACCATAACTTAGTTGAAAAACTGAGTTTTAAAGACATTTCTCAGTTGAATTTCGTTATTTATTAAGCAGAATTCAGTTGGATGTGATCACAAAGCCTGGTAGTCTGTACTGAACAATAGATGTGAATCCTGCCTATAAATTTTGATGATAGCAATTATCAGTCAAGTACCATCTCTGTTCCGTACAACCAGTACATTTTCTATTAGATATCATCTTGAGGAAGAGTCTGTCAAATACTTACAAGTACAGAATCTTGAAACGCATTCTGGCCCTAACAGGAAACGTACATAGTGATTGAAGCAGGCGTTCTTGATACTGAGGCCCTAATTACGATGTCGGTTGAGGTCGGAGGCTTTCTGACCAACATCCTTGGATTGAACTCCGACCACCGTATTACGATTACGGTGGTCAGAATTCAAACCGGCCGGTCATTCCGGCTGGCTTCAGAACTGCCACCATAATCCCATACAGACGGCGTTTCCGCCGTCGGGATTATGATGTCGGTTTACGACAGGCTTTCCATGTCGGGCTTTCTGACATGGAAAGCCTGTCAGAAAGCGACTTTGGGGGCCCCTAGCAGGGCCGCCCTTCTTCAGTGGCCTCTGGTTGGGGGCCGAGGGGCACCTATGGTGCCCCCTCTGTAAATCCCTTTACAGTGATGCTCATTTCTCAATGGGAGCTTGTGCTGCGGACGCTTTCCGACTGCCGCACAAGTTCCCATATGGAAATGGGCGGTCGCATCATAATTGCAGTTTCAGACCGCTGATCCGAGGTCGGTCGGTCTCGAAACCGCATGGATATCGGTCGGAGGAAACTCCGACCGACATTCTAATTAGGCCCTGAGTCTCACTGTCTCTGATTGAATGCCAGCCACCTTCACAGGCATTGATCTCTTTAGAATAGCTGAGGTTGACCTAAACAGAGACCTATATAAAATTCATTTAAACAAGCTAAGAGTTAACATGGAAGATATCTACCGTAGCTAATAAAAACATCCTGAATTGAACTTTAGTTCTCCAAAAATCTGTATTAACTTTCTATTCCAGTTCACCACCAAGTACTGCATTTTCGCAAAATCAATTTAACAGTGATCCATCTTGGATGGACACTGAGGTTTCTCAGCTGGGTAGCGATGTGGTGCCAGTACTTGGACAGTACTTTTGAAGCAACAGGTTTTAAAACACTACCTCATGTCTATCCCTCAAATTACGGCATGCAAGGACTGAGATAAAAAAAATTCTGACATGTTTCTATGCAGATACAGAGGTGTGTTGTAGGAAGCTGGCTTTTTATGTAGTATACCAAAACAAGGTATATTATGTAGAAAGTCCAGACGACCCTTATTGGTTTACAGGGCTTAAGTTAATAATCCCAAATGCTCTCCTATGTGGTAGTGTTGGCAAGTAGTTCAGGCTTATCAGAGGATAGTGTTAATGCATTTGTTGAACACACACAGGGTCAATAAATGAGACACACACTCGAGGAAATTCGAGACCAATTTTGAAAAATAACAAGTATTTTTATATTTAACACCAAGAACTTTGGAAGTAGATAAGCACGTTTCAAAATAGCAATTTTAGCAGGTAAGTAAAATGTTCCTCAAATGCGTTTTTATGCAGTAATGGTTTCCTGCGCTGGAGTGTCCAGGTGCAGAGGTGCTGGACACATTGGTAGCCTTGCACTACACCATATGCAAGGAGGGGACCACCTAGAAGTAGGATGCAGAGGGGACTTGGGGACAAGTCCAGGAGCTCCCAATGGGGGGGCTCAGTTCATTGGGATCCTGGGAGCAGGGGAGCACCATTGCTTGTCGTGGACCCGGGTTCGGGAGATCAGGTGCAGAGGGTTTTGGTTGGCTGGTGCCCGTGCATCAAAGGCACCCACAGATCTCAGTTAGACCTGCAAAGGGGGACAAAACAGGACAGCTGGGCCCCTCTTTTTGCTAGCCTTTGCAATGCTGATGTCCCTCATCAACTGTTCAGTCTTTGTGGCACTGGAGTCTGAATGGGACTCAAACAAGCTTTGGTTGCTGCAGGGGGTCTGGTAACCCGGGTATTGGTGCAGGGCGGCTCCGGTTGGTCCTATTGTCTTTTCACTTGGTGGAAAGACTGATCTGACCTCTAGCAGCATGGTGACCTCTTCCTGGGTGGCTGCTCTTTCGGTCGACCCAGTGAGCATCAGATTGGTGAACCGGACATTGCGGTCAGTGCCTGCAGGCTGCAGGGAAGTGGCTTCTCCACTTCAAGGGGGATTCTGATGGCTTGGCGAAGTGCTGGAGGTCCCCCGAGGCTTTTGGAGGATGCACAGCTGCAGAACGAGTCGGGGTGTCACAACTATCGGGACAGGAGCAGGTAGGCAAGCAGGGTTTGGAGCCACAGTCCACCAGCAGTCCACAGTTCTTGCTTCTTTGGCTCTTCCTTGTCCTCTTCTTTTCTTCAGTAAGACAAATCTAAGTTCCTGGTGTCAGGGGGCCACCTACTCAATTTAGGGGTGTTAATGGGAGTGAAGGGTAGTAGCCAATGGGCTACTTACTCTTCGGGTTACTACACCCCCTTTATGACCATTTCCTGTGGCGAGTGGGGATAGCCCTGTCCCAGAATTCCTATTTTAATCAAAATCAAAATGGTGGAACCCTTCTTTCGTGGGGCACATCAGGCAGCCCACCTTTGGGGTGTGACTGGCCTGGTAGTGCACCACGCCTCCTAGCATAATTAATTTCCCGCCTGTCCTAGAGCTACATGGGCCCAAGGACAGGGGGTGGCATCTCTCAGGTCTGGGGGAAGCCGGGATCGCATATGAAAGGCGGCAGGAGCTTTGAAGTCCCTGGCCTTGGTATGGAGATTCACTAGTCATCCTGATGGAGGAGGTGTGAACACCTTCCTCCAGAGCAGGAATTGTTTCTGGCCTCAGAGAGGGTGGGCTCTCAACTGCAGGGGGTCAGAAACATGTCTGTGGTGGCATGCTGGATGATACCAGTCAGCCAGCACTCTAAGAGGCTGGTAGGTTTTCAGGGGGCACCTCTAAGGTGCAATCTGGGTGCATGTTTTAATAAATCCACTACTGGCATTAGTATGAATTTATTTGGACAAGGTGTTTGATACCAAATACCATAGGTTTCAGTGAAGCCATCATGTGGCCGGGGAAATCTTAATGACCAGTGCCCAGTAAATATACTTAAGATGGCTTCCCTGTTCACTTGTACTATCTAGCAATTGAACTAGACAGCACAGAGCCATATCTACTCACATTTTCTTTAACATATTTTATTTTAATTCAACTCAAAGGAAATGTATATGCAACTGAATCAAATTGTAGATGTCCTAAAATAAAAATACAAAGTTAGGTAACTGAAAATGATAAATTAAAGAGCATTTTTACAAAAACATAAATTAGCCGACTGTGAGAATAATAACAATGTGCAGCAGAAATGTTGTTGTGTTTGGATATTTAGCACAAATATACTTGTACTACAACATATTTAATTGCAAGATGGTGGACATAAGCGAGGCACAAAACAGTAAACTTCACCAATGGAGGCATCTTTGATATATTGCAATCCACAGCTCAAAAAAGCCAAGTGAACAGGGGGTCAATTGCTTTCACTAGACCCTAAAATTCCTCATTCTGTATTGCATTCAGTGCGACTGTAGGCTCTAGGAGCAAATGGCGAAACATGTTGACCATTTTGAGCAATTAACATTCCTAAGATCTCCTCTTGTTTTTAACCTTAGACTATGGCACCATCAATAAAGTTTGTTAGGTGAACGATTAGATCATTTTAAATATATAGTACTGTTGGAGTGTATTTCTCAAGCAACAAAAAGGAACTCCCCCTCCCTCCAAATAGGATATGTTCTCACGTGTAATATAATCCACCCTGCATTAGGGCTATAAGGCCTGCTGTAGGGGTGACTTACATAGATTGCGTGCAATGTCTGTGGCATGGCACACATGGTATGTGCCATGTCGTGTTTTCACTTTTGTCTGCATCATTTCACGCAACCTTTAATGCAGTAGCGGCTCCTCCGCTATGGCGGAGGAGCGTTGCCTCACTGCTTTTTATTAGTGCAACGTAAAGGAAATATAAAATGATAATAACTTTGAGTTATTATCATTTTATGTTTCTGTGCTGCTTTGCGGGGCTGCTCTGCGCTCCGAGCAGGGCAGGGGAGGAGTGGTTTGCCCACTCCTAAGTGCACATGACTGTTTGGCCGGCCCTCTTGGGCCACCCAAAACAGTCCTGCACACTTTCCCTGTTCTCCATGCAGACTGCATTACAGCCTGTGTGGAGAACATGCCCAGGCCCCCATTACCTGGCGGAGTGTCGAACCAGGACGCTCAGACCAATCACAATGCTGCATTGCAGCGTTGTGATTGGTCTGGGGAGTCTGGGTGCTTAATAATCACAACGCTGCATTGCAGTGTTGTGATTGGTCAGGGGGGCCTGGCTGTGCTTCCTGATCCTCGAGTAAAGACAAGGAGAGCAGGAGCAAAGACGCGGGACCCAGCAGCAAGGTGTTTATATATTTTTTAACTTGCGCACACCTCCCCCCACGCGCCCTCCCCCGTGTCCACCCTGCCACCCACGAGCCATGCCAGCCGCCACTGCTGCAATGGCAGTCTGCATGAGTTTGGTGGTGGGTCCCTTAGGGTGGAACAATACATGCTGTAGCTCTTAGGGAACCTCTTTAGTACCCATGCCCTAGGTACCAATGGCACCATTTAGTAGGGACTTACAGGGCTGCTAAAGGTCTTGCCAGTTGGAGAACATTTGCACAGCTACTTTATGTAAGGGAAAGAGCACTGGCACTGGGGCCCTGGTTAGCAGGAATCCAGTGCACTTCAGTCAAAATTGCATTGAATACCAGGCAGAAAGTGGAATGGCCATATCGAAAAGAGGCACTTCTCACATGTGTCATCCACATAAATTGGAAACAGAACATAAGGTCCCTGATGTTGTCCATAAGCAGTCATGTGTACAAGATGGAAAGCAATGCTGGTTGTGGGATTATCCGGGATAGTCCCTGTTAAACCTCTAGAAAGTACAACATTGCATAACATGTCTTCAAAGACTTCTCATGGATGAAAGAGAAGAGCTGTCTTGATCCTTTAGGTTTAATTGGAATGTGGCTCCCATTTACGCTCAACTGCTAGTTGTGTTCTAGATAAAACTGGAACTATAGGATGGTGGGATAGTGTATTGAGCAGGAAGAGATATTTGAAATTGTTCATTAATAGAGATGTAGCGGTTGATCACTAACTTTTTCAGCTGGCTGTGGCTGCTGCTCTTGTGGGAGGAAGTACAACGATTAATAGCTCCTGCGAGTGTACGTATTATGTTACGAATAATGAGTGATATGGGCTGACTGTGCAGGAAGTGAAGTTCAGTCTTTGGATTATCTCAGTGGTTGGTGTTGATATTTGAGGGATGATTTCAAAATTCAATGCATTTTTATAATAATAAAAAATAATTTAACTTACCGTCCCGCCGGCCGGGTCCTGCGTGGTCTCTGCTCCTCTCCTGCCTCCGGCAAGAACAGGTAGCAGGCAACCAGGCCCCAGACCCACCCCTAAGCCAATCACAACGCTGCTATTGGTCGGGACGCTGCCCAGCCAGAGGCTAATGGCCCGGCCATGTTCTCCATGTAGGCTGCATTGCAACCTGCATGGAGAAGGCCAGAGAGCGCATGACTGGTTTGATCGGTCCCAGAGGGCCGACCAAACCGGTCATGCGCACTCAGGCGTGGGCACACCACTCCTCCCCTGCCCAGCCCTGCTCGCAGAGCAGCCCCGCCCACCCACCCGCAATCAAACCCTTCTGCTTTCTCGCAGTGCGAGAAGCAGAAACATAAAATGGTAGTTATTACCATTTTATGTTTCTGCTTCTCGCACTGCGAGAAAGCAGTGGGGTGACGCTCCTCCGCCCTAGTGGAGGAGCCGCCCCTGTCTAAATTCTTGGATGAGTTGGGAGATGTAGCTTAGTGGCTAGAGCGGCCGAATTTGGAACCTTGGGACCCAGGTTTGAATCCTAGACTCAGCGCTTCGCTCAACATCAGGTGAATCTTGGAAAATTACAATCTCCCAGTGCCTAAAAATGTGAAATGTAATGAGTGTAAAATGTATTTGTGTAATCCTAACTTGATGGACAAGATCGTTTCCTGCCCCCTCCCTTCTGCCCATGTAATGTGCAGCGCTCTGGTGGTTCCTAGCTACGTTTGTGCTATATAAATACCAATACATACATACAGGTGGACTCCTCATACCAAACGTAAAGTGGGAGAGAGAAATGAAAACTAGCTTGCCCAGTGAGTTACATTACATTTCATAGAGGGGGAAAGCAAATCTGTGTGCTGGAATTACCTCAACCTGCCAGTCTAAGACTCTTAAAATAACTCAAATAGCAATGAAGAGTAGAACTAGAAATTAGATATAAAAAGTTCGCTAGGCTGCAAATAAAACTATAAAACACAGAGAGGTCCTTCCATTGTAAAATATCTGTATTTGATTACATACTTGGTGAAGCCTTCTGGACAAAATAGACTCTCGTATTGTGGACAGGGTACTTACAGACTGCAGAGGGGTCACTCACTCCCTTTAGGGTCAGAAAAGCCGAAGACTGCTGTGGTTGCCCAGTTACACAGAATAACTCAAGTCTCTGGGACACTAATGTCAGTTCATTACAGGAGACATCAGCATCAGTTACTTCTTCAGTGTGTGAGGACCCTGGGGACGCTACTCCCAAAAAACTCTGCCTTGATTTTCAGTATATTGATTATTTAGTTGCATTGTTGTTTATATTTCTGAATGTCTCGTCTAAGGACATACATTAGCTGTATTCGGGATTTAGCACCCAAATTAGTTTGTATATATTTTTGTTTCCGTTATTTTTAAGTCTATTGACTCTTTTGATGTTTATCATTTGAAAATATTGTTTGGTTTATTTGTTACATCTGTCTTATTCATCTCTACAAGTTATGGTTCTTCTATTTTAATCTTCTATTTTGTAATATGCGTTTTTTATCTGGGTCTCTTATCATCAGCATTTAAAAAAAGTTGGTTAACTAAGCTATATTAGAACACATTAGAACATATTTTCTAATCAATTTGATGGGTTAGAACAGTGCACTCTCTATTTGCTGGTATTACCTGGTATTACCTGGTATTACCTGGTATTACCTCTAAATGGCTGGCTGCTATTTCAACACTGCAACAACACCAACAGCTACTGAAACAATCCCCATTACAGCAACTTGCACTTTCATTCCAATTACAAATGGGCGGCCACTGCATCCACTGGAACTGGTATTAATGGTCATAGTAAAGCATATATCACACATACAACTTAATCAGTGTGAGCTCTTAGTACGCTTCTACCAGTTTTTTGGTGTTGACCAGCCTTTGCCCTGCCTTCAAACTGGGCTGCTAGCGGTGCTAACACAGAGTGCATTGGGCGGTGTCCACATTGGCAGTGGATTGTTGAAGTGATTGGCCCAAGCAGTGGTCAGCACACTTCTATGAAAAACTTAGGATTCCAGTACTTTAAAAAAATAAATCAAATGAAGTACTGTTCAGCCCACAAGGCACCTGGCTTTAGAATTGCTATGCACCCCCCAAGAATGATAGCAAATACATTGGCAAACCGGCAAAGGACCAAGAAATAGTACGCAAAACAAAGCTTCTCGGGTTGGGTGTCAACCGGACAATCCTTGCCACTGCCCTTGCAGAGACAAGAATAACTTGTTTGATAAGGTGTATTCAGATACTGGACTTCTGAAACCTGATCATTCTAGACACCGCAAAAAGAAGAAACAGGAGACATTTCCAAGCAACGATCTCCCACCTCTGTAAGACCAGCCAACTCGGCGATGCAGCGAGCGCAAGGTAAATAGTTTTATTTATTTATTTACTTACTTTACTCCTGGCCGTCGTATGCCTGACTCCACTATCCCCCCCACCCTGCCCCTCCCCCGCCCTGCCCCACCGCCCCGCAGCACTTCCTCTGCGAGCCGCCACTGCCAGCTTCAAAGTACATTGTGTTCTATATCTCATCTTATGGATAGAAAAGAGCAAGTTGGCAACCAAAGCACTTTTAGAACAAGCAGCGGTAAACAAGAGGCATTTTTTAACACTTAGAACTTTTTTGGTTTTTTGGAAGACTCTTCTTCCCAGCAATAGCTACCTTACATGGCCCCATATGCACACTCCTGTCTCTCTTAACTCAACTGCTTACCCAACTGGTCCCAATCCCTCCACAACTTCCTGCAAAGAATCACTAGACAGTGAGGCCCTCCTTCTGAGAGGGCTGAATTCCTGTTGATGCCTCGACAAGAGTTACCAGCTGCAGGTGAAATGTGCAGGTGAAAAGGGGTCCACAAATGAGGAGTATCAGACAGATATGAGCATAGAAACATAGATTTCCACATGGAATTCTCCATTGCGCAGGGACAATCTTGTAATGACCTGGTATTCCCACAACACTAATGTACCGATTTTTACTGTATTTCACTTTGGGTGCTGGAATTCCGATGCAATATTCATGACTCTATGGTAATGGGGGCCTTTGTTTGAAATATTTTCTAATTTAGTATATGCCTTACTGAGAGTGGCTTTCACAGTTTAGCAGACATCTGCATGTTGGCAGTAAACACCAGTAACATATTTATTAGAGCAGTTCTTGCATTCATGCACATTAGGGAAGGAATGACTGATCATGTCTCATGCCTGCAAGCCCTTTAATGTAGGGTCTGAACACTAGCTCAACCTAAAAAGGAGAGTCACTAACAAATTGTGCAGTACTAGTAACATTTCACTGAGATAACCCAGTTGTGATATGTCACAGTATATTTCCCTTTAACCTTTGGGGTTAAGTCTGAACCCAAGATAAAATAAATTAATACACTGAGTTGAATCTGAGATTCGCACATAACACTTTGCTTCCAGTACCACACGCATAACGTTACCACATGCTTCCAAGTCAAGTCTGAAGCACAATGTTCAATGGAGTAGCAAGGGAGTGGTGGAGGGGCTGTTCGCCCCAGGCGGCACAAGTTTTGGGGGCGGCGGCCTCCCCCAGCTCTTACCCGCCGTCTTGGGGTGGCAATCGTCACCCCCCGCTCTTCAGTGCGGCGCCGTTGCAGAGCGGCTATCCGTGGACTCACCAGCCCCCCCCCCACTCTTCAATGAGTCCTCCGCTGGGCGGCAAACGCAGGGACTGCCCCGGGCGGTCTCAGGTCTAGCTAAGCCACTGACAATATTCCAGCATCACGCATGACACCAAAGCTTAACACTAACTAGATGACACTGCAACCAGCATCTTTCTTCCATCCACGCACTACTTGATTGGGTAACTAACCACTCGAACAGTTGAAGAGCATTAGGTCATCTACCGGAGGCAGGAAAGCACTAACAAAATACTACAACCAGTGCCGGCGCAGGAGCGTCACCCCACTGCTTTTCAGCAGTGTAAAAAAGGAAAAATAAAATGATAGTAACATGATGCTGTTATCATTTTATTTTTTCCTGCTGAAGCAGTTGTGTGGGGCGGGGCGGGCTGCTCTGCTCACAGAGGAACAGGGAGAGGAGTGGTGCGCACACTGTAAGTGCGCATGATGATTTGACCGACCGCCTTGGGCTGGCCAAACAGTCATGCGCACTTTGCATTACAGCCTGGGTGGAGAATATGCACAGGCTCCCACTGCCAGTCCGAGTGCCGAACCACGGTGCTCAGACCAATCACAATACTGGTTGTGTATTCCTCCGTCCCCCCTCCCCCCCCATAGCAATGGCAATAACAGAAGAATTTAAAAGTCCAAGATGGCTGCCTGACAATGTGATCTGCACACAGAGAGAAGTGGAGGGATGGGTTGGGTGACCAACAGTGGGCATGGTTTATCCAGCGCATCCACTACTGGTTGATGACAAGAACTCTGTGCTTGAATGGGCAGGGGTGATCTATTTATTAAAAGTAAAGTGAAAGATATTGTTCTAAAAATATGAAATTCGTTTTTTCGAAGCAAGAAGGACATTTATTGTGTATTTCACAAGCACTGCAAGGCATTGCTTTTTCGGCATTTCGTCTTTGCCTGATAACGCTGACATTTCTTCTTTTGTTTATCACCTCCCCGTTTTCATGAAATATGTTCTACTTTTAGAAAGTGCCGCAAACATTCTTCCTGCGGTGAATCAGAGTTTCCAGCTGCCTTGACTAAGGGTGTAACTTTACAGTCAGATGATGCTTCCTGTATTCGCTGCTTGACCTCCAGTCTAGATATCTTGGAAGCCTAAGCCTGTTTCCTGGGGGGTTGGGGAGAGGGGAGGGCGTTGGGGCAGTTTGCGTCGAAATATTTAAAGGTTACTTTGTAACTACAAAGTTGCTGCCGTTGTTCTTTGCTAATTAATGCAATTTAACTTTTTAAGCAAGATTAGATCATTTTCGTCGTGGTTTATCAGTGTTGTGACTGTCTGTCACCCAGAGACCCATCAGATGTCACCATGCCTGGATGAGTGGTTTGAGAGTAGAAGGCTTGGGGTTGGAGGCGCCGATCAGCACTCTGATGCTCGGCTATGCCAAGCATTCCTGCCGGGCCTGCGTCAAGCTCCGATCTCAAATGAGGGTCAGAGGGTACATTTATCACGTTTTCATGCAGCGCAGCAAATCACCTTGCTGCGCTGCATGAAAAGGAAAGGGCAGGAATATGCGGTATTTAACATTATATGGTGCATTCTTGTCTTTTCCTTGTGCTGCCGCACAATGTGCTGCCTAGCGCCAACGCAGGCATCCTTGCACCGAGGAGTTTTGTGAATAGGACATACGCTGCGTTTTGGGAGATGTCCCGCATCACACAAACACATTAATTGATCTAGAAGTAATATATCATGAGACTAACTTCTGACTTTTTACAAAATTTACAGATGGAAGCTTACTGCAATTGTCAGATGAATCCTGTAACTTTCAGCTCATTATATTTTGTAGATACAATAAAAGGCGTCCTAAGTCCCTTTGTTAACTCATTAGCCTATGCCTTCATATTTCTATTCATTGGTAATGCCGCAAAAGTTGAGAAGCCGCCGAATTCAGCTGTCAATGTCATTTTGAAGAAGTAATCATGTGAATAAACCTTTGCCACATTAAAACAGCTTCTTTGCTATCAGCACTAAATGTGATCAAGAGCCTCTTGCTTAATGCCTACAGGGTGCTGCCTATTTTAGCTCTGTTATCAGAAGGGAAAGATTTGCTTTTTACCCACAAAGAGACCTGAGAAGTATAATGAAATGCATTGCTTCAGTGTGTAGTTTTGAATTTAGCTCCTATAACTGAATGTGTTGTCCAGAGTCAATAATTATAGAACTTTGCCAATTTTGGAAAAGATATGGAACTCCCTGCCAAAAAATGTAAAACACCTCCCAGTTTTCCACCCTGTTTCAATCATTTTCCCCCTAAGAAAGTTAACAACTGCATTTTACCACTCATCAACTCACTTCTTGGTCCCTCTCGGAATCCTTTCCAATCTGGCCACCTTTGTGCATGAGACAACTTTCCCTTTGTGTACAGCACACCTTACAAACCTCATCAAGCACACATGTTTTTCAGAGGTGATCCTGTCAATCTAGAGCCTTGTGAAGTGGATAGCATGTCTACAGGTGGTTCATGTTGCAGAGTGTGCTTTTTGAACCTGGTCTAGTGGCTCTATGGACTGATGCATCCACTCCAGGGATCTGTGTTTTACTTCATGCTAAGAGGTTCAAATTGTGACAGGTTCACTCAGACTCTTATCCTTCCGAGGTCGAGAAAATGAGTACTGTTAATTTGGGTAACTATAACATCTGTAATTCAGAGCCAAGATGTTTCAAGAGCTGAATGTACACTATACAAATACACATTATGTTATGTTGAGATGTCCTTCTTTTCACAAGCACACCTTTTTTCATCCAAAGACTCTTCCAAGGACTCCTCACGGTTTTCAAAAATTAGATTCAGGTTCCCTCAATATGTGTATAATGATTATGCATTAGGTCTTCTGATAGGCTTGCTGAAAGTACTACTTTTTAAATATGCAAGACACACAGAATTGTATTTTCTATTCACTATTGTTTAGTGCTAGGATAGGAAAGATCAGGACCGGCAGACGACGATGAGGGAAAATTATTTATTTATTTTATTTTCCCTCGTCGTCGTCTGTAGAGTTTCCCCCACCCCGTCCCACCCCTCTTACCTGCACGGGCCTCTCCTGGGAAAGATCTGCTGTAACCAGATTTCTCGCTTCTACTCCTTTTCCCCTCCCTCAAAGGTAGTAGCCCTTTCTCTTTGATCGTGAGGTGTTGCTAAACCCACAGATTTGATTTCCAGTGGGGACCTCTTGGACACTGCAGTCAAACCCCCACCCTTTTTTGCTTTTTCACTTATTTTGTTTAAATTAGGAACATAGAGTGTGAACTGGGACAAAACACGTCGGGCACTCCTAAGGACTTCTCTCCTTTCACTTAACGCCCAATTTCTTAAAGTGTCTGGAGAAGCTAGACACCAGTCTCCAAAAATAAGGACTGTGAAAGACAAATCCCGGATACACTCTTGAGTAGCCGTGCGCGTTATAAATGCTAATAACATAAAATAACATAACATTTACCAGAGGTTTTCTTTGGAAACTCATCCCTGCACAAGAGCTGAACAGCTTTTGCAGCCACTGCAGACTTTGGAGCAACTCTGTTGGAGTCCTGCAGGAATGCACAAGTTTTTGTCCATCCTGGTCCAGATAGGTTATCCAGGGTCAATTTACATCTTCTCTGACTCTGACCTTAGTGTTCCGACGTCACTTGTCGTGGTCAGACATGGAGAACTTTTCAAGCTTCCCTCAGCCAGGATTTCTCTGGTAGCCATGCTGAGTTAGGGGACTGTTACCTTACTGACGTCATCAGCTCCTGTAGTTCTTTAAGTCCTTTCATTGTGATCTCAAATCACAGGTAATTCAGTATTTTCTCCATCACCTGTTGGTCATCAGCACTTCAAAGAAATGTCATCAAGAGATTGCAATTCCAGGCAACCATGAAAAGGAGCGGCTAACAGCAGCATCCAGCCGGTCACGTACAAGTGGTTTTCATCTGGGGCCCTTTAAAAAAACTATGCCAATTGTCCCAGTCCAAAATACCTTTGTCCTAAATCTCTGCATACTGAGGTTTCTGCTAAAAAAAATGAGAGGAAAGTTTCAGAAAGCAAAATGTGACCATCAGCCAAAGCGGAAAAAGAAAAAAAATTATGGATGGAATGCTTGAATTAATCCTAGAAACTGCAAACTACCCAGGCTTGCATTCCATGCCATCATTGCTTTGCTCACTGACTCTACAGACAGGGGCCACACTTATGTAGGCCATCTGTACAGGAGCACAATCATTGTGAGCTCAATTTATCAGCACCTATGCAGAAGTAAAAAAATAATAATAGCAGAGCTCATAACTCCATTCATAAATTGAACCCGCCACGTAGACCCTGATTACAAGTGCAGGGTAAACTAAGATCCCTGCGCAAATGTTTGCACAGGGATCAGAAGTACAAATGTTGTGGTAATTATCACAGTGCTGCCCTGAAACATCCCAGCAGGTCAAACCTGTCAAAATGTATCGGGCGAAAGGCCCGTAAAAAAGGCAACACATGCGGAATTCGGTGTTTTAAAGATCGATTCTGCCTGTTATGCCTCATTTGGAAGTTAAAAATATGGAATAGGAGGTATTTACCACACGTGGTAAATACCTGACTCAGGGGTAATGGTATTTACAACGTATAGTAAATACAGTACCTATTCCGTCTAACTTGTAAAGATGGCCGTAGTGTCCAGTCTCAGTATCCCACTGAAGGGGTTCCATCCAGAAATTGTCCTGCTCGGTTCTTTCTCATCTCACAGGCATCCATCGCACTTTGTTTATGGTAGGGACAGTTGCTTTATTCTAAGTCCCGTTTACAGTATGTTTTTCTTTTATTATTTGAATAAATCCTTACTATTTTCAGTGGCAGCCTGTACTTTTAGTAGGGACGGGGCGGTCAGGGCACAAATGCACACATAAACACTCACACTCATGCTTTCACGCATGCACGCGCACACACACACATCCATTCACAACACTCACTCCCAAATATTCATGCACGCAGGCACGAAACATTAAAAATAAAATCAAACATACCTGTGTAGCACTCTGCCTCGGAGATCCCAGGCGGACTCGTCACAGGGTGGGATGTGACCAGGTGTCAGTGATTCACACTCATCCCTGGGCACTTTAGGGCTTAGAACTGAAGTGGTCTGAGGCAATCAGGGATGATTTCCCTCGAGGTGCTTTGCCAGGCTGAAGATTCACACCCACAGGAGCTGTGACTTCTCCAGATCGGCAAAGTTCAGTTTAGGCAGCCAGGAGCCTGCGCATTTAGGGCATGTCTAGTTCAGGCAACCAGGAGCCTTCGCATTTAGGGCATGTCTAGCTCCTGGCTGCCTGACCCGAAAATAATGAGTGTCTGTCAGGCTGACCTTTGCTCAACCTTGCAGACACTCTTTATGGTGGCCAAAAGTTGAGGGGGGCGTGGCCCCTCAGCCCATTAGGACGGGTCAAGGCTGACTATTTTTCAACTTGTACTCCAACACTTACAATATTTTATTTCAAAACTGTTTAAATTGTGTGTGTGTGTTTTACTTAAACCTGCCACTTCTGAAAGGAAGCATTGTGTTTGTCCAGCTTCCACAGTAATCATTTATTCTTGCAGTTTTATATAGCGTGAACTTGGCCCAAGGGCACTGCAGCGCTTTACATGAGAACCAGACATTACAACTTTTTTTATTGCCCAGAATCACAGGATGCTGAGGCGAGGTCAAGGATCCGAACCAGGTCCCCCAGAATCAAAGTCGACAGCTCCAGCTGTTAGGCCACATCCCTGGCAAACAGTTCGGCCGGCCTGAGGGGGTGGGGGTTGCCAGTGGAAAGCACCACTCCCATCTCACCGCTGCCGCTTTTGTTATACCTATCATTACTAGCCTAGTAAATTCTCCCCCCTCCAATGGAGTAATCGGTAAGGCCCTCAACATGCAATCACCACTCCTTTAGTCTGCAGTGAGCAGATGGTACATTTTGTACCTGCGCAGGGCCTATGAGCAGACATTATTTTTTAATTGGGTCCTTAATATGTAATTACCTATGTTACTCCATTATTTTCAATTATTGCATGTGTAAACTGCGATGGAAATAAAAGATTTGAAACAAAAAATGACGTTTTCATTCCTCTGTACGATACCAGCACCTCATGAACTGTGAAGATTTAAGATGGAAGCCAGTACTGCACAGGCCACAGAACAGTCCTTGGTTACCAAAGGGGCTCTTGCACTTTTATGGATTTCTGCCAAATTTAACTCATGCCTTTAGGAGAAATGTGGGCTTCGTGAGTGGGCAACAATCCCAAATGAATCACTTTACGTTCTTCTGCCTTGCGTTTGGGCTTGAAAAGTCCCAGCGGAAACTTGCATTTCAGTACAAAACATGCTACAGCTCTACCTCACATACAAACCTATAGTTTGTGTACAGTTAATTATACGGTAGAACAAAGGGTTGCCAAAGGGCTAAGCCACAGAAACTCCAGTCAAAAGAAAAATATAAACACTCAAATTATACACTATTCCACTGGATGGTTGTGGGCGGGGGGAATGCTGATCTCTTAAAAAGGCTGCCTGGGGGGTGGGAAACAGTTCTCGACCCCACCCTGAGTAAAAGGGTTTACTGCCGGAAAGCAGTTGCTTTATGTCGTAAATGTCATGGGATGGACTGCTGTGTGTAATCCCTCTGTTTTCCTTGGGATGGGAGTGGGACATCAGAGAGAGGCAAGAAGCGTGTAGTTGTGACTGTGCGCATGTGTTAGGTGATGACAGCAGCAAATTAGAGACTTGTCCTTATGTTAGACAAAATAATACAGACACCAATGAGGCATCTACATTTCCTTTTGCTCATTCATTGCTGTAAACATGAGACTGCCATGCATGCCTGCTTCCGACTGTCTCTTACATTTCGGCTATGTGACACCAAATTTCGCCCACACCCAAATGTTATCACACATTTTAGTTTTTTTGTAATTATTTATTTATATGAGACATGTGGCCCAGGGACACTCAGATCTAAACTTTACAGAGTAGAAGGTGTTGGGAAATGCCTTTGTCCTGGGGCTGGCTCGTACCAGAGTATATGACCTGTGAGTATCAGACACAAGTCTGTTGCAAACACACACAACACTCCCTGTTTAGGGAGTGGACTTCTCAGTCTTCATAATTATTCTGATGGAGAGCAGATCAAGGAAGAGTCTCCGGCCTATGACTAAATGTCTAAGGTACCACCAGCTTAGTTTATGGACAAGAAGCTAGGATAAACTGTTAGTATTGCTGCTTCGACGGTCTGGATTTGGAAGTCACTGAGAAGGAGGCCCAGGGTTTCACTCTCCCTTGACTGTTAGTACAGTTGGTGAGTTAATATGTAGTCAAATACTCCAGTGCTTTATTTGAGCCTGTGGTTTCCAGTGCCCGGCATCAGCACTTAGTTGCCAACACCGGTACTTATGACAGTCTGCCACATGGTGGCGCTGTTTGTCTAAATGAGCGCACAACAGTTGTTTATTAATTAAATAAACATATAAAAGGACTAATAACTGCCGCCCAAGACATTCTCATCGCTTTGGGTGCCTAGAATAGTCTGAATTGTCACTCTTGCAGTAGTGTGATGGTTAGTAGTTGTGTTGGTACTGTCACTGGCAGGGCTAGCAGGGGCAATGGGTGGTGCAAGCTGCAGTGGCCTCCTGAGGAGGGCCCTGGCACTTCTTTTTTTTTTTTTTTACAAATTAAGCACTGTATACAGATTTACAAAATGTGCATGTGGTAAAGTAACTATGACGTGCCTTTCGGCTAGGTATACTAATACCACATACATGCATACATACATACATACATACATACAGTTTGAATTCATGGCCAAGGTATCCCAGTTTAATGTTGCCGCGTAAGCACTAAAACATAATGCATACTTAGCTAGTTTCACATTGTGGTGAACAGTAAGTGCCTATGAGCGTCAAACTATAGCTAAGGTCCTGATCCTGTTTGCAAGAAACTAGAACTACACCATAATGATTTGGAGGGCCTATGACACAGGAAATGTAAGCTCAAATATAACAGCTAGTCATTCGCATGCCCCCCATCATGGTAGAGAAATGTAAATCATTTTTAGATCTGGCTAAATTCACCGAAGTCCGCCTAAAAAGTGAGAAAATTGTTAAGAAAAATTTACTTTTCCCAAAATTAGCTACATTGCCTTACATATACATTGAACAATCAACCCTCAGAACTGAAGTTAAAGTTTAAAAGTTGCTGACGTTGTATTAAAGGTGTATTGGAATAAAGCTAGGTACACGCCTCATCTTCATTGTCCACTGCGGACAAAAAGACAGACCAGACACACACACAGGCAGGCACAACCGTGTGTGTGAGTACTGGTACACATGCAAATAGCTAGCGCCACAAATTAACTTTCTTCCACTGTAGTTCCATTGAATCAGGATTCCCAAATAAACAATCATACCAAGTTCCTGCCTATTGAAAGTGTGTAGCATTAGCTCTTTCCTGGGGGCCTTGGATGCACTTTGAACAGGTGCTGAATGCTCAACAGAAATCTATTTTTAGTGATGGAGGAGCATTGTTACTTATTACACAAAGGCGGAATGACACTGTTCTAGACATCAGAGAGAGGTGCCAAGAGGGGCATATTTTCCCCTGCAATTACTATTGGAAGTGGTATCAAGAGCTATGATTTCTGGTTGATACACAGGAGAGATACGCTTTATTGAAAGGCTCAACAGATTGTAATTTTTATGGACAACTGGGAGCGCAGGGGTTATGTAGTCACTCCACCCCTATCTATGGAGCTGAAGGCTTTGTTTTATTAGACCCTGGGCAGTGCTTAGTTTGTAAAATAATAAGTGCCAGGGCCCAAGATATTTGTCAGGAGGCCACTGTTGCTTGTGCCACCTCAGGTCCCTGCCAGTGCTGCCAAATACCAGTACCAACAACACCTACCTACCATTACAGTCCTACAAATGATACAATTTGGGCTGCACTAGATGACCCGAAGCTGTAAGAACGACCTGAGCAACCTGGTATTATGTTTTTTAAATCGTATATTTAATTGTTAAAGATTTTGCTCATGTGCTTTGAAAAAAAGGCAGCGCCACCATGTGGTAGACTGCCATAAATATGTGCTGGTGTTACAGAACAAGTGCCAGTGCGGAGCACTAGCAAAGACCGACACAAATGAAGTACTGCCAAGGTGAGGATAACTTTACTGCAACAAAAAACTGCAACTACATATGTATTATAATTATTATTTAATAGGAAACTGCTCAATATCGGTGGGAAGGGGGTTGAGGCGCTGTGTTATTTCACAGCAGGATGACGTCAGTGGAGTCTTCAAAAGCACGGCCCCTTCCTCATGGGCACTTGCTTTGAGGGGCAGGACCATGCTGCTGTAAAGTGCATCAGCTAATCCAAAAAGAAACGGGAAACCCTGCTATAGGATTGAACTGTCCACTTATTTAACATGTTATAGCATGCATAGCCGCACTTTTGTCAGGACGCATGCACGCTTTTGAGTGGCACACGGAAGAACCAACTCATCCCCAAAAAAACATCTGGAACTGTTCTTCCATTCTGTAGATGTTTCCCTTTGTAAACTAGCACCAATGTTCTACAGCAAGTACAACCAATGCCATCAATTCAGAAAAGGGGCAATTTGTGAAGTTTCCTTTTTGTTTTTGGGCCTATTCTTGGAGGAAATTTAACGAAATTGTCCATTTATGTTGCATTCATCACAGAAATAATTGTTTCTTAAATAATAGAGGTTCTCATTGCCCCATTAAATTATAGTCATCATCACCTCCCAGCAGAAAGAGGGACTCACCTGCTGAAGACAGCAACAGTTTACCATATCAAGGTTTCAATTTCCCAGTCTCTAACCCAGTTGCAGAAAACCGCCACTGTCCACTACACAATCGAGAATTGGAATTTCCTGACCACAGCGAGTTTCCAAAGTTATGGCTATTTCAAGATTTTGGCTTTTTGAATTAGACCTTGTCGGTTGGCTAACCTAAGATTCCATTGGGCCATTAACATAGGAATGTTTTGACCCTGGCCAGTAGTTTGAGTCATATTTAGCACTGGGAGTTCAGGGACCTCAGAAGCACTACAAACAAGCATTGACAATAGGTCTCGTCTATGCAGGAGCTATTGGCTTTGTCAATGTGTTTTAGCCAAGTTGTACAACTGCGTGGCTGCTGTTCAGCATGGCTAAAAGTTAGTGGCATAGAGGAGAGAGGCATGATAGGGAGTGAAGTGGAGAGGAGTGGAGTGGAGTGGAGTGGCGTAGAGTGGAGTGTCACAGAGTACAGTGTCAGAGTGGAATGTCGTAGAGTGGAGGGTCTTAGAGTGACGTAAAGTGGAGGACGTGAAGTAGAGTGTCATGGCATAGAGTGGAGTAGATTGTCGTAGAGTGGAAAGGTGAAGAGTAGAGGGGCATAGGTTTGAGGGACGTAGAGTGGAGTACTGTGTCGCAGAGTGAAATGCCATAGAGTGGAGTAAAGTGGAGTGGCATAGAGGAGTACAGTGGTATAGAGTGGAGTGGCATAGAGTGGTGTGGCATAGAGTGGAGTGGAGTGGCATAGAGTGGCGGGGTGTAGAGTGTAGTGTCATAGAGTAAAGTGCTGTAGAGTGGAGTGTTGTAGAGTAAAATGTTGTTAATGACATAGAATGTCGTAGAGTAGGGAGTCATAGAGTGAAGGGTGGTAGATTGGAGTGTGGCATAGAATGGAGTGGCGTAGAGCGTCGTAGAGTGAAGGGGAATAGAGTGACATGGAGTGGAGTTGCGTAGAGAGGAATGGTATAGAGTGGTGTGTCATGGAGTGTCGTAGAGTGGAGAGGCGTAAAGTGGAGTGGCATAGAGAGGAGTGTAATAGCGTAAAGTGTTGTGGAGTGGAGTGTTGTAGAGTGTCACAAAGTGTAATAGATGTTGTAGAGTGGAGTGTCATAAAGGGGCATAGAGTAGAGTACAGTGTTGTAAAGGTGGAGTAGAATGGCATACAGAGGAGTAGAGTAGAGTGGCATAGAGTGGTGTAGAGTGGAGTACAGTGTTGTAGAGTGGCATAGACTGTTGTGGCATAGAGTGTAGTAGAGTAGAGTGGAGTGGAGTGTCGTAGAGTACACTCCAGTGCCATAGAGTGGAGTGGAGTGGCGTAAAGTGGCATAGAGTGTTGTACAGGGAAGATATAGAGTGGAGTGACATAGAGTGGAGTAAAGTGTCATAGAGTGGAGTGGCATAGCATGAAGTGGAAGTGGAATAAAGTGGCATCAAGTGTCATAGAGTGGAGTGGCGTAGAGTGGAGAGTCATAGGATAGAGTGGCGTGGAGTTGAGTGGCCTAGAGTGAAGTGTCGTTGAGTGGTGTGACGAGTGGATTAGAGTGTCATAGGTTGGTGTATAGTAGAGTGAAGTAGAGTGGAGTACAGTGTCATAACGTGGAGTAGAGTGTTGTAGAATGACGTGGCATAGAGTGGAGTATAATAGAGTGGAGTGGCATAGACTGGAGTACAGTGTTGTGGAGTGGAGTAGAGTAGAGTATTGTAGAATGGAGTGGCATAGAGTGGAGTGTAACAGAGTGGAGTACAGTGGAGTAGAGTGTCATGGAGTGGTGTAGAATGTTGAGGAGTGGAGTGGCATAGAGTGGCGTGGAGTGGTGTAGAGCAGAGTGGCTTAGCGTAAAGGGGAGTAGAGTGTCGTGGAGTAGAGGGTGTGGTAGAGCACTGCCATTACAGACAACATGTTTTCAATTGAAATGACCATTACATTTGCACTATCATACATTTTTGCTGATAAAACTATACTGCACACAAACAATAATGTGTGGAAATGGCATCACCTAGTGTATTGATTTATTTTGATTATATTAAAATATTTGTTTCCACATCACTTCAGAATTGCAAAAAAATTGCTTTATTAGTGCTTTTCTAATTCTCATATACTCTGAAATATTTGCACAGTTCATTCTCAGACATTTACATTTTGTTGTATGCTAGAAAAAAATAACATTATACAGCCTTCCTCCAGCACACCCCCAGTACCCAGCATGATTATCACATAAATTCTCTCACTTTGAAGTCAGAGAAAGAAAAGTAAACACCAAACTCCCTCGGAAGACAGATCCTGACATTTGACCTCTGTCTTTGAATGCCAAGCAAATGTGACAAGATAAGAACAAAATTTAAAGGCTTGCTTACAGAAAGCGAGCACTCGTGGAAGAATACAATAAACTGGATATGCTCCACAGGAGGGACAATAACATACTGGACAGCCTAAAACAAATAAAGCTAGCGAATGGAAAGCAAGCAACTGTGAGTTACAAAACACAAAGCCTATGGTAAGCAATGGGTGGAATGCATTTCCAGGGAAGCTTTCCGAATGTCCCTAAGGAGTCTCTGCAAATCAGACAGCTACACTGTCTGGTAGGCTTCGCTCTAAAATGTGTACCTCGACCAACCGAACACAAGCTATCAGGAAGTTTCCTAGGTTTTAATTTAACTTTGATTTGACTCTGAATCTACTTTTTTGACTTTTGCTCATATCCCCAAATAATTCCATGAGAAATAAATCCAAAGGGGGCACCTCCGTTAGCTCTATGCTTCACGCTAAAAATATTCAGCACTCTTGACAGCACGGTAGCTATCCATGATGCAAAAACATCACATGGTAACCCAAGACCATTGTTTCCTATGGGCAAACTCACCCAACATGATTCAACCACAAACCTAAACACAAACTCACCCAACATGGTTGATAAACCAAAATACAATTCACCCGACATGGTTCAACCATAAACCCAAACACAAACCTCTTTTCACAATGCATCGGGGAAACAGGCATCGCTAACCTTGTAACCATTAGTGCTAAAATCACCAGACTTTCAATATTCATTATAACCTTTTACAGTTTGACAGTTTTAAGTTGATTACTAAAGTATTATTTTAAGGCGATTACTAAACTACTATCTATTTTTCTAAGTGATGCTTCTCACAGAATATTACTTTCTATGCTGACCATTTTGAACTTCTTAAGTTGTATCTCAGCTCACCCTTCCCACTACCTCCTGTGATCTAGCCTTGTCTGCTGGACTGGCTACTCCACAGAAACAGGGAGAGTTTTGAGACACAGCTTTCCACCGCTCCTTAGTATGCAACAAACTGGTCAGTAGGGAACTCATGCAGTTCCTACAACTTCAAATAAATGTGAAATGGCTACGATGCATTGATGAGATGAAAGAATGAGCCCGTCCCACTGGAATTTTAACCTACGAGCTCAAGTGTACACAGCAATATTTGCAACAGATGCTCAGCAACTGAGTTATGCAGCTATTCCAAATAATATCATGTATATGTTGCAACAGATTAGATCGTTTGTACTATTTCGTAGACCATTCATGTAGTTCATTCCACACTTTCGTCACAATGGCAGTTACTTATGGAGCCATCTATATCTTGTGCATGGTGGACAGGTGAAACACAGTAGAAATGTTTTCCTAACCGTGAGTTTACGTCACATAGTCTGCAACCATCTTCTACAAGGTTGTCATTGTCCTTAAAATGTAATTTTGGAATCCAATAGTCGGAAGTTGGTATTCTTCCTCTGGAAATTGACTTTCTAAGAGAGAAGCAACATCTTGCAAATAGGAGTGTGAATCCTGAAATGCTGTTTAGCAGGAGGTTTCATTAGAAACAGCAAGTATTATTATTATTATTCAGTTAGGCTGTTGCATTGTGCTATTTTTTTCAAAATGAGCTTTGACGAGTTGCCAAGAGAAGGAATTACAGAGAGACCTCGTGAAACTGTGTTCTGAACAAAATGTACAGTGTATTTCGTGTTCGATTCAATCACATCACTCTTGCGGCGACTACAGAGTCAAATTTACCAAACTATCAACAATGCACAGCTTCTCCAGAGGAAAGGCCCTACTTCATACCTTTGTGTCCCACTTCTCTCCTTCCAGGGATGAAGATCTCATGGGCCATTGCAAAATCCAAACTTAGGCGGGGTAGCCTGTTGGTTAAAGCGCAAGTCGTTTGTCTCTGGAAAAAGTTATATCCCCCATTATTTTATTTTTTTTAGAACCTTTATTTTTCATTTTACAAGAAGAACATGGTGGGTGCACAGGTACGAGCAGACGGCCCGCACGAAGTCGAGCACAAGATATAGTGAAAGACATAGAAACAATGGAGTCAGACAATTGTGGGTGCCAAAATCGTATATCAAGGGACTTAAACACAGTTGCATCATGGGCTTCCACTCTCCTCCATATCTGACCCACCATCCCTCGCATCAGAGTCAAGTTGATCACCCTCAACAACCTCAGTGGTTAAGAGATCTCTGCGGAGTTCCCTCCACGTTCCAAGGTCACTATATCCCAAAGTTAAACTAGAAAAGGGTCTCCATATGTTCAGGAAGACTCTGATCCTCCTAAATCCCATGACTGGACAGGACCCTTTAGATCGATAAGGGGCTGTGTAACTAAAGGGCGAATCCGTAGCTCTAATTCAGAGTTGAGTATATGTCATATAGCCCAAAGAAGGCTGTCCACGTGAGCAGTTGCTACTGGCACACAAACACATCAACACTGAAGAATTACACTTCCTGGAGGCTTTGTAGCATTTTGAAGATGCTGTGAGGCAACATGCAAGCCGTCTGCAAAACAAACATTTTGCAATGATGTCACAGCAGTCAAAGGTGACTAGAAAAGAACTATACACAGCTTTGTTATACAAGTTTATAAATCAATCCACAATGCACTCTCTGAATTTGTCATCCTACGTTGTCCTCAGGTGCTTATGAAGACCCTCCACACCCCCACCTTTAGCTCTCATACCCTTCTCTCCACCCTTTAGGCGCTTTCACTATCCTTCCCAACTTGTCCTCCATCATCCATTCCCGCTACTTCCCTCCTTGGATGTTTTCTTCCACCACTTCCACCCTGTCCACCACTCATCAAGTCCTTAAACAACATTTTGTTAGTCTCTATTTTTTCTACCCCCAAACGTTCTCCTCCACATTTTATGCCCTCTCTTGCATCCCTCGCGTACTTTACTCCTCCATCAATTCCTCCACTCCTAACATACTCTCCAAATCTACAATGCTTCCACCGTCACTTCCATTCAATAAGCCATTAGGTTGCTCTCCACCCCTCGTGACTCTCCTCACTCCCTCATATGCTCTCCTCTGCGTCTTAAGAACAATTGTTACTTGAGTTGTGAACACCTTTTAGAAGCATTAACTAAAATATACTGAATTGAATAAACAACTCCACATGGGCCATCCTCAGTAAACAATGCACGCATGCATTTAACTCTCTCAGATTTACAACCGATTCTGAAATTCATCAAAGCTTTTACACTCTTCTTCCAAAGATACTTCATTCATCTTCCTGGCCAGACAGCGCTAGCAACTGGACAGTTCTTACCCCCATCCTTTCCTTGTGCGAATGCCCAACCCACATTCTAGTCCCTTTTTCTTAATTTTAACATGTCATAAGTGAGGTAATATGTGAGTCATAAGGATTGCATGATACGGGCAGACGTTATACGTTTTTGACAAAACTATAACTGCTGTATTTCAGTGTTTTTTGGGTGTTTAAACTTTAGCTCATGTCTCATTCCAACACCTAACTATAACGCCACTTTAACATTTGTTTTTTCCAGTGAATTTTTTTTTTTAAAATTTGAGTTAAGGTCTTAGAACCTAACCTACCTATAGCAGCACTTTAACCTTTCGTTTTTTTCAGTGGGATTCAGGATTTTCTTTAGGTCATATCCTAAACTGGACCAACAGCCAAGTCTTTGCATGCAGCGAATCCCCACCTTCGACAAGGGGGAGTTCCCAAACCCTGCATGGGCCCAACCCCTGCTGTGCCTGGCCTTCGGCTGTGCTTTCCAAACCTACATTGTCTTCTCCCTTTCATTTAAAAAACAACTTTTTCCTGGTACCATGGTACCCTTGTGGCACCTGCCCCACAAACCTCCATCTCATGGTACTGAGCAAGTTTCCTCAGCGAAGCTTGCATGGTACCATGGGATGGAAGTTTGCGACATGAGTACCACGGAACCTCACGGGAGGGCCGTGTTTGATCCCGCAAGTGTGCCTCAGTACATGTTAATGAAAAAAAAATGTTTAAATTAATGTGGGGTCCTTGTGAGTTCCCCACAATTACGTGGGGGTCAGGGCGACCCTATCCTGCCCCCTTAAAAAAATTCAGGCCATAAGGACTGAGGGCCTCATTTATGAGAAGTGTTGCATCGCTGCGACAAAGCAGCAATGCAACACTTCTCAGTGCGCCCTCTTTGCGACACCAAGGATGCGCCGTCTTTACAGTACGGCGCATCATGTTGCAAGGAGTTACAGATACGTCGGTATTACTGACATATCTGTATGCGCAAAAGTGGCACATTGCTGGGGTGTGTCTGAAAACAGACGCAACTCCAGCAATGTGTCCTTTCACATGGGGCAAGCCCCATGTGAAAGGGCCTGCGTCACCCTTACGCCTGCCATGAGCAGGCGTAAGGTTTTGAAGCAATGGCATCCTAGAAGTGGCGCACTTAAATCTTATACGAGGCTTTGATGCAGGGGACTCCCACCCAGCATACATTATATCTGACGCAGGTATAATGTAGCACAGGGGTTTACGAAGTGACGCATCTGCCTAGATGCGTCACTTCGTAAATATGGTGCAACGTGGCTCATTATTTATGCCGCCGCAGCTTCACATAAAGTGACGCAACGGCGGCGTAAATGTGACGCAAGGGCTCATAAATAAGGCCCTGAGACCTCAAGTCCTCTAATGGCTGCCACAACATTTTCGTAAGCAGTTGCAGCTGGCCAATCAGATTGCAATGTACCACATTACAGTCCTGGGTACTGCGGTATGGTTTCTGTACCATGGTACCCAATTGGCTGATAGAAAAAGGTCCCTAATGGATTCATGTATTTTTTTTAATTTTGGTTGACAGGAGCCATGTGGAAGTCCCACAGTACATAATGGTCCAGCTATCACTACCTTTTCATAGAGAATAACCCTATCATGACCATCTTGAGCACCTCTTTAAATGCAAATTCCTCTATTACTACTAAATGGATTTACACCAAACAACGAAAAGCACACTTTCTAAATAAAGTTTTACATTTCTGCCAAACTTTAAGTTCAGTCTTTGTTTTTCCTGTATGGGAGAGCAAAGTTACTATGGGAATTCACATAGGAAATCAATGTTTTGGGACCTTTCTCTTTTCTTGGCATCTGCTTGGTGGGTCAGTGTAAAACTTTACATGCAGGAATTAAAATGAGTGAACTTTGTTTTACAAAGATTCAAGGAGATTCATCAAGCTGTGCCAAAAAATGCCTTTCCAGTGTAATGCACTCACTCCAAAAAAGCCCTCTCAGCAAATCAGAAGGCTTGAATTTTTTCATTTCAAATTTTCTCAGCCCCCACTTGACAGATCACCCCGAAACTTCCCAGAAAGGAGCTGAGGTAAATAAACTTGTTTTGGACAGTTGTGTGAACATTCATCAAAAATTTCCTTCCGCACACAAACTTTCCCCAACTCCTACCCTGCCACCTTGTATTTATTTATTTTTAACTCAGGACACTGAGACCTAGTCTCTAAGGGCCTGATTACGATGACGGTGGGACCGCCACCGACAGCCCATCGGTGGTGGTCCCACCGCCATCGCAATGAAGATTCCCCCCGCCACATTAGGATGGCGGGTGGATGGGTGGCATTCGGAGAGACCGAAGCCACGGATCTGACGGGCTCAAGGAGCCCGTCAGAGGGAACTTGAATCCCTACAATGGTGGCGTGCCTGCCAGGCACCGCTGTAGGGATTATCATGTCCCTCCCCGCCGGCCATTTCATGACTGTTTACCCTCCATGAAAAGGCTGGTGGAAAGGGACATTGGGGGCCCGTAGCGGGCCCCCTTTCCCACTGGCCCTCAGTTTTGGGTTTTGGGGGCACCCATGGTGCTCCACCTACATTTCCCTGCACCATGTGGCAGGCACCGCATGGTGCCTGCCACGTAGTGCAGGGATATGTGTGATGTCTATTTTTTGTACTGTGGCATGTGCTGCAGCCCGCAGTACCCGCCGCAATACAAAATATAGACATTGCAACCGCCGTGGTGGCGGTCGCATCCTAATTCGGCTGGCGGGACCGCCGACTTGTAGTCGGGCGGTCCCATTTCTGTTTGGATGGCGGTCGGACGTAAGTCCGACCGCCATCCTAATGAGGCCTTAAGTCCTCAAAATTGGGGCTGCAACATTTCTATAGATGTTGCGGCCTGTCAAATTGCTAAGAGACTGCTAGGTCCTGTCCAGGTATCACTAACATGTGAACCTTAATTTCTCAAAAAACACTGAGCGGATTAACACCAAATCACAAAAAGCACACTTTCTGAATAAAGATCGAGCTTTCTGTGAAATTTGGTTTCATTCTGTTTGACTGTTTTTTCTAAAACGCTTTTTAAAATTCATATAGGAAACTGAATGGAGAGGACGCCTTTTCCTTGGCCCCCACTTAACAGATCATCCTGAAACTGTAATCAATGATGTCATGGAACATGTCATGATTGATGTAATATGTGTGGTCATAAAAAATGCATGGGAGGATGAAAGTTATAATATTTTAGTTAACTATAACTATTGAATTTCAGTGTTTTTAACTTAAAAATTTTATGTTAAAACTGAACTTTTTGCCTAACTATAACGTCACTTTAACTTTTGTTTGTTTCAGTAACGTTCTATGTTTTTTTAATGTAAAGTAAGATATTATTACCACACCTAACTATACCGTCACTTTAACCTTTTTGTTTTTCAGTGAATATCTAGGGATTTTTTGACATAAAGTAATATTTTAATACCATATGTACCTATAACAACCCCCCTTGCTGCCACTCCCTGCTGCGCATGGCCTTTGATCATGCATGGTGTGGGTTAGCCACAGGGCCAACCCATACAGCCCACTCATGCATCCCCTTCTTTCCTATACCGCAGGACCCTTGCAGGAGCCAGTGCAGCCTTCTGTGCTCCCTTGGGACTTGTAGGTGTAAGTGAATCTCATTGGCCCCCCTGAGAGCCGGGGATCGTGGCAATCCAAGTTTTTTTTAAACATTTGGAACCAATGAGTCTCTCCTGGTCCCCCCTCCACATGTGCCAGAGGGTCACAGTGCTCCTAACCTGCCCTCTTATCCTTTATTTTTGTTTTAATTTTCAGGACACAGGGACTGAGTCCCCGGGTCCTCAAATGGCAGCCGTAACATTTCTCTTCATGTTGGGGCCAGTATATCAGAGCGTGAGCTCCCTTGGGACTCAAAGGAGCCTAACAATAACTTGAGCACTGGCCATGTACTGCTGGTACCCTCACATATTGCATCACTCATGACATGTTCAATGACTGCATTGATGACATCCCTAATGACATCTGAAATTACATCATTAATAACAACACTGTGCATGGAATTTTAGTTACTTTACGGCACGAGTTATAGTTAATTGAGATAACTACAACTGGTGAATGTCAGTGGTTTTGTTAGTTTAAAATGTTATGTTTTACTGACATTTTAACCTAAATATAACGTCCCTTTAACCTTTTGTTTTCTATGATATAGATGCTTCAAACCTTGAAGCATCGGTGCAGGTCCACAACCCCTGCCTCAGGGAATACAAGCTATGTGGCATAATCAACTTTTTTTTAAATTTTGACAACTGGAGGTTCCCTTTAGCTCTCACCAATCTGAGCCAGGAGGTATGAGGATGCCACCCCTGGCCCTATGGCTCCTTTACTTTTTTTCTTCAGAATGCGACGACCAAGCACTTTTCTTTGTAATGACAACTTCAACATATTTTTCTGAGTTGTATCCAGTCAATTAGAGGGATCGGGTTTGTGGACCAGCAGTCGGGTCCATGAACCCAAAAAGGATGACGGAATAAAAAATGTCCTTATCCAATCACATTGCTTAATTTTTTTTAATATGGGTCTATGGATCATCCTCGAACCCAGGTTGTTGGTTCATCTGCTAACAGTCAAGATAGCTCTAACTTTTTAACTCTTTCAAGCCCGCCAAACACATTTTTGTAATGTACATTTTTCAAAAAACACTCAACAATTTACAGGATACCAATCAAAGTTCCTTTCTTGGGTAACGTTCTATTTTCATGCCACGTTTGGTGCAATTCAGCTGCTTGGTCTGCAGCAAACAGCAAAGAATCCTATGGTAGTTAAATTGGGAAAGTCACTTCTTGGAGGCCCCCTTTTACTTCCCTCCCCTTGATGGATCTGCAAAGAACTTGTCATGCCAAACCCAACCTGGAAGAGCTTTTTTTGGAAAGTTCCATACAGAATTGCCAAACGGCACTTAAGCTGTTAACAAAACAAAGAACAACTTTTGAATAAAAAATCTGGCCTAACATGAACACGAGAGCTAGGCTGCACTTGATCATACACCATGAACTTCCCTTTGAGAATGTGTTCCTTTATTTTATCCACTTCAGTGTGGACATTTGTGTGCTCTGTTGTTCTCATTCTGTCTGCACCTCAGCACCTGACAAGCTGCTTTTTGAAGCAGGATTACCTGTTGTAGACCGTAAAAACATTAGGATGTGTCGGGGCGTGCAGCAGGAAGATGAGACTGGAGGCGGGGCCTAGGTGGTGCTTCACCAAGGAAAGTAAGGCTGCAGTAAAGTTCAGGACTGGGGCCAAAGCTGCTCCATTCGCTCTTGCCACAAACAAAAGCAAAAAGAACAGGTGGTTGACGGAATGCTGAACAACGCATACATTCACCCTCAGTCACAAAGATCTGGGTTTAATCCATCATTCTTTCGCTCTTGCCACAAACAAAGCACTCACCAGCATATGCACTTTGGTCATTCGATGGATTGGTGCGCCCTATTCTGACCACTATGTGAGATTGCATACATTTTTCTACCATACTGTGCCATTTTCTCCCGACATTTGCAACAACCGACCAGTGCAAAAATAACATTTGCCTTTTTGACTGACATCACCACGAGGCCGTCAGTCCAAACGGCAGTTTATCAATTGGTGGTTGAGGCAAATATAATTATTTCACTAATCAATTAGTGAACATGCCAGCGCGAATCTGAACATGGTCCTTCAGTGTGAGAATGGGCCTCAGTTCAGATATTTTTAACCATTTTATATTTTACATGAATGATATTAAAAGGAAATTAGTCTGACCCATGACTATTTCTAAAATCATTTAAATTGCTTGAAGTTGGGATCTCAGTTCTACTGATTTCAGGCAAGCGGTGTGACAAAAGTCTCCGTCAGTGCATGGTACAGTGCAAGCCCGCATTGGAGCCCTTGTCCCTACTTGCTAAACGACGCGCCTGTCAGATACTCCATTACTCGTAACACAGTAATGTTGCGACACCACTCCGAACGAGGCTCCATATCAGGTCTAGATACTTGCTGGACTGCACTGATGGACTGCAAAGATAGCCCGAAGATTGTGGCTGGTGGAACACGATGGCCGAGCGCAGGACAACTACACTCACAGAGACCAAAATGTCTGCTGTCCACCATCTGATAATATTTTCCCACTAATCTTCGACCTCCTGATTGGGCCCTTCATTGTACTCAAAACCATAGCGACCAGGATTTGTGGCAAGTCACCAAAGCATGAACTATGAGAACCCCCTTACAGCTCTTGCTTGCCCTTTCACAAAACTGTTTGCTAGGGAGAAGACCACCTACGCCTCTCTCTGGCTCTGTGGTCTCCTCCTGAGCAAAGAGGACTGTGAATGAACAAGTTGTTTTCGTTTCAGTAGGCAAACATAAAAAACTGTTAATTCAAAATCAATATTCACATTGATCATTAATTTGCTGTAAAATCTTCGCATAGCCAGAGTAAAGGCAGAAAACAGGATTTCTTCAATGAACATGCTAAATCCGGCAAGGCAACAGTTAAGATCGAACATGCACAATGATTCCATTTCAAAATGTTTTCTGGTCATGTTACCCAACACATCCACCCACTTCAGTTTCTCCAACTATACTTTTCCTTCTTATTGAGA
Organism: Calotriton arnoldi; assembly: GCA_963921515.1. Classification (NCBI taxonomy): domain Eukaryota; kingdom Metazoa; phylum Chordata; class Amphibia; order Caudata; family Salamandridae; genus Calotriton; species Calotriton arnoldi. The sequence continues at coordinate 1,511,029 of CAWUFW010002022.1, forward strand.
GGATATTTGCCCAATGAGACTAAGGGCCCGATTTAGAGTTTGGCAGACATGGATGTCATTTTGGGGTCACCAGGGGTCGCAGCTGTGACCCCTGGCTTGCTCCTTGCTACCCCTGGCAATGCTTTTGGGACCCCTGGCCTAAGAGGTGGCAAAATCAGTGCATTTAACACCGTGGCAGCTCTTCCTAATGGAAGAGCTGCCTGGTTTCTGTCAATTGTTTTTATTATACAAATATTGAATAGTATTTTTCACTATTAGTGCAATACAAAATGGAGTACATTAGCTGAAATATGACCCTATCTGGAGGCTAAGGTAAGTAGAAAATGCTGTTAAATGTATGTTGTACACATGCTTGCGGGTGAGAATGTGTTTATGTGCGCGAGAGTGTGTGAATGCGTTAGTATGTGTAAGCATGTGTGTGTGAGTCAAAGTAAAGGTCAAATGGAGTGCAACGTCACTTCCACTGCCCCTGACATTTTGGTGAATTGACGTCCATGTTAGCAGACACTGTACTCTATCACAACGACGATGGAGTACCCTGTCTGCCAAACTTTTGGTCCGCCTACCCAATTTCGCTTTGGCAGACAGATAGATTTAAGCAGATGGAGTAAAATGTATTCCATCACTGTAAACCTTCCTCCAATGACCTGAGGGAGTATGGGCCGTCGGAGGTAAGCCATCCAACCGTCCACTATATTTAGAGGAGGAGGTCAGATTTTTTTTACTGTCCATCACTGCAGCGAATGACAGTAAACAAAATGACCCCCCACATCAAGGGAGAGAACTCCATAGTTCTGGTACTTTTCCAAAAGCAAATTACCACTTTTAGAGTTTGGTTTTGGAAAAGTAAAAGCTTTTAAAAGTTTGATGTAAGCTTCCGTCACCAATGGCAGACTTGCACCAAACATTTAAATGGTTGGTGTATGTAAAGTCCTCCACCACTCTGCCTGTCTTTACTCCTTCCACCAAACTCTAAATCAGGCCCTGAATTGTCAACTCTCTTTTGTCTTCAAATGCAAGTTTCCCCTCTTGATCAGCTTGTGTGATCGTGGGTAGCCATGTTACTGCCTCTGCCCCAGAGCCCATATTTACCACAACTGGCAGCTTAAAAAACGCTGGGGCACAGCTATAAGGAGTGCAGCAAGTTCTGTTGCACCAGAGCCCTACAGTTTTAGAGTCCACTGTATCTCCGTGGCTGTCTTTTCCTAAACAACTTGGAGCGAGGGGTTGATTTTCTTTGCTTAGATTAGGGCCTGTTACACCCTTGTTACGCCACTCTAGGAGCCGTCACCTCACTAGTAAGCGCCGCCTAAAAAGCCGGACAGTTTCATTTGCTGTCCACATTTGTAGCTTCCTTACCCGAATCATGGCCCCGCTGTCCCACTGCCTCGGGTTGTGTGGGTGGTACTCCAGCGTGGTGGTGCACAGCTCATTCTCCCGCCCGGCCAGGCTCGCGGTGCATCCCATCAGGAGCTCCCATCCCAGCCCCTTCATCTGCCTGGGAGAATTAGTTCTGCTGACCAGATACAGTTAGCGGACTCCTCATCCTCGTCGGCTCCTAGACTCCTTCCCAGCTCAGGCTGGCCATCAATACATGCAGCCTCGGGGGCTGCCCGGCCTTCCAGGTCGTGGCCCTTTGTCAGGTGCCCGCAGACAGAGGAAGACCTCTCGCGCCTTTCTTCGCAGCTGCGTGTTCGATATCACACCGAATCCTACCGCGGACACGAACTGTTCACATCCCGGCTGGGGCTGCCTGTAAGAAGGAAGCCTGAAGCGGCCTCTCGACTGAGGAAACGCCGTGTTTCCTCTCTCCCCGGTGGGAGGGTTTTGGATCAGCAAACAGTAAGGGTACAATAACAGGGGAGCGTAATTACATGTAACGCGCCAGCCCTGGGGACCGAAGGGTGGGGGACGGCACGGAGGTGGTTCAAGAGAAAGGTGAGCCGGCTGTAGTGTAAAACCATAGGGTCACAATCATCCTCATACATGCAAACAGGACATCTTACCGGAAACAGTCCATCAGAAGCAGCATGGTTTAGAAAGTGTGAGAATTATGATGGAGTCTTCATTGATAAACACCTGGCGCCCTTATTACTTTAGGCTTTTTAATGTCTCAATTTCGTTCCTTCTTTTTCCGCTATTTTTGCTCCCCAGATAAAAAAGAACAGTGTAAAAACTATTTACTCCATACTTGAGCCAAATTAAAGCAAACGGCAACAGCTGTTTACTCAGTCCCTTATTATATGCAAGCTGCAAACATAGCAAAATTGTTTTCGTTTCCCAAATTGTGCAAACTATATATGTAATGTGGCGTAACAAACCTTTTTTCTCAGATTCTTACTGTGAAGCTGCACAGAGGGTGCAGAATGGATTTGCGCTATTGCTTCCTTAATGCAATTGTTTTTGTAACATGGCTCTCTACGATTTAAAGCTTGTAGTAACGTCACGCTTTATTTTCAGGTAGAACATCAGTGCCACCTTTACCAAGCATCATTCCTCAACATTTCAAAATCTTGTGGTACCTCAATAAACTATAAAGTGTTCCACTTCATGACAACATAATTCATCTGTACTACAAAATAAGGCCGTTTAATTGATCGGTCCTATTCACAAAGGTAAATTCGGCCATAAACATAAGTTTACGACCGAACTTACCTTTGTTACGCCTGTCATGAATTCACAAAGGGATTCCTGGCAGGAATAAGCCCACTTACCTATGCGATACAAAAAGGGATGATGGACGGAGCGTTTGAGCAAATCAAACACTCACCCCCAGTCAACTGATCTGGGTTTAATCCATCATCATTCTTTAGCTCACTCCACCACCCCAGTTCAGACATGCAAATCAGTCTGACCCTGTGCCTCATGGGAACAGTCCAGCGCGAACTGCCAAGCCATGTCTTCCCTGGACCGGAAACAAGCATCCTGGGACCGGTTTCTGGCCATTCAGCCGTCATCAGCCAGGCTAGCTTGAATCCAGTGGCAAAGTGAGCAAGGGACCCACGTCTGGGCATACCCTGCCAACTTAGGGCGAACAAAGCGATACAAAAAGGGATGATGGACGGAGCGTTTGAGCAAATCAAACACTCACCCCCAGTCAACTGATCTGGGTTTAATCCATCATCATTCTTTAGCTCACTCCACTACCCCAGTTCAGACATGGCCATATGCAAATCAGTCTGACCCTGTGCCTCATGGGAACAGTCCAGCGCGAACTGCCAAGCCATGTCTTCCCTGGACCGGAAACAAGCATCCTGCGGCCTTTGAATCCACTCAAAGGGTGGGATTGATGGCGCTCCAAGGCGTGGATAGCCTCGGAGGTTTGTGAATAATATTTTCCCTGCGGAGAACATTTTTTTTTGCATGGGGGGAATCTGTTACCCCTGTATGGATTCCAAAAAAAGGCAATTGATTTCCCAAGAAATCCACATGGAAACCTGCTCCTTATGCAGGTTTCCATGTGGAATCCCAAAGGAGTTTGCAAATTCCAAAAAGTAGGAACAAATCTACACTTGGACATAAATGTAAATATCCGAGTGTCGATTTCATTGTCTTTTCATTCTTCTTTTTTGTGAATAGGCCAATTGTGTTTACATTTTCTCACAAAGGTGTTATTTTTAATCACATTTGATTTTAGTGTCCTTTCACACACAGAGTAGTCAGACTGTACATCCCACAGATCTATGAACCTACAACAATATGTAATGCTGGTAAAGTTAACAACATCACTGCCTTTTAAACCTCCTCTGGACAAAGTGCCTGCTATTAAACTGTGATGTCACCATTTTGACTTATTAGAGGATGCTCCAGAGTACTACATTTCATTTCATTACATTTGATTACTTTTTTGTGCATCCAAGTCCGACTTCGATGGGGAAAAGTTGTGATTTGCCGAGGACCAAATAATTTCTCATAGTGTGAAGCTAGGATTACAACTCCAGGTCTCCATAGACAACAACTAAACCACATCACTTTTGGTCAATTCCAATCCTGCACTTTGTTTTGGATTCCTGTCCTGGGACTAAACATATGGCCCTGAATTGCATACCGGGTGCATTATCCCATGATATTCCTCACACCTGGGGGCCTATTTAAAAGCCCCTTGCGCCGCCAGTGTCTCACTTTTTATATGGGAAAAACGGACACACTGGCGGCGCAAGGGATTTGTAAATAAGCTCCCTGGTTTCTAGCAGCTTCCACATACTAGTTTGTTTTCTCAGATTTGATAAGTTGGTGTTAGATAGCGATAGGACCTGTTATAACTCAGTGAGGTAATAATTGCTGCTAATATCTGCAATGATCTGAAAGTCACAAGCTCGAGTCCTGGTCAGTCAGATTCAGCCTACATCCTTTGATAATTGGGTACACTAAGTACATTAAGTGTCTCATTATGATGACAGTGAGACAGCCACGGACGGCGTCCCACCGACTGACAGCCCTTCGGTCCAACTGCCGCATTACAATGTTTGCCCTTCGGACCCTTGTCTGTCGGTGGATGGGCCACCGCCTCCGCCAGGATCAGGATCAGTGATCCTGGCAGGGCGGCAGTCGGAATCATGATCCCGAATGGAGGGGGTGCTGAGGCAGGCACCGCCGTTGGGATTGTGATGTCCCTCTCTGACAGCCTTTTCATGACGGTCCAACGGCCATGAAAAGGATGTCGGAAAGGGGTTTGGGGGCCTCAAACAGGTCCCCTGTCCCACGTGGGCCACTGCAAAGTGGCCCTGGGGGCACATGTAGTGCCCCCACACACTTCCATGCACCGTGTGCCATGCACCACATGGTTCATGGCACAAGGTGCATGGATGTGCACAAAGTGCTCATTTACAGGGCGTCTTGAGCTGCAGCCCTTTTCCTGGGCTGCAGTGTAAAGGAGCACTACTTTCCGACTGCCACCACGGCGGTCATATCTCCTGACCACCACAACAGTGGACGGCGGTCTGACCGCCCGATATCATAATCGGGCCTAAAGTACAAATAAATTAGATTAGTAACTGCAGATATTCACAGCGCTAAGAAACAGTTGAAGTCAATATCACACAGATTTTTTTACAAAAAATAGCTGGATGTGCCCACTTGTCACAACAACATAAACTCTTAATTTCCAGCTCTGTCGTTGCCTTTATGTTTTTATTCCAGTCACACAGTCGTTGTGCTCATGTATATTTGCATTTTCTGTTAGGCATTCCACAAGGATCTGAACTTGCTCCTTTAAAACAAAATCAAGCACCAGAAGATGTGTTTTGCACCAATGAGTCAGCTGCACCAACAACCTGAAAGGCACGATACCACTTGCCCTGGTGGGTGTAGTGAGGCAGCGGGAATCCTGTGGAAACAACTTAGAGAACTGTTATTTTCTATTTTACTTTACGCTCCATTATTTATAATAGCTGAAATGTGAACGTTGAAATAATTAAGATCTTTACGAGCAAGCAGGGACCCCCACCTTCCGTTCAATTCTGGATTTTTCAATAATTACCTCTTCAGTGTAAATTGTAACCTTGCTAATGTACATTAACTTAAATAAAACACTCAAATCGTAATAGGATATGTGAATGATAAAATGAAGGGGCATGTTATAACTTATCAATGATTTGTCAAGTTTCTCTCTAGAAACATATTCGACCATGTGTAGAAGCATACAGAGATAACTTGTTGACATGCGTCATCATTATTTTTGCCAACTCCAGTTCTCTAGGGCTGCAATCATGCCGGATTTTCATGGTAACCACTAACTTTGTAAATAAAGACACTGCGTGCAAGTGTTTCCTGTGGGGCTAGCCTGATTCCGGCTCTTGATGACTGGATTTGGACACGCCTGCATGTATTGTATCACATCATCCACAAAGTAATTATTGTGTGAGGATCCAGCTACTTCTCGAGTACATGCAATTCAGAGCCTGCATTTAAAAATTCAATAAACTCTTTCCCTTCAAACCCCCTGATGCAGACTCATAAACACAACAGAGCAGAGGCTAAACTAGATAGTTCATCATAAAACCGGAGATTGCGCCAGTGACCTCCTCTGGTGAAAGATGGTGCAGGTCTAAAGATCATTACCAGTGAAGGATGTGTAAACTGGCTACTCCCTCCTTGTTCCTCCTTAATCATGATAGGTTTTGCTCTGTTATCAATATGATGTCCTAAAGTGATACATATACGCATAGAGGGAATGCCAACACATGCTTGTGGTACAGTGCTTAATTTGTAAAAAACATAAGTGCCAGGTCCCTTGTCATGAGGCCTCTGCAGATTTCACCATCCATTTCCCCTGCCAGTGCTGCCAACGGCACTATGTACACAACTACTAACCATCACATTCCTACAAGTGTGACAATTCAGACTATTCCAGGCCCCAAAAGCTACAAGAATGATTTGGGAGGCATGTATTAGTCATTTTAATGTATATTGAATTAATGAACAACTGTTGTTCTGCTCATCTCTAAATTACTCAAACAGCACCTCCATGTGGCAGACTGTAATAAGTGCCGGTGTTAACAATTAAGGGCCTGAATCCGATGTCGGTCAGAGGGGCTCCTGACGGCATCCGTCAGGAGCGACTCCGTCTCGTACGTGCGATTTCCGGACGACTCCTACCGCTTTACGAGCGTGCAAGTACGATGCGAGGCTAGCCTTGTGCTTTGACCGACTTGTACCCGTCAGCGACGCCGTCCGGATGACTCCGACTTCATTGACGCGCACCGCGCAATGGTGCCGATTTCCGAGCAAGCAAGTACGATGCGTGCGTCGAGCGGCCGGAGCGAGTCGGAGCCTCCGACTCGAGACGGCGTCGGGAAGCGGACTTTGGGGGGCCGTCGCGGGCCCCCCTTCACCCGGAGCCCTACGACTCGGTTACGGGGTGGACCCAAGGGTCCCCCCTACACATGCATGCATGGCGCCGTCGGCGCTGAGGCGTCCCCGCGACAGGGGCGCCCTTTTCCGCGACCTACCTTTTTTCGCTATGGGAGCCTATGTACGAGACGACGTACAACAGGCTCCCATTGACTTCAATGGGACTCCGAGCAACCCGACTCCGTCAGCGCTCAACGGCATCGTACTCGGTCGCTCGGAGCCACGGAGCTCGAGTCGCTCGGAAAGCTCTACGGGACAGAGTCGGTCGTAGGGCTTTCCGACCTACATCGGAATCGGGCCCTAAGTGTCGGTGTCGAGCACCGGAAACCACCGGCACAAATTAAGCACTGTTGTGGTAAGTGCAAGACATGCAGACATATAGAAGAAATGCCATTATATGCGAGTATTTGTAAGTTCATGGGCACAAAGATGCATAGAACAAAATTCATAAGCACTATGCCGAAACATAACTTGAACAATGTTTCATAAAGTAACAGATGAGAGTGTTTATTGTGTGGCAAGTGTTACTTTGAATACATCCAGATTCAGAGGGGTGCAGTGCAACACAGTGTGACACCCTAGCATGCAATGTGAAAAGAGTCTATAAATGTCAGTGCAGCAATATTAAGAATGTGTAATGATTTCTTTGTAACTACAGATAATGACATGACAATTGCAGATTGGTTTGTGTGGCATGTGTGAATGAGAGCATATCGAATGAATGGCTGGCACAAATTGTGTAGAACCTATAAAACCTAAGCATCAGGCATGTTACTTTGGGCCAGACGAATGCCTAATGACCCTCTTGGTCATGGTTGTGTAGGCTGAAGCAAGGCAGAAACAAGGCAGAGAAACTAATAACCTCCATTAGCATCTGATTTGTTTTTCATCCTTACCAGTAGCCCCTATTAATAACATTTTGTAAGATTTGCAACTATCTATAATTGGGTAGTACCTTACGTAATTTTAGTTTTTTCAGATCCAGTAATTTTGAACCAAGATCTCAAAGTATTCCCTTTGACCACCAGGTCGAGCCAACCTGGAGGCATTTACATTCCAGGCGAAGACTCGCTAATAAAGCCTGCTTGATGGGTGAGAATCCTTTAAAAAAAAGACTAATGTCTTTTCTTTCTTAGGGTACCGATACTTCAAACAAAAAAGAAGAGCAGGTTTCCCTTTTTATTTTTTGACTTAGGGCTTCCTCTTTATTTGATTGTAAAACGATATATGGCATACTTTCACAAAAATAAATACCCAGTCTCCAAACCAGTAAAAACACAGCACACGAGATCATAAAAATTCCCAGAATGCCGCAGCAGATAAGGCAAGGTAAACAAAATTTGACAGAGCCGAAAAAGTCATGTCAAAATCCATGGACAATAGAAGAGGAATGGGGGCAATGTAACAGGACCAGCTTTAGGGCAGTGTGGGTGCTGCCACTGCACCACGCGTCAAGAGCACACATAAGGCCTGATTATGAGTTTGGTGGTGCGGGAGCGGACTGCCATGCCGGCGGCCTGCTCTGGCACTTCCAAACCCGTGAGTGCACCGCCCGCCTGATTATGAGTTTCCATGTGTCTGGCGGGCTTTTTTTGGCGGTGCCTCTGAAAATTGGCTCCGCAATGGGAACGCCAAAAACTGTTCCTGCATGGCATGGAATGTAAAGTCCTTGCCGTGAGGGAACTGGGGTGCATGCACACAGGGGGGCACATTTAGTGCCTCCCACATGCAACCCCATGCACATGGGCAACAGGTGGCCCTGTAGGGCCCCCTTTGTTTTAGGACTGCCAGCCTTTTCATGGGGTAAAGACCTCATATTATGCATGGCGGTGCCGCAGTGGCACCACCAGCATATTGCTGAGCCCCTGACCGCGCCCCCCCTCGAGTCTGGCAGTCCTTGGACCGCCAGACTTGTAATTAGGCCATGAGTTGGGGAGTTATGTTTCCTGGAAGAAACGTCTGCACCTTTGTTTTCCCTTTTTTATCAGAAGCTGTGTTGGAGTGCTCGCACCGCTCCACGCACCAGAGAAAAACTATGAAAGCCGGAGCTGCTCATATTTTAAAAAGACAAACGGCTTGAAAGAAATCCAGTGGGAAAATGAGTAGTCCCTTGCTTAGGACTCCTGCTGCACACTAACAGTTGGAAAAGCCACTTTGAAACAGGTCTATACCAGGCTTTATGCTGAGGTAATTAACTTTACATTCCTAAAAAAAACCTTGATTTCTCATCAATACAGTAATAACCCTTAATGTAATCCATGTCAGTGGGCAGCCCTCGTTTACATTTCACGCTTTACTTCATCTTACTTCTACTAAGAATGTTCACATTTTCCAGATGTTGTGTTTCTGTAGTTTATTTTAATGCAACATATGATTATTGTGTAGAGCAGCGGTCCCCAAACTTTTGTGTAGTGAGAGCTACTTCTGATCAGTGAAAATAATTGTGAGCTACTAAAAGCCGATCAACTCAAGCATTGTCTTGCCTCTACATTTGTAGGAGTTATGCATGCAGAGAATTCTGGACACTTTTAAAGTCAATGCTGGAGCTCCAGGATGAAAAACTACTATTTGAAAGCTATTGGCCACGCTGTGTTTGGTAATGTGATTTAGGCTGGTCGGGGTGGTGGGTGGGATAAACCATGCCACCCAGCCTCTCCTACAGTCCATCTGCTACGCTGTCCCTTAGCACCAGTATATTTCTACCGTTGGTACAGCAGGTACAGTGGCATGGGATCTCAGAGGCCTGAGGGGCTCACTAAACCCTGAATATTGCTGTGTTTTATTATACTAACAGCTGCCCTCGGGTAGAGGGGGAATTTCCTTCCTGGCAAATATTAGAAAAAAATAACATGATACAAAAATATAATGTCAAGAATATTAAGATATCAAAAATATCATCGACAGGAATATTGAAGGTAAAAATATAGGGGCACATTATGATAATGGGCGGACGTACCGCTGCTTGCTATCACGTCAGTCAAGGGACCGACCGACAAGCAGGCGGTGGTCTGACCGCCCAATTAGAATGAGACCGCCGTGCTGGCAGTCGGAAAAGTGCTATTTTACATTGCAGCTGATGCTGCGTCCCAGGAAAAGGGCCACAGCACAAGCTGCAGTGTGAAAGAGCGCTTTTTGCACATCAATGCACCGTGTGCCTGGCACCATGTGGTGCCTGGCACACAGTGCATGAATGTGCGTGGGGGCACTGCATGTGCCCCAGGGCCACTTTAGAGTGGCCCACAGGGATGGGGGCCCTGCTTGGGGCCCCCAAAGTCAATTTCTGACACCCTTTTCATGACAGGCGCACCACTATGAAAAGGCTATCGTGTGAATTAGCTAAGTGTGAATTAGTATATAATTTATTGTAATGTGTTTGATTTATATGTTTATTATTTTTATTTATTAGGTATGAAATTCTTGGAATTTGTATTTTTGGTTGTAATAATGTATATAAATAAATGTTTAATATATTGTTATAGTAGCAAGATATTGGGCTTTTAGGGGATAAGGGTTGGGAGCGTTTAAAAAAGTTATAATTTAAAATAAAATTTTAGATGATAATTTTAAAGATATGCAAATTAATAATTTTGAATTTTAAAATGTATTTTATTTTAAAAAGTATACATTTTAATTTCATATTGATGAAGATATATAATAATTATATTAAATAATTTAAAAAATAGTATAACATTTATAAGTATATAACCAAACTATTAATAAAGTTTCATTTTCTTTTTTTTTAAAACAATTAAAAAAAATATATAAATGTTATTTAAATATTTTTTTCTATTATGACTGTTAATTTTGCATTATGATTTTATTTATTTTTCATTTTATGGTTTAAACTTTATGAATGGTAGTACATATTTAGAAAAATATATTAATTATTATTAGTAATTATTTTTTATATTTTAATATTTAAATATGTATATGTAGGTTTGTAGTTTTGACCGTTTTCTTCTACAGAGTTAAGACTGTTGTATTTTTGCAAGCAGTTGCCTTTTAGAAGCCCTGCCAAGAACCACGCATCAGGCGTTAGACTAATGCATTTTATTGTGGTGGTCCGCATCACAACATTTAAGTGCATTATCACACATTTTTATCGCCTTGACCACCTGACCGTCCGCGACCACCACGGTCGCACTACATGACAGCGGTGCGGCCGTCCACGACTGTGCTCAATTAACTTACGTCGGGGCAGGGCAGGGGCAGCAGAGCAGGCCCGTGGCTGGGCTGCAGAGGCAGCTCCGAATGAGCCCTAACCAAACCAAGTTCGCTCTAAACATGGTGGCGTCCATGAGAAAGGCTTAAAACAATGACACGTGCAGACCCCATATCCAGTCAGCACTACGGAATTCTCTATGGCGCACTAAGATTGGCTGATGTGTAGCAATCCTCCAATCCAATGTCATTTTACATACAGTACCTCCTACCACCAATCATCCCCACTGAATAAAAATGCCAACGTAAACGTCACCTAATTGTGTTAAAGAATGACACCCATTCAACAGTCATTGTGAAGAAAACAATATTCTCTATAGGTGTGCACAGGCATTTCTGTCTTTTCCCTTGAATACGTCTGGTGATTGCTCCACTGTAATGTTGTACATCCCCCTGCCTCACCCTTTTCTCCACAACATAGTTCATTGTTTTTCTAAACACCTCCTTTAATGCAAGAAGTGCTTCTGGGAAGAAGAGCAAGCCAAAGGACGAGGAAAGGATATATTTTCGCCACCTAAACAGGCACACTGTCTTCCCTATTTACCACACAACCTTAACATCTCACCTCTGTAATTCGGACATGCCTGAATCAGTGCACTGCCCCCTGAACAATGATGGAGGCACATGTGCGTCGCCTATTGAGACACACACTTTTCAATCCCGTTTTTTGCGGTAACTGCACAATGCCCAGCAAGTGCCCGCGCTGTGGGTGTGTCCCTTCATCTGAAAATAGCGGGTGACCTGCTTCCAAACATAGGAACTCCTACTTCGGGGAGCATGTCAGGCGCTCGCTCCTTGGAAAGGAATCTGGCATGCGCTGCAAGGAGGATTCAGACCAGGTAAAGGAAGTAAAGGATGTGATATTTTATTTAAGAATTTTAAGAACATGCAGTTAGGAATTTACGTGCATCTGGTGACCTCCAGACCCGGCAAGAACTGAGCTATTGATTAACAGCCACTGCGGAACTATGAAGCTTTCTCACATCCCTCTGCTTCCCTCAAAACCCCTCAATCTGGGGCCTGGCGGCAGCGACACGCACCCTCCAGGCAGCACCTCCATGTACGTAGCCTACTCACACCTCCCCTTCCCTCACAGCCCTGAACCTAGGGCCTGGCTGCAGCGACGCACATCCTCCAGGCAGCACCCCTATATAAGGGCACTAGGTTAGTGCCCTTCCATTTCTGGTGCTTTGCAGCAGTTTTAAGATTTTCTTAGACTTTCTCATTGCTCAAATGGGTGTAATTTCTGATATTTATATACGTTTCCCTCGTCTTCATTGCTTGATTTTGCTCACCAGAAAGTGTCTCTCATAGTCGCTGAATGCCACTCATAATTACACTGAAATTATGAAAATGTCACACATAAGCAATCTGAAACTTTGGCAGCTATGTTTTAGTGCGGCTGTATACCTGACAAAAAAGCCTCTCGCTTTCTGCAACTGATCGCGTTACTGTGACATTACACCAGTTACTGTGAGCATGTACTGGGGAGATTACACGAAACAGAGAAGGGTGTGTAATCCCTACAGCTGCACGCAGGGTGACAGTAGGGAAAATAAGCTGCGGGGGGCAGCAAGAAAAGTGGGAGGAATCCAGACATTTAAAAGAGGGAGAGATCCAGGCTCCTTCTAATGGAAAGAATTGCTGATGTTACCAGACATACATCCATGCAGAAGGAAACTCATTGGCACCATGCAGCCAGGTCTGACCACAAATTTGCACTCCATCCAGCAAGAATACCCATAAATGTATACAAAGTAGTCGAAATGAACTGCAAAACATTGTACAGATTCCAACAAAAACACACTAGCCTTCAAAAATATTTCATTGTTTTGCAACTTCTTGTATCGCATTTTTTAAACACCACTCGGGATCGATTTCATACTTTCCAGACCTTTTTTAAATCCCCAACTTAGCAGCTCAAGTTACCAGGAAATGGCCCACATCTGCTGTGATGTTTTTATTCAGAGGACAGACATCTTAATTGCTTTTTAAACTGCCCACTGGCAGCTTTTTGATGTTGTTCTAATTCAGAGCATAAACAAGGAGGCAGGTAGCACACAAAGCTCTTGTAACCTAAGCTGACTTTCTATGGCTGCCCAAAGTTGTGCAGCTGGTTAGATGTTATTCCAAAGCACACATATTTCGAAAAAAGTGATTTAGTGATTTTGCTTACAGTATACATTAACTATATATACATATATCACTTAAAAAACAAAGGTTAAAGGGACGTTTTAGTTAGGTGAAAATGTCAGTAAAATATAACGTATTAAACTAACAAAACCACTGGCATTCACCAGTTATAGTTATCTCAACCAACTATATCTTGTGCCGTAAAGTAACTACAATTCCAGGCACAGTTTTGTTATCAATGAATTAAAACGTTATATTTTACTGACATTTTCATCTAACTATAACGCCCCTTTCCCTTGTTTTTTTAAGTGATATATATATATTCACTGAAAAAAACAAAGGTTACAGGGGCGTTATAGTTAGGCTCAGATTTCACTCATACAAAACCATTGAAATTCAGCAGTGATAGTTACCTGAGCTAACTGTAACTTACGCCCTCGCAATGCATATGACCTCACATATTACATCAAAAATGACCTGGTCAGTGACATCACTGATGAGATCTCAAATGACATCACTGATGACACTAAGCTGCCCCATCCCTTGCTGCTAAGTTAAAATTGTTGGGAATTATATTATGAGGCTTCTGTCAGTGCTCAAGTCAAATCTGTCTCTTTTCCTAAACCTTTTTTTGATTAGGAATATTATCCCCTATCTTCCTAGAGACAGACATACCTATGTAGTGGCAATGTTTGTGTTATCAAAAATCACCCATTGCTATAGTCTCTATCTTGGACTATCTGCATACCTATTACCAATTCTACAACTCGCCCAAAATTTTGCAGTGAGACTGGTGCAAGGACTCACATTAAAACATGAGTCCGAGACAAGCAAGGTACTGCACTGGGTTGTGTCAAGCAGAGGGTAAAATTAAATTGCCTCAGTATGGCACACAGGTGTTTTTATGCTCTGGAAATTAAAAAGTCTCCCCTTTACTGGCTGGGTGTATACATCATCACCAGATACTATCAACCAATTAACTGCAACTTTATGCCCCGGTAAGAGCAGCACTTGCTGGAGGGCTTTATTTTTTTATCCAGTTCGTAGGTTGTGGAACAATTGCCCCTCAAACAGAGGGAAACTAGGAAATATTTAAGGTTAAGCAGTGGTATAACTTTTTTCTTCTGTTAAATTTAAGATCACTCAGCACAGCCGAGTTAACCAAGCACTGTCATAGTTCTGCAGTATCATGAAGCAGAGGGAATGAGGCACATTTACCATCTCAGTGTCCTTGTCATTGTGAGAAGCCAAATGATTGTTCACACTTTTGGTCTGTGAATGGGGCCATTGGATGATCTACTCACATGGAGGCAAAGCATCTCCCACCTTTTCAATACTTTGGTAAACTATGCTGAGCGGTACTCGAGAAAGGGTAGATTTGGTCTGAGACTCCAGGAGGCATGAATGCAAGAATAAACACCGAGGCTAGGGCTGTTGCACTTCCTGACCATGCCAGGTTGCCCTCCCATCCCCCACTAGCGCAACACAAAGAGAATGTCAGAGGCAAATTCACATTAACATGGAGGAGCCACTGCATCAAATCCATCTCGACATTTTGGCCAGTTAGAAGACTTTTTTCAGACTGCTAATCACTGCAAACGTGGTTTAATCCTGACGATGTGAGTAGGTAAGGAAATGAAGGATTTCTGAGGGGTTGGCAATAAGATGGAAGAGGCAGCTCAATGAGCTAGCCAGCATTTAGGCGTACACCTCGAATACAGGATGGGGACAAATGTATCGCATAAACTCAAACAAACCCCCTGATGTTGTCAGAGACCATGCAACTGAAAGCGTAGAAAGCTTCAAGGTCTTGGGAATTGCATTAAATGGAGATTCCTTATCAACAGCCAAAATGGGGATAGCAAGAATCAACAGCCTCATGGAGTAACACAACTGATACCTTTGAAGCGGCTTCAGAACAGAATCCTACTGCTGATGTGCACCCAGATACAGATTCATATAACAATCAGTTGGCAGATGTTGAGGATACTGAAATTCTTTTATTTTAAGAGGTGAAAACTAGTCCCCCAGGAGGTCCGGATAATTCTGCTGCAAGGGCCACCACAACTACCATGGAACTCCCATTTTTAGAGCAGCCGCAACCGAACTGGGATATAATAAATCAGAAGTCAGATTAGGCAGATGAGCTAAGAGTGCCATCTACTTTGTCACAATGTAACAGTACACAATCCTAGCCTTAAGCACTCCCCCATCCAGATTTACTGAGATCAAGAAGCAGAACAGGGGACATGGTGGCAAGAATTGATTTTTGTGCAAGTGTTTCCTTGGCCATGAGTAAGAGGAAAAGTCAAGTCTAAACAAAAGAACTATTGTCTCTGCTATATCAACATGCTCTGGGTCACCCACTAACAGTGTGGAAACTGACAGTAACAAGCACTCATGCAATATCACCAGTTGCTGAATGGGCGCCCCAAGTAAAGATAATTCTACCGCAAATAATTTGATATGGCAGTTAAGGGCCTCTACAAATTCTGGTCACAACAACTTCAATAGAACTAGTTATGATACTACCTCTTTAGTAGAAGACACTGTCATCCAGTGGAAAGTACAAAATCAAAGCAACATTCATACATCTCATGCAACTTCATTACGCAGAGGCCCGAAGGGCTTGACAATTAACCTATCCAACTCTACAATGAAAATTTCAGAGATGGAGTGCTATAATAGACATAATTAGCCTGTAGAGAGAGAACCTGATAACCAACTTTGAGAAATTATTTGCTACTAATTTGGCTTTCTGTGATTCAGCAACAAGTCTCTGGCATTAATTATATGATCTCAAATTGAACCGAGGGTTCCTAGAGATGAAAAATAGGTCTTCTACAGCCATTAGGCACACTGAAATATTATCCAAAAATGTACAAGGCTTCTCTAATAAAACAGAAGACTTGTAAAATCAGCAGCACCTGAGCAACTTAAAGATTTTTGCCATCAAAGAGGACAATGATGGGTCTAATACTTAGCATTGCTTAGTGGAACTGTTAACCAATGCATTTCTTCATCTAAAGACATGGGCGTTTTTAAAGAGATGCAGAGGGCACACTGTGAACCTCTTTGTAGCACAAAACCCTCTGCTAATCCTCATACCATACTAATACATCTTTTTAGATTTCCTATTAAGGGATACACTTTTTCAACTTGCAGGGCCTAAGAATTCAGTCACTTGTAATGTCTTCTTATTTGGGTTAGACTTTTCGAATACAACCGTAGATAAAAAGAGGGAGCCATGAACATTTATCAATACATTTCAAGCTTTAGCAGCAGTAGTTACACTAAAGAAACCCTCAAGACTGAAAGGTTTTTCAAAGGCAAAACAACGTTCTATCTATAGAACGTGCACTATTGAGGACATTTGAAAACAGAATCTATTGCTACACATAGCAAATTAATATGCAAATGAAAGTAACCTGATCGCTAAATAATCCGTTTTTTTGCCTTTCTTCTCACTTATCCTGAATTACAGCTTAGCCCCTTTCATACTGTCACTTGCCCATTTTGTAGCATTTTACCCTTAACATACCTTCATATGTTTTCTAATACTTTCAGAGATTGCTCTCTTTCTATTCTACATGATTGTTGTGCTCTCTGATCTTATTTCACTTAAAAGCCAGACACCAAGTACACTCTCAATGGCTCAAAGAGCCTGTCTATATGAATGGCTCACTCACAGGGGAACCACATGATTGGTGGGGGTGGAGTCATGATGGGATGCTGTGGCGGGTACGGAGGGCAAAAGGGTGATAGGGAGATGGGGATGTTGGTACAAAGAAGGGCTGCAAATAAAAATAAAATCAACAATAAAGCTCACTTCCACTTATCTTTGCTGGATCATATTTAGAATACTAAAAGGGTCATTACGATGGCGTAACGATCGCCACCGCCGGGCTGGCGGTGGCGACGTTACGCCATCGTAACGTGAATTACCCACCGCCATATTATGATGGCGGTGGGTATCGCGGCGGACCCAAAGTGCGTCCGCCGCTTTTCCGCCAGTCGGCAATCGTTACGATTACCGGCCGGGCGGAGCAGGGGCCTAAATATGGTGGCGGAGCCATATTAGGATGTGAGGATTTGAAGGCCTTTCCATGGCGGCAATGCCGCCATGGAAAGGCTGGCGGGGATTTGCTTTGGGGGCCCGTTGCGGGCCCCCGGGGGGTGGGAGGGTGCACTTGGGGGGTACCTATGGTACCCCCCTGCATGTCCATGCACAACATGGCATTTCACCATTGCGGCGGGTGCTGCAGCCAGCAGCACCCGCTGCAATGTTAAATCGCCAAATGCGACAGCTGCGTTGGCGGACGCATCATAATAAGGGTGGCGGGACCGCTGCTTGTCTGGCGGCCGGTCCCGTTACCGCTAGGGTGGCAGGCGGACTAAAGTCCGCCCGCCATCCTAATAGGCCCCTAAGTTGGAAAGTCAAAGGTTTGAATGGCGGTTTTAAAAGAGCAAGAATTCTCTCTGAGGCAATATGAATGAAACATGATATATTATGCCTGCAAGAGAGTCATTCAACAAAAAGGTAAAGTCGAAAGAATTCTTTGGATAAAGCTAGCAGGGCAGATGCAGCACCGCAATCTACTAGATTGTTAGCTCCTCAGGTGGGGTAGGAAAGAAGGGGTCATAGTTATAATTCTCAATAATGTCTATAAACCTATATCTGTTAAAACGGGAAAGAACAGGCAATGGTCTATGGCACAACTTATCTCAGGGCTAAAAATAATTTAATCTTCTCACTCTTTATGCCCCAAATTGTGATGACCCTTGATTCTTCATTGATGTTTCTATGGAATTAATTGATACAAGCGCATCAGTTATAACTGGGGACTTCAATTGTATTATCAATATCTGGTTACATACATTCTACACGTCCATGTCATATGGACAGCTCTTGATCCAGTATCAATAGCAATGCGTGCTTATAACAAAAAACTGGAAAAATAATTTTGCACCAATTTACTGCGAATTGTAGAAAGATCTTAATGGGGTTTTGAATCTGAACATCAAATTACTATTGCTCGTGGCAATTTATCCAAATTTAGTAATTGCTGAAAGAGTTTGATCAATTATTTTATATTAGAACTGGCAGACTCATAATTTAACCACCCCACCTATTTGTATATTTAATATTCTTTTTGTTTTAATCTTCAATCTTCGGTGATGAACTATAAGCGAAATTACTTTTTTAACTGTTATATGATGCTCTGTAATAATGTATTTTATTGTTGCATTACTACATGGAAGGTGTAGAAGTATTCCACATTTTCTACGTCTATACTATTTAAATAAGTATTTACGAAAGAATGCAGTTTTCATTACGCATGAGTTCAGGTATTTCAACAATTATTCAGGGCTTTGCAGAGAAGACAACCATGGATATAGGCACGAATGTGTGGCTTGTGTATGAATGCAGAGCCCCACTAGTCTGCAGCTAGGTTTGTGTTATATAAACCTACATACATAAATACATACATGGTACACATATGTGCATGTATCAATGAAATATTTAGCAAAATGTATATAAGTGGTTCAAGCAGCTCCCGTTGTACCATTTCAAACGATCCCTTCATCCTAGGAGATTGGCAGTTTATAAAACTGTGAAAGATTGGGAGTTATGTATCAGGCAGCAAGATTAGGGTGGTGATAGGGAAATGGTTTCTTGGTCTACTGAGGGGCTTCTGGGTTGGCTGGCATGTGGCCTGATATGTTTGTTTGCAAAGCGCTATTAAGTCAGTATTTACCTTGCCCAATACATTATTATCTATGGTCCCAATTATAAATATCATATATGTGTTAAAAAGTAATAATTGTATGTGTGTGATAGAAACAGTGCACACTTGAGTATTTACAAAGGCTGCCCAGCCCTGAGTAAATTATATTTTCTTGTTTACAATATGGTGTTTTAACTTTAGAATATACAGGTAGTAACAACTTCTATATAAAGCAAGCATAGGCAAAGTCAGTAGGTCTGACTTTAGTGTGCTAATGCATGTAATGATGAGCATTTACAAATGCTGCTTACATGCACAAAGGCTGCTCACCTCATTAAAGCCAGACTTAGTGGTTTTGCCAAAACTGAAACAAAGTAACAAACGTACTGCATTCTCTACAGTATGCATATAGGAGATAAAGAACTTACCAAGACAAACTGTGATGATTGAGAGTGATTCCAAGATGCAAAATAGTCCCTCATACATTCCAATGGCAGCCCTTCTAAGAAGATGGAAGGATACACAATTCAACTAATAGCATGAGGTGAGAGATGAATACTCATGTGGGAAGGGCCAGAGCTCACTCTATGTATATTTAAAACATTGGTAGGAATAGGTCATGCAGACAGTTACAGTGCCAATGCTCAGCCAAGAGAGAGTTACCCCAATTACGCCAAAAAGGGACTGGGTACTTAAATCTTAAACAACAAAGAATCCCTTATGTGCTATTAAATAGTAATTCACATCAGAATCAAAAAGATATGCACTGAACCAAATCCTCTTTGTGCAGTCAAATTAAGAGATACATTTAACTGAGTCTAATGAGTAAACAATATCTGAATTTACTTAATGTATTCAAAATCTTTATTTTCCTCCAAAATTTTCTTTGTAAAAACCATTTCATTTAAAAATACAATCAATTTTGTTGTCCAGATAAACAATTTGTATTGCTAAAACACATTTCAATATATATAAAATTATTTACATCAAATCACATCATAAAACTTTTTTTTGTTCACTTTCAGACAAATCTTATCAAAAACGTCCTATTACAAAGTACTTTACTGTAAATTGTTATTGAACAAGTGTCGACGCAGCGTTTTGGCTGGTTGTTTACTTTATCTCCGCCTTCTTCAGGACTAATTCAATACAAACAGTTGATTCATAAAATATAGCAAAAACAATATGATCTCAAATGCCTTGAGCAGGTATGTTCCCGGACCCTGCACTCACTTAGTGCTACGATGTTTATGAGCTACGGGATATTTTTTCAATTTATATCCCTGTTGATAGTACCCACTTAAACTAGTGGGATTGTTTGATATGAAGATCTCTGCAATGCCCCTTATTATTTTTTCTCCTGTTTTGGGGTTTCCACCATTAAGTGCTCAAATCTTTTTGCTCGTTTTTTTAATCATTAACGATTATTCTCAAATTCTTTGAACCGCTTACTGTTGTTTGAACCATTTGAATTCTGGTCTTGTGTACCTTATCGAACCGGCAAGGTCTCGATCTTCTACATCCGTCCGTTACACTGCCAAGCCAGACCTAAAAATACCAAGGTATAGCGGATTGTACCTACATGCATGACCGGGTGCATTTCTCTGCAACACAATCAGGACAATGAATCATTACATCAATTATACAAGGGTTATGGACAACACTATATAAATATATAAAACACAATTCAATACAATACTTGTCACAGCTATCTTCAGCTAAACCACCACCATCTTTAATTTTGGGCCAATGTCACACAAGCCCCAGGAGTGTCTAATGGTCCATGGCAGGAGGTTATGCAGGAAGTTGCATCATCTTTAGCATCTTTAGGTCGAGCCCACTAGAAATGCACTGTCTGTTGAGAGACATATTGTGGGCTTACTAAGAACATTCAGCGGCTTGAAGCCCGCCTACTGCTTAAAATTGGTTGGCCTTCCCTCTTATTTGCCTGCTTCTTATTTGGTCCCAACGTTTCAATCTTGTGTTTGCCTCTTCCACGGTGCACAGCCTCTATACTGTCTCTTTTGAGTGGCTGGCTTATGTGCATGATTTTCAAGCACTACTTGCTTCATTTGGTTAAGCATTTCATGGGAGTGCATGTGTTTTCCAGCTGTCTCCTTCATGTACATCTGTTCCTCATCACTCTATGTTGCTGTCTGTCACCCGTGTGCTTCTCTTCTGCCCCCACTCCATGTTGCCTTCACTCGCGTGTACTTCTCCCCATTGCTTTCTTGCCATGGTGACTCCACATTGCTCTGTTGCTTCTCCTCACACAGCCCTCTGTGCTGCTTCCCCCACCTGCACTTCAAAAACAAAAATGCTTTCACGCTAATTTAGTGATCCAAATCAGTAAATTAAAAAAAAATTGCTTGTGTCATTTTATAGATGTGCACATGGGTGGTGCGTGCGCCTACAAAATGACATGCTCACCACATCATAGTGTCTATTGTTTTTTAGCCATGCTGCACAGTATCGAGGAGGCTGCACAGCAAGGCTAAAATCCACTGGAAAAGCCAATAGGCCCCAAAGGTGAGACCTATTGACTTTGCCAAAGCCTGTTTATATTTTGTAAATTTTTTCTCAGTATTGTAAGGGGATACCTCCAAATCAATGTGTTTCACAGGTCATGCAAGTAGTAATGTGTAGAAGACTTTAATTAAGAAGTACGTTGTGTTTGCTCTTCCACATTCCCTATTAAAAGACGTTGTTTAAGTTTAAATTCTCTTTGTAGAAAATAATATGCTTTGGGAACCGCAGCGAGGCTCGTAAAAGCTGCTGATTTGTGGGGTATCAGATCCCATCACTGAATGTCCCAGTCTGAATGTTAATTGAAACAGTATGTCTCAGGAGAAAAGCATTTTTGGCAAACAATAATGAGGGGTTCTGCAAAACCGAATTACAAGGAAAGTAACAACGTGTGATCTCCCCGCTCAACCCTCTTTATAGTCTGAGTGCAGGGCGCCAGTGCCTCGAACCATAAAAAAAAAGGCCAAACCACATGTCCCAGGGCACTTCTGAGCAGCTGCCAACATGATATGAGTTCAACTCTTGATAATTAATCATGATGGCTTTTTTGCAAGGCACCAAACCCCACTTAATTAAACATAATAGATATAATTTAATTTACAGGTCCTGCACCTACCATTCAGACACAGTAAATCTCTAAATAATAGCAGGTCTGCAGTATAATTTAACCATTTATTTTCATTTTATGAATACTTGAGGAACATATATCAAAGTGATCAAAATCCGGTACAAACATAAAAATTCTACAAAAAGCAAACATCATTCCACGAAATATCTCATGAAAAAGACTTCCAAAATAGTCAATATTCTGCTATTGTCACAAAAAGTAGTGCATTCAGTTACTGTAGCATGCTTTCACACTATGACAGGATCAATATTTGTATGCTATGTTTCATACTGTATTTTGTGGGAACAATGGTGTCTTTGCAGCGGTCTGCTCAGTTCAGCTAAACAGCACGCCATTCAAGTACACTCTCAATCAGGTTTTATTCCCCTTTTCTACGCTATTCAAAACACTACATCTCCCAAAGACCTCCTTATAGACATATAGGAACATTGCTGTCACTGCTAGATGAAAAAGGTTTACAAAAATGAAGGTACGCAATAACATCATTGGGAAAACAATTTGATAGTAGAGGTAATGTTGAATACGTGACACTTCCTTGCTGTTGATAGATACTGTGATACTGTAAACTAAATAAATATCTATTCTTCAGATGACCGGAAGTCTTCTGGGCTTCTCACTTAGACTTGGAGATAGAATGGTTTTCACAAAACACAGGAATTCATCCAAAAAGGAATTAGGTTCTGAAAGATCACCAAAGTTCTTAACTGGAAAGTAACTGGATTTATCCAGAATTGAACTCATGGCACAATGTGGCTATAGCAGCTCGCTCTTCAATTTCCTCCATAATAAGGTTCCATTGAAATAACATTTACCTTTCCAGACCAACCAATCTTTACCCCAGACCAGACAGCAGACCCCAAATATTTGTCTCATAAATAGCAGGAAAGATTGTCCCAGCCTAGTTTTACCAAAGATAAGTCCAGACAAAGCTTAGCCATACTTTCTGTTGAAAAGAGTGAATTGATGTATAATGTAAGAGTGTTCTATTTCTCTTTGTAGTGTTAAACAAACACAACGCTGGGGTGAAAGACACCTCCTCAACAGTGAAAGAAACAACTGGACATGGTTCTGTTCTTCAAAACGAAGCTGATTCTTGACTGCCTTATTTTACCCATTCACCATCGCCTATAAAGCTTACAAATTGACAGATAACTTCTTCCAAGCCGCCTTTAGAACAAGAATCCAAGCCTTAGACTCCTCGCTCATGGATGGAAGCAAAGCCCTGCTCTATGGTCTCTTGGAGAACATACAGGACCCCTGAAAGGCACCAGATTTCCTATACAATTCATGCTCAAACGAATCCGACAACATCACCCGAAACCCCGGTGGAACTACACTGGCTCTCCCTCCAAACCCACATCTTTATGGCCAGATATGTCACTTAAAAGGCCTCCAGAAGAAGCACAACCCTGCATACCTGGCCAATAAGCTAATCACATCTGGTGCACAGCACTACACCAGCAGCTAGTACACATTGGACACAGCAAAAAAAAGAGAAAAAAATCTTTTCTCCATCTTCTTCCAAGGATTTGTAACATCAACACCATCAATATCAATACTATCCAAGATTTACAGCTATTCAGAAAGAAAATTAAGACCTACCTTTCCGGGGAACACAACATCTCCACATCTATGCTATTGGATTGGACTTTGCTCTTGATATTAAAGATGAAGGTCAATTTCTGTCCTTCGTACGCTGTCAGTATCAATCACTAAACCTCCAATTAAGTGACCATAGGAACATTTATAAACATCTGCATTAAAAATATGTTGACTAACATGCAGAAATGAAAGACAAACATCCATGCTCAAATACTGAGTAGCATTGTAGGGACGCATAAAGGACATTTCGATTTGGTGCAAAGAATTTAAGAATTTAATGTTTAGATTTGATAGTGGAAACTCGAATATATACTTCGGAGTAAGAATATGCAGAGAAAACACTTGAAGGCTTGAGGGTCACTGAGTGACTCGTCTGAGATCTGGATAGGTAGTACAGTCTACAGCTCGGAGTGTCTGGATGTGTTGATTATCAAAAACCACTCAACTGAGTTGACTCAAATATGGATGCATGGTCTTGATTTACAAGTCACTACAGGTCACATGTGCGACCCCTGGCTTGATCCTTGCAACCCACTGCAATGCCTTTGCTATCCCTGGCCGGAGAGGTGGCACATTCAGTGCCAAGAACACATGGGAGGCTCCCCGCTCCTTGTTTTTGGCCCATTTTTTCTAATGCTAAATGTGAATAATTGTATATTATTGACTATTAATGTAATCAAAAATGGATCATCAGGAGCTGGAATAGAACATTCGCTGGCAGCTGAGGTTAAGTAAAAATATTTTTAAAGTAATGCTGTGTGCATTCTTGTGGATGAGAGTGTGTATAAGAGAGGAGCATTTATGTGTAAAAATGTGTTTGTGAGCGTGTATGAGTGAAAGTGAGAATGGCAGGTAGTGAGTGAGAATAAATGACATTGGATGCCAGTAAGTGAGTATGAGTGAGTCAGACTGAGTGAGAATGAGGGAGTGAAAGTAACAGTGAGTGTAAGTCAGTGTGAATAAGTATGAGTGAATCAGAGTAAGAAGGAGTGAGTGTGAATGAATGAGAACAAGACTGAGCGAAAATTATTAGTGAGTAGGAGAGAATGAGCATGATTGAGTGAATGTAAGTGAGCGTCAGTGAGAATGTGGTTATGTTTGCGAGTCTGTCTTTGGTCTTGATATACCAAAGGTAATTCTTGGCTTATAGAGGCACCCAAGGCAAAAATACTGGTGCTGACATACTGGAGGCAATTCTTACTATGATAGGGACTGTGATGAAATACTGGCCCTGGCATACTAGAAACAGGACATGACGTATAGGACATCCATGGCAAAAGGTTGGCGCCGGCATACTGGAGGTATTTCTTGGTATGGGACACCAAATGAAAAATGCTGGCGCTGGCATACTATAGGTAATTCTTTACATAATGGGCACCAATGGTAAAATACTGGTAGTGGTATGCTAGAGGTAATTCTTGGCATACTGGATACCTGTGGTAAAATGCGAGCACTAGCTCATTAGAGGTGATTATTGGCCTAAAGGAGGACAGCTGTGGCATAAAGGAAAGGGGCAACTATGACAAAATGCAGGCCCTAACACACTAGAGGTACATTTTTACATATGGGTCACCCATGGTATATGGCTAACATTAGTAGCAAAACTCTGGGACTGGCATATTTTATGTAATTGTTTGAGTAAGATGGCACCCATAGGATATATGGGGCACCCATGACAAAATGTGGCCCTGACAGAATGTTATTTTTGGCATTTAGGGGCACCCATAACACATTTGGTTGAATGACAGATTTCATTGGCTTGGCACACCATGAAAGTATATATTAAACTAGTGCCTTTCCAAGGTGCATGCCTTTTTAGCAAATTTATGTGAAAAGTTTGGTTTCTAATGCGCTATTTCAAACGTTTCTCAGGGGGAAACCCCCTTGAACTTTACCAGAAGAGGTCTGGCTCATTCTCTTCGCTCACTAAAATTTAGGGCAAGCCTTGTATTACACCTTGTCACTTTTAAAGGTCATGTCAGCACCCTAATATAGGTCTATCCAAAAGAGACATTTGTGTGGTGTTTTTATATTAGACACAAAATTACTATGGCAATGATTGTGATATCATCCAGGTTAAAGTCAAGCAACACTACTTCCTGGGAAGATTGAGGGACAAAAGGTCATATTATGTTACATCCTATGATTTCCTTAGGGTAAAAGGGTGTGTTCGCTACCCCGGCATTTTGGTGAGTTGACATCCATGGTGGATGTAACCCGGCTTTCCCAGAGGATTAGAGCAGCGCTTCACAAAGGACGCTTGTCTGCCTCTTCCTCCGGAGTAAGCAGAATGGGTTCACAGAAATCCCCCCTCTCACTCTTGATTTGCACTTTTCATTCCAGAGATTGCCCCTCTGATTGCGTAATGCAGCACGGCACCATAACATGAAGTCAGATAGTAAGGTTCAGGGTTCAAACCAAGCGGCAGTCACAATCTTCAAAAACATCATAGGAAAGACCCACAAAACACAGTATTTCATCAAGACCACTTAACCATAGTTTACAATTCAAGGTTCCTCGGAGCCAGAAACTTTCATTTATTACAACTGCAGTGTAGGAGGATTTTATCATTGCATATAACTGTGAATAACACACCCATATTCAAGAAGCTGAATGATGGCAAAACCCTTTTTTTGGCCAACCCAAAATTGGTATTTCTGTAGCGCAAACTTAGCGAAACGGCAGTAAAGCGCAGTACATGGTCACACAGGTCCGTAAAGCTTCTTGCCAACAGCACCGACTTTACTTGGAACACAACTGCAATGCATCATAGACAGATGATGTTCACCATGGTCTGTGAGTCAGAAGGCTTACACAGTCTGTTGCTACATTTGCAGCGACACCACCACCCAAATCGTTTCAGAGTTCAAAAGATTGTTTCTGCCTCTCTTCATCTGGAGGATTTTTTTCCTTAACAAAAGATCCTGCTTCCAGTAATTCTTGCCACCCAAAGGAAACTATGGCAGGGCAAGTTTTTTTAACAGCAAAGAATGAAACACTCATGAAAAACTAGCTTTATATGTAAAACGACACATAAAAGGCAAGATGTTTGCTGAACGTTTCAATGGTGGGGGCTCACAATGACTGACAAGCCTGTCCCAGCCTGCCCCAGCCCTCCCACAATCATCCTGGTAAATGTAGTGAACAACAGTACATTTGCTCAAAGCATTCAAAGTGTTTGGTTGAAAGTTGAAGCCCAGCCAGTGTTGTACATCCCTTGCCAAGCCTATGTTTCATAGATCAGGTACTCATAAGAAGGAAGCAGTATGTTCTAATGCAGGGGGTGGGATGGAGAGCGGGAGAGGACATGGCTAGCTGCTTTGGTTCCTGCGGTCAAATACCCAACAACGTTGAAGTGCACCGGCTGTGGTGCGAGACAGAACAACAAACACACTATGACCCTCACAACTGAACTTAGAAATGAGGTGCCCTTCACTCACTTTAGGAGAATGCTGGTTCAATTTTACAAGAAGAGTTTTAGTAGAAGTTTGACATCACAGACCCTAGTTGGCTTTAACATGAACTGCCATGGCAGGAGTGGATATATAAGATGGTCTACCAACCTCTATTATTTTTAGGTTCATTTTCCTTTTGTTTGTATAGCGCTCACTGCACAGTTTACCTTCTTCTAAGAGCTTTGCAGAAGGAGAAATGGTTCAACATTTCATGGGTACTTCTGCATAAGGAAGAGGAAATTCAGTAGCGCATGTATGTGTCGACTTTTGCAGAGTCTAACAATTGGCAGTAGTTTATATTTTTGTTTTGGTTACATGCAAGACGGAGGGCTAATGGAATAATGTTTGTGGGTAGATTTAGGAAGTTGTCAGCGCCTAAACTGGGTCAGTCACATGGCAGGCAGTGTGACTGTGGACAAACTCAGCCTCCTGAGTCATGGTTCCTGTAATGGGCATTGAAGGCACCGGGCAAAATATCTCACTTGCTCACGAGTCTGTTACAGTAACATATTACACAACACCATGAATCATTTGCTTTGTTCACAATAATAAGGTGAAAGTTGAAAAAAACAAATTTTCTTACCACGATTGACAGTGTCAATTATAAAAGTGAGGAACACGTGTTTAACCCCTTCTGGGCTTAACTGTAATATTTGAAAGGTGAGTACACTAGAAGCGGACAACTAAGTCAATAATGATAACTGGATGCGTAACAATGTCTGTCACCAAACTTTCTATTTCCTACTAACTGTTTTATACATTGCGGTATTCATTTTATTATTGTGTGCAGGGCACATCAGTTTAATATATTCCCCTTCAGAACATATTACGTCATTAGTGGCTTGGGGGTCATTCAGAGTTTGATGGGATGTGTACACCTGACCAATGAATGGTTACCCTGCCTCATCCTTATTGAGAGGTGGAAAGCTGCCAGGTTTCCAATGGTGAAGCCTCTGTGGCTTCGCTGTTGGGAACTTTTTCCCAGCAGCCTATCTGCCATAGGCCCGCCAGTGTCAATGTTTAGGAGGGCTCACCCTATTCAGGGATGGACTCTCAACGATTAATGTGCCTGCTAGGGGCCACCAGGCAAGGTCTGGCTTTCCCAGCAGGAAAACTCATCTATGACCCCGCATGCAAGGAGAAAACTTCATGTGCACCACTCCCCTTGACTTTCCTTTTTTTTAACCCCATTTTGTAATTTTGTTTCTAAAATACAATAATAATGCCGACCGCCAGCCATAGCACAGCGGCGAGCCAGCACTGCATTTTGATGAAAATCCTCAGGCCGTGCCAGCAGATGCTCATTTACCCAAAACCATTTCGCAAAGTCAGCGGGGATCTCTGAATTTTGCCTCACAGTCTTTCTCCACACTGGTGGGCTACCAACCGACTTCCTGAAGAACCTCCTATGTTTTAGACTACACTAGGTAGCACATCAGCAGGAACACAGCATGAGTCCTGGTACCACACCTTTAAGTGACACCACCAACACATGTTCAAAGGCACGCGGTTGCAGGACCACTTGGCTGTCCAACAGAAGCCAACATGCAGCTCCAAAAGAGAATCTGAGAGCTTTGATGGACCAAAGTGCTCTAAAAAAAAATCAAAAGGCATAGTGCATAACTCACAAAAATAGAACACGTCCGACAGCACTATTAATGTTTGCTGCCATATCCAATTCTCTCTTCTCAATTCAAGAGCCCCCCATTTCCTTGCAAGGTCACACCTTCTGTCCATCCCACATCCCTATGTTTCCCGTGACTTTCCTCAAGACCTATGTTCTGGCTTTTTGTCATCACTGCTTCTATCACCCTGGCTATGCTTTTGTGTGCAAAACATCATTTTAATATTTCCTATTGAAAATAAGAGCTGCCCTCAGATCCCATCTGTTCAGTAAGACCTTTGAATCTCCATGGAGCAGTTTTATCAGAAACACAGACCTTAGTCCTCTTCCTGCCCAAGACTGACCTGTTCTCCCAACGCTTAGACAAAGAAGAATTTAGAGTGCTCTGATTGCAAAGCTCTTGCTTTTCTTGGTGGGGTTTTAATAGCACAAAAACAAACACTGTCACCTAAACAGCATAACATAGAGGCCACTATTTATTTACCTGTGCATAATCACTTGTCTGATTCTTGCTACTTTTCCTGTGCCTCCTAGCGTCTCAATCTTCATGGCCACTGAACCTCTGGACTTTTGTTTGCCCACCCATTCCTGATGTCACACTCATTAATGCCCGTCCCTGCCCACTCTGATTTTTCATGGCTCGCATTGTTACCCTGATGTCAAATTTTCCAGGCTGATACTCAGAATATGTCTGCGCAATATGAGCGAAACAATCTTCATCTTCCGGTTTGGCGTGGCAAGAAAGTCTAGGCACATTGTTTCCCTTTTTCCATTTCCTTGAAACTGACGTCATATTAATAATAGCCCAGATTTTACCCCTCGTTCCATCCTTTAGCACCTCAACAGCCTATTGTTAGCTTTTGAGGGGCTTGAGGAAGGTCAAGGAGTGGAAACAACAGAAAGAAAACAAAACTGTAATTACCCTGTTTTCTTTTTGTCCCTGCTGCTGTCTTCTTGATCCCTGAGGCCAAGGGTACTCAAGTCCAAAACAAGGGTGGCAGCTGCTATCTCTAAAAGAAATCCACGTGTACCAACTATCAGTAGACATGAACACCAAAACTCTGCTTCAGGACTGAATACATTAACAAAAGCATGTTAAGTGACTAATGAATGTGAACCTACCTAATGCCAGGTGTGGCGTGGAGGTGCCGGACAGACTTCAGTGTGCAAACCATGGAAATGGCCATGTGGAGAATTAACTGCTGGTGCATGGAGTGTAGTGGCCAGTGGACGCTACCATGCCCCCACAGGCTGTGGGGCAGAACGCGGAAATGTCGCACGTTACGTCCCCCCCTGCGTGCGCGGGCGGAGTGGGTTGGCCCTGCGTATGCCAGGCCTGCGTAGGGGTGTGAATAAAAAGCCCGTCGCACTGGGCGTGGTTCTCATTCGGAATGGCCAACGCGTCTGCCAGGGCGGCGCCTCTCAGCCCGCCACGAGTCCGGCGCCGAGCGCGGCAGGGGCTACGTCCCTGTGCGCCTGCTGCACCCCGGGCCGCTGGTCCACAGACCCGTCATGCCTGCCCCAGCACACCAAGGAGGATCCGCTCACCTGCTGACACCGGCGTGTGTCACAGAGGGCCCACCACGTGCCGGTGCAAGTTCCAAGCACCAGTCCCGCGACCTTTGCAGCCTCCGCAGACCATCGCTGGCCTCCACGACGCTGGCCCACATTACTCCTTTCTCATTGACATACTCCACCGGCGTCCTCTTCGGCCCAGTCGTGGGCACATGTTGAACTGAGTCGTGAGTCCTGAATGGCAGTGGCCAAAGGTCTGTGGCAGCGTCCACATCCATATAATCCCTCCGATCAGTGAAGCCAAAGTCTGCATCGCAAGCCGGCGACACGTGGTGCCACTAACCCTGTTCAACGCAAGCCTGCGACAGGTGGTGCCACTAACCATGTTCAAAGCAAGCCGGCGACACGTGCATGAGGGCTCAGGCCTACTCTGCGACCCAGTAGGTCCCACATGTGGAACTGTGTCCTGAGTCTTGAATGGCAGTGACCCCAAGTCCGTGGCAGTGTCCACATCACTGAACTCCCTCCGATCAGTGAAGCCAAAGTCTGCATCGCAAGCCGGCGACACGTGGTGCCACTAACTCTGTTCAGCGCAAGCCGGTGACACGTGGTGCCACTAACCCTGTTCAACGCAAGCTGGCGACACGTGCATGAGGGCTCAGGCCTACACTGCGGCCCAGTAGGTCCCACATGTGGAACTGTGTCCTGAGTCTTGAATGGCAGTGACCCCAAGTCCGTGGCAGCGTCCACATCACTATACTCCCTCCGATCAGTGAAGCAGAATTCTGCATCGCAAGCTTGCGACACGTGTCTGTGGGCCCGTGCTGACCGCTGCCCCTGGCCTACACTGCGGACCAGTAGGTCCCACATCCAGCACTTAGTCGTGATTCATGAATGGCAAAGTCCACACCAGTGAACGCACGGAGAGGAGTAAGAGGAAGATGCGGCTCAGTCCGGATGAAAGCCATCCTAGTCACGGAGGTGACCGAGCACTAGCAACAACTGACCTGGTGCCATCAACCCTGTTCACCGCAAGTCCGTGTCCCGTGGTGCCACTGAACCTGAATTACGCAGGTCGGTGGGACCATCCAACGTAAGCCGGCGACACTCGGTGAATGGCCCCTGCTGACCGCTGCCTCAGGCCTACACTGCGGTCCAGTAGGTCACACATGTGGAACTGTGTCTTGGGTAAGATGTGGAGGAGTCCACACCATTGGACACGCCTCATCGCAGACGGCATCCACTAACAGCACTGGTGCCACTAACTCTGTGCGCAATGAGTCATGGGCAATTCCTGGTTGGACTTTGGTGGCGTCTGGGTCCATGGCCTGGGGGTTGTCTGCATCATCATCTGGCTGGACCGGACTTGGTGTCCGACATGTGTCTGTTCCATTCATCTCCACCATAGTTACTGTTTCAGCGTGGTTCTGCCCTCTGCATCATGTCCTGGGGGTACACCTTCCACTGTCCACCGAGACACCTCCGCGACAAGCCCCTTTGTCATCTACAAACACCTGCTCTGCTCCCGTGACCCTGCCCCAGTGCACCGTAAGTCAGCGGCCCGTGGCGGTAGGCCTGTGCAGGACGCTGTGCATCCGGGGCCACTAACTCTGTGCAGCACAAGTCATGGGGCCTTTATGGTTGAATGGTTTTGTCCTTTACGATGTACACTGTTGTCGATTTCTGACTGCACAAGGCAGCCCTTGACGGCTGGTGTGCACACACCCCACACACATCCAACACAGGTGTCACTCGATATGTGTGCCTGCTAATAAATGTGGCCAGGCGCACGTGCCTGTAGCCATTCACACCATCTGAGCAAGTGTGTCCGTGTGGTCATTGTGTCAGCATGATGGGCACAAGCCCTGCAACATCACAGTGTGCTGCCTTCAGCGGACGATACCATGTCACCTCAGCGTTGGCAGTGACCTTGGACATGTAGCTTCGCCCGCCCCCCCTGCATGCACAAGCGGCGTGTGTTGGTCCGGCATACGTCAGGTCAGCGCAGGGGTGTGCTGATTCGGCAGGGGGAGCAGGGCGTGGCTCGGACCTGGCCTTGGGCAGGAAGTGCGGTAAGCGTGTTTCTGTGTTGGGGTGTTGTCGCCACCAGGGCCACAGTAGTCGATGTTGCAATGTAGCATGCACCAGGAGGGCGGGCCCGCACGGACGGGGAAATGTAGGAGCACAAGACCGCTCGGGGTCTTGGCACATGCATGCCAAGTGTTATGTGTATCAGTCCTGCGGCTGCATGAGTCAGTTGCCTAGCCTCAATCGCAGCGCGATCACAGCCAGCCATGGACTGTACACCTGTGTCCGCCCTGTCCGGACCATTGGCCTACACTCACGTGGCCGCACACCTTCAAAGGCCAGCTTCACAGTGGTGTTGGCATGCCGCTGGACACAATACAATGGTGTGCCATAGGAATGCACGAGATACAACCGCGCAGCGCACACATGTGTGGGGGCTCGTGGGAGGGAGGAGCAGCTGTGAGGCAACGTAACACACAGTGAGGCCGCTCATGTGCCACGTGCTGGGCATATCATCCATGATTCCCAGGGTCGCAGACATCCCACCACACCCACGACAGGCCTCTGTACATCTCCTGAATGCATGCAGATGGTGAAGTTACTGTAGGGATGAAGGGTCCTTTGTCTGTACTATCAGGCGGTGGCACATCTGCAGCTCCGAGCTGGGACTTGCATGTGGCCAGCACCCCCGACAGATACGATAGCATTTACTTGCGACTCCCACACTACGCACTGCCCGACGTGAGACCAACGTGTACACATCCCACACGCAGAAGTCCTTGGTCGTAGTTAGCGTGCGTGAAATGGCCTTCACACGTACTCCCACCCCACCCCAGGCCTGCACCCATTGCACACAGACACTGCTCATTGCTCCGAGCTGTGCCATTTCATCCACAGGACTGGCGCAGGGCAAGCCAGTGCCGCTTCAAGCAGAGCCACTGACGCAATGGCAGACCATCCCGGACACATGCTCGACTCCAGTCACGTGGACCTGTACCGTGCACGTTTGCTGCATGTACTGGGGGCACTGCCGTTGGCAGTGCTGCAGATCAGTTACCGGCTGAGCTTCCGCCTTGCGAACGTCACCTGCGTTCAGCCTGTGTTGCATTGTCGCTCGTGCATATTCGAGTGGACCATGGATGTCTGCCTCTCCAACGTAACGGTAGCTGACCTGGATTTCGACGTGTGTGTGCGCCCCTGTTGGCCCACGACCAGGAGTGTCACCGTGATGCCCGTTTATGGCATGCATGGATGTTTGGCATGCAAGCTGGCAACTGGACCTGGGAGATTGCACGAGTCGTCGTGTGCAGTGACCACATTGAGCCACTCCCCGATTGGGCTTTGGTGCAAATTAGGGCCAGGGGTTGGAGTCAGCACATCTGTCCAGGTCAGCTGATGGATTACGTCGACGACATCAGATGTGGTGGACAACGATCTCTCATTGGAAATGTTGACCTATGCTGCTGCACTCGCGTTCATGGACGAGTGACAAAGTGTTGCGGGGATTCTGCACATATACAGAACTATGCGCAGGAAAACAGGACCTCGGTGTATAGTGGTGTACCAACCATCCACCTTAGTGCCCAAAATCCCAATCCGACTAGCTATAGTGTCTCATTCGTTCTCCGTACTACAGCGAAGCTACCAATGATTAGACATCCCAGAACACAGACTCTTTCAGGAATCGCAGGCGCAAGAACACTCTTTCATTACTCACTCATACTTGTCCACAATGTGCGTATTAAGAGACACTGTATAGTTTAAAATGTTTATTTCAACTAACGTGCTCTAAGACACAGTACACGTGCCAGTACTAGCAGCATAATGCATAAAGACAAAATAGTAAGCATCGTTACAATTCCATAGAATACAAACGGGGACAGCATTTTATAAAGACAGTGGATGAAGGTCTATAATGCCTTGCCACCCTCCCCGTGCTAGTAACTAGTTTATTATAAAAATAGAAGACCTCTGGGCTTTGTCAGGGGGACCCCCATACCTCAAGAACTAGATGCAAGGTTTACATCATCGGACAAGCACAGCTCTTCTCCCTGGAAAGGTTTTTCTCCAAGGTGTCACCAACAGGGAGATCACAATATTAAAAGCACACAAATTTCTCCAGTGCAGCTGTATTTCATGTTATGTCTAAGTGCGAGGGGCTGACCTGAACAGCAACAACAAGGGACGTTGTTTTTCGACCTTGTACATTGTGTGCAGACGGAAACCACAGAGAACATCAGAAAAGGTGAAAGGCAGAAATGTAGACAGTTCTAATGTGAACGGTTACAAGCAGAGTCTGGAAAAACAAAGTCACGGAGTAACGTGTGCAAAGGAGGCATCATGGGAGCTAGGCCTAAGCTAACTTAGCAATGTCGACCATGAGGCCACAATCCACACTACACTCTCCCCTGGTCAGTCCGTAGGTCAAGACATAGGACGAAAACAGAGTTCAAATAGATGGAGCAGAATGTAAACGTCTATTGGTGGGAAAAGTCTTTTTGAAAAAAACGTGGGAAAAAATTCTAGATAGGGCCAGAAAATAGGTCACTCAAAGAGAATAAAAAGAAATCCAGCTATGCAGTTCATTGAGAGTCAATGCAACTAATCCATCAGAGTGTATGCGCAGAAAACTGCAACACCTTCCAAAAAGACATCATTGTCATCGTCTGAAAAAAGAGATGCCATCCAGTTCAACACATCAAAACTGCATTCATGCTCCTCACAATAGGGAGCAGCGATCAGCATTGCGGGACAACTTGTGTGATATTCAATAAAACTTTGTTGTAGGAGATTCTGAGCAGCCGCCCAGATATCCCATTGCGCCAAGACTCCAAGTGCAGCCGCACGCGCCATTAATCCATCACCGGAACATTCCCGTTCATGGGCCATTAGGGGGCCCATCAACTGGTCGAAATCCGGGTCAGAACAAGACGTATTGGAGAGGCAAACATCCAAGGACCAAGAGAACGGACATCGTAAGCAGGACATCACAGGTTGCACGCAAGTGAAATACGCAAAGCGAAAAGATAGTCCATAAGCCACGCTGAGTGTTGCCAGAGGCAGGACGCTGAAGCTGTCAATCATGCGGGCACGGAGCATCCGCAGTCGCCCTGGGTTGTGAAGGCCCACAAGAGGTGCAGCCATTGCGCAACAGACAAAGTAAAAGCAACACTCCAGCAGCTAAGGCTAGGATCAATGGGAAGCCACCAAAGACGATGGAAAAAATAGAATGAATAAAAGCCGGTATTACACCAAATATAGTCTGAAAGGACGTCAAAAGGCCAGAGCCCACAACTTTAAAAAAGTGTACAAGGCCGTTGGTATTAGACGCATTAAATATACGGTGAATCAGTTCACCGAAATGTTGCGGGAGGTTTGTGTTTAAAAGGGGCTGTATTTCACTGTGGGTGCTGGCCACCTGGAGGACGAAGGTCTCCCGTGCGGAAGTTAGCAAAACCTCCTGGTTTAATATTAGCGCCTTTATTCTGCTCAATTTATTGAAATCCGCCTTCAAAGTCGGTATGTAAGGCCAAATGGAACTATCTAACTTCCCACGCGGGGTGGAAAAGCACATTTTTGCAGCACACTACGCGTTGCGAAACTGTTACAATGTAGGGTATGCCTGCCTGCAACCCACAGCAGTCTTGATTATTTAAAAGCAGATAGCTACCATTAGCAAGCATAGTGAAAGTAGGTAATATAACCGGAACCGGAATGCCCTTTAAAACACATGCAAGATTCGGGGCAGAAACATTACAAGCCCCGTGCAATTTTATGTTTTTACAAACAAGGGAATGACCCACTGTAGAATCGCAAGACTCTCCAGTGAGAAATACCTCTTTGTCATCCCTAAGGCATCTGTATGTGAAAGGTAGGGACCAAAGTTCATGCAAAAAGGCACTGCCTAAAGGCTCAAAACGGCCAACAGGATAATGTTTCATGCATGAACTGAATTCAAATAAAGAAAAAGGCAAAGTGATAACACCGTGTACTAGCCACACTGCAGAGTCAGTCTCCGCCACAGAGAATGGTAAAGGATCTACTTTTTCAATATGTAGGAGAGTGTATGTTGCATCTTTCATGGACATGAACTGCTGTTTCTCAGTTAAATTAAATGGCAAGAACAAGGCAGATGTGTTTAAGAAATGCCATGGAACCTTCCCCATTTTCAGTGTCTGCAAAGTCCATGCAAACTGCATTACTGAACGCAATTGATTCTGACCATGATATAAGACAGACACGTCATCCTGTACAATATCAACAACAGACGAAACAATATTCTCTAATGTGTAAATGCGGGAAGACAGGGTGTTAATACTATTGTCGACAACAGCAAGCACTTTTTCTAGATTCGCTTGATCTATTTCCCGTAAACGGGAAGCAGCTTCTATTTGTGAAAGCTTCCAGATTTCATTATAAGTCGCATAAACAAATCTTTTAGATCTCGGACCTCTAGGTCCTAGAACAAAGTCCGCCAGGTCGATGTTGCTGGAGAGCAGGGATAAATGTTGTTTTACGGAATCTAAGGTAGAGTGCTGCAACCACTGTTTACATAATTTACCAACAGAATATGTTGTGATTGAACGTGAATCAGAAAAATGTGGATCTGGTCTATCCTGTTTGTAACCAGGAGCAGAGTTATGAAAACGCAGTAGGCAGGCATTAGAAGCTATGGGCCACACCAACCAGGCTGAGCGATCTAGTGTAGAGACATTAAATGGGTTATTTTGAAACGAAGCTTGTAAACTATCAAGGGAAAGATTTAAATGCACGCTCCTGTTCGGCCAGGAAGACAACGCAGGAGTGGAAGGCGCATTTAATTGTTTGGAAGTCGCCAAACCAAAACAAGTTGTTTGATATATAGTACTGTTTAAAAATAATATTTGTGTGGGGATAAGGCAAGCGCGGTGCAAGGCTTATGTACCACGTACCTGCCACGATTGAGTGCCCCAAATAGATTTCAAGACAATGGTGCTTTTCCAGTGTTCATAGCCACCAACAGCTAATGCGTCCATAAAGGAACTGGAATATAACAATTTGGTGTGGGTCAACATCACCTTTGGATTTGAAGAAATGTTCAATTTAAAATAATAGGACCCTGGGTTAGATCTGTCAAAGTCTGTAAAGTAAGTAAATTTATTTATCAGTGTTTGGGAGCTACCTTGCAGAGGGGTCGGGCAATGTTCCCACTAGGTATAATTGAAACTACCTCGACGTGTACTTGGTTTATGCAGAAAATGGTTACCGTAATGCTGGTAACAATACAAATCGGCATAATTAGCAGAATTTAAGTACAAATCCTCAGCATTAAAAGCAGCATAATATTTTAAATCAGAAAATAATGATTCAATTGCATGCACGTCCCAATCATCTGAATGAATATTCCTTTTTACCACATCACCCATGGAAACACGAAGCACATTTGGGACATTAATAATTTCTGTCGGTCCATGAATTTGGAAATTCACTGCATTCTATACGATGCCATCTGCAACTGGAAAGGCTGAAATGTTCACAAATGTGTGGTCACACTTCATGATGTGTGAAGAAGAATGCGGAGCCAAAGTTCCAGCCACAGAGTTCACCGCAGAGCGTTCTGGCAAGTAATGACCATTGATGAGCAAGAAAAAAACTGTCACAAAGCCAATGGACATGAACAGGAAAATCAGAAATAGCACCAACCAGATATAAGTCCACGGAGGGACCAAAAAGTTGTCTCTGAACCAGGATACAAAAATACTGAATTTGGTTGGGACAAATGATGAGGTGGAAGACGAATCAAAGGAAAAACGGGACGGGTTCAGTGGTGTTGTAGGCAAATGAGCCACTGACTCACTTGCTGGGTAAGTATATTCAGTTTCCTCGTTGCAGGAGGAAGCCGGGAGGTTGAGCAGGCGATCTGGCAAAGCGACCATCCCAATGGTAACATCGGCACATGTGGAGACTGGAGGGCCACAAACAGGATTTCTTGAAATTGCTGGACATGATACCGCAGGTGTTACACTATTCAGAATCGGCCAGATGTTGTAGCTTGACATTGTCCACTGAGATGTATCTGTTGTCTTTGCGACCAGGAAGCGGTGGTAAGATGACTGTACGAGTACCCTTCAAGCCAAGAACCGGAACCGGTGCACGATAAGAGGGGCCAAATTCTTTTTTGTTCTCCACCTTCTCTCGGACCAGATCTCCAATCTTTGGAAGCCAGCCGGCAACCGGAATCTGCAGCGCTGCGTCTGTGGCTGAGGGTAAGTGTTCGCTTGCAAGTCTGTCACGGGTCTCTTGTAAGTCCTGTAACATAGTAGAATGATTATCTACATCAAAGATTGCGGCAGTCGCCGCCATGTCTAGACCATCAAGGTCTGGCACAAACATCTGTATGCCAAAGAGCATTTCATATGGGGTTCGCCCACCCAGAGATCTTCTAGGGAGATTATTAAGTGCACGTTGCAAGCCATACAAGTGGGCCAGCCAGTTCCTGCCAGTACCTAAGACTCTAGCTGTCAAGGATTGCTTTAAGTCATGGTTCATTCGCTCCACAATTGAGTTGCCCTCAGGCCTGTATGGAGACGAAAATTGCACCAGCACCCCCATAGACCTCATCGCGTCCTTGTACGCCTTAGAGGCGAACGCTGGACCTTGGTCGGAATGGAAGGTGCCACAGGCAAAAATTCCCACAAAGACACGCAAATCCCTGATGACATTCCGAGCGTCAGCACTGCGTTGTGGCCAAACCCAGATGAAACGTGTGCACGAATCAACTGCAACTAAGATATATTTATATGCAGTGTCAGAAGAAAATGGACCGCAGTGATCAAGGTATACACAACCAAAAGGTTTATTAGAAATGCAGAGCTGTGTTTGTGGTGGACGTGTAACCGTAGAGGGCTTAATTTGCTGACAAATGTCACAAGAAAGGACATAATTACGAGTCTGCTTTTATAAACCACGCCACCAGTAACGTTGCTGCAAGAGTGAAACAGTTGCAGACACGCCAGCATGGGCCGAAGCCAAGCCTTCGTGTGCGGCTGTTATCAACAAATTTCTGCGGTCCGCGTTGGGAATCAGCCGATCACCAACGTTCGGAATTCTTACATAAGGAACATGGTCGGGACTTAAGTGATAAGAGTACTTGGAAGGCAAACCCTGTGGGTAATTAGAACCTTCCTTGGTTGCAGCAATAGCTGCCAAAATCTCATTATCTATTTTTGTCCTGGATCTTGTAACGGCTGCTACTGAGCACGTGGCGACTGCTGATTTGGCAGCTTCATCCGCCAAACTGTTACTGACCGCGTGTGCGCCCACACGCTGGTGGCCAAGAGTGTGAATCACCTGTGTGAGAGGCAGACGTTGTTTAAGATCTGCTACTCAAACCTAAAGCATTTTATGCTTAATTGCGCTGCCTTTAGAATCTCTATAGTCATTCCGAGACCAAAAGAATAAGTTGTCATTAAAAGACAGAACACAGTAGTAAGAATCGCATACAATAAGTGTAGTCACATCCGGGTCCGCAAACTCAAGTGCGAGCACCAAAGCACGCAGCTCAGCTAATTGGGCGGTACTGTCTCCCAGTGCCTGCGTGTGCACAACACTCGATTTGAACTCACTGTTCACCATGGTACCTGCCACAATAGCACATGCTGCTGAGTATGCATGCTTAGAACCCGTGGCCGGTTGTGCCGAACCATCGGTGTAAATGACACATTTGTACTCCTCAAGCGGCAGCAAAGACAGAGGAGGAGGATGAACAAATTCATATTGCAGGAACTCCTGTGTCTGAAGAGAGGAATCAAAGATAAAGGTGACATCCGGAGACGTCAAAGAAGTAGCCCATTGTATCCAATGGGGGAGCAAAGCCTTAGAGTTTGGTACACTTGCCTTTGTCACTGCCTCTAGGGCAGGATAGGGTGTGACAACCAAGATGCGTTTTCCCTGTGCCAGTGCGCGTTCTTTAAGAATCACCATTTGCACTGCAGTCAAAACTTTCTCCACAGTTGAAAAGCGCAACTCGGCAGAAGTGTATAGATGCGACTTGTAGGCAATAGGTACTGTGTCACCTTCGTTAAACGTCAAGTATGTGAAACCCACTGCCCCTGGCACAATTCTAATCACCAGGTTCGTGTGGTTATCACGAGTCAATAAGAACTTAGATTCAAGTAGATCAGACTGCAAAGATTGCAGCATAGCTGAGTGTTCCGGAAGCCAGCACGACTTTGAAAAGGTTGGTTGTATCAAGGCATAAAGAGGCTTGATACGCTGGGCATATTCAGGAATGTAAGAACGCCCAAAGTTCAAAAATCCCAGTAAAGACTGAAGTTTTTTCAGGGTCGTTGGAGGGCGCAAAAGTGCGCACTTCTCCAGGAAGTGGGGTGCTAAGCCCCTACCTTCATTGTTGAGCTCATAGCCCAAAAACAACACAGTGTATTCTGCGATGTGAGATTTGGCAAAATTAAACTTGTAACCTAAGACCGCGAACTCGAGAATAATGCGGTCTACTCGGGAAAGATGCGGCGACAGTTCGTCGTCTGTCAGATATATATCATCCACGTACGAATACGCATCTGGGTCTATGCTGTCCAACAAAGAGACAACACAGGCGGCGAAAACCCCCGGGCTATTTTTGTAGCCCATTGGCAAATGCCGGAATTTTATTTGTTTTCCACCGGAAGTGAACGCGGTCCATTGACTGCCGTCCGGGGACAAATTGTGAGTGTAAAAACCATTGGAAAGGTCAAGCGTCGTTTTATATTTTTTATGAACAAGACTGTCTATGAGCGCAGAACTATGGGTATTCTGTACCGCAAAGGTTCGACAATGAGAGTTCAAATGCTGGTAGTCTAAAACCAAGCGGTAAGACCCATCGGGTTTAGAAACCGTGAAAAGGGGATTATTCATTGGTGACATGCATGTTTCAATTACCCCTTGATATTCTAACTGTGTCAGAATGTCGGAAACGGGACCCTTAGCTTACCGCCGGAGGGGATATTGGGGTTGAGGCTGTGGCATAGACCGCAATGGTATATCATAGGGGGGAGAATCCTCATCCCAGCCCACGTGATTACGGTAGTGCCGGGGCCTGGGCCACAGCCCATTCAGCTGCTAAAGCCTCCGCTCTGTCCTTGGGGACATGATGCGAAAAGCTCGGAAGGATTACTTCCTCCCCTCTAGGAGCAGCAAGAACAAATGGGGGCGGCCAATCTGCCTCCGCCAACAAAATGTCGTAAGAAGAGGTCAGATTTTCCCAACAAATCCCTTTAACAACACGCTCAATGTCACCTTCAATTTGAAGGACAATATTAAATAGTCTATCAGGGGGTGCCACTCGGGTGTCAGCTGTCTCGACAGTAATGAAAGTGTCAGTTGCTGTCGCCTCCACATGAGGACGTAGTGCCTCCCGCACTATGGTAACTTCTGTGGCGCTGTCTAGCAGCATCACTGCCCACATCCAATTCAGGAGTCTCGTTCTCACCGTCTGTGGCATATCTCGCTGTTAAAGCTGCAACTTTTTTCTTCTGAAACTGTGGGCGAGAACTTGAAAATTCTTCTTGTTTTGCTCTGCCAGGTTGTCGAGGTTGGTCTCGTCCCTGTGGGGCATCACAACCCCTGCCTCTTTCCTGGCGATCTCCTCCACCAGCCTGTGAGGTTGATGGTGCCTGTGAAGAACGAGGAGAATGCTGGTCAGGGACCTGAAATTTATCAGGAGACTTAATTCTCGCTCGGTCGCGCAAATCATAAGTGCATTCAGAAGATACAGAAACCGGTGACGCAGCACGCGACCCTGGTTTTGGTTGTTGCTTTCCCTGTTTCTTTAACTTCCAGTTCTGTTTAGAAAAGAATGGTTTCTCGTCTTTACCAGACTGAGATGTTGGTACTGTTTGTGGTTGAGTTTGCGTTTTAGCAAAAGGCTTAAGTCCCAAACTATTGCGGCCAATGGTTTTATAAGCCTGTGCAATAATTTTCGGTAATTCGCAAGGCTTGTCCAGTTTTGGGACTAAAGCCAAAGCATTAGCGACTTGAAAGTTAACTGCATCACCCTTGACATTCGCAAGGATTAGATCAGCCACTACATCGAACACTCCCACCAGTCTCATCCCCAATTCCACAGCCGCTTCAGGGCCATGTTCGTCTTGTACACGCTTAATTACGGTGGGGAGGACCGTCATGGATGGAGTGCCGAAACACTTTGCATACACTGCCGCGAATACCTTGCCCCAGTTGTTGCATTCTGTCAACTCGGGAATTAAGTCTTTTGGCAAACTAATAGTCAAAATCCTGTGTTTTTCCACAGGAGAGGTATTCGGAAACACCGCCTCCAGCTGGTCAAATTTTTCAGCAAGCCA
The DNA here is from genome assembly GCA_963921515.1 of Calotriton arnoldi. Taxonomy (NCBI): domain Eukaryota; kingdom Metazoa; phylum Chordata; class Amphibia; order Caudata; family Salamandridae; genus Calotriton; species Calotriton arnoldi. The sequence goes on from CAWUFW010002022.1 coordinate 1,553,679, forward strand.
ATAAGGCAAATCATCCTTATTTTGTGGGCGCTTGCCCATCACCGAATTAACCATGACAGGACTTATAGTCACACCACCAAGTCCAGCTGGATGCGCCGCAACTCCAGGAGGGGCCATCTGGACGTTGCCTGTGACATATTGTACTAAAGCTCTGTGCACACGGATCAAAGACGTATGCAGCACGCGCAGTTCATCTACTGGAACCGCTAAATAACGTGGATGCGGGGTATACCCGGCCAAAACAGGCCAAGCGGCCCCATCTATCGATAAGGGGCCTAAACGAATCGGGGTGACCGGGTGTGGGAGGGCGCCATTAAACCAAACACGGTGTTGCCATGCCGTGAGCGGCACTTCAAGAGCCTGATAAGGCCGATAAACATTAGGAAGGGCGGTGGGAGCGTAAGCGTGGAACAAATTGTCAGCTCCTTCCACCGCCGGAAAAGTGACCCATGAGTAAAATACCTCAAAGTGGTAAGCCGGATCAGCTTGGACCACAAAGATGAGGGCGACACCCGCGTCGGGTACTCCATAGGCCGTTAAATGAGCACAGAGGGCGGCGCGGCTATGTGCCGGGATATTTACATTCACAGCCATCAAGACTAATAATGTAGAACAACCTAGTGCGTGGCAGCGCAATAGAGGGTTAACATAAAAGAGAACACCTTTTAATAACTTCAAGCTTGAAAGAACCTATAAAAACATCAATATAGGAGGTTACACCCTCACATATGTTTCCGGAAACATAAGTGAAGGGAATTGTGGACAAGCACAAGCACTACTCAAGCGTCTCGAAGATAAGAAGCCTGCCCTACGTTGGGCGCCATGTTGCGGGGATTCTGCACATATACAGAACTATGCGCAGGAAAACAGGACCTCGGTGTATAGTGGTGTACCAACCATCCACCTTAGTGCCCAAAATCCCAATCCGACTAGCTATAGTGTCTCATTCGTTCTCCATACTACAGCGAAGCTACCAATGATTAGACATCCCAGAACACAGACTCTTTCAGGAATCGCGGGAGCAAGAACACTCTTTCATTACTCACTCATACTTGTCCACAACGTGCTTATTAAGAGACACTGTATAGTTTAAAATGTTTATTTCAACTAACGTGCTCTAAGACACAGTACACGTGCCAGTACTAGCAGCATAACGCATAAAGACAAAATAGTAAGCATCGTTACAATTCCATAGAATACAAACGGGGACAGCATTTTATAAAGACAGTGGATGAAGGACTATAATGCCTTGCCACCCTCCCCGTGCTAGTAACTAGTTTATTATAAAAATAGAAGACCTCTGGGCTTTGTCAAGGGGACCCCCATACCTCAAGAACTAGATGCAAGGTTTACATCATCGGACAAGCACAGCTCTTCTCCCTGGAAAGGTTTTTCTCCAAGGTGTCACCAACAGGGAGATCACAATATTAAAAGCACACAAATTTCTCCAGTGCAGCTGTATTTCATGTTATGTCTAAGTGCGAGGGGCTGACCAGAACACAGCAACAACAAGGGACGTTGTTTTTCGACCTTGTACATTGTGTGCAGACGAAAACCACAGAGAACATCAGAAAAGGTGAAAGGCAGAAATGCAGACAGTTCTAATGTGAACGGTTACAAGCAGAGTCTGGAAAAACAAAGTCACGGAGTAACGTGTGCAAAGGAGGCATCATGGCAGCTAGGCCTAAGCTAACTTAGCAATGTCGAGCATGAGGCCACAATCCACACTACAATAGTACCTGCAGCCACAACTGGATGTGACCCATTGCACGTGTACCGACGCCTGGTTGCATGTTGGGAATCTGGTCACAAGTCCCAAGACGACAGTGGATATCGCTGCATTGGCCTGGACTCCTGATCCATGCGCGGACAACCAACACGGGTTGGCACTGACTTGTGTTGGTGATGGACTCCCTCGAGGTGGACATGGGCGCTTTCCTACGTTCCTCATTCAGACATGCTGCTGCATTGGTCTGAATATCGTGGCACTTCTCATGGCCGTTCTGAAACGCACTTGTTGATAAAGTTTCCGCACTTTCACTTGTCTCCAACTGTGTTGTGTCTTGATTTGTATGCCAATGTGTGTGTCACGGACTATCTGGCTCCCTGCCATACGTGCATTGCTAACCCATCAGGGCTGTGGGTTTGTACTTGTGCATTATCTTGTCCCTGTTTCGTGCTTTGCCAGATGCGTATGGCCGTTTACTGGCCACAAGCGGGTGCACTTGTGTCCTGTGTTCGGTTGTGCAAATGTTGCTGTTTGTACCACATTGTGTTCGATGTTGGGGTGCTCTGCTTCCTATGTGTGTGTGCTGCATTGTGTGTGAGATGTCCCTTCAGCTCTGATTTGGCTCACCCTTTTCCCTTTCAGGCAGTGTGGTTTTCACTTCTGTGCTTGTTCAGTGGTGTGATATTGCCGGGTTGTGTGACTTGTGCTCTTGGTTGCTCGGAGACACTTTATTGTATTTGGTAATGATGAAAATAATAAGAACTTGTTTTTTCAGTGCCTCGTACCCGGACTTCTGCTATTTGTAAGTGCTGCAAATCCCAGATGTTACTATTACCCAATTCAATGCTGCTAATTTTACCAACCTAAGAGGGATGAAAGGCTGAGTATGCTGTGCCGGGAGTTAAGCTTGCGATCTTCAGATCACAGCAGATGTCAGCAGGAAGCATTAAATTGCAGAGCTATCTTAAACATGTTCTATACAGTGTGCTCACTCAGCCATTCAGCCATTCACTAACTAATTCATTCAGACGGCACATCCCTCCGTTCTCCTCCAGAAAGATTATGGCAAAGCCCACGGTCTCCCTAATTTTTTGTCTACCTGCTCCCAGAATGCAAAATGGTGCAGGTTTAATGATTAATTACTTTTTCCAAGTATCCAGGAATCTTTGATAGAGCTCAGTGCCATACAAAGTTTTCACCCTGAATTTGCCTTATTCGCCCTAGATAATCACAAATCTACTAAAACATAGCACGCAAGTTGCCACAATGCATTACTCGTGGAGAGGGTAGGGTTTGGAATATAGAACTGCAATAATATATTGCTATGAAAAGCATCACAGCACCATGAAGTTATTTTCTATTTCAGTACTTTTGATACTAAGGCCCTCATTCGAAGTTGCACAGCAGTAGGAGCATGGTAAAATCATGTGATTTCACTCTTACCGTGTGGCCAATGTACCTAGGTACAAGTGATGGAGCAAGGACTCACAAATGAGACTTGCTCGGATGCAATCTCCTCACAGTATTAATTTATTAATCTTGTATTTGTGTATATTAACTTTGCATACACTACATGAATAGCAAGGAAGCTTGCCTATGTGTTCTGACTAACAAGTAACGCTTGTCTTTTCCTAAAATGGCCGCTAAAGCGCGGGAACCTGACTGCGCATGTCTCAAACATATCACATGGTGTGACGTCTTTCTTTGCTTGGTGGGAAATTTCTGCTTCTGCGCAGTGTGCTTTAAAATGGCTGCTTGATGTTTTCACATGCTTCAGCTTGCTCTTGTGTTATTATTAATTTGTTGTTTTCTTAACGCTACTAATGCGGGATAGATTTATAAGTAAATGGGGATAGAGTAGAAAGAGTGGGTATACAGTGAAACATATTATTTGTGATTTTAATATTTTCTTCTTTGACTTTTATTAGTTTGTAAACTTGGGCCTGGGGTTGGTGATCTGAAACTCGAGAGACAATGATTCTGCGCATGTGTACTGTTTGGCTGCCAAAGAATAAAAATGAAGTCAACCTGGACGTCGTCCAAGGCCATGACCTGATGGCCGAAGCTGCTGTGTTTTTGCCTTTCCTGTTAAAAATTGATATGAAGAATATATAACATTTGTCGTGAGACGGGTGGGAAATAAAGCAAATGTATTAAATTGGATGGGCGGTAGTTTAAAGACAATGGGCTTCAGAATACGAACCAAATCAATATGGTGTGAGGATCAACCCCCTGTCCCTGTCCAATCAGAAGTAGTGGTCCCATATTTTAGCAACATTAAGGGGAGGTACATGGGTGTAGAAGGGTATAATAGATATAGAATTAGCTAATTAGTTTAGAAGGAGATGCTGCAACGGAACAGGCGTTCATGCTGTCAGGCAGAAGAGCTCCAGACCGCCAAGCTGATCGATTGCAGACTGAATCCCTGTCCAGAGTGGTCCTGAGGAGGGGGCGGCGGAGTCCATTAGAAGGAAGGCACGGGAGAATCGAGGAGAAGTCGAGTATCAGAGAGGGGAACGACGCAGGCGTCGTTGTAGAGAGGTCACCGGTCCTGTCCTGATCCTGAAGGAGGTCTTTGCTCTTCATCCTTCCTGGGTCCTATTCTTTCCAACTCCTTGGCCAAGGGGTTTGGTTCTCGCACTTAGGTAAATATACTTGCAACCTTTAGTTGCACTGCTGTCTCTATCTTCTCCTTTCTGGGGGACCGTCATTAATCAATAATTATTATTCTATGCTTTATCCGTGATATGCAATTAAGTACCATGTGGTTCTGTAATTTACTCTGCTAAATCTTTAGATAAACATTTTAAAACTTCCTGACTCAGTGGTTATTTCAGGATTATGTACTATAATGAATGTCACTCATTTTAAACTTCCCAATTAGCAAAGGATTCATTGGTAAGTCATTACTCTTCAATCGGAAGGTAATTGGTAGCAGGGATTTTGATAAAGAGTACAACTGATAACCCCAGCGTAAGTATTAGCGTAGTATGAATGTATGGGCCCAAGTGAGTATCTGGTGTATGAATGCTGTTTGCTAATATCGCGCTGGATCAGTTTTCTGGTAATCAGAGGATGGTTACTCTTTGTTAATTGGGTAATGAGAATTTTATTTTTATGAACTAACATCCGTGTATTCAAAGTTTGTTTTATGTTGTCTAGAATCCCCGGGGAAAATTGAATAGCGGTTGGTAAGTGGAAGCCATACTGCAGTGAGGTTATCTGTCCGGCAGAAATAGTACTGAAAAGTTAAGCAGGACTATCAGTACTGGTTAGGGAATCTATGCGTGTGAGTAATAGCAAAAGAGTACGCTGGTGAAAATTTGATGTTATATCACCTAGAAAGGGTAACATTGAAGAAGTAACAGGTACTTCTGGAGCTTGTGTGAAGAGTGTAAACGGAAGGGTTTTACTTGTAGTGTATGTTTAGTAAACGGAAAGGTTTTACTAAGTATGGGAGGAAACTATCTTTTCTATTTTTAGAGAAACTGGCACGATAGCGAATGTTTTATGTTGTTACTGAAATTTAATTAAGATTTATAGAGAAAATAAGTTTGCGTAAGGTTTTGTAAAGGGAGGGTCAGCTGCCGGAGAGGGAGTTAACGTCAGAAAACGCTGCGCTGGGATTGGTTGATTCAGCGGGTGTGGAAAGACCTTGTAAAGGAGGGGTCAGTAGTCAGGAGCAGTACTGACGTCACAGGTGCCGCGCTGGGATTGGTTGAAACAGCAAGGGACAGAGAAGAGCAGATTGTAAAGGAGGGGTTGACAGACTAACGTCACAGAGAGGCCGCACTAGGATTGGTTCAGAAATAGAAGAAAGCAGACACTTGATTGGTTGATATTCTAGAAGCTAAAATCTTAGTGGATAGAGATTGCATGTTAAAACGCGATCCGACTTTAACAGGAACTCGTCCGGATAGGAGATTCCTAGGTTTTGCAGAATATAATTTTATACACCGAAGATTAGATAGAATGTACGGAGAGAAGAGAAAAATGTCCTTTCTGCAAAAGATTAAGAACTATTTTAAAAAGGATAAACCAATCAAAACTAGGGAAGGAATTATCATTCCACCAGCTAAAACGCCCGCTTCATTCATGATGATGGAGAGAGGTTATCATACTTGTGTATGGATAGAGAATTGGATAGAATATACCAAAAATGATGGGATATTAGCATTTCCCGAGAATGGTACCTTCAATGGAAGAATTCTTCAAAATTTGAGATTGAGGATGAATGACCTAGAACCCAGACCTAGATTAACTCAATATGAAGCCTTAGAGGAATGGGAAACCGAGGCATTTGAGCGTGACCGATCCAGGAGTAACAGGGGTTATCGAGGATTTTTCCCAAGAAACCAGCATGAGTCTAGGGACGGTCAGATGAAACAATGGAGGAGGGCAATGCTTACAGAAGGATTATATCCATTGTTAACAGCAGAAGAAAAATTAGGGAGCAAATGCACAGAAAAGACAAAACATTTAATGAGAAATGGAGATTCCGAAGATGAGTTTATAGAAGAAATATTAAGGAACCCCCCACCATATCAGGAAGGAACAAGTGGATGCACCCCAAGTGCCCCACTGTTAAAAACTCCATTAGTACCACAGGTAATGCATGATTTCACCCCCAGTAGGATACTTCATGATAAAGAAAAAGAAGCCCTAGAGAAGACCAGAGCAGAATTAATACAGAAAATAACACAGATAAAAGTGCATCCTGACTCTTTGACCATACCTGTAACAACTGGTCCAGTAGTTCCATTATATGGTAGTCAGGGAAACTGTCCTCCACCGTTAGTTATGCCTACTCCTGTGAATATTCCTAAACCTGAAGCAACAGTAATGGTTGAGGATCACTTTAGTGATTGTGAATCTACGATATCTCTAATGGATTTACCAATTCGAGATTCTGTCAATAGTACTCCCAGAAGAACTACACCTGGGTGCTCGAAAGAGATAAACTTGATAACCTCATCAGGAGCAAAAAGTGTCACTGTAGTTAGTCCAGAAGACTTAGAAAGGTGGGCACAAGGGTCAGAACAGCAGTGTACACCTCCAAAAATTTTGGATATTTATAAATTAAAAGTCGAATTAGAAGAAATAATAGCAGGAAATGTGGGGCTAGATCGCCTAAATGCTTACAATGAAGAAGAATTATTGTTTATATGCAGAAGTATCACCAGAAATGTAAAAATATTCCATGAAAAATTATCAGATTTAGCTCTGCAGATGGGAATTGAAATAGGGAGATCAAAGGTGTTGCAGAAACCCTATAGAGCAGATTTCTCAGACAAAGATTTAGAAAATATGAATGCCTCTGGAAGAAAGTTACAAGTAAAAGAATTAATGATAGTCTTACAGAAATGGGGAGACCTAGATAAATGGAGAGTTCAATGGGCAAAGAAAAAGGAAGAGGCACGATCCAGTAGAACAGCCTCTGAATATGTGATGAAAGAAACAGGGAAGACAGATCAAATGTATACGATGCGAGAAGTTCCAGGAGGGGGCTATGTACATGTCCCCTGGAGTAGACAGGATATTTTGTCATTTACGAATGATTTTCCAAAGTTGAGAGAAAAACCAATTGAATGGTACAAGCAGGTTGAGAGGTTTGTGAAGCTGTCAAAGGTATTGTTGAAAGATTTAGATATTTTGTTTGACATAGTGGTACCTGCCGATTTGTGGACCGATTGTAAAATTACAGTTGATTGGCCAAGTGACGAGTATCCTAGAGATCCGAAAACAGGTGCCCCATCAAATGATGTAATGAAAAAGTATCAGCAGGTGATAACTTACCTGAAAGGCAAAATACCACCGAAAGAAACAGATTGGGTGAAAATAGACCGAACCACCCAAGAAGCTAGTGAATCGGTACACGCCTATTATGAGCGTTTATTGCAGGTATTTAAACAGTATAGTGGATTTGAGGACATTGGAGATAAGAACATGAGTCAGTTTGTGTATCGATTTGTTTATGGTTTGAAGCCGGAGATTTGTCAGATGATTAAGCAGCACATGTTGTGTTGGCAGGGCAAGCCCATAGATGAGATTCTGAAATATGCAAAATATTGTGGGGACGATATTGAGGATAGGCACAAGAAATTGCAGGAAAAAGTGATGTGGGCACAGGTGAAAATGGCTGAGAAACAGGGAATTAATTTGGATAATCCAAGTGAAAATCAAGGAAAGGATTCTGGAACGAATGGCGATACTGGGAATGGTGGAAAAGTGAGAGGACGAATGAGTAGAGAAGAAGCTAAAAAGAAATTTCCTTGTCATGGATGCGGAAAATTGGGGCATTGGAAGGATGAATGTAAAAAGATTTGGAATAATAATGGCCCAAATCAAAATTTAAATCCACAGACGCAGAATGACTCACAGCAGGGAGTAAATCCTCAGAGTCAGTTGCCACCTGCACCTATTCATGGTAATGTAAGCAGAGCAAACCACGGTACAGACGTCGGATATCAAGGAGGAAGTGGTAAGAATAATTATGTAACATCACAGTTTCTTTTACAGGACGATTTCTGTCAATACAGTTCATGACGGTGCCTAGGAGAGGGGGAGAAGGAGTGCATACTTGGCGCATCCTTATCGGTAGATCAGTCAGGTGCATGTGTTGAAGGGAAGGTGAAAGGTAATGATATTACCTTCCTTTTGGACACTGGTGCTACCAGGTCAACTGTGAGAACAGCAGACATTCCAGACCTTCCTCTCTCTGGAGAAGCTATCCAAGTAGTGGGAAATAATAGAAAGATTAGAACACCTCTTACCGAACCAATGGAAGTTAAAATTGGAAATTTCAGAGAAATGCACCAATTTGTGGTGTGTGATTCTAGTCCAGTAAATTTATTAGGTCGCGATTTACTGTGCAAGATGAATTGCACAATTTTCTGCACCCTAGATGGTGTGGCAGTTCAAACCCCAGATGAAGATCATGTATATAAGTTTATGATTGCAAAACAAGGTACAGAGGTAGATGAGATGTTTTCTTTGATAACAAAAGATGAGCTGCCAGAAGAATTAAAAACTGCAGTAAACCCCATAGTATGGGATTTCACAGGAAAGGAAGTAGGACTTATGGCCAAAATAGACCTAGTTAAAATTACCGTAAAGGAAGGTGCGATTTTCCCAAATACTAGACAGTACAAAATGAGTGCAGAAGTAAAGACAGGAGTCATTGAAGAAATTAATCGAATGGTAGAACAAAACATACTAAGAGAAGTAATGAGTAGCCCATGTAATTCACCAATAATGGGTTTAAAGAAACCTAGCGGAAAATATAGGATTGTTCAGGACCTACGGAAAATAAATAAGATTGTGGAACCTTGTTGTCCTATAGTACCCAATCCTGCAGTAATTCTATACTAGATTCCTTGGAGTGCAGGATGGTTCACTGTGATTGATTTATGCCAAGCGTTTTTTTAAATACCATTGCACCCAGACAGCCAGTATCTTTTTTCATTTAAATTTGAGAACAAAGTCTATGTATGGAATCGTGTTCCTCAGGAGTACACGGAAAGTCCTTCCATCTTTAATCAGATATTGAAAAAGTGCCTTGAGAAACTAGTGATGGCAGGTAGCTCAGTCCTAGTGCAATATATTGACGACTTACTGGTGGCATCGAACACCAGAGAGGACTGTGTTGTTGATTCCATAGCACTATTGAATCATTTGGCTGAAGAAGGGCATAAAGTCTCACCAGAAAAATTGCAGTTCTGTACAACAGCTGTTAAATATCTGGGACACCAAATTGAGAGGGGAAAAAGACGAATAACCTCGGAAAGAGTACAATTGATTAAGAAAATGCAAATGCCTGTAACCCAAAGAGAAGTGAGAATGTTCTTAGGAATAGTAGGTTACTGTCGACAATGGATACTAGGATTTTCCTTGTTAGCGAAGCCCCTAATTCAAATGACAAAAAAGAAAGCAAAGGACACAGTTGAATGGGATGATGAGAGTGTAGGAGCTTTTGTAAAATTGAGAAATGCTCTGTGCTCAGCACCAGCCCTAGGCATGCCTGACTATAAAAGAAGCTTCGCATTGTTCTGTCATGAGAGAGAAAATTGTGCACTTTCAGTCTTAACACAAAGACATGGTCTAGACAGACGTCCTATAGCATATTTTTCTGCTACATTGGATCCAGTGGCAGCCGCGTTGCCAGGCTGCTTAAAAGCAGTAGCGGCTACCTGTTTAAGTATTGAACAAAGTGAGTCAATTGTGATGGGACACCAAGTAAAGGTGTATGTTCCACATGCAGTTGTAATTCTGTTGACAAGAACACGAACTCAGCATCTTACTCCTAGTCGGCTGACTAAATATGAGAGAATAATAATGGGTGCTGAAAATGTGAACATAGTGAGGTCTACAATACTAAATCCCGCAACCTTACTACCAGACCCATATCATGAGAAAATTAAAAATGACGAAGAAGAAGAACATGATTGTTTAAAAGTCACAGAATTATGCACGAAACCACGTCCGGACATTGAAGAACAGCCCCTTAGAAAGCCAGACAGGGAGCTGTTTGTTGATGGTTCATGTCAAAGACATGAAGACGGTAAACTAACTGCTGCCTATGCGGTGTGTGAGTTAACTGGAATAGTTGAAGCATCCTATTTACCAGGAGTAAAATCTGCACAAGTAGCTGAATTGATTGCTTTGATAAAAGCGTGCAAAATTGGGAGGAATCAAAAAGTAACTATATTTACAGATAGCCAATATGGTTACGGGGTTGTGCATGATTTTGGCCAACTAAAGATGCAGAGGGATTTCATGACTTCTTCAGGATCCCCCATTAAAAATGGACAGTTTGTAAGGGAATTGCTGGAAGCAATACAATCACCAAAAGAATTGGCTGTGGTGAAATGTGCCGCACACCAGTCAGGAGATGACTGGGTGGTAATTGGCAATCGATATGCAGATCTTGTGGCTCAACATTGTGCCAGAAATAGATTATCAGTCAATAAAAGGGTGGAAAGAATGGGAATCAGCTGCCAACTTATGCTGTATATGCCACCTGAAACATGGAATGAGGTTAGAAGATTGCAAGATGTGGCTGATGAAAATGAAAAGAAAACATGGGTCAAAGTGGGTTGTTCTCAAAGGGGAGATGATGAAGTGTGGATTTGTGCTGATGGCAGACCAGTCATGCCTTACTGTCTGCTCTCTCAAATGGCCAGGATGTATCATGGAGACACACACATAGGGAGAGATGCAATGATTAGGCTTTTCAGACAGAAATGGTACAATCCCAAGTTCAGGGCTGTAGCAGAGAGCCTTTGCCAGAGATGTTTGACTTCCCAAATGCATAATCCAGGGAGAAAGACAATAATCGGGTTTGGGAAGATTGGAAAGGCAGAGGGTCCATTTATAAGACTCCAGTTCGACTTTATACAGTTACCACCATGCAGAGGGTTGAAATATGTACTAGTCATAGTATGTCTGTTTTCAAAGTGGGTGGAGGCTTACCCTACCAGGAGGAGTGACAGCATTACAGTCGCAAAGCTGTTACTACGAGAACTCATTCCTAGGTTTGGTTTCCCAGTAACTTTGGAATCAGATAGAGGAAAACATTTTAACAGTGAAGTGATTCAAATAATTTGCGGAGCATTCCAAATTGAACAAAAATTGCACTGTGCATATCGTCCAGAGGCTTCTGGAGTGGTTGAACAATTGAATGGCACTATAAAATCCAGACTGGGAAAAATGTGTGCATCAACATCATTGGAGTGGCCAGATGCATTGCCACTTGTCTTAATGGGCCTAAGAAGCATTCCTGATAGAAATACGGGACTGAGTCCACACGAGATAATGATGGGAAGAGCAATGAGACAAGCACATGTTCCCATAAACAAACTGCTGAATATATCTGATGATATGGTTCTGGATTATTGCAAAGGATTGGCTGACCTAGTGCGTTCTGTCTCTCATCAGGTCGGAGAAGACGCAGTTTCAAGGCAGCCTGAACAAGAACATGATCTGAATCCTGGTGACTGGGTGGTAGTGAAGAATCACACCAGAGAGACGTGTCTATCACCCAGATGGGGAAAACCTTGTCAAGTCATACTGACTACCAACACAGCAGTGAAGTGTGCAGGATTTCCTAATTGGATTCATGTAAGTCACACCAAAAGAGTACCAGACCCTGAAGAAGAAAATCCTCAGTCAGCATCAATCACTGAGGAAGCTGAAGGTTGCCCAGCTGAAGAATCTCAGGCTCGAGATTCAGAAGAAGCTGCAGAAGAACAACCGAGCACAAGTCAGGACTGGATACCGGTGGTAGAAATTCCTGAAGTCTACTACAGAACAAGAAGTCAAACAAAATTGGAAGAAATTGAAGAAGATCAGATAGGCGAAAAAGAAGCAGCTCAGGGAAAAGAAGAACATACAATAAAAGAACCTGAGCAGGACCAGATAGGGAAAGGAAACTGGGCTCAAAATAACGAAGAACCAACAAGTTTGGAGCAGGAACAGACAGGTTTAGAAGAATCCGGTCAGGCTGCAGAAGTACAAAGTGCAATAAGCCCTGATCAGAACCAGTTAGATCAAGAAAATCACACATAAGAAAAAGATCTCGAGAAAAAAGAACATGAAGAAATAAATCAAGCACAAGGTCAATTATTGGAAACTCACAGTGGAGCTGCTGAAGAAAAACAAATCAGACCTGAAAAAGAGCAAGAAAGAAAAACAGTAATTTCAGAAAACGAAAAAGTGTCAGAAAGTGAAAATAAAGAGATTGCTGAAGACAAAAATAAAGAAACAGTGCAAACAAAGAAAACAAGAAAAGGTGATCATTGGCCTAGTGTCATTAAAAGGGTAAAATACCACATAACAACCAGAAGTGAAGATCCAGATCAAGTAAATGAAGTAACAAGTCAAACCGAACAAGAAAACAGAACTAAGAAAAGAAGAAGCAAGAGACTGAAACTTGTGAATAACAAATTCAAGGGTCCTGATTGGACTTACATTATTCTTGAAGATTACGAAAGTTCAGAGTCAAGTGAAAGTGGTGACGAAGGAATGAGTGCAGAACTGACGTACAAGAAAGAAACAAGACCACCTTGACTACGAAAAAGAGTCACATAAAGAAAAGCGAAAAATAGATAAGAAGAGCAATCTTCCCTGTCGAAATGCCTGATGATAGAGTTGCTAGGAGACCAAAACAGAGATGTTGTAGAAGATGCTGTGCAATATGCATATGTAGTCTAGTAATGGTGCTTATAGTTTGGTTAGTCCTGATCGTAGCAGTTCCTTACCTTATGATAATGGATAAAAAGATTAATAACGAAACTAAAGGAAGGACAGCACACATGAAGGGAAATAGAGTAGAACTAATGGCAGAAAATGAACCAGAATTTCATCATGAAATAACTGATAACGACACTAGTTTAAATGTTTTCACAAAGTTATTATTTCAATATGTAGATACCATAGAAGTTAGTAATTGTTATGTCTGTATGAAGTTACCCGAATCAGTAGCAGAAGGATTAACATATCATCACTTACCATTGACATATGGCATATCATGTAGTGTTTTATCTAGTTTATTTTATAGAACAGGGAGACTTCAATATTATTATTCAAACATAGATGTGATATTTTCAGAGGTTCCGATTCGAAAGAGTATGAACCCAGTGCTTAGTAGTCAAGACGCACAGTTTATGGGAGAATTTTTCTTAACAATGAAATCAATAGACATAACACATGCACATAGACACAATCTAACATGTTCTTTACACGAAGAAGAAAAGATATTTTTGAATTTAGTAGAAAATAGAAGACAAGATTTTCAAAGGAAAGCTTCTGAGCATAAGGCTCATTTGCCACCTTGGGCTGAGAAAGAAGGGAGTTACACACCTGGCAAGGCTCAAGCTGCTATGGCTCTGGATTTTGTAAAGACAGGGAAAATTTGTCTACATAGATTAAGGACTGATTATAACAATGTTTTCATCGGTACCAGTGAATGTGAACACAATTTCTTAATTCTTGGAGGTTGGGGAATCAAAGGAGGAACAGATTCAGTTTTTCCTGGAATCTATTATGTATGCGGGAATAAGGCTTACTTTAGGCTTCCTGCACGGTGGTATGGAAGTTGTTATTTTGGAATAGTATTTCCAAAAATATACCACGTAAAAAGAAACACTGGGAGCAATGAAAACAATAGCGAATTAAAACGTAGTAAAAGAGCTAGTTTTTCTGAAATTGTAGGTGATATATTCGGTGCATTGATACCTTCGGTGGGAATAATTCTGAACTCAAGGAAAATATGTAAATTGTCTACAGTGGTTGATCGTTTATCAACGGATACTGCTGGAGGATTTCTAATGATTAATGCGGAAATGGTTGCGATTAGATCTATGGTTATGCAAAATCGACTTGCTCTTGATATTATATTAGCAAAAGAGGGCGGAGTCTGTAAATTACTGAAGACGAAACATTGTTGCACTTACATTCCTGATAAAAGTGCAGAAATTGGAACGTACATACAGAATATAACTAAACTTGAGAAGGAACTTAAACCACTGGAAGTTGATAGTGTATTGGAAAGATTGACAAATAGTATCTCGTCAATTGGTACCTGGTTTGCTAATGTAGGAAAAGGACTTATAGGTCAAATATTAGTACCCCTAGCAGGTTTAGCAATAATAGTACTGACAATAATAATATGGTGCCAATGTTGTTGGAAGAATGGAACATATAATGTGACAGGAAAAGGGAAGAAGAGAAAGATTGACGAAATAGAACTTGAGGAATGGAGAAGTGAATTATACAAGAAATTAAAAGGGGATGTTAAAAATAGAAAATGTAAAAATGAGAATGAAACTATTTGCTAGAAGTTGGCATCTGATTGAGAGTAGTATTTTGATGGCTCTTAAACGCCATCAGAGAGGGGATTGATGGAGCAAGGACTCACAAATGAGACTTGCTCGGATGCAATCTCCTCACAGTATTAATTTATTAATCTTGTATTTGTGTATATTAACTTTGCATACCCTACATGAATAGCAAGGAAGCTTGCCTATGTGTTCTGACTAACAAGTAACGCTTGTCTTTTCCTAAAATGGCCGCTAAAGCGCGGGAACCTGACTGCGCATGTCTCAAACATATCACATGGTGTGACGTCTTTCTTTGCTTGGTGGGAAATTTCTGCTTCTGCGCAGTGTGCTTTAAAATGGCTGCTTGATGTTTTCACATGCTTCAGCTTGCTCTTGTGTTATTATTAATTTGTCGTTTTCTTAACGCTACTAATGCGGGATAGATTTATAAGTAAATGGGGATAGAGTAGAAACAGTGGGTATACAGTGAAACATATTATTTGTGATTTTAATATTTTCTTCTTTGACTTTTATTAGTTCGTAAACTTGGGCCTGGGGTTGGTGATCTGAAACTCGAGAGACAATGATTCTGCGCATGTGTCCTGTTTGGCTGCCAAAGAATAACAAGCATTTGCAATGCAATAGGTCTCGCATTTGCAAGAGTTTAAGCAATTGGCATTGTAAATGACAATGCCTTTTATTTATCTGTTTTGATAATTAAAACATAAATAAAAGGCATTGTCATTTACAATGCCAATAGCTCAAACTCTTGTAAATGAGAGACCTCGATCGCCACGGACGGGCTGCTTGGAAAGTGAAAGCGCGCTTAGCGCGCTGAATGAAGCAGGAAAGCATGTTGTGCCTGCAGTAGGTGAAATGCATTAAAGAAAATAGTGCTTACAGACCTAAAAAGAGGCTGCATTCCACTCTTCTTTTTAGCTCAGTGTCATTACAGACCAGGAGCAACCGTGCACAAATCAGTCTTGAGGCTACCCCAAAAGGGAGAGGGGTACAATCCAGTGCAAACAACTCGACCTCTTTGGTGGTAAAACTGCTATGAAGTTTTAGTGGTGGCTGAGTGATGCATAGAAGATAAAGGCCTTTAACCTGCATACCAGCTTTGAGGATTTCTTCTTAGTGTATCCGAACAGTTTGTCTTGACTGAGCCCACGCTTCCTGCATAGCGAGAAATGTGTGCAGTGTGTTATTAGGAACAGGCTGTAAAAGGCGGGCTGCCATGTTGAACACGACAGACATTTGTGTACTTGTCTATTTTGTCCCCACACATTTATTTGCTCTGTTCCTTCTCCCTACACACGTCTGTTCCTTCAGCACCAACAAAATGACGTAGAGCACCACGCCGTGTGCTTATTTCGTCTTATTTAGCCGTCTGCAAGCATCGGAGATGCTGCACAACATAGTTTAAAATCCAGTGACTAAACTAACAGATCCCAAAGTCGAGACCCACTGGCTTTGTCAGAGCTTGTTATGATTCTCACTGCACTGTCTCTGGATGCTCACTGCACTATAGCCCTGTTAAGGCCCTGCGAGAGACGCACTCTCGTTATGTACGTTAAACTCGCCCACCCACGCGAACTGCACTCTTTTTACCCTTGTTGTGTTCCGATTGGATCCAACATCTGGCTAATACAGTAAAGAAATCACGTGAATGTTCACACATCTGTGCAGAGTTGTGGGTGTGTGTGTTTGGGGGGGGGGTGAAGCAATGACCCCAACTCTCCTCCCTCCCTCTTAGTCTGCGTGACTTCCTCTCTGCTCAAATTTTCCAGAGCACACTTCCTCATACCAGGTGCATAAAATACTTCTGGTTGGCGATCACAGGAGTACGGGGGGAGAAACCGTAAAAACAGAGAGACCGACAACCGTATGAAGGCAGCAAGCAGGAGTTCACAGGATAGCCGCACCGCCACCGAGTCACTAAACGTAGGGTCCCTTTCTGTCCGTCGGTCTCATCAGTGCAGCCTTTAGTGCAAGATTGTCTCATTCACCGGTGCTTTCAGGGTCCGTTTCTGGTACACACGCTTGTATTGTCTCTAGTGCAGTGCTGAGTGTCTCTTACTAAGGCTGCATCATGTCACCGTCGCTGACGCACACTTCTTCTCACTAGTTCTGTCGCTGGTTCTACCTAGGTTTTTCTTTGGGACGGCTGCTCGGATGCCTCTACGTGGCACGGATTTGGTGTTGTCTGTGTGTGGGCGTCTGCGCTGCGGTCTGTGGCTTTCTCAGCTCCACGGTCATGCCACTGGTGTTTCTGATGCGTCGCACTAGTGCTGCCCGAGGACAAGTATAGCATAGGTGGCTCCTCTAACTAGTGCTGTTTGGAGATCTGCGTACTTTGGGATTTCCAAACAGTAAGGACCCCCCTACGCCCCCTTGAGCGTGCCGATCTACAGGATCACTGCAACAATCTCCCCATGAATTCGGCCATAAGAAAAGTGCGTTTAAGCACTTTTTCTGAAAGCTGTTTGCGCCCATGTCTGCTCTTTGTGTGTGTTTTTTCCTTTTATGGCGCTACCATATTTTGCCCCCTTCACCTGCTCCCTGCTACTCGAAACTTTCAATGCATTGACAATTAAAGAGGGCGATTGGGAGGGGGGCAAATATGGTTTTGTCCAGGGCTCTCCAAGCAAAGGCCAGCTCTTGATAAGAGAAAAAGAACAAGATTAAAAAACTCACCTTGCAACAACAAGAAAACAAGCACGGAATCGAAACGGAGGAGCGGGGGCGAGAAAAAGCAGCATATTGAAACAAGCTGCCATCTTGGAGAGTCGGCACGCAAATGTCTCCATAGAACACAGACACGCCGTGAGCGTGCACATCAGCTGTCCGGGCAAGTGCACATCAGAACGCGCCGTAAGCGTGCACATTTGCTGTCTGGAGATCGCCAGCAAAGACCAGCGTGACGGCGACCGCATTGGCTGCGAGGTACACCGATCACCCTGTGAGCTCTAGGGACACGCTGCAGGGCATCGCGTGAAGCATGGCGGAACGACGGTAAGGTGGGGGTGGGTGGGGGTGGCAGGCGCATGGCTGACTGACACTGGAGGGGGTGCAAGGACAGCTGGGGAGTGCGTGCAATGCGGCTGGAGAGGACGGAAGGGGGACAGGAGATGTGCACATCGCGTGCCTGGACGTGCGTGTTCACATTTCCAGTCCGGCCTGCGCGTGCACATCTCCTGTCTCCCTTCCGAAGCAAGTCGACGACAATAAGTCTCGCTAGCGACAGCGCTTCGCGCTGCGTCGCTAGGTCGAGACCTAAAAATGAAGTCAACCTGGACGTCGTCCAAGGCCATGACCTGATGGCCGAAGCTGCTGTGTTCTTGCCTTTCCTGTTAAAAATTGAAACTTTGTATATGAAGAATATATAACATTTGTCGTGAGATGGGTGGGAAATAAAGCAAATGTATTAAATTGGATGGGCAGTAGTTTAAAGACAATGGGCTTCAGAATACGAACCAAATCAATATGGTGTGAGGATCAACCCCCTGTCCCTGTCCAATCAGAAGTAGTGGTCCCATATTTTAGCAACATTAAGGGGAGGTACATGGGTGTAGAAGGGTATAATAGATATAGAATTAGCTAATTAGTTTAGAAGGAGATGCTGCAACGGAACAGGGGTTCATGCTGTCAGGCAGAAGAGCTCCAGACCGCCAAGCTGATCGATTGCAGACTGAATCCCTGTCCAGAGAGGTCCTGAGGAGGGGGCGGCGGAGTCCATTAGAAGGAAGGCACGGGAGAATCGAGGAGAAGTTGAGTATCAGAGAGGGGAACGACGCAGGCGTCGTTGTAGAGAGGTCACCGGTCCTGTCCTGATCCTGAAGGAGGGCTTTGCTCTTCATCCTTCCTGGGTCCTATTCTTTCCAACTCCTTGGCCAAGGGGTTTGGTTCTCGCACTTAGGTAAATATACTTGCAACCTTTAGTTGCGCTGCTGTCTCTATCTTATCCTTTCTGGGGGACCGTCATTAATCAATAATTATTATTCTATGCTTCATCCGTGATATGCGATTAAGTACCATGTGGTTCTGTAATTTACTCTGCTAAATCTTTAGATAAACATTTTAAAACTTCCTGACTCAGTGGTTATTTCAGGATTATGTACTATAATGAATGTCACTCATTTTAAACTTCCCAATTAGCAAAGGATTCATTGGTAAGTCATTACTCTTCAATCGGAAGGTAATTGGTAGCAGGGATTTTGATAAAGAGTACAACTGAGAACCCCAGCGTAAGTATTAGCGTAGTATGAATGTATGGGCCCAAGTGAGTATCTGGTGTATGAATGCTGTTTGCTAATATCGCGCTGGATCACAAGTATAAATGAAACCTCACGGATTTGGGGAATTATTGTGTGGAACTGATCTTTTTGGTCCTAAAACCACATAGAATTTCCAATTCTATGGGGTGGGAGATGAGGTGATACTGGAGAGAGTAGGGAAGAAAGGGGCGGTGCTTTCTGGCAGGGAGGAGCATTGTATGTCACCTAATGTCAGAAAAAAACTGAGGAGTCTTGAATGCTGCAGCCACGACCTCATTCGATTTGTGGGATTACCGCACGGTAAAATTGGATCTAGTTGTCCCACACCTGGAAAAACACAGGTGTGGAAAAACCGGCCCACTCAGAATCAATTAGAGCAGAATTCCGTGATGTATTTCAACTCCGCCTGACTGGTAATGAGGGCCTTTGCAGGTTTTAGAAGGAATGGATACTTTACAGGAAGAACTCTCCCTGAAGAGAAGGCGCGGGAACCTTTGAAGTTCTTCTTTTTAGATGTTCCTTCGAAGGAGAGGCACACCCCGATGTCACTGAGAGTTCAGGGCAGAAAGCTGCTGGTTCGTCCGCCAGGCTCACCAGCATGTACAAATAACTGCTGGATGAATGCGTGTCTTTACGGGAATGCCCGGCATGCCTCGCTGCACCCTGCTTCCGATGTGTGCATTCATCTTGGCGCCCTGGCAGTCCTCCAGACTGGAAGGGGCCCACAAATGAGCGCAGTTTGATGTTTTGCAGGCACTGAATACACAGATACTGAAGTCATTGTCATAAATAGTGAGGGAGGCACGCTTCAAACTCGTGGTTCAAATGGCGATAACAATGTAAAATCCACTACTCCGTCTGAAGCCAGGTGCACAGGAAGTTTTGGTAATGGCATTCCAAATGTACACACCCTGGGAGGGGGTTTAACTTGAGTTTAGTTCTCTCTTTCTCTCTACCTCTCCCAAATACCCCCTTCTATATCAAGGCGCCTCAAGGGAGCTGCCTGAGTTCAAAATCAAAGACCAAAAAATATTAGAAGGGTGACATTATTTAAAAAGAAGAGTTCATAAAAACTGCAGGCAAATATCACAACTGAATCTATGTGCTACCAAGTGAGGCCATCCTACAAATGCTTTACTGCTTAATTAAGACAGCTGTGTCAGCTTGCTTTATCAACTTCTGACCATAATGTCAAATCTCTCTATCCGGTGAGCCAGACTGCGAAAATCCTCTTGGTACATGAAGTGAATTTACTCAGTCAGTATATTTATGTAAAAGGAGTATGTTGCTAAGGAGAGCCAGGTGAGCAGCTGCATGGTGCACAATAAACTGAGTCTCGGATTTATTACAAAATGGCGCTCATGCCGTATTCTGAAACATTAATCCCATTCTGCCACGACCACCAGCATTTTGCTGCTGTGGACGGGACCTGGGGGGAGGGCGAAGGGAGGGTCAACTGTTGTGGGGGGAAGCTGGGCTTCGTGATGTGAACGGCCCAAGGCAATCCAATTATGCCTGTGTCTTACACCGCGCCACATTGCTAGTGACCCATTTTCCTTGGTTATGTGAAGAGTGCTTATAGACTTCTTCAAATAACAGCAAGTCGTGAAAAAGAGGAGACCTACTGGGAAAAGGGAAAGGTGTGTCACCCAATGGTAATCCTTTAGCACTGGATTTCAAATGAGTAGCTAATTTCAAGATGGTGTTTCTGTTTTCCAAATAATTAAGGGGCATATTAACAACGGCCAGCGATAATTATCGCTGGCCGTGCTTAGCGTGAGGAATACTATCGCCGGCTATCGCTGGAAATTATCGCCATGCTAGCGCTGTATTAACAACGCTTAGCGCAAAGGCGATAATTTCCCAGTGATAGCGATGTTTTCCATGGAACATCGCTGGTTTTCCAGCGATGTCCCATGGAAAACGGCGATATACTTGGCGATAGGGCCTGTGGTCTTAGCCACACAATCCACCCCCCATGTTAGGTATGCCTTAGTCAGGAATTTAGCAGACGTTAAATTCCTGCGTTAAGGCATACTTAACGCAATTTAATATATCGCTAACCCACGGTGCTAATATGGCGATACCTGTGTTAGCGATATTTCCCCCTGTTGTATTCACAGGCACGCCCCCTTTGCATCTCATTAGCGATGCGATGGGAGGCGTGCAGGAAACGGACGCTAGGTCAGGAATCACGCGCTAGCGTGTCCTTGTTAATTCGGCGATAAAATTATCGCCGCTTTTCGTCCGAAAACGGACGCTAAAGCGGCGATAATTCATTAACGCCGCCTTGTTAATATGCCCCTAATGTGGTAGGAGCAGCCATGCTTCTGACTCTTGCCACACATACCAACGTGGATTTTAGGCACCTTCCCTCTGTTCATTACCCTTTCTAGTCATATCACACATATACTCCATGGTCTCCACGTTCGCCCACATTCTCTATAAGCCACCCTACTCTTATCATAAATATTCCACATGGAACACTACATTTCTACACATCAGGCCTCACCACTCTCAATCACCCTATTTCATTACAAAGTATCTTATATTGTATCCAGAGGCTCCAGGCCTTGTTCAGCCCTCTCTCTGTTGCCTGCACATTCAAGATCTCAAACTTTACTCCTCCCTTTTCATTTTTGTTACTCTTGTTTATCCACCCCAGACCTTTGTGAATTAAGCTACCTCTACTGTGAACCAAGTCTATGCTCCAGAGTGCTTTCTGTGAAAGGCAGCGAGTCTTCTAAGACCCTCAATGCTGCCCGGTGCAGGGTTCCACCTCTAATTCACTTTGGGTTCGCTATCAAAATAATGAGGCAAGCGCTGGAAACTCGAAGACAAGAAAATGGTTTATTTCTCATGAGGAGATCACGTCAACTGCAGACACCGGGATGTCTGAGGGAGGTGTTCTGCTGATAACTCCTTTGGCTCTTCCTTTTATACAGGTTTGACACAATGCATTGGTTTCATCAACATGGTTACACAAGCTTGGGGTCCCCGCCCGGGCAGGTTGTCACACAAGCCCAACAGTAATTCTCTTCCCACCCAGGTCAAACAGACAATCTTATCTTGCAGCTGGACCTTGCTTCAGGGTCTAAAACATGTGAGACCGGCCAGATCTAAGAGTCCGTTCTGTTGATAAAAACAGGTCCCATTGTTGGTAACAACAAGTCTTGCTGTTTGCAGTGCAATAAATCATGTTGCAAGAGTCTTTTTGGTGTTTGGAACCTGTTTGTGTAACTAGGTGCAGTGAGGGGTAGAGTGTCCAAAGGTTTGCCTGAAAACAGAGATGAGAGGAAAACGAGTTTGTGGCAGCAAGTGGCGCTGAGGTTTGTTGAGGCAAATAGAGTTTATAGCCCCCAGCACACGTACCAGGTCGGTCAGAGGGTCAGAGGGATGCTAGTAAGGGCAGGGTGAAACAAAGGTGACCAACAGAGTACAAAATGGCTGTGATAGATTAAAATGACTGCAACTTATGTGCACATAGAATTCCACCAGACAAGATGGCGCAGGTAATGTTCACGATTGTCGTTTTGCTTTTAACAGTGGCCCCTTTGAACATAACTAGCCAGCTTGTCAGTCTATTTCGATCTCCATAATGTCCTGTATCTCTTGATCATACATTACTCTCATTTTTGTTAGCTGAGTGTCCATAGTCTTAGGGTGCAAGGTAGTTATGCAAAGAGAACACAAAGGTGGTATACAGTGTATACCCAAACAACAACCACATATTGTCAATACTGGGACCAAGAGAATCATTGATATTTTCCAACCCCACTCCTTCAAGATGCCCCAAAGCCAACTTCCAATTGTCCAAGTCTCTGATCCTTGATGAATTTCTGAAGATAGTCTATGGAGATGTTCGATTGCTTCATAGACAGAAGGTGAATTATCAGGAATGTATACACAGCAGCTGGCACCGATGATGCGGCATGCTCCTCCACGGTCCGCTAGTACCACGTCCAGGACCATGCGATTTTGCAGGGTAACCAGACGGATCGCTTGGAGCTCAGCAGTGTTGTTGGTGAGGATGCCAGCAGTGACGTTCAGGGCGGTCTCTACCGCTTGGGACAGATGTCTGATGGCTCGGCTGTTTGCCATCGGACCCCATAGCGGGACGAGCCCTTTTGCTGCGTCGAGGAACTGTGATGAGGCAGAGTCTGCTTGATCAATGTCTTTAGAACGCTTTTCTCGATGATGCTCTGCAGGGGCTGTGTAGGTTGGTGGCAAAACAAAGGCGATGTAGCACGTGCCCCCCCAGTTTCTTGGGAGCCAGGTGTAGGCTTTGGTTCCACAAACAAAGTACATATTGGGTGATGCAACAAGCGCTGGGGGTTGGCAGTGTTCAAAGTCCTTACAATGCTACAGGTGCTGTGACCCACATTCTTAGTCCCACGGCCTTCAATGCATACAAGGCCAGAGACGTTCACCACAGATAGGGCCACAGTCAGTGTTGCAGCAGTTCTTTTCTTCAGGTAGGAAAATGTGGCTCTGTTAGGATTATTGAACACTTGCATTTCCACTCGTTCTTTGGAGGGGACATTAATCTGGAATGTCGCATTGAAGGTGTGAGGGCAGAAGGGGCGGCTGTCCTTCCTGTTTTGTTTTGCCAGAACTCGTTGTAGAACTGGGCGATTGTTCCGTCGGAAGTGGCATTGTCTTTGTAACTTTCTTGTAGGAGCATCATCCAGGCAAGGCAAGATCCGTGAATAGAAAAGGGCGAAGGGATGAAAGGGATGGAATGTTCAGTGGCATGTGGTAACAGCCCACAGACCCAACAGTTGGTGGCATTGGTGGCAAGATTGTGCTGGTGCAACATCTGCACGAAAGAATTATTCCAGAATTCTTTGCGTCGTTCTCGGAGATGTGGCGGTAGTGATACCAGGTAGTGTTCTTTCTTGGTGGTTGGTTGCATGGTGGGTGACAATGTTCTGTATGCAGGTGCATTCTCTTCAATGATCCAGAGTGCGACCATTAGCAGGAGACAGGTGAGAAATGCGGCTACAAGTGCAATTGTCTTTGTGCTGTGCAGGTTAGCAGTCTTGGTGTCTTTGCGGTGGTTTTGCAGGTGTTCAGTTTCTTCCATCATCTTCGAGGAGCTCAACAACTATTAGGACCACAGACTTTTGTCTGGCGCTTTCCTGGTAGCGTTGTTTGACTGTGCTACTGATCTGAGACCTTGACTTAGTTAGTGGCCTGGTCGTTGGAGCTCCCTCCTTTCGTCGATCTTAGGTTGTACCCTTTCCTGGATGGCACCGTGGGGTCGGGAAATTCTGATAGTTCGAGGGTGTCTTCTTGTGGGTAGCAACTCAGAGCTGGTCGGTCTCTCGCGAGTACTTCCTCTTGCACCTCCACCCCTTCACAGGTTGCCAGGGTTGGAGGGACTCGTTTGCAATGATGAGCGTGCAGCCAGTTTCCTTTTCCTTCCACTCGGAGGGCAGGGGCCCGTCCACCTAGGCTCCAGATTCTTCGTTCTTTGGAAGTTGCGAATCAATACATGGTCGCCTGGCTTTATTTCATGTCCCGGGCCCCTGGATACGTCAGGCAAGGCTTGCTGCACCTGTTGGTGGATAATTGTTAGCTCGTTTGTCAATTTATGCAAGTAATCCGACATTAATATGTTCGGGACAACGTTAATGGAGGTGGGTCTTGGTGCCGCCCAAATGCTCATAGGCCTGCCGAAGACCACCTCATATGGGGTCAGACGGTGTTTGGTTGGGGTGGAGCGCATCGATAACAATGCCAATGGGAGGGCGTCGGGCCATTTCAACCCAGTCGTGGCAACTATTTTGGCTAGTTTTAGTTTCAACGTTGCATTGTGTCTCTCTACCAGGCCCGCTGATTGGGGGTGGAAGACGGCATGGAACTTTTGTTTTACCCCCAACCCTCTCAGTATGTTCTGTATCACCTCGGCTACGAAGTGGGGGCCATTGTCGCTCCATAAAATTCTGCAAAGGCCGTATCGGGGGAAGAATTCTTTCAGCAATACTTTTGCAGTGGCTAAGGCGGTATTGTCGCGGGTGGGATATGCCTCCACCCATTTGCTAAAAGCGCACACAACCACCAGGACATATTTTAGACCAAGACATCTCTCTAGTTGAATGTAATCCATTTGAAGGATTTCAAAGGGGTGGTCAGGGACTCCAAACCCTCCCCGTGGTACTACTGTCCCCTTCCCTGGGTTGTGTTGTAGGCAGACTATACATTGTTGTACTAGGTGTTTTGTAGATTCTGCTATCTTGACATTATGCCATACTCTGGTGATTAGTTCAATCATGGGGGTGGAGCCTATGTGTGCTGGTAAATGTGCCATGGTCAATATGGGGATGAGGTAGGCATTGGGTAACAGCCATTTATTTCCGTCTTTAGTTCTCCAGCAATCTTCTACGTCTTTTAGTCCCACCTTTTCCCACTCAGTCAATTCGTCTTGTGTGCCTGTAGTCTGTATGTCCCTTACAGTGGTCCTAGCGTCAGTCCATCGTTCAGCTTGTGACCTGGTCACATACATTCGTGTCGTAGTTCTGTCTCCTGCCGTGGCTCGGGCAGTAACGTCTGCTAGTGCATTTCCCTGTCCAATGAGATCAGTCACTTTCCTATGTGCTTGGCATTTTATCACTGCTAACTTCTTGGGGAGGAGGACTGCTTGCGTCAAGGCGGAGACTAAATCTCCATGCAGGATGGGTGTACCGTGTGAAGTCAGGAACCCTCTTTCTTTCCATAAGATCCCAAAATGGTGAACCACCCCGAAGGCATATTGGCTGTCGGTGTATATGTAAACTGTCGTGTCAGTCGCTAAGATACATGCTCGTGTGAGGGCAATGAGTTCTGCAGCCTGGGCTGAGAGTTGGGGAATACGGGCTGTTTCCAGAACGGTTCGGGCTGTGGTGACAGCGTATGCAGCTGAGGTGGTGCCGTCGGGGAGTTTGATGCACGAACCATCCACCCATAGTTCTCCATCTGGTTCTAGAAAGGCGGTGTCTCTGAGATCTATTCTACTCTTTGTTTGTTCATCGGTTAGTGTCACACAGTCGTGTAGTGGAGTCACGCTAGGATCATTTTCGGGTAGGGGTAACAGTGTGGCTGGATTGAGGGTGGTGCATCGCTTTAGGGTAATGTGCGGTGCTAGCAGGGTCAACTCATATCCTGTCAGTCGGGCGCTAGTCAAGTGTTGGGTTTTGGTCTGGTTTAGTAGTGTGTCGACTGCACGGGGTACTAAAACAGTGACTGGATTGGAGAGTACTATTCCTTCGCTCTGGCGTATCGATACTGCTGCAGCTGCCACAGCGCGCAGGCACGCTGGTAGCGCTCTGGCTACTGGAGCGAGGGTGGCAGAGAAATATGCACAAGGGCGTTGTTTGTGACCAATTGATTGTGTTAGGACAGACAATGCACATCCTTCCCTCTCGTGCGTGTAGGGGAAGAATGGTTTGGAGTAATCCGGGGTTCCTAGGACAGGCGCTGAACAAAGGGCATTGCGTAGTTCTTTAAAGGCTGACTGGCATTCGGGGGTCCAGGGGAGAGGTGAGGGGATGTCTTTAGCTAGGAGGGAGAGAAGGGGTTTGACAATGAGGCTAAAGTTCGGTAACCACTGTCGGCAAAATGAAGTGAGACCTATCAAAGAGCGGAATTGTTTCTGATCTTTGGGGACAGGGGTGTCTAGAATTGTCTGGATCCTGTCAGGCGTGAGTTTCCTCCCTTCTTTGGATAAAAGGTGACCCAAATAGGTCACTTGTGATTTACAGAACTGCAATTTCTTTCGGGAGACCTTGTGACCATTCTCAGCAAGAAAATGGAGTAGTTTGATGGTGGCTGTGACGGCTATTGGTATGGTGTCCGCTGCTAGAAGGATGTCGTCTACATATTGTATTAGTGCCACTCCATCTGGCAATTGTATGGCTTCCAACTGTCTTTTAAGCGCCTGGCTATAGATGCTTGGGCTCTCAGTGTACCCCTGAGGTGCTCTGCAAAATCTGTACGAACGGGAGTTTAGGGTGAATCCAAATAGATAGCGGCTGTCCTTGTGTATAGGTATGGAAAAGAATGCGTTTTTGAGGTCAATTACAGTGAAGGTGGTGGCAGTGGAGGGGATTAAAGTCAAAATTGTCGTGATGTCGGAAACTACTGGGTATTGTGGCACTACGATTTTGTTTATCTCCCGCAGGTCAATGATGGAAGCGGTAGGCTTTTCCGTCTCCCTCTCCCTGTCTCTTTACAATCGATAGTATGGGACTGTTACAAACGTTGCTCACTACTTCCTCTACCACCCCTGCCTCTACCAAAGAGTGTATGATCTCTGTCAGTGCCTTCTCACCCTCTGGCGATATTTTGTACTGCGGTACTTTCGGTAGGGTTGCGTCCTGTCGTATTGTTACGTGTACTGGGTCAATCATCATTCGTCCTACGTCTGAATCAGCCCTAGCCCATAAGTGTGATGGCAAAGTGTCCAGTAGGGATGCGTCAGTCTCGGAGATGGGAAACATGTGCTGAGAAGGGTTCTCTCTATGGCGCTGGGGGTTGTCATACAGGACGACACGCACTCCGTCTGGTGAGCATCTGATAGTCGCATGGAAGTGTTTCAAAAGGTGGAGACCCATAATGGCGTCTGGGGTGTTGGAAGAGAGGAGGAATGTCGTTTCGACGCTATTGTTGTCAAGGTTAAAAGGGATCGGTCGGGACAAAGGGTTGGTGGAGGGCGTACCGTCAAATCCTATTGAGGTCACATTTGAGCCTGACAAGGGTTGGAATCAGTCGTTTGGATAGTGCACTACGTGTTGCTCCCGTGTCTACCAGAAATGGCGACTTTGTGCCCAGGACCTCAGCGGTAACATAAGGGCCTTGCTGATCAACATAGAGCTCGACTGGATCCCTCCCTTGCCCCTGGCTGTCCTATGCAAAGTCGTACGTATTGTCATAATCTGTCTGTTGGTACTGATTCTGTTTGGGATGGTCAAATGTGTTCACTCTTCCTGGCCTTTCCTCGCTTGCTTCCTCGCGTACCCTCTCCCACGTCCTCTTCCTCTCTGTCCACTTGCTATTTCCCTCGCTCCTCTGCCCCTACCAGCTCCTAACAAAGCCGGGCATTGGGTTTTCCAGTGTCCATATTCTTTGCAAAATGCACATTGATCCTGTCCTAGGTCTTGGCGTCCTACATATGATGTCGATGAATTGTTTCTAGGTGGCTGTACTCTAGGGGTATTCTGCTGGTTTCCTCCCCTATATTGCTCCCTTCCTGTATTCGCCCCCTGGAGTTGTGCTACCATTACCCTTTCCTTCAAGTCCTACTTTTTCCTTTCTGTAGCCCTGTCATTTTCGTTTCTCTGATGCTCATAGTACTGGGCCATTTGGAGAATGGCCGCCGGTTTAGATGCTGCCCAACTACTTTCGCTGGCTTGTAATTTCTGGGATACATCTGGCAGTAGTCCTTTGACATAGTTCTGCACAAATAAGTGGTGTCCGGTTGCGGTGGACATGTCTTGTCCACTGTAATCGGAGAACACTGTTTCAAATCTGGAGAAATACTCTGAGACATCCTCTTGTGGTTTCTGGCGGCACGCGGTTACTATGGACCAGTCTATCTTTTTCTCTGGGATCAGCGTTTTCACTTTCTGCACTATTTTGTCAGGGAGGTTCAATATTGCTTTAACCGGTTTTTGACCAGGGTTCCGCTGTTTATCTAGTGTGTTGAGTTGTTCCCAGGTATGACCAAGCAGTTCGGTATGGTCTATTTTCCTAATCTGTTTCCACACATCTGCTGGCAAACATAACCCGAAGAACAAGTCTATGTCGGCAAGTGTCATTATTGTTGATCCCAGAGCAATACCTAGCTCGGTGTAAAAGGCGGTGGGGTTCTTTCGTAAATCCGGTAAAGATTTACGGAACGTCAAAATGTCCTGTCTGTCCCATGGTTGATACACCAAATTGTAGACCACCCTTCCTCTAGCGTCTTGATGGTTCATATCGACATGAGTCCCTTGTCCTCTAGGAGGTACCCAATAAGGGGCAGCTTCTTTTATCGGCATCATGCTATCTGGTTTTTCCACCGGGGGTCCTGCTATCTTAGATGTCCTGTCCTTATCTATCCGTCCTTGTTCCACGAGGTGACGGAATACCTCCAGTGTGGATGAAAAGAGTTCTGTAACATCGTTGTCGCCTTCATCTCCGGTGTCTACCTTCCTATAGAGAGCCACTAGCCGCTCGGGCCCTACATCTTGGTACTTCTCTTCATATGCAGTAAGAGTGTGGTAACAGAGACGTACAATAAAGTATCGTTTGCGGTTTTCAACATAGGAGTTGCATATGTCAGTTACATACTCTTCTGTCTCCTTCCTATCTATGAGGGATTTAACTATTTTATCAATGCCTGCTCGCTCATTTTTACTTAATCGCGGGACCCTGGGCGCTCCTTTTTCTTTTGATCCTACCTCTACTACTGTATCCTTTGATGAGGCATTTGGTGTGGGTGACTCGGTGGGAGCAGAGGCGGTGGAGACTGAGGCGATCGTGCCATCTCCGGCTATACTTTGGTGGTCCTGGCGTTGTACTACGGGATGAGTAGGGGCGTAAGGGGGTGGCATGTATATGATTGGGGGACCTAACAATAAATCATCATCTACCCTTTGTTTTGCTGGTAACTTGGGGTAAAGAGTCGAGGGCATTCTAACAGGGCATTGACCTGATATTTTTGATTCCTGTTCCTTTTTATCGATTTCCTTTTCTTTTAGTTTTTCTTCTAATCTTTTACAGGCTTGGTAAGCTGATTTTCGCGTTTCTTTATCTTGTCTAGCTTCGTCCCTTTTCTTTCTTTGAGCTGCCTCTTTTCGCCATAAACCAAAACTGTCAAACATGGCTGGTCTAGTTTTCTTTTTGTGGAGAGCTAATTCTAACGTTTCTATTTTAGCGGGATCGAAAGATCCCGTCAGTGGCCACTGATTTACCCGGTCCTTCCTAGTGTATTTATGCCATAGTTTGCTATACGCTACGGTGGCTAATCCATACTTTACGTACATGTCCTTGTTAGGGGTGCCTTCCGGCGGTGCCGGCTGACTGACCTCTAACGAACGGTCTGGTCCAAAACAATTACAATCAAACAATCTAGAGAAAACAGGCATGACGTATTTATCGGTCAAAAATGAATATCTCAATCAATCAATTTAGACAAAAAATCTGCACTACCTGTCCTTCGCTGCCTGCAAAGAGAGAGAATATTCCTATTCTTCGTTGTTTGCAAGCAGGGAAATGTCGCAAATAACTCAATATCAAAAAAGGAATACTAGTATTTCAATCAAACTATTCAATCAATCAATCAATTTAAGTCGTTTTTTCACGACCTTACCCGGACCGTATGGACGGTTCTTCGTCTTCCCCTTCCAGCGCCTGGTTGTCCTCTCACTCCAACAATCAATGCGGCGTTCCTCTAAGGTCCCAGTCAGGACCGCAGGTCACTCGAGAGAGGTCCGTTCGGAACCGGTGAAGTTCAGTCGATCGGCAGCCAGACAAGGGTCTTCTCAGGCAGGTATACCCCAATCGTTTAGTCGTTCACTCCGTCGTTAGGACCTCTCTACCGGACCCACGCGTCGCTGATGGGCCCCCACGTTTGGGCGCCAATTTGTGAAAGGCAGCGAGTCTTCTAAGACCCTCAATGCTGCCCGGTGCAGGGTTCCACCTCTAATTCACTTTGGGTTCGCTATCAAAATAATGAGGCAAGCGCTGGAAACTGGAAGACAAGAAAAAGGTTTATTTCTCATGAGGAGATCACGTCAACTGCAGACACCGGGATGTCTGAGGGAGGTGTTCTGCTGATAACTCCTTTGGCTCTTCCTTTTATACAGGTTTGACACAATGCATTGGTTTCATCAACATGGTTACACAAGCTTGGGGTCCCCGCCCGGGCAGGTTGTCACACAAGCCCAACAGTAATTCTCTTCCCACCCAGGTCAAACAGACAATCTTATCTTGCAGCTGGACCTTGCTTCAGGGTCTAAAACATGTGAGACCGGCCAGATCTAAGAGTCCGTTCTGTTGATAAACACAGGTCCCATTGTTGGTAACAACAAGTCTTGCTGTTTGCAGTGCAATAAATCATGTTGCAAGAGTCTTTTTGGTGTTTGGAACCTGTTTGTGTAACTAGGTGCAGTGAGGGGTAGAGTGTCCAAAGGTTTGCCTGAAAACAGAGATGAGAGGAAAAACGAGTTTGTGGCAGCAAGTGGCGCTGAGGTTTGTTGCAGCAAATAGAGTTTATAGCCCCCAGCACATGTACCAGGTCGTTCAGAGGGTCAGAGGGATGCTAGTAAGGGCAGGGTGAAACAAAGGTGACCAACAGAGTACAAAATGGCTGTGATAGATTAAAATGACTGCAACTTATGTGCACATAGAATTCTACCAGACAAGATGGCGCAGGTAATGTTCACGATTGTCGTTTTGCTTTTAACATTTCCTATGTGAAAGTAATTGGACTGTCTTTGTTTCACATGCTCTGAATTACAGGTTTTTGGACAGATTTATAAATCTTTCCCACATAGTTGGTTTCTTATTTTCCAGTCATCATGTTGAATGTCAGAATTTTGAATACAGAAATATTGTGCTACAAGAATATTGCAGCAAAAAAATCAGCAACCAAACTATTGTAAAGGTAAGTATATATAGGTGAGGACAAAGATTTACTATTCTTAACTCCACATCTAGGTACCTTGATTATATATTTACCTTGTAGATATTTTGGCAGTTGTTATTTTTGCTATATTATTTTTGTAGCACCTGTGGCGTAGCTAGAGCTTTTGCTGCCCGGGGCAATCTCTCCGTTTGCCGCCCAGTGACGGCCGTGCAGGTAAGAGGGAAAGGGGTGGCGACAGACGACGGCAAGGAAGAGTAGACTTACCTTGCGCTCGCCGCCGCTAGCAAAAAAAAGTGCCAACTGGGGCGGAAATATCCCCCCCCTTAGCTACGCCACTGTGTAGCACGATATTTAAAACTCGATATTCTGGTGCTATATCCATTAGGATATTCTTTTCTGCTCATCGCAAGTCCTTGCTTGTAATTTTTTGTATCCAAATTACTTTTGAAATATGGTTATGAGTAAGCAATGGTCTTAGCAAAAATTAGCAAATCCTGTGAAGTGTTATATTTATAATTCATTTATTTATTTACTTTGGAGTTTATTACTCTGCTCTCTTCCTGGATTATATTTTGCTGTTCTATAAATATATGCCTTCATTTTTGTTTGTATTGGCTACCCACAGCACACTGTATTATTAGTGGATTCTGCACTGTCACTTCAGTAAGAAGAGACTACAGAAATTAGGGCTCCCGGTTTTATGGTACTTGACATTTCTTTCTGTATTTATCCATATTTATTTTGTGCTCATTTTATATGTATTTATCTGTATTTACTTTGGGTTTAGTGTAAACATTAAGCTGGAAAGGGTATATTTCGACATTTATTTACCTAATAAAAATATACTCAAGTTTAAATATCCAGCGGATTCAAGAAATTTCCCAAACAATGCAAGCATCTGAAAACATTTTGATAATGATTTAAACTTGATTAGGATTTTTTTCCTTTATTTTAAACTTCCCTACCTGTCAATCTGAACAGCGACAGTTGTCCAAAATGCGACCTATTTTTTTTTTTTTTCCATATTTACAAATAAATACAGACAGGAAAATGGATCGTTTTCTGTCTGTATTCATGTGTAAAAATCAGTATAGTGGAAAACCAGGAGCCTTAATTATAAGTGGCCAAAAGTGACCAGAAATATAAAGAATTATAGATGGGTAACAGTGACTCATAGTGATGCTTTTCACCAAGGGGTTCTGAGTGACATTGTTGGACTTGGCACTTTTTGCACGGTTATCCCCAAACATTTTGCTTCTTCCTCCTATTTTTCCTGACCTTTTTTTGTTGGCTTTAGGACTCTGGGCACTTTACCACTGCTAGTCAGTGTTAAAGTACATATGCTCTCTGTATAAAATTGTGATATGATTGGTTATCCATGATTGGCATAATTGATTTACTGGTAAGTCCCTAGTAAAGTGCACTGAGTGTGCCAGGGCCTGTAAATCACATGCTACTAATGGGCCTGCATCACTGATTGTGCCACCCACATGAGTAGCCCTGAAAAGGTATCTCAGACCTGCCACTGCAGTGTCTGCGCTCAGTTTTAAACTGCCACGTCCACCTGGCAAGTGCACCCACTTGTCAGGCCCTAACCTAACTTTTTCTTACATGTAAGGCACCTCTATGGTAGGCCCAAAGTACCCCCATGGGCAGGGTGCAGTGTATGTGAAAGGTAGGACATGTACTGGTGTGTGTGACATGTCCTGATAGTGAAATACTGCCAATTTCATTTTTCACTATTCAAAGGCTATCTGTCCCATAGGATAGAATGGGAGATACTTTGTAACATCTTACAAGTATAACTTCCCATTGGGACAAGATGGAAAAATAAAGTTTAGGCTCTCTGAACTTAGAATTTAATAACACATCTTTTAGTAAAGATGGTTTTTAAATTGTGTGTTTGCAAATGCCACTTTTAGAAAGTAGGCATTGTCTTGTTTAACCATTCTGTGTGCCTCTGCCTGTTTGTGTATTGACTGTCTGGTTTTGGAGTGGCAGGGACTGGGGATGTGCATTCACTGTGGACAGCCACTGGGGGTGGTTGAGGTGTGCCTAGCCCTTCCTGGATGACTCACAGCTGAGCTGAATGGGGCTTGGCTGCATTTAGGGAGTGGGAGGAGATTTCCTTTCACCTGAATAGGGCCTGTCTCAGTTGCACAGTCCTGTCTCCACCCCCTGTGGTCATACAGCACCAGTGAGGACAGAACTGGTTTGGACTGGGCTCAAAGATCCTTGCACAAAGAGAACAAAGACAAAATGGGGTATAAAGGGGCGTGGCTTTGCGCTGAAGCAAGATGGCCGCGTAAAAGAGTAGCTCTGTCTCACCCGACCCCAAACCACACCATCCGTCACACATATCCGACCCCCGTCCAGAGGAACAGCTGCCAGCAACGTACCAGAGCTTATCTGGCTGATCGCCGCAGCCGTCGATGCAACGTGGGGTGAGCGGTGGGCCCCGGCATATTGCGGCCTTCCCGGAGTGAGAGTCCGGGTCCTGTGGTTCTTGCGGAGCCTGGGAGGTGTGTGAGTGCAGGCGGCGGCTGCATCACGCAACGCCGGGGATTGAGGCCTGACAAAGGGGGAGCGGCACCGGAGGTGTAGCGAAGGCTGTGCCTTCCCCCGCGAGGAGTCTGGAGGCCGCTGGATCACTGGGCGGACCCCCATCCAGCCCCTCTCCGCATACCTGGACCGGGCGGTGGGCCCTGGACCAGCTCGCCCCGCCGGCGATCCCAGCAGCCTTTGCCGGAGTGGGGGGGGGGTGCCGCCCCTGGGGACAACTTCGGCGACCCTGCAGTGCTGTGGGGGGCGGCGACCCCACATCCGTTGTGCCGCACACAGCCTACCGGGAGTGGAGGACGGCGTGACCCGTGAGTCAGGCCTGGCTGTGGTGCGCCCGATCGGCGGCACCTGACGCTGCCCAGGTTGCTGAAGGACCCGTCTGGCTGGGGCGGTGAGGGCTGGACTGACTGCCGGTGTGTTCTGCGTGGAGGCGAGTCGGCCTGCCTGGCCTGGGACTCGGCGGCGAGGCCTCCCGCTCTGATGCTCGTGGACTGAGAATCATGCCCCTCTCCCCCCCTGGAGCGAAAACCACTCGCCGCCTACCCCAGCCCCTGAAGGCCGTCAAGCCGGTAGACGAGTGGAGGTGAGGGGCGAAGCATGGTGTCTCCTCCGGCTTGCCGCCCGAGACACCGAAGGCCTGGGACGTAGCCGGTGAGATCCGAAAACAGATAGGAGGGTGCGGAGTGCTAGCCCTGCAGTCGCCATGAGTGGAAAGGGCACCAAGCAGCCACAGCAGGGCAGACTGGACAAGTACTCCTACTCTAAGGTGGTCGTTGAACCCCCCTCTCGAGAGGTGCCTACCGGGGACTCAGAGGAAGGCCCCCCCAAACTAACCTTGAAGGATATCATGGAGGCAATAGCCGGTGTCAGAACGTCGATGGAACAGAGAACGGACGCGATCACGGTGGAAATGACTCTCATGAGAGCGGACATGGCCAAAATGAGTGAGAAGGTCCAACAGCTTCAAGTGACCACGGCTAGTCTGGTGGAAGATGTCTCGCAACTCCAAACCGAAGTCCGTGAGCTGCAAACCTTCAGGAAATACGCAGAGGACAAGCTTGATGATTACGAGGGGCGCTCCTGGCGCAATAACGTGCGCATCGTTGGGGTACCGGAGAAAGCGGAGGGACAGACGCCTGACCTCTTTGTTGAAGACCTCATACTCAAACATCTTTGCCCCAAGGGACTGTCCAAGCTCTTCATTGTAGAACATGCCCACAGGGTCCCCGGGGGCCGTCCGAGGCCCAGGGCCCCCCCTCGTCCCTTACTGGCCAGGTTGCTCAATTTTCGAGACCGGGATACGATCCTACAATGAGCGAG
Source organism: Calotriton arnoldi (assembly GCA_963921515.1). Taxonomy (NCBI): domain Eukaryota; kingdom Metazoa; phylum Chordata; class Amphibia; order Caudata; family Salamandridae; genus Calotriton; species Calotriton arnoldi. The sequence continues at coordinate 1,588,995 of CAWUFW010002022.1, forward strand.
AACGGCGCCGCCCCTCAGATATGAAAACGCAAATATTTCATTCTTCCCGGACTTTACTCTGGCTGTCCAGAAACAGAGACGATCCTTCCTCACCGTCAAAAGGAAACTTAGAGACAAAGGCCTGAAGTACGCCATGCTCTTCCCGGCTAGGTTGCAGGTCGAGGCGGATGGCAAGCCCTGGTTCTACGATCGTGCTGAGGATGTGGCAGACTGAATGGAGGGCTGGAGAGGCGCGCAGGAACATAACGCCCGCTGAACCCAGGCTGAGGAGGAACCTTAACCGTGGGACGGATCTGCCTTGCGGTCTCAGGTATCAGATTTGTCCTAGAGCCAGGGTTGCACCGAACTGGCCACATGGGTGGCTCTGACGGCCCAGAGACGCAGTGACTATCCGATTCATCCAATGTCTCTTCGTCCCTATGGAAAAGGGTGGCTGTCCCATATGGGGACGAACATTGCTTTGTTTTGACAATAGTGGTTGGGAGGGGGGATGAAGCACCTTTTCTTCCCCACGTTTCACTACTTTTAGTTTCCGGGTTGGGCGACAGGCACTCTGCAGAGTTGATCTCATGGGTAGTTTTAGGCCCAGAGTGCAGGGGAGCAGGGAGGGGGGTGGTTGGAGTTGGGTGGGGGGGGAGATTTGTTGGTTTTGGTTCTATCGGCAGCACTACCTATGAGGGCGTTCGAGGGCAAGCCCGCATCTGACAGTATGGATGGATACACAATGGGATAAAAATGTCACCCTGTTGAGTTGGGACGTCAACGGGCTTGGGGATAAGGTGAAGCGCACCCTGGTCCTCCAATACCTTAAACGCCATTCCCCGGAGGTGGTCTTCCTCCAGGAGACACATCTGGTAGGGAACTCCTGCAAAGCGCTAAACAGATGGGGATATAGACTGGTAGCCCATTCTGGTTTCACCTCAGGTTCCAGGGGGGTGGGAATCCTGATTAAAAACTCCCTTCCCTTTTCCGTTCAACTAACGCGCTCTGATGAATGGGGAAGATACACAGCGGTGACGGGACAGTGGGAGGGCAGTACGCTCACCCTAATGGCAGTATATGTTCCGCCCGGATTGCAGGCTCCTACTTTCACGGATCTGGGTACCCAGCTGCTCTCACTTCCTGAGGGCCTTCTACTAGTGGGAGGGGATTTTAACGCTGTTGTTTCTGGTCCTCTCGACCGCCACCCCCCCGTGACATCGGCCCCTCGTTCAGTTGGCTCCCAGACTTCCTGGAGTCCTTTGGCCTCTCAGATGTGTGGCGGACATTCCATCCCAACGACACCCAATACACCTTTTTCTCGGGATCGCATCGAAGCTTCTCTCGTATAGACTACTTATTAACCCCAGCATCCCAAACCGCACACATCCGTGAGATTCGGCACTTGGCGCGGGGAATCTCTGATCACTCACCGATATGGGCTCGGCTGGTCCTGGGGAATGCGCGGATAGGCACGATTGCGCCCATTAACCCTTGGTTCCTACGCGTCCCTCAGGTTCGCAAAGGGCTCCTGCTAGCAATTGACCACTATTTTCAGGAGAACCAGGGCTCGGTCGACTCCTCCCAAACTCTGTGGGAAGCATTTAAACCGGTGGTAAGGGGACAGGCTCTCTCACTGATCGCCGGAGTTAAAAAAGAAAAACAAAAAGATCTTGAAACCATAGAGGGAGATATTCTCCGTCTCGAGGACGGTCCTGTCGAGGAACTGTGCCCAGAGACAATTCACCTCCTACAGCTCAAGAGAGACGAATACAAAAGTATTGCTAGCAACAGGGCTAAAATTTGGGGGAGCGAGAGAGATGGTAGAGTATACGAGTGGAGTGATAAGGCTGGAAAGCTCCTGGCCTGGCTAGACAGGAGGGAGAAGGCCAATAGGCTTGTCCCGGAACTGTCAGACGGGGAGGGCAGAGTACTCACTGACCCCCTTGACGTCGTCCGTGAGTTCGCGGCACACTATGACAGGATTTACCAGTCGACCTCCCCGCTCCTCGAGGAGGACTCCGCGGACCTTCTCAGTGATATCCGCCTGCCCACTCTTTCGGAGGAAGACAAGGACTTTTTAGAGAGCGCCATCACCAATGATGAAGTAGCCCAGACAATCAGAAGCCTTCGTCCGGGAAAAGCGCTCGGACCCAATGGCTTGCCCATTGAGCTCTACAAACTGCGTCCTGATAGACTTGCCCCGTATCTCCGGTCCATGTTCGAGGAGAGCAGGGAAGTGGGTATTCTCCCCCCAGACCAAAGACTCACATCCCTGGTCGTGATCCCCAAGGAGGGGAAGCCCAGAGACAAATGCACCTCCTACAGACCTATCTCCCTCCTCAATGCGGAACCCAAGATCCTTGCCAAACTCCTGGCCACACGGCTATCCCGGGTGATAACAACACTGGTCCACCCGGATCAGTCGGATTTTATGCCCCACCGTAACACGGCTCTTAATATTCGAAGGGCTCATGGAGCTCTGGGGAGGGTTGACACCATTAAGGAGCCGGCCGTCATAGTGTCCCTATACGCATCTATGGCTTTTGATACTATAGAGTGGCCGTATCTGCTAGCTGTCCTCGTCAAAATGGGGTTTGGGCCCATCTTCACAGCGTGGGTTAGACTCCTCTACTCGGAGCCCTTAGCCCAGGTGGTAGTTAATAACAAGCGATCAGACCCATTCCAGCTGCATCGAGGGACCAGACAGGGGTGTCCACTGTCCCCCCTGTTGTTTGCCCTCTCCCTGGAACCACTGGCGGCCTGGATCCGTGCAGACCCGGTGATTCGCGGACTGCGGTGGTCTGAAGACTGGGAGGACCACATCTCGCTTTATGCTGATGATGTACTCCTTTATCTAGCCTCCCCCAAAAGGTCTTTGACCCGGGTGTTGGATATTTTCACGACTTTTGGCAAATATTCTGGCTACTCGATTAATTGGAACAAGTCACTCTTATATGTCCTGGGAGATGATTCCCCTCCACTGCCCAGAAATTGCCCGATGCAGACGGTGAGAGATGGTTTCCGCTACCTCGGAATCTTTATCACCGCAGATCCCAAACTCCGATACGAGCGGAACCTCTCCCCTCCCCTGCAGAGACTCAAACGCGATGTCGCTAGTTGGAGGACCCTCCCGCTCTCTCTGCTAGGCAGAGCCGCACTATTTAAAATGATGTCACTGCCCCGTCTGCTATATGCCCTGCAAAATTACCCACACCCGGTTCCATCACGATACTTTAGAGACATCGAAGGGCTGCAGAGAGAGTTGCTATGGGAAGGGAGGCCCAGAATCGCGCTTAATAAACTCGTCCTCAATTGGTACGACGGGGGTATCAGTCTCCCCGACATTTGGAAATACTATTGGGCCTCTCACCTGGCTGCCATCAATCACTGCACTTACCGTCAGCCCGACGACCCGGGTTTTACCATGGATAGATGGCTACTCCCCGGAGGGAATTACAATAGAGCCTTGTATTCTAACCCCCGGAGGCTCTCTCTCACCGGCCCCACCAAACACTCTGTTCTGATTTGGCACACCGTCAATAAAAGCCTGGGTTGGGATCGAAAGCTCACACTTGCGACGCCTCTGTGGGATTCTGAACAGCTGGGTAATCTCCGGACCACAAAAGGCTTTGATAAATGGGACCTGATCGGTATATCCCGACTGGGAGATCTTTGGGTGAAGGGTGATATGATCCCTTTTGCCACGCTCCAGCAGCAATATGAGCTCTCTGGTACGGAATTCTTCCGATACTTGCAGATCCGCCATGCTATTGCCGCGACCCTACAAAAGGGCACTGTCCCCCCTGAATCCTCACCATTAGAAGACCGTTTATTAGACGGCTACCTTCCACAAAAAGCGATCTCCCTTACATATAAGAAATTGATTAACAACACCCCAGATCCTCTTGATCGATTGCATGGGAGTTGGGAGGGGGACGGACTTGAGTTTGATGATGAGGAGTGGCAGGAGGCGGTCGCTTCTCCTCGTGAGGTGGCGATCTCAGCACGTCTGCGGTTGGTTCAGCTCAAGATATTGCACAGAACATACATCACTGGGCCCCAATTAGTTCACATGGGGAAGAGGGAGGAGGGAAATTGTAGACACAGCTGTGGGCACATCGGTACCTTCCTCCACATGCTATGGGAATGTGATCAGATGCAGAAGTATTGGCGAGCAATACACGAGGTAATGGAGGAAGTGCTACATAAGACCATCCGTCCAGAGGCTAAAAGATGTCTCTTAAATATGTGGGGACCCACTGATCTAACTAGTATGGAGAGGCTCTGGGCTACGCTGGGTGCAATGGTGGCTAAGCGAGATATAGCCCAGTTGTGGGGGGCGGCTGCCCCCCCAACCCTGGCTACCTGGAAAAGGAGCCTGGACTGGTGCATGTTCAGGGAGAAAACTGTGTATGTGGCACGAGGATGCCCCAGGAAGTGGTCCGCAGTGTGGTCTAAGTGGAATGATTATCGGGGAGGGATCTGTGTGGCCCCTGTACACTCCCCAGAAGAAGAACCACTGTCCCCTTGACGTCCCCTAATTGTTAATTTACCATCAATGCAATCGTGTGTATCGCCTAACTGTCATCATCATTGTATCGTCTTTACAACAAAAGTGCCGATGCCGACTGTTATTTTATGTGTTTATGTTTAATAAAAAGATATCTAAAAAAAAAAAAATGGGGTATAAGTAGTAGACCTTAAACCCCAGAACTTTAGATCACTTCTGGGCACAAGAGGAAGCTTTGCCAAGGAGAAGAGCTGGAGAGCTGTGAGGAGGGGTACTGCCCCTTTTGCTGTGTGCTGTGTGGGGTGGGGCTGCAGTTGCTGTTTCTGCCAAGGAAAGGACAAAGACTGGAACTTTGCTGTGAACCTGCTTGAAGAAGAATCTCCAAGGGCCTGTGTGCTGGCCTCCTGTTCTGAAGTCTCAGGGATACAAAGACTTCACCTCCAGCTCCCCAGAACTCTATTGCTGAGAGGTCTGACGTGCCAGGAGGAGCCTATTCCAGTTTTGGGCCTCTGGAGGTTGTTCCTGCTGTTGGGAGCTGGAAGAAACCTAAGAGAAGTAAGAAAACCTGTCTCCAACGCCGTAAGCAACGCTGCTGTGATGCCGCGACCTGCCTGTGGCCAGAGGCACCGCTCCTCAAGTAAACCACACACCGCCCGGCCTGCACCGCAGCTCTGACGCCTGCTGACGCCTGCAGTTATCGGCATTTCCTGATGCCAGCGCTCGCACTGACTCTGTCATCGCCATTGCCTGCATGCTGTTATTGTGGCGCCGATAACCGCTGAGGGTGACTACGAACTCCCCGACTTCGCATCGTCACCAGAACTGACGCCTCAATGCCGATGCAACCGTCTTCCCCTGGACTCGACATGTTGCCTCCTCGCGGACACAACGCCTCGCCTCCCCCATGGCAGCCAGGGAGCAGGCCTCGACCTCGGCACTGACGCCTCACCTCCACAATGCTGTGCATCGCCATAGACTTCGTTTCCAAGGTACTGTTTGTTTGGGGGTCGGTGTGACTCCGTACCCAATGCCGCGCTCCTCGCGGTCGGCGCTGTACTTTGGATTTATTGCTGTCATGCCGTTGCAATAGCCCCAGGTGGAGCTATTTGTTTTAAACTAGCTTTATTTTTGCAATAACTGTCCTAAAGTCATATCTTATTTACGATATTTTGTATGTTGGATATTTGTAGTTTTGGTCTTGTCGAGTTTAGATAAAGATACCTTATTTTTCTAAACTGGTGTGGTGTCCATTTGTGGTGTTATCACTGTATTACTTTGTGTTTTGAGTACAAATACTATACACATTGCCTTAGGGATAAGCTTGTCTGCTCGTGCCAAGCCACCCAGGGGTTGAGCAGGGGTTCTCTAAAGTGTGTATCCCCCTTACCCTGACTAGAAGCAAGGTCTTATTTGGACAAAGGTACCTACCTCTGCCAACTAGAGACCCCATTTCTAACAGACATTAAATAGACAACAAGAGGGAAGCTCACATTGTCTATGATGTCACTCAGAACCCCGTGGTGAAAACATCCCCGTAATTCACTTTTTACCCATCTATAATTTTATATTATGTATGGTCCCCAAAATCATCAGCCCCTGCTTTCAACTGCTACGCAGTGACAGAGGAGTAATGGGGGAGCAATGCATAACATAGCCTCTGCTATGTATCCCTGTCCCAAAGGTTAAAAAAAAGAAAAGAAAACGTACCTGCCATCCTTGACCAACCCCCACCACATTCCTTTCCACTCCTACAGCTGTGCTTTCTGCCTTCAGTCAAAGCAAACAGCTGACAGCTCTCAGGGAGGCCCGGAAGACCTTTATGACATCACAACAGTGGGCAACCAGTTTTGTTATCAACTGTTGCTAGGTCATATCAGTGGATTATGAGATACAGAAAACAAAATAAACCATAGAGGCTCTCTTCGAGAGCCATACATAACAATCCTTTAATCATCACTCCAGAGTCTCTTTCATAGTTGTAGCCAACTTTTACACCCGATCAGATACTGCATGAGCTTATTATGTTAGCAATTCCACACTGAATAGACATTTCTTGTCATTTGTGAGAATGCTGTACAGCAGGATGCTCTTAAATGTGAACTGGGTTAAAATCTGGAAAACATGAACTCTCTTACGGAACTGTCTATTACCAAATGTGTTGCCTTAGTTTGTTCATTAAAACCGACCACATATTCTGATGCTATGGCTCCTGCTGTTTATCTAATGGTGAAGTAGCTTGCTTTTTCCAACCTAAGTCATTGCCTTGTTACAAGCCTGTCTATTAAGGATGAAATTAGTGAAAAGTGCCAATGTTTGTCCTCAAATTAGAGAGTCTAGCAATTTCAAAAGATACAACTGTACTTATTGAGTGTTCTATATTGTTCAAGAGACTGAGCATTTGGTTTATTATTGAGAGCTGGGCTTCCAAAGCCCCAGTGATTCTTTTAAGCTGCTTGGAGCCTGGTGTACATGGTTGAATCAGACACAGTATAACACAATTATCACAAACAATAATATCTGGCAAGGGCTAGTTCTATAAAAATAGAAACACTACAGTGTACCAATTCAGCACCATGAAGAACTGGAGTTGTCCTTGGTGCTGAATTTTTTTCGCAGCGAGACATTTCGGGGCTCTAGGAGGACAGTGCCAAGGAGAGGTGCATCACACAGTCAAGAGTCTATTCTTCAAAGACTCCGCAGCATTTTAGACTTACTTTTTGGGATTTTCAGTAATATGCAAAGCTGGAATATTTATATTAAAACTGAATACAACCTGATGTACATCAGTTTATAATGTGTGTGGTCAAAGAATGGTCAAAGTTCTCCTTCATGGGGCCTAAGGTTGCCTAGGACCTCAGATATACTCGTTTACTGTGACTATATCTCGAGATCTATCGCATGCAGTCAAAAGATTCCAGTGCTACCAGGATCCTGCGGATAGTTCAGGTTAGTTGAACCCCAAACCTAAGTTGCATTGTAACTACAGACTGACAGCCAAGAAGATTCAAAGATCTACACTAAACATGTAGGGGCAGATTTACGTTCCCTGGCGCATCCCTGCAAATCAGCAGGGATGCGCCAGGGAAGATGCGTGACTCAAGTTTACCCTTGCGCCACCACAGATGCGCCGCATTTATAATGCGGCGCATCATGGCGCAAGGATAAACAGATGCGTGACGCATCTGTCGGCGGAAGGGTGGCGCAGTACTGGAGTCGTGTCGCAAGTGCGACGTAACTCCAGTACTGCTCAGGGGTGCCCTATACCTAACATGCTGCGTCACTCCTTACGCCTGCTTGAAGCAGGCGTAAGGATTTGACGCAGCAGGGACGTAAAAGTGACTCCGTGAAATCTTGTAGATTTCACTGCGTCACTTTTACGGGGCTTCCTTCGCAGGAACGCCCCCTGCGCCGGCACGCCCACATGAAACCTGACGCAGGTTTCATGTGGCGCAGGGCTTACAACGTGACGCATCTCCCTAGATGCGTCACGTTGTAAATCCCCCGCAGCATGGCGCATGATTTGCGCCGCCGCTGCGTCACAAAAGTGACGCAACGGCGGCGCAAAAGTGGCGTAAGGGGCTTGTAAATCTGCCCCCTGGTCTTAAATTCCTCTGTGCACATCGCTGTATACAGTTATCCTGCACTGAACAATGGTGTTGCTAAAATTTAAAAACGTATGCTCTGTTCCAGGTCATACAGGGGTATCGATAAGGGCTGGAACCACGTCCTCTTTCCGGGAAAGTCACATGACATGAATTCACATGTAATTAGGGCTTCTGGTATTATGCGAATATGAAGCATTGGCATTTTCGAAATAAATATATATGTATTTCCAGCATATATAAATCAAAAATTTGTAATTGACTTTGTCACACGTAGCTCAGTGGCACATGTGGTGCTGCGCAGAGGTAGATTCTTCTCATGATTTAAATGGCCACCTTTTATGTGCTAATTGCTGCATTTAAGTGATAAACTGGTGCTAATTAGGTGAAACATATACCATTGCAGTATTAGTGTGAGTTAAAATGATAAAACACAGAAATAATACGGCTACAGAATGTGCAGAGTTTTGCCATATAATTTGCGTGTTCTTGCTGCATAATTTAATCAATTCTGTCACATAAGTTGGTCCTCCATTAGCACATCTTTCCAGTGGCTCTGCATATATGAAACGTAAATAGAAATAATGTGTACAGTCCAGCGTTGGACGCCGATACAAAATCTTTCTTCTCATTCACAAGGGCAAGATTCCTTGTCCTTTGACAACCCATCACGGATACAGTTTGTGGAAACATCGTAGGTTTCTGTGATATAAAAACGGAAACTACCTCAGTTTACACACAATTTTTAGATCCTGGGCATTTGCAGAAGTTCATCTATACAACTCAGTGCAAGGTTCCGGGGCGGCTGTGTATTGTGAATATGCACTTTTATGTCTACAGCATTCCACCACCCCACCACAGGCCGAAGTAAATGCCTTTCTTCCTCCTTCCTGCTACGCTGATTGACAGCGCGCCACTTAATGTAAAGCCATAAAGAGGCTAATTACACCGAGAGCCTGGTGGGGCTTCGGAGCTCCCCAGCACAGGCCCTGGACCACCCATCACGGCCCTCCCTGAAAAAATGACAGAATGGCAACATTCTTGGAGACAAAAAATAACACGGAAGACATCAAAGTTATGGCTGAGCACCATTTGTTTCACATGGAATGTATGGCTGGAGCGGTGCCTGACATGTAGGCCTCTTCACCTGGGGCTCCCAGAGTGACACATTCAAAGTGAGGCAAGTGGCTACAATCTTAAGACAAGCGGTGCAGCAGCAGAGACCTCATCCTACCCGAAATGAAATGGTCTCTTGGAAACGTCCATCACTACTTGTGGTGTTTACTGAGTAACTGTAAAGTATGTGAGTGAAAGAGTGTGTGACTTGACTTTCTATAATGGAGCTTACCGACAATTCAGCACTATCTGAAGAATTGCTGGAGCACCCTGGGGTGTTTCACTCAGGGATCTAAGAGGACAGGTACTGGTACCCCGGTAGTACTACTTCCGGTACTCCTAAATGCATGTGTGAATTGGTCCCTAAGCACCTAAATTAGGAATATCATGGGGATATTCTTGTACGATTAGTAATAAAAATAGCAGGAAATGTACCTCTTTTCACTATTCCTAACAGAGAGTTTTTGGGCGATTCACAAAGGCATTTCTGAGTATGTGAAGTTGTACTACATGAGTCACTGTTTGCTGAAACTTTGATGCCCTGGGTCTGTGCATGTGTGCTGGAGCTGGGCCTGTATGCTGCTGTGTGTGTGTGTCAGTCTCTGTGGACTGGGTAAGGTTGTTTCCTTGATTGTTGCTGTGTTCCGTGTTGTCAATGTCTGCTGGATGGTTGATATATGTCACCTATATGTGCTTGGCTGTTACTGTGTGCATAACTGTCATTATGCAATTGGTGTGTGGCTGCGTGCTGGACTGCACCTGCACTGTCATGAAAGTGTGTCTTTTTTGTGATCCGGCCATTCATGTGTGCTGAGACACTTGACCAGGTTATTGTAGCTGCTAGATATGGTAGTGTATTGCTATATGCAGCCTAAAGTTGCAGAAGATGCTTAATTCTGACCCCCCCCAGCCCCTCTCTTGTAGGTGCCCTACAAATTCGCAAGAAGCCAAATCACATTCTCATGTAGAGGACTGAACAATACAGTTATGTCAACTCTCAGGACTGCCTAACGTACAGGCTCCTTCCCAAATGGCCTCATTGTTTTTTGAAGTGCTGCGCACAGCAACACCTTCACTTCATTTTCAGCCCTTGTACGCTGAGCTCACTCGCTGTCTATTAGCATTAGTTCTGTAGTTGATGTATTACCTTCTAAGCATAAACTTCTCCAAGGAAGAACATTTAAACAACTGGGGAAGCAAGTGACAGATGGCAAGATGCCATTTCCATTAAAACCACACAAGACAAGTTTTGTGTGTTCTCGCAACAGTTGTGCGAGCTTCTTCGAATGCTCGCAGCAAGATTTCCGAGATGAACATGAAAGTGCATGCAGGATCAGCTGAAACCAGAAGGATTTAAATGATTTGTTCAGCTCAAACATTTTGGATAGGTACCAATTAAGGTAAGTACTGTTTCTTAATTTTATTAGTGGAACATTTTTTCTTTATCATCTTTCAGTGACCCTTCCTATGAAGACAGGGTAAACTGTGACCAGCCTCAATATTTGTGACATCATGAGGGCCAATACAACGTGTCCCACCTCTACCTTATGTATCTCATCGGTTAACCTGATGAAGACCATTTCGCACAGTACACTTCAACGTCACACTTCTAGCAGGCAGAACGCTGCAGCCACCGACCCAGCATGCATATGTATTTTCATCACTACCTGTTTTCCTGGTTGAAAAATACAGACTGAAAAAAGAGAAAGAGGGTGTTCTAAGTATGAATAAGGCCAAGGAATCACCCACTTCCACAGCTGAAAATGTAGTAAAGAAAAGGTCACATAAATTGATAAATTGAAAGATGGCCTTCAGTAGGGGGCAGTGATACGGGAAATAGTAGACCGACCAGATCCTCTTCAAGTTTCAAATTCTGTTTCTCTTTTTCTAGTGTCTTTGTTTGCTCAGAAAAGCAGCACTGCAGACTCACCAACAGTAACTTGGCCTTTAAAAGAACATTCTATTCTCTCATTAATTTGAATGAAATGTGGGAAGTCCTTTCAGTTCCAGAATCCTGGGAAAGGAAGTCTTCCATTGTTGCCACAAAAAGAGGCCAACGGGGAGGTCCCTCAGTCGGGTAATGCTGTTATTTCCACACTCAGACGTCTCCCGACTCAAACTGAAACAGAACTTGGTGGATTTCAGACAAGCTGATCACATGGTCAGCATGTATGTGGCTGAAAGCAAATCTGAACATCTTCATCACAGGACAGATCAGTGACCACATTCATGAAAGCACACACTAATGGGATACATGAATGGGTGGCATTTTTGTGGAAACGACCATTGTCTTTGCTTGACTGGAGCTGGTGTCACTGCCTATGCTTCATTGGGGAAATTCACTTATGAAAACAAACCCTAGGAGCTGACTTTAAAAAAGGGGTGTCTGAAAAAGAACAAACACAAAGGCATTTTCCTCTATTCATAGCTGTTACGCCTTTTAGAACAACTCTTTGAGGCACTCAATGGCTCTCGGTGGAGTTGCCCTCTCTTGCCCTCCCTGTTGCAAACTGAAACAGTTCTGAGTTGGCCTCAGATTCTAGTAACCAAGTCTAAAGTGATTTGCCAATTAGTAGTGACAATGGAACCTTAGTTCTTCTTCTGAGTAGGGAACCCTCCCGCCCCCCCCAAAAAAGCAGCACTTCACTTAAAACGCACTGAGCATCCTCAAGAGGATACAGTACCACTGCGCCAAGAGTGAATGGGAGCTCCACTGAAGGCAAATCTTACAGATTTTTTCATGTGTTTGCCATGTCCCTACAAATACAATGTGAATCTTTGAAGAGGATATAAACATGTTAGGCCTGAAATGTCAAAGGCTCGATTCAACAAGAAAGAAAGCCAACATGTTAGCTGCATGAGATGGCTATGTCTACCTCTTTTCTGTGTTGTGGAAGCAAAGCGTGAGGCCCAATTCACAGAACCTTTTGCCTTTTCCCCACCTTCAGTGCACAAAAATGGCTGTCTGTAAACAAAAATGACACCTCCGGATTAACAGAATAAAGTTTCTGGAGATTTATGGTGCAGATAGCATTTCTGACTTCAGAAATTCGGTTGGATAAGGTCGATGGAGGGGATGGTAAAAAGCACTATAATGAGAATTTCCAGGGGATTATCAGAAAGGTTGCGAATGTTGACGATGACCACAGAGCTGTACTTTTGTGGGTATTTACAACCATTTCCAATGGTGATTCAAACCTTAGACATACACTTACAGCTACACCCATACAGGTTGGAGCGGTGTGCATTTAGGTCTGAGAACACCCTACACAGCCTAGTTTTTGCAGAGGGTACACGACAAAGCATTTCTCCACAAATAAAATGTTTTCCATGTTTAGAAAAACAGGGGTGGAGGAGTGGCAAACTGTCTAATTACACGTCTTCCAATTCCAAAGCAGCGGGTTCTTCACCTGACAAAAATTCACAGAAAAAGGGTTAGTGAAAACAAGCAATAACTATATCTCAACTGATTTCCTCAATACAGTGCATTACTGTAATCTGTGTGGAATGAAATAAACTGTAACACACTGGTTTGGTGCCTCTTCGTGACCAGACATAATCTAAGCTAAGCACTCAGCACTCTTTTTTTATCAGGGCATTTTTAAAAGGTCAAGGTATGGTATTTTAAATATAGTTTAACATTGAATTACCTGTGAGTTTAGTGTTAACAAATGGTCGGTCTTGTTCTCCTGTACACTTGGATAACTGCTTCAGACACTGTCTGCTGTGGAGTTAATGTTATCTACAGAAACCGGGCACACATTGCGAAGTGCCATGGTGCAGTCAGTAGCAACTGTTGTGCAGGCGGAGTGGCGGTGCGGTGAGGGGGTGGGGGACGGGAGGTACCGGATGGATGAAAACAGAAAAAATAAGAAAGGAAAAAAAACGTACCTGATGCGCGCCCGCTGCTCTCCTGCTCCGAGTCCTCCCTTGAGCACAAGCTCTCAGACTCTCCTGCAGCCAATCCTGGTGCTGCTCTCATGTTTGAAAGCAGCATCAGGATTGTGCTAAGCGCTGTGAATTTGCGCTCCCAGAAGGCCTGGGAGCCTGTGCTTGCTGTCTCCAACCTGGCAACGCAGCTGGGGTTGGAGACAGCTCAGAGCGCATATTGATTTGGTCGTCCTGAGACGGTTGGCCAAACTGACATGCGCACTGATAGCAGTGCCCACCACTCCCTCTCCTGACTGCCCCCGCGAATGACCCGCCCCCCAAGACTAGAACTTGAAAAATAAAACGATAATAAACCCATTTTATTTTCGTTTTATTTTTCAAGTTTTGAGGCTGGCATGGGAGGACGCTCCTTCACCATAGCAGAGGAGCTGCCACTGGGTGCAGTGCACAATCAACGTCTTTTTTTCAATTATGGAGGACGATTCATCAACAGGCGGAGGGTAGCGGATGAGAGGCCATGCACCCTTTCACCTTGTGATGACACCCTGCTGTGAAATTGGGCACAATGAAAGGGCTGGCTCTTAGACTCCTGCTTTCTTTCTGTGCCTGACCCCTGACATCATGGCTAGCAAGGTCCGAACCGGGGTTGCCAACTGGCAGTGCCGGAAGTAGCACCTACTAGCAAGCTGTATTGCAAGGACCTTTAAGTTCTGCTCTGTGTGTACTGTTAAGTGCTCTAGAGGCTACTGTGCCTTGTGAGCAGTACATAAATCAAACTAAATCAATAGCAGGTCACTCCACACACGAGTAACAATTTATCAACCAAAGAAAGATAGGAAGCCAATCAGCCCACCAGGATACTGATGCAGCGCGTACAATAAAAACTATTTTCCTCCTAGGTCACTTATCGGTCATCCAGGGGCGATTTATATTTTCTCACATCCACATGACGATGGGGCCCATAACATCGCCTATCACACACACACACACACCTGGATTTCCTCTACACCTTTATGCAATTCTATACTCCTAGGAGAAACATGAGAACTAAATGAAAAACATCATTTATGTACCGCTGGAAGGAGCCGGGATACCTTATTACCTTAACCTATCGCTTTCTTAGTTATTTCTTAAGATATTCCTGCTCATTGTTTTGTCAATGGATCATCTAGTAAGAAATCAGTTTATAGTGATTAAGACCAGCTAAATCACAATAACCAATTACCAGTGTCACAATCATTTAGTAAAATAACCACTGAGTCGTTTGATTTAAGAATCTTAAATTTTATATAATTTTAAAAGCATGAGAAAGAATTTAGACTTTTTATTCAATTATTCATTCATTATTAATTCAAATATTTATTAAACAAAATCAATTTTATTGCAGAAAGGAAATTTTGTCATGAAGCGAAACCCTAATTACCTGCCTATCTTTCCTAATTTAGCCTAATGATTTCTAACCTAAGTTTAAGAATTAAAAATAACCTGATTCTCATACTCAACTGGAAAAAATAAGACAGCAACAGAAACTTCAGCTCGTCAGCATCAGCTACCGCCACCCGTCTCATCTAACAGTCTTTCAGCATCTCCCGCTCAGTAAATGGATCGATCTGGATCACCAAGCACTGGAAGCCACCAACTCCAACACCGACTCGGACTGCGACTACCCCTCCCACTAAGAGTAGGCCTTCTTATACCCTAATTCTAACTTTGCTAACTAAATTGTTGCAACATTAATAACGCGCTTTTCTTTCATTGGTCCATTAATTTCATCTATTCATTCTTAATCAAGTTCTCCCGGATCCAGCTTGTTCTTTTGGAATGTATATGTTCATTTCCTTTCTCACAGTTCAAGACATGTTTCCATCCGCTTCGATCAGTACATTTGTAACTTCTTTCGATACATTCGAGAACTCTGCAGGCATTGTCCTTTCTCTTAAAACGGTTTCCCACGACTCTTTGCTGATCACCACGGCACACTATCAGTTCAATTAGGTCACATCAGCCTTGACCATTCTTGCATCCTAGCCTCTCAGCATCATCACGTGGTTAGCCTTTCTCCAACTTTTTCTCCCTTGTCACGCGTTTTCCCAGCACATGCGCACTCTAATAACCGGCAGCCATTTTATATCGCCACTCGTTTATACTTAGAAGCACTATTTAGAAATAAACAAAACATAATTAAAATAGAGAAACATAGCCTTTTCGTTTCCCTCCCGTCATCTACGTACCCCAATTAGTTATTACCTAGCAGAAAGCAACATTTAAGCTGTTCCTTACTTACCATCACTATTGTTTTCTGCAACGACACGTTTATATTCTATGAAGCACAAATCATGCATTTATTATTTATTTAGTACGCAATTATTTTATGTTATAATTAGACACACAGACATTTGTTAATAGATTATTCAGCATGTATACTTGCGTGTTACCCTTCCCTCACATACATTGTTGATTAATACATTTAAACGAACATTTTATTCATTATTTATAAAATTTGTTAGGGGTTAAAATTTTTTTATTTTCTCTGCTCCATCAACTCCCCCCTTTGGTGATTTTTAAATCACCACATAAAACCCAAGTTATACTCCTTTTTCAGGCAGCATATGTCTTTCATCCTTTTGCTTTTTGTTAGTTATACATCTGTTTCCATTTCATCTTGTCTTCTTGTCTCTTTATATATGCTTTCTTTCATTTTCTCTAACTCAATTTCACCCATTTCTCTCTCTCTTTCATTATTCTGTTATTTCTTTTTATCTTATTTTGTCTTACTTTTCTTTTTATACACGTTATTACAATTTTCAACACCATGGCTAACAATATTGCTACAGTTGCTATTATTATAACTTTCCCTATCATTAGTCTACTCATTCTTGTTAACCAATTTGCTACTGAAGAAAACCCTCTACCAAGTTTTCCCAGGACACTTTCAACCTCCAGTGGAACTAGTTCTTTGTGCAAATTTGTAATATTTGTAATATACTTTTGTATATTTTCACTTTTATCAGGAATGTAAGTGCAACAATGTTGGACTTTCAGCATTCCACAAACTCCACCCTCTTTTGCCAAAAGAATATCAAGGGCAAGCCGATTTTGCATCACCATAGCTCTCATGGCAACCATTTCGGTATTTACCATCAAGAACCCTCCCGCAGTATCTGTAGACAAACGATCTACTACTGTGGATAACTTCCGAATTTTAAATGCATTCAAAGATATTCCCACTGCTGGTATTAATGCTCCAAAGATATCACCTACAATTTCTGAAAAACTTTCCCTCTTTCTACGTGTAAAGCTATTAATCATCTTGTATGTTCCTTTTTCTTCTCTGTCCATATGAAAGATTTTTGGAAAGACCAGGCCTACATAACAAGTTCCATACCAATGGTCCGGTAACCTGTAATAAGCTCTATTCCCACAAATATAATAGATACCTGGAAATATTGGATCTTTTCCACCTTTGAATCCCCAACCTCCCAAAATTTGATAATTGTCATGGCAGATACTGGAACCTACAAAATAATTGTCATAGACTGTCTTATTTCTCCTAATACACAACTTTCCTGTTTGCGGCCAATCTAATGTCATTGCTGCATTTATCTTTTTCCCTTCATGATTTCCTTCCTCAAACGTCCATAGATGTGTTCCTTTCTCTTTTATTGCTTCTCTTTGAAATTTCATTCTCCTTTCTTCAACCATTTCTAAAAATACCTTTTCTTCTTTCTTTAACTCACAGGTAAGGTTGTTTTTAGCTATTTCTTCTAATGTTAAAATTTTATGCTCTAAAAAGAATTCTCCTAAAACCTTTGCTTGTTTTACTTTGTTAAGTTCTGGAACTACAGGAACATTTGCAAAAATCTTATCTATATCAGTGTAATAAAACTCTAATCTACCTGTTTTATAAAATAAATTTGCTATGACACTACAGGTTATTCCATAAGTTAGAGGTAGGTGATGATAAGTCACACCTTCTGACACTGATGCAGGCAACTGCATACAAACATAACAATCTCTCACATCCATTGTCTCTACATATTCGTACAACAATTTTGTAAAAACATTTTTTGAAAAGTCTGTTACTGACTTATCCTTATGTAATTCTGCACTACTTCTTAAAATAACTGGTTCTTTAAGATTAGTTTCTTTTTCTGGTTTAGTATCATTCTTTGCTTCTATTACAGCTATACTAATAGGAATTGTGATTGCTAAAACTATCCATACTGTCATTAATAATCCTGTACAAAAGCAGCACATTTTACACCATCTTTTTACGAACTCACATTTATCCCTTCTATCTCTAGTATTTTCCATTTTGTTTTTATCTTTTGTTAAACCTCAGAAAATTGTGTCACTACACCTCAAAAAATGACTTAGATGCCACTCTGCTTTCAAAAAGTCTTTGCTTGGTACTTTCTTTTAATTCTTTCCAGAATTCTTTCGTTGTCACATCCGGTGATTTGTCATATCCAGTAAAATTGTCACATCCGGCAGAAGCACTTTAAGTCTTCACTTCAGGTTTGTTGCATCTCACCTTTACCCATTCGGTTTCTTAGTCTCGGGTTCTCGTGAGTGTTTCCTTCTTCTTTGTAATCCGTTAGAGCAATGTACAACCACTCAGGTGACTTGTACTTCGAATTCACTTTCTTTGTTCTTTTAGACTTTTGCAGTCGTTTTCCACTTGGCTTTTCTTGTTCCTTTTGACTTGTTATTTCATTCACCTGTTCAGCACTTTTTTCTCCTGTTCTGATTATTCTGTATCTCAATTTTCTTATATAATTGCTGGGCCAATTGTCTCCTTTTCTTGGCCTTTTGGCTTCACCTTCTTTTTCTCCTCTTTCTGATTTCCAGTTTCTTTTTCTTGATTCAGTTCTTGTTTTTCTTCTTCTCCGCTTTCTTCAGATTCTGTTTCAACTTTTTCACAATTGTCTCTTATTTTGAAACTTATGATTTCATCTTCTCTTACTGGTGGATCTGTCTTCTCCTTCTTATGTTCCCTTATTACTGTCCCTCCTCAATGTTCTTCCGAATTGGTATTTTTCTCACTCTCTGCTTCTAATTTTCCCTGTCCTTTTATTTCACTATCTGTCCCTATTGCTCCTCGGGGTTCTTCTCGATTTCTAACTTTTTATTTGTCTCTTTCCCTACTTTGTCTATTAATGTTACTTTTGAAGGATTTCCACCATAACTTGTACTTGGTTGCTCATTTAGATCATTTTCTTGTTCATTCTCTTCTCTAATTGGTTTAAATCCCCAAGTTCTCCTTCGAAATTCTTCACAATTTTCAACTGAATCGTCAGATCCTGAACTCGTGTCAGATATTTCCAGATGTCGACTTACAGGTCGATCTTCAGGTTCTGGAATTTCTGTAATTCTTCCTTCTTCTTCTTCTTCTTCCTCTTTAGAGGTGCTTGCAGTTGGGGTTTCCAGATGTCGACTTTCAGGTCGATCTTCAAGTTCTGGCACCCTTTCTCTTATTCTTTCTGTCCCAGTCGCTGAACTCTTATCCCACACTTCCAGACGTCGACTCACATGTCGATCTGCAGGTTCTTGAACTCTGATTGTATGGCTGGCATGGACCCAGTTTTTCACTCCTGCACACTTGACTGCAGTTGTTGTCACTAGGATTACCTGTCGTGGCTCGTCCCAGCGAGGAACTAGACAGTTTCTTCTCCTGTGGATTTTTATGCGGACCCAGTCTCCTGGATTCAAGTCGTGGGCTGGTTTTCTTTCAAGAGTGGTCACATCCGGTCCAACCTGATGAAACACAGAACGCACCACATCAGCCAGTCCTTTGCAATAATCCAGTACTAGATCATCAGTTATAGTCAATAACTTGTTGACAGGTACTTGTGCTTGTCTCTTTGCTCGTCCCATGATCACCTCATGAGGACTAAGTCCAGTTTTCTTTTCAGGAATGCTTCTGATGGTCATCAGGACAAGGGGCAGTGCATCGGGCCATTTGAGTCCTGTAGCTTGACACATTTTTCCTAACCTGTTCTTAATTGTTCCATTAATTTGCTCTACTACCCCAGAAGCCTCTGGTCTGTATGCACAATGCAGTTTTTGTTTAATACTTAATGCTTCACAAATTAATTGAATCAACTCATTTTGAAAATGTGTTCCTCTATCTGTCTCAACTGTGACTGGAAAACCATACCTTGGAATGAACTCTCGCAGCATAAGTTTTGCTACCGTTATTCCATCATTCCTTCTAGTGGGGTATGCCTCCACCCAACGAGAAAACAAACAGACGACCACTAGAACATATTTTAGTCTGTTACAAGGGGGCATTTCGATGAAGTCTAATTGCATTCTAGTGAACGGACCTCCTTCTCGTCCTATTGTTCCTAGACTCACTATTGTCTTTCTTCCTGGATTAAACTGTTAACAAATAAGACATCTTTGACAAAGACTTTCAGCTATGGCTCTGAATTTTGGGTTATACCATGTTTGTCTAAAAAGTCTGATCATTGCATCTCTCCCAATATGAGCTTGTCCATGGTACATCCGTGCCATGTCTGCAATCATGCTATCAGGCATAACTGGTCTTTCATCTCTGTAAACCCACACACCATTGTTTTCTTGTCTTCTACATCCTGCTTTTATCCAGTAATCTTTTTCCTCATCATTTGCAGCTTCCTGTAACTGTCTCACCTCATCCCATGTTTCGACAGTGTTAGTAAAAAGCAAAGGAGAAGAGATATGCTCCCTTTCGCGATTCTAGTTTAGGGATACCATGTTCTCTGCACAATATTTGGCTATCTCATCCGCATAATTATTACCAACAGCTATGTAATCTTCATTTTTCTTATGTGCTTTGCATTTCACTACAGCTATCTGCTTAGGCAGCTGTATCGCCTCAAGCAGTTTCTTAACAAAATCTCCATTTCTGATAGGTGTTCCTGCAGACGTCAAGAAACCTCTTTGTGACCAAATCTGACCAAAATCATGCACGATACCGAAACCATACTGGCTATCGGTCACAATCGTAACTCGTACATTTCTTCCCAATTTACATGCTTGAATCAAAGCAATCAGTTCTGCAACTTGGGCAGACCTTATTCCTTTCAGACAAGACGCTTCCATCACAGTTGCCACTGTGCACACTGCGTAAGCTCGCTTAGAACTCCTTCTTTCGTTCTCAAGCATGAGCCATCCACAAACATGACATAATCTGATTCCTTTAAAGGCTCATCTTTTATGTCAGCTCTTGGTTTTGTGCAATATTTCAGCACATTCAGACAATCATGATCTACTTCATCTTGTTCAATTATACTCTCTTCATCTGGCAATGATGTCGAAGGATTCACATTCATACATCTATCTATGGTCACATTTTCTGCACTCAAGATTACTTTTTCGTACTTAGTCAGCCGACTATGTGTCATGTACTGTGTTTTTGTTCTTGTCAAAAGAATCTCTACTGAATGGGGAACATATACTCTCAGTGGATACCCCATCACTATACCTTCACTTTGTTCCAGACTTACACAAGTAGCAGCAACAGCTTTCAGACATCCAGGCAATGCTTTTGCTATAGGATCTAAAACAGCTGAAAAATAAGCAATTGGTCTCTTCATTGTTCCATGTTTTTGTACCAGTACTGAAAATGCACATCCATCTCTTTCACTGCAGTACAATTCAAAATCCTTTTCATAGTCAGGCATTCCTAAAGCAGGGGCCTCACACAATTTCTTTTTCAACTCTTTGAAAGATTTCATTTCTTCGTCATTCAATTCAAAAGGGTCTTTTACATCCTTCTTGGTCAGTTTTTGTAATGGTTTAGCAATCAAGGAAAAACCACTTATCCATTGTCGGCAATATCCAACCATTTCCAGAAACATTCTTACCTCTCTTTGCGTCATTGGTGCTCTCATTCCTTGAATCATTTTTACTCTTTCTGTCGCTATCTTTCGCACTCCTTTCTCAATTTTATGCCCTAAATATTGGACTTCTTTTTGACAAAATTGCAATTTCGAAGGGGACACTTTATGTCCTCTTTTCTCTAGATGGTTCAGTAAAGCAATTGTATCGCTTACACATGCTTCTTTTGTTTTCGTTGCCACCAACAGGTCATCGATATACTGCACCATCACTGACTTTTCTGGCATTTTCAAATCTTCCAGGGACTTCTTTAAAATCTGATTAAAGATTGAGGGGCTTTCTGTATACCCCTGAGGAATTCGGCACCATGCCAAAATACGCTCTCCGAACCGGAACGCAAATAATGGCTGGCTATCTGGATGTAAAGGAATAGAGAAAAATGCGTGACACAAATCTATCACTGTGTACCACTCAGCTTCATGTGGAATTTGGTATAGAATTACTGCAGGGTTTGGCACTATTGGACAACAAGGCACAACTATTTTGTTGATCTTTCTCAAATCCTGTACTATTCTATATGTTCCGTTTGGCTTTTTCAGTCCCATAATAGGTGAATTACATGGACTGCTAATTATTTCTTTTAGAATTCCCTGTTCAATCATTTTATTTATTACAGGAGTTATTCCTTCAATTATTTCTGGAGTCAATTTATACTGTGGCGTATTTGGGTAAGTTGTTCCTTCTTTTACTGTTACTTTTACGGGATCTACTTCTTTCATCAGTCCAATATCTTCTCCTGTAAAATCCCACACATTTTCTTTCACTGTATTCTTCAGTTCTTTTGGAAGTTTTTCTGCATCAAATGCAGGAAACAAACCATTCATTTCACGTTCCTGATTCATCAATGTTACTTTATACAATACATCTTCATCTGGGGTCTGAAATCCAATTCCATCTGGCGTACAATAAATTGTGCAATTCATTTTGCACAAAAGGTCACGACCTAAAAGATTTACAGGACTACAATCGCACACTACGAATCTATGCATTTTGCTAAAAGAACCAATTTTTACTTCCGCTAATTCAGTAAGTGGTGTTTTAATCTGCTGATTTGCTACTCCTACTACTTGGATGTATTCACCTGAGAGAGGAAGGTTTGGAATTTCCACTGATCTAACAGTAGAACGGGTAGCTCCAGTATCGACAAGGAATGTTACATTTGCACCATTCACTTCTCCATCCACAAAGGGACCAGACTGATCTACCTCTAGAGTTGCGCCAAGTACGCACTCTTTTCCCTCTCCTAGGCACCGTCAGAAACTTTCATCCGCCTCATCCTCACTCTGTCGCAACCAATACTGAGAAATGTTAGCTGCTCGCGGCAACTGTGTTACCTGCAAAACCGCTACACTAAATGAACCATTCTCAGGGAAAGCTAATGCACCATCATTCTTCGTATACTTTGCCCAATTTTCTAACCATATGCATGTATGATATCCATATTTCAGCATCATATGTGAAGCTGCTGATTTCGGCGGAGGAATTACTTGTCCCTCTTTAGTCACAACCTTTTTGTCTTTCTTAAAGAAATTCTTAATTTTTGTCGTCCATGACGTTCTCTCCCTTTCATACTTGTAATACGGCATGTTTTCGATTGGTTTTTCTCTTCAAACCAACACTGTTCCGTGTACGGAACTTCAACCAATCACAGCGCGACTCACACCAACACACCAATCAGAACGATTCCCTTCGTCCGCGGACCAACCAATCCTAGCGCGGCACTTTTCTACGTCACTCTTGTCTCTGTGTTCACGTGACTAGCGCACTATCCAATCCTAGCGCGGCACTGTCGATGTCACTCCTGCTCTTTTACCCCGCCTTTACAAAAATTATCGGCAATTTTTCTTTTCACTGTTTTCTTCGTTAGTTACAATAATTAAAACAATTCCATAGTCTGATTCGCTAAACCAAAGTGACAGCTTTGTCCTTTTACACAAGAATCCTGTATTTCCAGTAGGCAGCGCTTACCTCTACCCTACCACAGAATTATTAACTTTCGCCGATAAAGTAGCACTTCCCTCTACCTTACCCTTCTTTCAAGCAAACAATTAACCCGTTTCTCTGGGGATAAGACACATGTGGAGACTATGCTCCTGAGAATTAAGGCCAGAGTTTCACAAGAAAACGTGATTTGCTATCTTAGTTACACACCTTTCGTACAGAAATCCCTAACATAACACAACCTGTGTTATTACCAAAATTTGAATTCAGACCATGTACCAAATTCCATGTGACTTCTCTTGCCACACGTGTTCCACTTCCTACATCCCAGAAGCGTGAAAACTCACATATAACATAACACGACTCAACATATAGTGTTAGTCATCAAATAATCAATAATCAACAAACTAATCTATAGAAACCATAACTCTGCTACCAAGAAATCTGATGCAGCGCGTACAATAAAAACTATTTTCCTCCTAGGTCACTTATCGGTCATCCAGGGGCGATTTATATTTTCTCACATCCACATGACGATGGGGCCCATAACATCGCCTATCACACACACACACACACCTGGATTTCCTCTACACCTTTACGCAATTCTATACTCCTAGGAGAAACATGAGAACTAAATGAAAAACATCATTTATGTACCGCTGGAAGGAGCCGGGATACCTTATTACCTTAACCTATCGCTTTCTTAGTTATTTCTTAAGATATTCCTGCTCATTGTTTTGTCAATGGATCATCTAGTAAGAAATCAGTTTATAGTGATTAAGACCAGCTAAATCACAATAACCAATTACCAGTGTCACAATCATTTAGTAAAATAACCACTGAGTCGTTTGATTTAAGAATCTTAAATTTTATATAATTTTAAAAGCATGAGAAAGAATTTAGACTTTTTATTCAATTATTCATTCATTATTAATTCAAATATTTATTAAGCAAAATCAATTTTATTGCAGAAAGGAAATTTTGTCATGAAGCGAAACCCTAATTACCTGCCTATCTTTCCTAATTTAGCCTAATGATTTCTAACCTAAGTTTAAGAATTAAAAATAACCTGATTCTCATACTCAACTGGAAAAAATAAGACAGCAACAGAAACTTCAGCTCGTCAGCATCAGCTACCGCCACCCGTCTCATCTAACAGTCTTTCAGCATCTCCCGCTCAGTAAATGGATCGATCTGGATCACCAAGCACTGGAAGCCACCAACTCCAACACCGACTCTGACTGCGACTACCCCTCCCACTAAGAGTAGGCCTTCTTATACCCTAATTCTAACTTTGCTAACTAAATTGTTGCAACATTAATAACGCGCTTTTCTTTCATTGGTCCATTAATTTCATCTATTCATTCTTAATCAAGTTCTCCCGGATCCAGCTTGTTCTTTTGGAATGTATATGTTCATTTCCTTTCTCACAGTTCAAGACATGTTTCCATCCGCTTCGATCAGTACATTTGTAACTTCTTTCGATACATTCGAGAACTCTGCAGGCATTGTCCTTTCTCTTAAAACGGTTTCCCACGACTCTTTGCTGATCACCACGGCACACTATCAGTTCAATTAGGTCACATCAGCCTTGACCATTCTTGCATCCTAGCCTCTCAGCATCATCACGTGGTTAGCCTTTCTCCAACTTTTTCTCCCTTGTCACGCGTTTTCCCAGCACATGCGCACTCTAATAACCGGCAGCCATTTTATATCGCCACTCGTTTATACTTAGAAGCACTATTTAGAAATAAACAAAACATAATTAAAATAGAGAAACATAGCCTTTTCGTTTCCCTCCCGTCATCTACGTACCCCAATTAGTTATTACCTAGCAGAAAGCAACATTTAAGCTGTTCCTTACTTACCATCACTATTGTTTTCTGCAACGACACGTTTATATTCTATGAAGCACAAATCATGCATTTATTATTTATTTAGTACGCAATTATTTTATGTTATAATTAGACACACAGACATTTGTTAATAGATTATTCAGCATGTATACTTGCGTGTTACCCTTCCCTCACATACATTGTTGATTAATACATTTAAACGAACATTTTATTCATTATTTATAAAATTTGTTAGGGGTTAAAATTTTGTTATTTTCTCTGCTCCATCAATACACACCGTCAAAAAACTCAGCCACAGGGCAGTTAACCCTCTGAGCTTTCTGTACCAGCATGCAAGTCGAGCAGATTGTTTTGTTTTACTTGACCGTGTTGTGCTGCCCTCCATTTGAGGGATTTACAAGTGTAGACAAGGGATATCCGAGATGCAAAGTCTGCATTTTACAAGGGATTTCTTAAATTTCCACGTTCCTGCAGTTTTAAATATAGCCCAACAGTGAAACGATTACACTGTGCACTTCTGTCTTACAGGTGGTCTGTCTTGTCCTCATATGCACCCAGGTGAACAGTACTGGTTGTTCGAGAAAGTGTTAGCTGTCACAAAGGCTAATTGCTATCAGATTACCTCACCCTTTAAATGATGGCGCAGGCTGAGGCAAAGAAGTGGCACCATGGGTGCATATGACGTCACTTACAGGAAGTCAGCGTGGCCCATGCAATTGTATGCTGTTCACAGTGAGGACGAGTTAGTGTTGGATCGACGCAAGTTGGTGCCCGCGACTAACAGAGCGTTGTGGATGAAGCAGCAGTTCCTCTGATCTAACAAGACACAGGGGGGCTTACTTACAGGCCCCTTGCACTGCCGGTGCGCCACTTTTTGTGATGCACTGGTGGCACATCTTGCTGCCCCATATTTACAAGGACATGTAAAGCCACCCTGAGTGGCTTTTCATGTCCTTGTAAATACGGCATCTTTACACGCAGCACTTTGTGTGAAAGAGACGTGCCATGGGTGCTGCTGTGGGTGTTCCCACGCAACACCTATGGTTTCTGCCACATTTCCAGATTTATGAAAAAAAATTTAATTTCTCCTCGTTCTGCAGCATGCATAGAAAGAGGAAATCACCTCTAGTGATTTTTTTTGTGCAGGAAGGTTTCCTTTCCTGCGCAAAAACAATCTCCATGCAATGCAGGCACCCTTGCACCATGGTGCAAGGGTCCCTGCATCGGCGCACGGAGCTAATTGTGCGCCAGCACAGGGATTCATCATATCGTTGTAGATATGACGCATCCCTGTGCTTTGTAAGTGACTCAGTGCTGCACAGCAAAATGGCTTGCGGCACCGCGCTGAGTCACTTTGTTGTAAATACGGCCCAGGGTCTACAGTAGGAGATGCATACATATATCTAACACCATCGTTACTAAGGTTATTTCAAGCAAACACACCTCAACCCTGACATGAGCTAGATGCTCCTCTACTAGAAATATGAACCACACAAAGGCATGCCACAGTTCCTACTTTCCCAAAGAGTAGTATGCCATTCAGTTCATATTTGACCAAGTACTTTCCATGATGAAACAAATTAACCTGGTGAAATATTTTTTAATGAGTATACTGAAAAGTGTTTCTTTTTCTCTGAGGAAGATGGGTTTTATCATCCGTGGGTGCTTATCTTGGATTAGATATTGCTGTGCTCCTTTTTTATTTGGCAGGGTACTTATCTTCCCACGGAAGGCTTTTCTCTTTCTATATTCTCTCTCTCTCTCTCCCCCTCCCTGGTGTCTGCTGCTATGAACCTCTCTCTCTGTCTCTGTCTCTCTCTCTCCCCCCCCCTTCCCTGGTGTCTGCTTGTATGAACCCCGGAGAGCTGGAGAGTCTTATAAGAAGCCCAGTGGCATCCCTGAGCCCTCACAAACTGGCCTCCGATCACCTCTCTCCCCTCGGTAAAATGCCCCATCACATAGCCAGAGCGGCCATGTACTCCACCCCACAAAAGAAAAGATAAGCCTACTTGTTGCCGCTGCTCAGTGTCCATCTCCACGTTTGGGATCAATGCATCCAAGTTTGTACTTGACGTTTGCATCGGGTGTCCTGGGAATATGAATCCAACATACTTTACGTTTCTAATTCCCATTCCATTTGCAAAAATTATGTGCTGCTTTCAAAGCCGACCTTCAGTACTTTCTGAATATGCAGAAAATGCCATGAATTCAGACATTTTTCAAATTCTACCAAAGTGTCTGAAAGTTTCAGTATTGTTATTCCCCAGTGAGATGTAAAAATTATGGGCTGAGTACATCACAATGTTGTATCTCTCTTCTTTAGTATTTAGTATACGCCCTCCCCTGTCTCACTTAATGAATCCTGATAAGTTTGCTGGTTCTACTAGACTATATTATAGTCAGTAGACCACACAGGTCACTTGGGGTATCCTTTATAGGATGCACATACTCTCGCCTACCGAAGTGGCATTCTTCATCATCTGTTCGTTGGGTGGACGCTCCAATGCCCAACGAGCCCCGCAAAGTGGCTCTTTGCCAGAGATCTTCTGATCTCTGTGTGAGCTTTTCACCAGACATAAGCCTAAGTGCCCTTCTCTTTTGTCAGGAGGGAGTGAAGTAGATTGGGAAAGTGAAGTAAATAAAATGAGTTATGTGCTGCTGGATATTTAACTTATTCCCAGTGGTTGCCAATGCTCAAACCTGGCCCTCTATGTTACACGGTCGGCAGCTGTAGCCACCTCACCTCCTGTAAAAGCTCAGCTCATTTTGGGCTCGAGGTTTCAAGTATACCTAGAGCTGAGCCAGAGCTTTCAGTGGGTTGTCCACCTCTAGGCGTGATGGAAGCACTTATGTTTCTTACAGAAGAGCAACTTCTGGCTCCAATGCCAGAAACACCCTCCAACTCACATGGTATTGGAAGAACTGCAATATTTAGGGTCTGTGTCTATGCCATGTCAGCCACTTTTATTTTCATGACCAGTGTGACTGGAAAGGAAAAAACACACAATATTGCTGCACTCAATGGTGCTGGAGGAAGCGTGGCCAGGGACAGACTGGAACAGAAAATAGGCCCAGGCAGCCAAATAAAAGTAGCCCCCATTAGTAAATTAGACAGCTATTAAAGTGTCCTTTGTTTGTAAATTGTGGCAGTTTTGAACTTGTAAAAAACTGTATAAGTGATCTGCAGGATATGGGAGACTGCATGGATTTGTGCTTGCTGCAGGCAATGTTTGTTTTAATATCAGGGAAATCAACAATAAAAACCGGCCCAGCAGGTCATAAAACAGGCCCACAAGCGGTCAAAAAACCAGCCCTCACACTCATCTGTCAGACCAGCGTTTCAGACACCGCCCTATAGGCCAGGCCAAGCCCAGAGCGTGAATGCTGCACTCCCCAGTGGTGGAGAGAACACGAGCGCCACTGGAAATCCATCAGCAGGTGGCAGGCGTAATCCTGGTTCCACAGCAGCCAATGGGCTGCCTCAGAGCATCGAGCCCTCTTTCCTGGGTGTCGACTACTTGAGTAATTGCTGGGGCCCCAGCTTCCCCGTCGGGTATGGCTAGCTTTTGCAGATTTGTCATAGGCTATTTGGAATGGGCCAAGGAGCCATGGTGCATCTGGTATTTTTGAATCCTCAAACAGGAATTTGAGTAGATTGGATCAATTTATAAATATAAATTTATCAATATATAAATATATAAATATTCTTGTGGAACTTTCTAGAAAACTGTTAAAGAAGAAGGACTTTATGGTAACATTTTTTACCAATCCATAATGCTGCCACTCATGGAACTAGCCTTAGTTTCCCAACCTCAGATTGTGGATCTATGACATCACATCATATTTCAAACCTAAACATGGAGACCAGCCCAGGAATAGTTTCATCACAACGCTCTTGGGAAGTCTTTTTTCATCAGTCTTGCTGGAATACTCCAGTGTTCCATTCAGCTACAGTTCCTCACAGCCTTCTTCAACCCTGGATCCTGTCCTTTTCCCTGTTCCGGTATCCTTGCAATCAGTTCCGTTATATCCCAGCCTGAAGATTCCATCTTGGAGGTTTTTTGCCAGTTGAAGTTTGCCTCTTGTTTGGCAGGTCCTTCTGAGGACCACCCGTTATCCTCACATTTGTTCATCCAATCAAGTGACACTGTGGCTACATTAAGAGGTTGTCTCTTCCTCAGACAATCTGGAGAAATAGAAACCAACGGTTCTTGCATCCAGCGCTTGGCAAATATCCCCAAAGCACTAAAACAAAACTTTTAGTGTGTCAGGACATTGCATTTTTATTTTCCAAAAACGAAACCCCTCCCCCGCAAATCCCGCCACTTTTTAGTCTTCTATTAGCATGAATGTGCCCGTTACTAAAATATTCAGTTATATTGGCTTGCCCTGTAAAGGTTCAAGCCTCGTGCCTTTTTCCCTTTTCAAATACATTAACAACCTCACTCACTACAAAAGGTACCAAGATGGAGGACAAACTGGGAAGCTTCTTTACTTCCAATGTTATCATATACATAAGAGCAGTTCTAAAATATACTGCTGATGCCTCCTCTTGAACGAGGGAATAGAGCATAGTGAGGAGCAACTTGAGGGTTTTTTCAAATGGCGGGGAACAAATAAATCCCAATATTATACACAAAAAAACAACTGAATTATCTTTTGCTGCACGGCAACACTGGCGCATCTCGGATTCAGGAAAAAGCTATAATGAGAACTGCTCTGCCAAGCCTGTAAGAAGCTTTTATCTAAAGCGAGACATGGTGAATAATGATCGATAAGATCTAATGCTAGAACACATCATTTATGCTAGTGACAAGCAGTTTTGCACCAGCGCAGGGCTATTTTGCAGTGACACAAGATGAAGCCCATAGAGATGGATGGTATGTTGGGATATGGCTGCTTTTAGTTTTAATTTAATCTGAGGGACTGATCTATATTGAGATAAAGGGAAAAAACCTCAACTTTTTAAACTGTTCTATTCAATACAATTTTGGGAGGGCTGGTGAAGTGGCATTTAATTTAAAAGGGAGTTCTCAACATTATTTATTGCTTGACTACAATTTATTTTATTACATTTTATTGTTTTGGAAAATAAGGCATATAAATGGAATCACATTATAAGATTACCCCTTAAGCAGTCAACAGTCCTAATACTTCCACATGCACGTCATCGAAGGCTATAAAAACCGCACCATTTGCTGCAGAGTTTGTTGTGCTTCTAGGGACCACCCCTTGTCTTATATATTGGTTACTCCAACTTCGCACACCAGTTCATAGCTGAGTGCCACTCCTCCAAAGAAGAGGGGGTGGCAGAGTTCCAATGTTTAGCAATGTCTCTTTTGGCAATCCCAGTCTCAATTCCAACCAAAGCATGGTCTCCATGTGCACCCCTAAATCTTCAAGGATAACTAGTAATGCCACTCGGGGAGCGGTCTATTGGTCTCCCATGAACTCTGTCGAGAGAAAGAGAAAGAGTAGAAAACAATTCTGCACCAGTAAAGTTATAACGGGACTTCCCCACACCATGTGATAGAAATCACCCTCCCCGCGTGAACATCGGAAGCATTTGGGCTTTGGGAGCTTTTTGACCTACCACATTCATTTGGGAGTCTGGTAAGTGACATGGAGATATTTGAGTTGGATAAGCCAAAGACATAAAGAAACATTGTTACACGCGTCCCTCCAATCACCCTCATCTAATAGGCCCAGTCACACCTCCCACCATGCCTTTAGTTCTGAAAAGAGATCAGAAGAGTTGATGACCAGTGTCTTATAAATCTGAGCTATTCCCCCTTTCCACTGCTACGCCCCAGTCAAAGCCCAAAATCTGTGGAGTGCAACAAACCCATACACAACAAAGGCTCTACAACTAGAACAAATAAAAGGAGTGACAAGGGGCATCCCTGCCTGAAACCCCTGCGGATGTGGAATGGGTGAAAAGAATACCATTTACCGGACTCAGGCTTGTGAATGTGCATAGAGGGCACAGATGTATGGAATGAACTTAATCAACATCTATAAGCATTAGCGCAGTGGACGCCTTCAGACAGTGTAGGCATCATGCAAGGGCTATCTTCACTCTTCGTAAGCAGTGTCTCATACTATGATGTGGTATAAAGGCACATTGGTCCGGATGGACCAGGTGTGCTAGCATCCGGAGAAGCCTGTTTGCAGGACCTTGTCATCGAGTTTGATCTCAGCATTTATCAGAGAGACTGAGCGGTAGGAGCAATATCTGTCCAGCCGATGGCCCGGTTTATGTATCACCATCATGGTGACCAGGTTTAGCTCGCGTAGGAAACAGCCCATGTCAAAGTCTTTGGAGTACAAGTCTAGGAGTTGTGGTATCAAGAGGGACTGAAATCTACTATAGTATTTGTTTAAATAACCATCCGGTCCTGGTGTCTTACCTGAGTTCATGTCCTTTATGGACGTCTCTATCTCTGCCTAGTTCATGGGATGTTCAAGTTCAACTCGGTCAGTGGATTTTAGTCTAGGTAACGGAAGATCCTTAATAAAAGGAGCAGATCGCTCTTGTGTTGATCACTCGTGTACTGCACAAACTGAACGATAGTAGTCCACAAATGCAGACGCAATTTCCGCTGTAGTGTAGATGCACCTCCCTGACCCATCCATTCGGTGGGAGACCACATGGGTAGCCAAATCCTTTGCTGCTGACCTATACAGCAGCTTTTCCAACTTATCCCCCATTCATATACACTCCTAGCTCAAACCATCTAACACTGACATGCCTCCTCCAGGCAGAGTTATCTAATAGGGCACCTATCGATCTCCAGTTGAGATCGTACCTGCTCCATCAGGTGCCCTTGGTTCTCCCTCCCTAGCACCAGGAAATTAATCTCCAATCTGTCAGTGTATCTCCCTCACTCTACCCCACAGATAGGGCTTGGCAATTTCACATACAGTGCCTTTTCCAGCTGTCCACAATGTACCAGGCAAACTCACTGGCCCTTAATTCAAATCTAGATAAGCTTTCAATTATTTTCCTAGAAACGGTGCCATCTGTTTGCCTGCAAGGAACCAGACATTTAGAAGCCATATTGGTCGGCAGCCCCCACCGCAGATTCCAAAGCAGCAGAAAACTGGAGTGTATTTCAATATACCTCAGGGCAGGATGCAAGCAGCTGTTGTATGCAGGGGGTCAGTGGTGGATAGTAATAGCAAATCAATGCATGACAGTGTCTTGTGGGCTGCAGACACGAGTATATGCCTGGATTCACAGGTTTTTAGATTTGCCAGGTATTGCACAACCCCATTTCATTCACCAATACGCCAAGCCTCCTCCTCCTCGTCTGTTGCTCTGGGCCCCGGTGGAGGCCACCCTAGGATCCACAATATCATTGAAATCACCTCCTATAATGGTGACCTGTTAAGGCAGCCCAAGCATGAGTCCTCTAAAAACTTTGACCATAGTCTTGGCGAGCAAGGGGGGAATGTATAAGCTCAGCAGGTTAAAAGGGATGCCCTCTAAGATCCCCTCTATCACATACCGCCCAAGTAGGTCCATGTGGATTTTCGAAACTTTATGCAGCAGGATCACCACTCCCCTGGACCCCTTGGTGTGTCCTGCATCATACACTCTATCGTAGCCATATTGGGTAAAGAACTAGCATCTATTGCCCATGACGTGAGCTTCCTGCAGCATTAGAACCACTGGTGCATGGTGCTTGGCGAATCGAAGAACTGCCCTTTTAAGACGGTTATTTAGACCATTAGCATTCCATGTCACACCTGTAAAGGCATAGACGGCAGTAAGAGCTTAAATCATGAAGCATACAAAGGTTGTCATTGTTTCTACCTCTGCAGAGGAAACGTTTGCAAAATTCATGTGCATGTTGCATATTGACTTCGGGGGATCTTGCCTATAGATAGAACTTGCAATGTGTACAAACTTGGGTTGCCTAAACCAAAGACAGTCAAACAAACAAAACCATTCCCCATCACGCCCAGTTACACCCCAAAACGTCCACCCCAAAAGCATCGGTCACACCCCATTAAACTACAACCACAAACTAGGTGTAAACCTTACTAAAAAAGAATCCCCCTCCACCGTTACAGACAGAGCAAGAATACTCTTAAATAGAAACAGTGCTGCTGTCATAAAAGGAAGAAAAAGGAAAACTTGGCAATCATTCAGTGGTTGTTTTCTGCAGTACTCCCCCAGACCTCTCATCCAAGGGGGTAGGCGAACGCCTCTTTGGGTCAGATTGCAGCTTGCCTTGACTGATCCTTTTCCTTCCCAGAGGTGTCAAATCTTTTCCTGGTTGCTCTGTGTCTCGTGCAGGACTTTCTGCACCCACGCAGCCAATTGCCCCTCCTCACTTTTAATCCGGGTTTGCTGATCAGTCGATCCATAACCTGAACCCTGTTACAGTGTAGGAATTTTGGCTCAGTCCCCCAGTCCCAGGGCACTTGAGGAAACTGAAGAGGGCTTCTGTGTTCCTTCTCGACAGTCAAGCATGCCAAGAGCTGGTCCGCAGGCATCCAAAATGCAATCCATGTCTCCAAGAACCTCTCTAGAGTCAAGCCCTCAGTTCCCTCCAGGAAGTCCACAAATCAGAGATTAGTTCACCTCGCCCTATTTTCTGCATCTTCCACCCGATCGTCTATGTATTTGGATGTCATCGATAGATGAGAGACCATGGATTTGATCTCCCACACTGTTTCCTAGCTCTGAGATACGCCCTTCACCTTATATTACTCTGTCAATCACATTAAAGAGATCATGCAGAAAGTGAGTGACCTCGACCTCCCCCACACCCATTTGGTTGATGGCCACCCGGTGAGGAGCTCCGGCCGGGGGCTCCCGGCCAGACATAGCCTTTTTGGCTAAAATCCCTGGACTCCCACCTCCTCCGGGGATAAAACCTACTCACCTGGGTTTCCGTCCTCAACTGCGGTCCTCGATGCTCCATTCCTGCGTTTGTGAGCATGCGATTCTCGTCAGAATTTGCACTTGAGGCATCCTCCCCCGGAGTTCCAGGACCAGCATGGCCGATGTCCGGTGGAGCCGCTCTGTTCAGCTATAGGGGAGTCTGGCCCAGGTATCTCGCCGCGGCCGACACCTACCCAGCCGGGCATCGGGCACAGCTCCCCTCTCAACTCTGCTGTTCGTCTTCCTCCTCCCCCACCTTCCTCTCGGACGTCCCTGGTGACCAACATGCGGCTGAAACTTTTATAACGCTGCCACTGCCTCTCTGATCTCTCCGGATGGCCGCAGAGGAGCCGGGTGGAGGTTCTACCCTCCCGACTCTCCCCTGCCTCCAAGATTGATTACCGCTGCCTTCCCCTTCAGTTACCTCGCCTACTGCGCCTCCCGCAAGTCAACGGGGTCGATTTGGGATTTAGCAGAGGTAAGAACTATCAGCACTGCTCTGCGTGGCGTTCTGAGCCTGTCACTCTCCCGTCCGTGCCGGAGAAGCGCCCATGCTGGCTCCAACTTTGCTGCCTCCTGTTCTCTTGGTCTGCTGCACTGACGCCCGTAACAGTTCCTCCCGAGACCTCTCGACAACGGATCGGACACCGCTGCCCAGAACATTTGCACATGGACACAGCATAGCTGCGACTCGAAAATAGACTGCCCCCCCTCCCCTGACTATCTGGCTCTTTTCCCCATCTAGTCCCTCTCCATGAAATCCGATCTTATTTTTCTTTTTCCTCTGGACTTAGCCTCCCTGGCTTCTGGACTTGGACCCTTATGCTCCCCGCCATTTTGCGACTATCTTCCACTGCTTCTCCTACCCTCGATCCGCCATTTTAGCAATCCCTGTCCCATCGTCGGTCCCCGCTGGTCTGCCGGGCGACATCGCGATTGTATCTAGTTCACCATGGACCTGCTCCTCGTTTTTCTGTTTTTGTTGACATCTTTGGTGCCTTTTCCGTTTTGTTTCCCTCTCACCTTCCTGTCCTTATCTGCTTTCCTTACCCTTTCCTTTCTTTGCTCCCCTTTTCTTCCCCTGCCCCTTAGGCTGTTTCCTGCCGCTGCTTAACCTCTGCTTTTACTGTTATTCCTCTTGTTGTTTGTTGCCTCATCATGCGTCTTCTCAGTGCCATCCTCGAGTATTCTCATATCCTTAACTCGTGTTCTTTTTCTTCTTTCTATTGTGTAACATTGTGTAATTGTTCTATAACTTTGTGTAAATTGCTTCGTGCTGATACTCTGTAAAGCGCTCTGATACCTCCGGGTCTAGCCAGCGCTATATAAAACTCTAAAAATAAAAATAAAATAAATGGATACCTGAAGAATAGTGCCAGTGTTTCTGACCTCCTGAAGATGGGCGGGTTGGCTCCCTCCATCAGACACACCCTGGGAGCTCGACACAGAAGCTGGGAATTTGTCCATTTTAGTTTCCACCAGGGAGACAGTAAGCCATTTATACCCCATAGTTCAGCTGATCACACGTTTGCCAGAACAGGCCAGTAGTAGGTTGGTGTTACTGTGGGCATCAACCAGCGGGGAGGCAGCTCAGGTTTGAAAACTCCAGGACAAAAGTTAGCCAGACAGGCAGCAGAAGGTTTTCCTCCCTCTGTGATTATCAGGTGGTCAAGGGTACTAGCAGAGGCCCATGAACGCCCAAGAGACTGATCTATCCCCAGTCAGGATTCAACCCGCTTGCTCCGCAACCCTTCCCGTCAATTGAGAGTAGCACATGCAGCTGAATATTCTGTACAGGGCCCAAGACGCTGGAAACCATGTGTCACTGCCACTCTCCCTGCCACTCTCCATGGACCAAAAATGGAGCTTGGGGGCCCAATCGCACCCTCACAGAGCCAGTAGGCCTCTCAGTCCTATTAGAGGTCAGTAGTCTCACCAGCTTCCAATAGCTTGCCTTAGGTATTCACAGTGAGAGCCAGCCATTACAATCGACCCACAAAATAGCCGTCTACTTTCCTGCCCCAGGCAGCCGCCTTGAAGCCCAGTGTGCGGCCAGTCCCTATCCTGAAAGTTTTAAAACAGGCCTTGGGTGTACTGTGTCTCGACAGCTCCCCCACTCCTAAAATGTGTCCCTGGAGTGGGGCTATGTGTTCAGTCAAGAGAGAGGGCAGTGCTCCACTCTACTCCTTCTGTGTGTAGGCCCAGTACAGCACATAGAGGTGGGGTGGGAGCGAACACTTCAAGGCATCCTGCCTCCATCTAGAATCCTGCCTCCATCTAGAATCCTCTGGGCAGCAATCAGGGGGTCCACTCCTCATGCCCCCCACACTCACCCAGATACTCTTGGAGACCCATCTCTGGCAAGGTTACATCCTACATCAGTTGAGCACCTTCCAGCCATGGGGAAACACAGGGAGCATGTTGCCAGCTTCAGAGCCGCCCTAGTGTCCGCTCAC
The DNA here is from genome assembly GCA_963921515.1 of Calotriton arnoldi. NCBI lineage: Eukaryota > Metazoa > Chordata > Amphibia > Caudata > Salamandridae > Calotriton > Calotriton arnoldi. Next base: position 1,625,132 of record CAWUFW010002022.1, read on the forward strand.
TCTCAGGCGACTAAGAAAGCCTTAGCAAAGGAGTGGAACAGCGCTTGCACTCCGTGGCCATCTGTGCCTCTTGGCCAGCTGGGTGACACCATAGTCTCTGACCTATCATCCAGTGGCGGCTGCCATGTTGTCTCCAGGTCATGACGAGGCCCCAGGCCAGCAGCAGCCGTCACTAGTCCCTGCCTGGTAAATTTGTGGCCAGTAACTTCTAGTGGTTGGTGGAGACAGGAGAGAGGACTGGACAGGGAAGATTGCCACGGCAGCTCCCAGGATTGGAAGCAGTCTCTACTGAGCAGAAGGAAACCTAGCTTAGGATGTATTCCATCTCGGCCAGCCAGGCCACGCCCGTTTGACTACAATTTTGCAGTGGCATTTGTATCAGTGACAAATTAAAAAATGCCAAACAAAGTTTTGCGCCACTTAGTACAAGTAATGTAAATTCAAGACTTCTCTAAAATTACCAGCACTGGTACAAAATTGACCATTACTAGTGAACTTTACGTGACGTGCCCTATTCATATATTTAATGTATGAATTCTTGTGTTCTTAATAGTGTGCAATTCGCTCCCCATTTAGTATCACTCTTCTTCCTCTTCTTCCTACTGAGTGTGACATGTTCCTTAGGAACCACAATAGCTTCTCTTACCTGCTGTACTCAGTTTCCTCTTTTATTAGGGGCTTATTTGCACTCTTTTCTATGTTAAACACTAATATCCACATCTGATTGTATGGGCAAGGAGCCCTTAGCAATTGCTTCTTTTAGTCTTTTCATCCAAGTCTACACTCCTCTTCTTTAGCCTGGCCATTAGAGTAGGGATGGACGAAATGGGCCAGGGACAATTTTTACAAATCTCAGCTTCCATCTCCTTATAAGCTATAATTAGCCTGGAATTTTCGTGGGCTGTTTTCTAAAATAACTGTAATCTGTGGTATAAATAACTGCACTAATAAAGACGCCTGCCCTTCCAGCATTGGGAAACTCCCCCTAATTGCCGTGTTGTTTGCCAGCATCCTGCCAGAGCTCCCAGGGCCTCTCTCGGTGCATCCCGCAGCCTGTTGGACGGAGTAACAAAATGAAGGGATTTTGGTCGCCCTCATCTCCGTGCGTGATCATTGTTTAATTCCTTACACACAAATCCTCTAGTTTGCAGATAAAATGATTGCGATCTTGAGATGTAGCAAGGTGGTGCGCCCCAATGTAAATGCCCACGGTAGTGTGCCCCAGTGGAAATGCCCAAGGTGGTGGGCCCCAATGTAAATGCCCACGGTAGTGTGCCCCAGTGGAAATGCCCAAAGTGGTGTGCCCCAATGTAAATGCCCACAGTAGTGTGCCCCAGTGGAAATGCCCAAGGTGGTGTGCCCCAATATAAATGCCCACGGTAGTGTGCCCCAGTGGAAATGCCCAAGGTGGTGTGCCCCAATGTAAATGCCCACGGTAGTGTGCCACAGTGGAAATGCCCACGGTAGTCTGCCCCAGTGGAAATGCCCAAGGTGGTGGGCCCCAATGTAAATGCCCACGGTAGTGTACCCCGGTGGAAATGCCCAAGGTGGTGGGCCCCAATGTAAATGCCCACGGTAGTGTGCCCCAGTGGAAATGCCCATGGTGGTGGGCCCCAATGTAAATGCCCACGGTAGTGTGCCCCAGTGGAAATGCCCAAGGTGGTGTGCCCCAATGTAAATGCCCACGGTAGTGTGCCCCAGTGGAAATGCCCTAGGTGGTGTGCCCCAGTGGAAATGCCCACGGTAGTGTGCCCCAGTGGAAATGCCCAAGGTGGTGGGCCCCAGTGGAAATGCCCACGGTAGTGTGCCCCAGTGGAAATGCCCAAGGTGGTGGGCCCCAGTGGAAATGCCGTGCAACCGTAGTAGGTACCTTTTATCGCTACTGGTCTCTGGGCTATTACACTATGTAATGTCTGATAGATGGAACCACATGGGAAGACAAATTGGGCAGGAAGAGAAGGATGTGAGGAAGTAACACAGTGAGTCACAAGTGGGTCCATGAATAGGAGCATTTGGTACTTCCGGGCAGTAATATTGCATAGAGTATTAACTATTCCAAGGGTATCGGAAACTCAAGGTCCTGAGGGCGTCCAAGATGATTTCCCATAATCCCCTCTGAAATAAGTATAACAAGCAGATTTCGGCTGCTGCGCCAATTTCTCGTGTGAACCCATAATTCTTCACATTATATCAATGTTAGTGTCTGCAGCTGGTATGACATGGAGGATTTTTCAATTGTAAAAATAATGCATGGTTACCACACCAGGTAATACCGGATGAGTTACACGTTCGCCTCTAGTAAGCTTGTTTCGAGCAAAAACACTAATTTACAGCTGAAACGGAAATACCGAGCCACTGTCTGGCCTTTGAGGGGATGCTGAATTGTTTGGAATATGGCCATGTGTAAGGTTGCATTGTACTCGTTTGGCATTTTGTGAACTTTATAATGTGTACATCTGAATGCGGGTGAGGATTTTGCCATGTAAGGTTGTCCTTCCCTCTAGATAATGCTGCTTCTGAATTTGAGTTTAAGTCTGAATTTCATCTAAAACAAGCACTGGCAAAGCCAATAGATTTCGCCCATGCGAGGTCTATTGGGTTTGCTCAATGTTTTATTAGACGCTGCACATCAGCCCGAAGTGCTATGATGCATCCAGCTTTGACCACATCATAGTGCTTTTTTTTCTTTTAAGCCGTGTAACACAGCAGCCTGCACTGCTGTGCAATATGTCTAAAAAGGTGCTGGGGGAGGAGGGAGCAAACAGAAACAACATACAGCAGGCAGGGGAGTGGGAAAGCAACACCATGGAGGTGCGTGGGCAGAGGCAGGCAGCAGCAGCAGACAGCGGGAGGAGGGTGTGGGAGGACAACACGAGGGAGCCGCAGGGAAGGGTGTAGATAGAAGCAACAATAGACAGTGGGAGGAGGTTGAGGTAGACCGCAGAGTGCCATGCACTCTTCTAGACTGCATGGCAAAACTTTTTTTTTTAAGTTCCTGGTGCAGTGCATGGCCAGTGGAAGGACACTGGCCACAACAGGAAGCTGTGATAGGTCCATGCTCAACTGTGGGGGTCACGGGCCACAGGAAGAAATCAGGAGGAGGCGTGCAGCCGGGAGGAAGCAGGAGGTGTGACCAATAAGAAGCATGGAAATTAGTGTGATGTGTAAGTCAACCAATGGTACGTATTGGTAAGTAATGGGCAGACTCTAAGCCCATTTTTAAGCTTTTTTTAATAAACAGAGGTTATCGCTACTTTTCTTGTCGCTATGCTTCTTTGTCTGAGGCTTGATAATAGGAGAAATGTCGCTTCCCGTTATCCTGGGGAGGAACGCCCACTTTGCATCTCATTAGAGATGCAGAGCTGGGCGAGAGGGAAAGGGCGATGTAGCATGGATTCACGCGTTAGCGTGTCCTTGCTAATAGTGCGTTAAAATTAGCGCCGCTTTTCGTCCGAAAACGGACGCTAAAGCGGCGATAATTTTATCGCCAGCCCTTGTAGATATGCCCCTTTGTTTGGCTGTTTTTAGAGGTCGGGTGCTTAGCAATGCTCTAGGGAGTTATATGATACTTTAATCCTTCCACTTTTTGCCAGCGCTTCGTTTGTTTTCTCCTTGCCTAGCCCGCTCAAGCCCTATCTCCTTAAAAGGAGCCCCTTGCACAGCGTTCAGTCCATTTACAGCCTTCTCGGCGGAGCCTGTTCGCATTAGCAGGCCATGGCTTTCGCTCAAAAGGGAAATATTCCAGGTTGCGCAAGAGGATTTGGCACTTTAGGAAAGCACTCGAACTATAAATCGGCTCCTCCGATCTTCTATTATTGCTGAAGTGTCCCAGAGCGCTGCTTCTGCCAATAAATGACTATTCGTCAATAGCTGCCTGCTTCTTTTACTTCCTTATTTACCACTGCCGCGAATAGAAACTAACCCTTTCACTATGTACCTTTGGGCTGCTGGGTGCTGGTGCTTTATATAAAACAAAGCAGGGGTGTGCATGGGTTCATTTAGACCCAGGCACACTGCTAGCAAGCACTGGCAGAGCCAAAAAGTGTGGCTTTCATGCGCTACATCTGGCGTCCTGGATTTCGCGGGACTGTCCCGGTTTGTAATGCCTGTCCCGGCACTCCAACACTTCCCTTAAAATGAAATATTGATCCCTGTTTTCAGGGAGGTTCAGGCGAGCACGAGTAATGCATGTAAATGTTGCTCATGCTTATCATATCTCTGTCTGACAGTCTCAGGGGAGGAATGCAGGCAGCCTTTTTCTACTGGTTGTGAGATGTAGGGTGTAAGGAAGGTCGATACCAGTCCCAACAATTGGACCTATTCACCAAGGCATTTTGGAGTACTTAAAAAAGTACTCCTCTATACTCGTCTTTGTGACTGAGCCCCATAAGATTTGCAATGAGATCAAATGGGACTATTCAGGAAATATTCATATACAGTTAGTAGAAAGGACTGTGCCCTCTTTGCGCTTTTACTAAGAGGGAGTTGGATATTTTCTAGCTGATTCACAAAGACATGTAATCATTTGTAAAGCAGTACTCTTCTAGAACTACTTCTCGCAGTCATAAATGCTTTCATGAATCGGCCCCAATATGTCAGTTTTCTATGTTGCGACACATACTGTTCATCTCTTTTTAAGCTCAGGTCTTTCACTATTGGTTTAATTCACATAAATGGAGAAGCATGGAAAAGCAATCACAACTTTTATGCAAAAAATTTGTTTAACATATTTCATTGCCAATTGCACTAAAATTAGAAATGGACGAAAAATCTTGCCCCAAAGTATAGCAATAACAAAACGTTGAACATTTTTATAACAAAACTACTAACAGTGATCAAACAGACCGAGGCAAACACATAAAGAATGGCATGCGAGTGGCCAGACTTCATAAATATGATGACTGATCGCAAAGCCACAGAACAGTAAAAATCATGTCGGTGTTTTAGGGGTGACAACACATTTGAACACACTTTCTACTGAAATGCACCATAGGTCAATTTCCCTCGAATACTTCATTGTGGATACCCTGAGCACCTGAATTGGAGCAACGTTTGTGGTTGTTGAAACCCAGCCCTAGTTGTACTTGCTCAACTTTTGTTTGCCACTCGATCTGGCGCTAGATGAAGAGCATTAGCAAAAGATACCCAGGGTCGCTCGACCTGCACAGAAGCTGTTCCCAAACTACGCATAGTTCCCAAGGAATCAAGCCCTGTAGGGTAAAGGAAGTCTTCTTTCATGTAGGTTGACCTGTCCATTAAATGCACAAGGACCGCAATGTTGCATGCACTCTTGGAATTAGTTCCCTGAATTGATTCTGATAATTAGGCCGGGCTGGCATGATGAGCCAATGGTTCAACATTGACCCGTCTCTCATTGTGATTGGGCTCCGCTCTCTCTGAATGGCAGTTTCGAATGGAAAAAGCGACTGCAAATCTTTTTGCTTACCTTTGCATCTTACTAACGTGGGGCTTTTGACTCAGATGGTTAAGTGGTACAACAATTAATAGCATTGCCATATATTGTCAAGTTCATTTTTAGGTCTTTTCCATTCCACATACAGCTTTTAGCTGTCTGTTTGAGACAGACCACTCGTGGACCATATCAAAAACTTACAGTGCGCTTAGAGGCAGCCCACTGCTTACCATTTACTGTCGTTCTTGTCACTCTCATTTGCTTGCTTTTTGGTTGATGGATTTCCTTCCTCTTCTTGTGTTAGTCCCTTACCTGGGGCATTGCTTCTCCAACATCCCTTGCTTGTATCATTCATTCCTCACATTCAGGGAACTACTATTTTCCTTTTCTTTAAGCACTCGATAAAAGTTCTGGCTTTTTCCTGCTCTCTCCGGCATTTGCCGCTTTCCCTCCTCAACTGCATGACCTCACTCCTGTGCGCTCTATGTTTCTCGCTTCTCCCCACAGGCCTGCTAGTCCATTGTTTCACCCACTCAGGATTTACTTTTTTCCTGCTTTTGCTACCCCCCAACTCAAGCTTCTCCATTGCTCCTCTGTCCACTTTCCTTTCTTACCACCCCCCAGTTTTTTTACTTCTACACCCTCCTCCCCCCCCCCCCCCTTCCGCCTTAATTTCTGGAGGTCCAGCAGCTTCCGCTTGCTGTCAGGCCAGCTTCCGCATTTGCTGTCAGGCCTCTTGATTAACAGAAAAAACGTTTTTGCGAAAATAAAAATAATTTTTTGTCGCTTGGAAAGGTGGGCACCATACTGGAAAGGTGAATAAATGAATAAAATGTTGCCCGCATCATTACGCATGTGCACATATGTGCATGCAGACATCATCACATATGCACATTCATACGACACACATGCGCACACATATGGAATTAAAAGACACACAATTGATGGACGGAATGCAGAACAAATCAAAACATTCACCCCCAGTCAAGAGATCTGGGTTAAATCCATCATTCTTTTGCTCACCATGCCACCCCAGTTTAGACCTGACCATATGCAAATCAGTCTTGACCCTGTGCCTCATGGGAACAGTCCAGCCCCAACTGCCAAGCCAGGTCCTCCCTGGACCGGAAACAAGCATCCTAGGACCGGTTTCGGGGTTTCACCCCTCTTCAGCCAGGATAGCTTGATTCCAGTGGCACAGTGAGCCCAGGACCCACGTCTGGGCATACCTGGCGCACTTAGGGCGAGAAAGCAAAAGACACACAATTGATGGACGGAATGCAGAACAAATCAAAACATTCACCCCCAGTCAAGAGATCTGGGTTAAATCCATCATTCTTTTGCTCACCATGCCACCCCAGTTTAGACCTGACCATATGCAAATCAGTCTTGACCCTGTGCCTCATGGGAACAGTCCAGCCCGAACTGCCAAGCCAGGTCCTCCCTGGACCGGAAACAAGCATCCTAGGACCGGTTTCGGGGTTTCACCCCTCTTCAGCCAGGATAGCTTGATTCCAGTGGCACAGTGAGCCCAGGACCCACGTCTGGGCATACCTGGCGCACTTAGGGCGAGAAAGCAAAAGACACACAATTGATGGACGGAATGCAGAACAAATCAAAACATTCACCCCCAGTCAAGAGATCTGGGTTAAATCCATCATTCTTTTGCTCACCATGCCACCCCAGTTTAGACCTGACCATATGCAAATCAGTCTTGACCCTGTGCCTCATGGGAACAGTCCAGCCCGAACTGCCAAGCCAGGTCCTCCCTGGACCGGAAACAAGCATCCTAGGACCGGTTTCGGGGTTTCACCCTCTTCAGCCAGGATAGCTTGATTCCAGTGGCACAGTGAGCCCAGGACCCACGTCTGGGCATACCTGGCGCACTTAGGGCGAGAAAGCAAAAGACACACAATTGATGGACGGAATGCAGAACAAATCAAAACATTCACCCCCAGTCAAGAGATCTGGGTTAAATCCATCATTCTTTTGCTCACCATGCCACCCCAGTTTAGACCTGACCATATGCAAATCAGTCTTGACCCTGTGCCTCATGGGAACAGTCCAGCCCGAACTGCCAAGCCAGGTCCTCCCTGGACCGGAAACAAGCATCCTAGGACCGGTTTCGGGGTTTCACCCCTCTTCAGCCAGGATAGCTTGATTCCAGTGGCACAGTGAGCCCAGGACCCACGTCTGGGCATACCTGGCGCACTTAGGGCGAGAAAGCAAAAGACACACAATTGATGGACGGAATGCAGAACAAATCAAAACATTCACCCCCAGTCAAGAGATCTGGGTTAAATCCATCATTCTTTTGCTCACCATGCCACCCCAGTTTAGACCTGACCATATGCAAATCAGTCTTGACCCTGTGCCTCATGGGAACAGTCTAGCCCGAACTGCCAAGCCAGGTCCTCCCTGGACCGGAAACAAGCATCCTAGGACCGGTTTCGGGGTTTCACCCCTCTTCAGCCAGGATAGCTTGATTCCAGTGGCACAGTGAGCCCAGGACCCACGTCTGGGCATACCTGGCGCACTTAGGGCGAGAAAGCAAAAGACACACAATTGATGGACGGAATGCAGAACAAATCAAAACATTCACCCCCAGTCAAGAGATCTGGGTTAAATCCATCATTCTTTTGCTCACCATGCCACCCCAGTTTAGACCTGACCATATGCAAATCAGTCTTGACCCTGTGCCTCATGGGAACAGTCCAGCCCGAACTGCCAAGCCAGGTCCTCCCTGGACCGGGAAACAAGCATCCTAGGACCGGTTTCGGGGTTTCACCCCTCTTCAGCCAGGATAGCTTGATTCCAGTGGCACAGTGAGCCCAGGACCCACGTCTGGGCATACCTGGCGCACTTAGGGCGAGAAAGCAAAAGACACACAATTGATGGACGGAATGCAGAACAAATCAAAACATTCACCCCCAGTCAAGAGATCTGGGTTAAATCCATCATTCTTTTGCTCACCATGCCACCCCAGTTTAGACCTGACCATATGCAAATCAGTCTTGACCCTGTGCCTCATGGGAACAGTCCAGCCCGAACTGCCAAGCCAGGTCCTCCCTGGACCGGAAACAAGCATCCTAGGACCGGTTTCGGGGTTTCACCCCTCTTCAGCCAGGATAGCTTGATTCCAGTGGCACAGTGAGCCCAGGACCCACGTCTGGGCATACCTGGCGCACTTAGGGCGAGAAAGCAAAAGACACACAATTGATGGACGGAATGCAGAACAAATCAAAACATTCACCCCCAGTCAAGAGATCTGGGTTAAATCCATCATTCTTTTGCTCACCATGCCACCCCAGTTTAGACCTGACCATATGCAAATCAGTCTTGACCCTGTGCCTCATGGGAACAGTCCAGCCCGAACTGCCAAGCCAGGTCCTCCCTGGACCGGAAACAAGCATCCTAGGACCGGTTTCGGGGTTTCACCCTCTTCAGCCAGGATAGCTTGATTCCAGTGGCACAGTGAGCCCAGGACCCACGTCTGGGCATACCTGGCGCACTTAGGGCGAGAAAGCAAAAGACACACAATTGATGGACGGAATGCAGAACAAATCAAAACATTCACCCCCAGTCAAGAGATCTGGGTTAAATCCATCATTCTTTTGCTCACCATGCCACCCCAGTTTAGACCTGACCATATGCAAATCAGTCTTGACCCTGTGCCTCATGGGAACAGTCCAGCCCGAACTGCCAAGCCAGGTCCTCCCTGGACCGGAAACAAGCATCCTAGGACCGGTTCTCGGGTTTCACCCCTCTTCAGCCAGGATAGCTTGATTCCAGTGGCACAGTGAGCCCAGGACCCACGTCTGGGCATACCTGGCGCACTTAGGGCGAGAAAGCAAAAGACACACAATTGATGGACGGAATGCAGAACAAATCAAAACATTCACCCCCAGTCAAGAGATCTGGGTTAAATCCATCATTCTTTTGCTCACCATGCCACCCCAGTTTAGACCTGACCATATGCAAATCAGTCTTGACCCTGTGCCTCATGGGAACAGTCCAGCCCGAACTGCCAAGCCAGGTCCTCCCTGGACCGGAAACAAGCATCCTAGGACCGGTTTCGGGGTTTCACCCTCTTCAGCCAGGATAGCTTGATTCCAGTGGCACAGTGAGCCCAGGACCCACGTCTGGGCATACCTGGCGCACTTAGGGCGAGAAAGCAAAAGACACACAATTGATGGACGGAATGCAGAACAAATCAAAACATTCACCCCCAGTCAAGAGATCTGGGTTAAATCCATCATTCTTTTGCTCACCATGCCACCCCAGTTTAGACCTGACCATATGCAAATCAGTCTTGACCCTGTGCCTCATGGGAACAGTCCAGCCCGAACTGCCAAGCCAGGTCCTCCCTGGACCGGAAACAAGCATCCTAGGACCGGTTTCGGGTTTCACCCCTCTTCAGCCAGGATAGCTTGATTCCAGTGGCACAGTGAGCCCAGGACCCACGTCTGGGCATACCTGGCGCACTTAGGGCGAGAAAGCAAAAGACACACAATTGATGGACGGAATGCAGAACAAATCAAAACATTCACCCCCAGTCAAGAGATCTGGGTTAAATCCATCATTCTTTTGCTCACCATGCCACCCCAGTTTAGACCTGACCATATGCAAATCAGTCTTGACCCTGTGCCTCATGGGAACAGTCCAGCCCGAACTGCCAAGCCAGGTCCTCCCTGGACCGGAAACAAGCATCCTAGGACCGGTTTCGGGGTTTCACCCTCTTCAGCCAGGATAGCTTGATTCCAGTGGCACAGTGAGCCCAGGACCCACGTCTGGGCATACCTGGCGCACTTAGGGCGAGAAAGCAAAAGACACACAATTGATGGACGGAATGCAGAACAAATCAAAACATTCACCCCCAGTCAAGAGATCTGGGTTAAATCCATCATTCTTTTGCTCACCATGCCACCCCAGTTTAGACCTGACCATATGCAAATCAGTCTTGACCCTGTGCCTCATGGGAACAGTCCAGCCCGAACTGCCAAGCCAGGTCCTCCCTGGACCGGAAACAAGCATCCTAGGACCGGTTTCGGGGTTTCACCCTCTTCAGCCAGGATAGCTTGATTCCAGTGGCACAGTGAGCCCAGGACCCACGTCTGGGCATACCTGGCGCACTTAGGGCGAGAAAGCAAAAGACACACAATTGATGGACGGAATGCAGAACAAATCAAAACATTCACCCCCAGTCAAGAGATCTGGGTTAAATCCATCATTCTTTTGCTCACCATGCCACCCCAGTTTAGACCTGACCATATGCAAATCAGTCTTGACCCTGTGCCTCATGGGAACAGTCCAGCCCGAACTGCCAAGCCAGGTCCTCCCTGGACCGGAAACAAGCATCCTAGGACCGGTTTCGGGGTTTCACCCTCTTCAGCCAGGATAGCTTGATTCCAGTGGCACAGTGAGCCCAGGACCCACGTCTGGGCATACCTGGCGCACTTAGGGCGAGAAAGCAAAAGACACACAATTGATGGACGGAATGCAGAACAAATCAAAACATTCACCCCCAGTCAAGAGATCTGGGTTAAATCCATCATTCTTTTGCTCACCATGCCACCCCAGTTTAGACCTGACCATATGCAAATCAGTCTTGACCCTGTGCCTCATGGGAACAGTCCAGCCCGAACTGCCAAGCCAGGTCCTCCCTGGACCGGAAACAAGCATCCTAGGACCGGTTTCGGGGTTTCACCCCTCTTCAGCCAGGATAGCTTGATTCCAGTGGCACAGTGAGCCCAGGACCCACGTCTGGGCATACCTGGCGCACTTAGGGCGAGAAAGCAAAAGGCACACAATTGATGGACGGAATGCAGAACAAATCAAAACATTCACCCCCAGTCAAGAGATCTGGGTTAAATCCATCATTCTTTTGCTCACCATGCCACCCCAGTTTAGACCTGACCATATGCAAATCAGTCTTGACCCTGTGCCTCATGGGAACAGTCCAGCCCGAACTGCCAAGCCAGGTCCTCCCTGGACCGGAAACAAGCATCCTAGGACCGGTTTCGGGGTTTCACCCCTCTTCAGCCAGGATAGCTTGATTCCAGTGGCACAGTGAGCCCAGGACCCACGTCTGGGCATACCTGGCGCACTTAGGGCGAGAAAGCAAAAGACACACAATTGATGGACGGAATGCAGAACAAATCAAAACATTCACCCCCAGTCAAGAGATCTGGGTTAAATCCATCATTCTTTTGCTCACCATGCCACCCCAGTTTAGACCTGACCATATGCAAATCAGTCTTGACCCTGTGCCTCATGGGAACAGTCCAGCCCGAACTGCCAAGCCAGGTCCTCCCTGGACCGGAAACAAGCATCCTAGGACCGGTTTCGGGGTTTCACCCCTCTTCAGCCAGGATAGCTTGATTCCAGTGGCACAGTGAGCCCAGGACCCACGTCTGGGCATACCTGGCGCACTTAGGGCGAGAAAGCAAAAGACACACAATTGATGGACGGAATGCAGAACAAATCAAAACATTCACCCCAGTCAAGAGATCTGGGTTAAATCCATCATTCTTTTGCTCACCATGCCACCCCAGTTTAGACCTGACCATATGCAAATCAGTCTTGACCCTGTGCCTCATGGGAACAGTCCAGCCCGAACTGCCAAGCCAGGTCCTCCCTGGACCGGAAACAAGCATCCTAGGACCGGTTTCGGGGTTTCACCCTCTTCAGCCAGGATAGCTTGATTCCAGTGGCACAGTGAGCCCAGGACCCACGTCTGGGCATACCTGGCGCACTTAGGGCGAGAAAGCAAAAGACACACAATTGATGGACGGAATGCAGAACAAATCAAAACATTCACCCCCAGTCAAGAGATCTGGGTTAAATCCATCATTCTTTTGCTCACCATGCCACCCCAGTTTAGACCTGACCATATGCAAATCAGTCTTGACCCTGTGCCTCATGGGAACAGTCCAGCCCGAACTGCCAAGCCAGGTCCTCCCTGGACCGGAAACAAGCATCCTAGGACCGGTTTCGGGGTTTCACCCCTCTTCAGCCAGGATAGCTTGATTCCAGTGGCACAGTGAGCCCAGGACCCACGTCTGGGCATACCTGGCGCACTTAGGGCGAGAAAGCAAAAGACACACAATTGATGGACGGAATGCAGAACAAATCAAAACATTCACCCCCAGTCAAGAGATCTGGGTTAAATCCATCATTCTTTTGCTCACCATGCCACCCCAGTTTAGACCTGACCATATGCAAATCAGTCTTGACCCTGTGCCTCATGGGAACAGTCCAGCCCGAACTGCCAAGCCAGGTCCTCCCTGGACCGGAAACAAGCATCCTAGGACCGGTTTCGGGGTTTCACCCCTCTTCAGCCAGGATAGCTTGATTCCAGTGGCACAGTGAGCCCAGGACCCACGTCTGGGCATACCTGGCGCACTTTGGGCGAGAAAGCAAAAGACACACAATTGATGGAAGGAATGCAGAACAAATCAAAACATTCACCCCCAGTCAAGAGATCTGGGTTAAATCCATCATTCTTTTGCTCACCATGCCACCCCAGTTTAGACCTGACCATATGCAAATCAGTCTTGACCCTGTGCCTCATGGGAACAGTCCAGCCCGAACTGCCAAGCCAGGTCCTCCCTGGACCGGAAACAAGCATCCTAGGACCGGTTTCGGGTTTCACCCTCTTCAGCCAGGATAGCTTGATTCCAGTGGCACAGTGAGCCCAGGACCCACGTCTGGGCATACCTGGCGCACTTAGGCGAGAAAGCAAAAGACACACAATTGATGGACGGAATGCAGAACAAATCAAAACATTCACCCCCAGTCAAGAGATCTGGGTTAAATCCATCATTCTTTTGCTCACCATGCCACCCCAGTTTAGACCTGACCATATGCAAATCAGTCTTGACCCTGTGCCTCATGGGAACAGTCCAGCCCGAACTGCCAAGCCAGGTCCTCCCTGGACCGGAAACAAGCATCCTAGGACCGGTTTCGGGGTTTCACCCCTCTTCAGCCAGGATAGCTTGATTCCAGTGGCACAGTGAGCCCAGGACCCACGTCTGGGCATACCTGGCGCACTTAGGGCGAGAAAGCAAAAGACACACAATTGATGGACGGAATGCAGAACAAATCAAAACATTCACCCCCAGTCAAGAGATCTGGGTTAAATCCATCATTCTTTTACTCACCATGCCACCCCAGTTTAGACCTGGCCATATGCAAATCAGTCTTGACCCTGTGCCTCATGGGAACAGTCCAGCCCGAACTGCTAAGCCAGGTTCTCCCTGGACCGGAAACAAGCATCCTAGGACCGATTTTGGGGTTTCACCCCTCCTCAGCCAGGATAGCTTGAATCCAGTGGCACAGTGAGCCCGGGACCCACGTCTGGGCATACCCGGCGCACTTAGGGCGAGGAAGCAAAAGACACACAATTGATGGACGGAATGCAGAACAATTCAAAGCATTCACCCCCAGTCAAGAGATCTGGGTTAAAACCATCATTCTTTTGCTCACCATGCCACCCCAGTTTAGACCTGGCCATATGCAAATCAGTCTTGACCCTGTGCCTCATGGAAACAGTCCAGCCCGAACTGCTAAGCCAGGTCCTCCCTGGACCGGAAACAAGCATCCTAGGATCAGTTTTGGGGTTTCACTCCTCCTCAACCAGGATAGCTTGAATCCAGTGGCACAGTGAGCCCGGGACCCACGTCTGGGCATACCGGGCGCACTTAGGGCGAGGAAGCAAAAGACTCACAATTGATGGACAGAATGCAGAACAAATCAAAAAATTCACCCCCAGTCAAGAGATCTGGGTTAAATCCATCATTCTTTTGCTCACCATGCCACCCCAGTTTAGACCTGGCCATATGCAAATCAGTCTTGACCATGTGCCTCATGGGAACAGCCCAGCCCGAACTGCTAAGCCAGGTCCTCCCTGGACCGGAAACAAGCATCCTAGGACCAGTTTCGGGGTTTCACCCCTCCTCAGCCAGGATAGCTTGAATCCAGTGGCACAGTGAGCCCGGGACCCACGTCTGGGCATACCCGGCGCATTTAGGGCGAGGAAGCAAAAGACACACAATTGATGGACGGAATGCAGAACAAATCAAAACAAAACATTCACCCACAGTCAAGAGAAACTGGGGTGGCATGGTGAGCAAAAGAATGATGGATTTAACCCAGATCTCTTGACTGGGGGTGAATGTTTTGATTTGTTCTGCATTCCGTCCATCAATTGTGTGTCTTTTGCTTTCTTGCCCTAAGTGCGCCAGGTATGCCCAGACATGGGTCCTGGGCTCACTGTGCCACTGGAATCTTTTTGCTGATGTTGCGCAGCATGAGTAAAAACATTAGCAATGGCAATATGTCAAAAAAGGTGAGGTCTTTTGACTTTGCCAAAGCTTAATTGATCTAGTTGTGTTAGCCCCTTTAGGATATGTGTTTTCATTGACATGAAGACAGATTCTTTGTACTATATTGTCTTTCGGCAGGAGAAGCTGTTTCATACATCTTGGCACAAGGCTGTTTTCACATGTCTCGCAGCCCCTCCCACAACAGCTTGCAGCTCAGGTCTCAATTTTTCCAAAACGCCTTCAATCCTTGGAGCAAAGAACACACTAGTTCCAACTTCTCCAAACTCAGTGTGGTTTAGGGGTATGCAATATTTACTCTGTGAATGGGCATTGGCAATCTTCTTTGTGACAATAGTGCAGCATCAAGAGACTCACTGAGTACACTGCCAAAGTTCATCAATGAAGATTCAACAATTCAAACTCTTAACTTAAGGTTCAACTATAAAGAATTATAGCCAGTTTCCCATACAAATTACTTGAATTCAAAGGTGTTTGGAGATATATAGTCTCACAACTCGATCTCTAGTATCCGAGAATAGACGTGCTTCCTGCATTCACTGCTGCATCTCCTCTCAAAGAGGAGTTAGTCTCTTGGTGCTTACAATAGTCAGATGACTTGTCCTGTCGAGACCCAATGAATAACCTCTGGGTCGAAACGTCGACAGAAAATCCATTGGTTTATGAGGGCTATTACATTTAGGAAATAACCGTGACGTGTCAACAGGTATCTATTTAGATTATTATATAAACCAGGGATTGCCAACAGAGTTGTTTTTATTTGTATATGTCATTTTGTTACCTTCTTCACACACTGTGTTGTCTACAATATTGTTACAAAGAAATTAATCTTGTCATATAGCTACAAAAGAAGTTGCACACAAGAAAATATATCCATTCAAATTCTCAAGAAGAAGGCCTGGTTGTATTGATTATAATTACATGTTGGTATTCTCATTAAGTGATATATGTAAGTCGAAATTGAAGTAAGTTACCGTCGACCCAAACATAGTGGTTACCTTGCATAAAGAGGCCTAAAGGACTGGTATTTTCTCTAACATGAGGCTAGTCATAGATCAGTGGCGGCTGCTACCTGGAAGCAGCAGTACGGCGGGGTGAGTGGGAAGGGGTGGGCCGCCGCCGCCTCTCCTGTGTCCTCTTCCTGGCTTCTTGGGGGAAACAGGAAGCACCAAGGCTCCCACTCTCCCCGCAGCCATTGCAGTGTTGTGATTGGTCTGAGTGCCATGACACAGCGCTCAGCCAGGGGCTGGAGGGGTGGGCATGTTCTCCACGCAGGCTGTAATGCAGCCTGCATTGAGAACATGCTATGTGCGCATGACTGTTTCCAATCACTCATGCTCACGTTGGGAGTGCAAACCACTCCTCCCCCTGGTCTGAGAGCAGCCCCGCCCCACAAAGACACCACAACGGGAACAAATAAAATTGTAATAACCTCAAGTTATTATCATTTTATTTTTCCTTTATTACACTGCATAAAGCAGTGAGGCGACGCTCCTCGCCTTAGCGGAGGAGCCGCCACTGTCATAGATAGGCGTTAACCAAATGAAATCAGATATTTTATCGTTCGAAACATCCCTTCTTGCTACTTCCTTTCATCGAATTACTAAGGATGGTTTCCGATTCCCAGGTATCAGACCATATAGGGGGTTCTTCGACTTAGAACTGCCAGCAATAAAAACTGGCTCACAAACTCTACTCTGTGGTTTTTCAGGATAACACTGGAGGTTACTTGGAAGGGTTTATGAAGCTTGGTGAGGATTTCAAAAGCAGATCAGGCCTTGTCATCGTGAAACAGTATTAAACCTCGCCTATGAAGCAAATACCTAGCTTGCTATAAGTCACTGACTGACAAAAACATGTCATCTTCCTTGTTATCCTTTTCAGCATTCCTTGTCTTGCATTGGTGGCATGCAGAAGCTTGCATGGTGGTTTAGCATCGGGCATGTAGGTCCGGTCTTAGAAAGGCTTTACCTAGCTCAAAATGGCGAAGAGGTTCTCTGGAAATTATAGTCACCAGTGAGTCTCCGATGTCAATCGTGATGCCTTAGTTTCTTGTGTTTACAAAGCGGCTTTTTTATTTTTCTAACTCGGTATCTCTCTTTTTTGGCAATTCTTAGGGAGCACTGGAGCATGTATCATGCAGCAGCCTAACATCCCTCACTCCTGTCTGTCTGTCTTTTATCACACACTGGCCATTTTCGAAAGAGATTACATTTGATAAGGTTTAAGTCCTTCTTGGGTCAAAGAGTGAAAAGGGAACTGCTGGTGACATATCACCCTACACAGTAACGGAAGTTAGTTTGCAGACGCGCGATAACATGCTATATCGTTAGACTTGCACTCACGTTTCATGTGGGAAAGTCTGGAGTCCCGCCATCTCACGAATCAGATAAGGAACACTGAAACACAGAGGCTGCTGACTCCCCAAGCAGCAGAGAGGAGAACAAACTGACAACTGGGCAAGACAAGCTTCAAGTGCCCTTTCAGACAAATTACCGAGATACTCCAAGGGGAGAAGTTATGCAAGTTTTAGCAATAACATTGACATGTGATAGTCCTTATATAATGCAGGGCCTGTACTACTGTGATTATGTTTGAGTTCAATAAATGTGACAATACTCTTTTGGCAGCCGGTTTACGCAACGGTGCCTTAATTCAGATACTTAAAGTAAGAAGTACTAGGAAAAAGTCTAAGGGCCTCATTTACAATGAACTGGCGTAGGGCAGCTCTGCAAGTCTTTTTGCTGCGCTGCACTATGCATATTCGAAAGGGCAGAAATGATCTGTATTTGCAAGATACGGTGCATTCCTGTCCGTTCTGCCTGCAGCGAGGCACAATTTGGTGCCAAGCGCCAGCGCAGGTGTAAGGGTGCCTGCGTTGTTGGCAGGATTGTTTTTGTGCTGGAAGGGAGACCTTCCAGCACAAAAACAATCCTGGGAGGCTATTTCCTCTTTCTATGTGTGCTGCAAAATGCAGCACACATAGGAGTAAAAAATGAGGAGAAATAAAGATATTTCTCCTCGTTATGCCTCCCATGGTCCGCGTAGAGTGGTGACGAATTCCCAGGTTCACCTACGCAACACCCATGGAAGGCCCCCCTGATGCAGTGTAAGGCAAAGAAGCAACTTGCACTGCATTGCCTTACACCATATTGTAGTATCCTACATTTGTTAATGTAATGTAATTCACACCTCCTGCTCAGCCAGTGTTTGTGCTGTGTGCTCAATAGAATGTTGGAGTCATGATGTGCCTCGGAATGTTGGGAGACTGAGAGGTGAAGTGACAGTTGAGCATGGGCTGAGCAGCAGTCAGGCTGCTCCTGGTGGGGCTCTCCTTCGCAACGCAACTATCTGTTGTCTGGAACTATTCAACATGTTACCTGCTTGAATAAATCATCTTTATTTACATCCTTCCTGCGTGGACCTCCTTACTACATTTGTTTGGCGACGAGCTGGTGACGAACCTACGTGTTACAAGCGGATCTCAGGAACCTGGCGAACATAAAAGGACCTGGAGATGGCGCAACCTACAGAAACTACAGTGGCAACAACCACAATTTACAGAAGAGGAGGTATCCACAAGAAAGGAAAATCAGCGTACATGTTACAAGGCTGTTCTACACAGAACAACAACGAGGTCAACAAAGAAGAAACAAGTTTTACACAGAAAAGAAAAGACGACTACAAGATTCAGGTAAAGATGAAGCACTACGCCTTTCAGCCCCACCAGTGTCCTCACCAACGGACAGCCCTAGCCCAGGCGTTCAGTGCTCAAATGAATTACTACTTATTGACTCTGTATTTTACCACCTATGTCTTCACATCACACAGCATATCTTAATGTGCTGCGCTCATTGACATTTTCACGAACTTGGGATTACAAGTGCAGTCTGTACTACGCTTTCAAAGAATTTCTGACAGCTTTTTACCTCACCATTTTTTTTTTAATATACGGTGGCTAGAAGATGTTGTTGAGAAAGGACTACCTCCTTATTCCATTCTACTCGTCGAGAGTGTTTTTTCTGGGTCTGTCAGGGAACCTTGCGGATTACACTGTGCACTGCCCACGCTATATTGTGTGATCCTGTGCACACTCTGCCTATATTCCTTGGGTATGGTACCAGAAGTGGCTGCAGTGTCTGGTCACGTCGTGTTACAGAGTTGGGGACGGACTTTACAGGTCAGGAGTTCAACTTTCTCCAAAGCCAATATTTTGACAGACTTTGCCCCCATGCGTGTATCTCAGTCTTGGTGCCGGTGGACAGAGTGCACTGCGCTGTGTGTTTCACTCAAACTGAGGTGAGTCTAATTTTCCCCTCATATATCATTGCGTTCTGCCGGTGCAACAGCAGTTTACAACTGTCATTTTTAATTTTTAAACAGATCGCGCGCATCCTACCTCATCTTTATGCCGCGCGCGTCTTCATAAGGAACCTTATATGACGACACGCCGTTTCATTCCTGGTCTCGTGGAGTCCTCACTGTCACCAGTTGCTAGGCAGCTTTTTGTTGCTGCTCTTGGATGATTTAGCACCATTACGCGCAGTTAGCCACCCGGCGCTGCGTACATTACGTGCTGCCATGCTTATTTCAAGATCAACATCGGGTGAAACGCTACGGAGCATTTTCTATTTCTATCCTACAGAGGTTTTCTCATGTCTTAGCCGCATACTGCTTCGCCAGCTTCTTCAACTTAGTAGACTATATGCCTATAGCGGAAGGACATTCACGACAGTAGGTACTGAGCCAAACGTTTTTTGTTGTTCTAGTCCTCAACTATATGTCTACTCTTCAAAAAGGATACAAGATATGTCCACGATATAGACGCGCTACACAGCAGTGAAATTTGAACAATCTATCTACACTGTGCCCTTATTTCACCAAGCTCGTTTCTTGCTCCATAGACTCATTGTGCATTGGCGTTCACAAAATTAGCAGTTACCGTCCTCTCTTCACACTCAGCCTCAACAGTTCAATGGGTACTTTTCATTCAGCATACAGAAGTATATTCAAGGCTGGAGAGATCGTGGAAAAGGACAGTTAAGGTCAAGTCTTTATTGTACCACCAGTGGGACTTTACATAACTTTGATTTCCTACTTGTACTCTAGCAAGTATATCCATTGTCAGGTTGCCTTATAGTGTACTTTTGTCCTGGAATCATAGCCACATAGCATGTTACCTATATTGCGTGGGATGTATTTTCTAGTGTTCTATAAACTTTAGGCACCCTTACATTAGGGATGGGAATGCGTCCTGGCCCCCATTCTCTACTTTTACAATGGCCTACATGGGTTACTTACGGTCTTCACCCTTACACAGGGCACCGTTGCATGGGTCCAAGTCCCATTTTGAACTACAGTTTTACCCTCGCACAGGGTGGCGTCTTATGGGTTATAGTCCAATTTTATCTTAGCTTTCACCCTTCTCCCAGGGTACTTGCTTTTGGGTCACTGTCCCATAACTACATTACACAGTGTTTGACCTCTGCACGGGGGTTGTCTCTATACGGACTATCTGTTCATGGGTTTTAGTCCCATTACTACATTGCACTACATGTTAGCTCTACATGGGGGTTGTCCTTACATGGGCTGTTATTTCATGGGTCTGTCCCATCTTCCCGTACATTGTTACCCTCACACAGGGTGTGTCTGTTTGGGGCCAGCCCCATTGACATTAAGCTTACGCCCTTTTGCAAGGGGTAGGTCATGGGTTTTATCCCATCTTCCATTACACTTCTACCCCTACCCTTATGGTCCCATTACCACTTTTCACATTATGTGACCTCTACATGGGGGTTGTCCCTACTCGGGCTTTCACATTATGGGTTTTAGTCCCATTTGCTGTCATTTTCTAAATATGTCATGCTTACGTAATTCTACTTTGTTGAACCTACTACGTTATTCTCTTAATCATTTTATTGTCATTATGAAAGTGGGGGAAGTAGAATTATACTCTTTTGTATTTTATTCTCTCTTTCTCTGTTTTCTCGCCTGTTCAGTTCTCCTCGTGATGTTATACATTCCTTGCATCCTTGGTATCTGGACTCTATTGGTGTTAGACTTCCCTTGTAGCCAGTCTTTCCCTCCTTATAGTCTCTTCCCATTTCTTCCCTGTGTAGGAGGAGTTTCTTCCTTGTCGATTTCGTGTATCTTGGTAAGTCTGGTGTGTAGGTCGTGTCGTACTTGTCCTTCTTTCCTTGCTTGCCTGCCTGGCCAGTGGGTATGTTTGGGGGTAGTCTTTGGTGCAACTATGTCTTTCTGTTCTCTTGTTGTTCTCTATGCATTTTCACTGTTTTCTTCTCCATTCTTCTCTTTGTTGGAGAGTAATCATCACTTCTATTTGTGTATTTTTACTCTTCACTTCGTCCACGTTTTCTTTCACCTATCTCTTCGCTCTCTCCTGTTCGGTCTCTTATTTGCTTCCTTTTTGTATTCGTTGTTGGAGAGTTTGGGTCCTTCCCATTTGTGTATGTTTGCTCTTTGCTTCCTCCTTGTCTTCTTCCATCTGTCTTTTCGCTCTGCCTTTCTTGTTCTCTGCTCTGACATTTATGCTGTCCCATCGTTGTTCTTCCTAGTTATTTCTTCCTTGGTTCTCTCTCGTTATATAGTATTCAAATACAGGACTTGTTCTTCTCTTGTGTAAGGAAAGGGGATATGTAGTATCCTACATTTGTTAATGTAATGTAATTCACACCTCCTGCTCAGCCAGTGTTTGTGCTGTGTGCTCAATAGAATGTTGGAGTCATTATGTGCCTCGGAATGTTGGGAGACTGAGAGGTGAAGTGACAGTTGAGCATGGGCGGAGCAGCAGTCAGGCTGCTCCTGGTGGGGCTCCCCTTCGCAACGCAACTATCTGTTGTCTGGAACTATTCAACATGTTACCTTCTTGAATAAATCATCTTTATTTACATCCTTACTGCGTGGACCTCCTTACTACACATATCTATGAGGCCATCAAAAGCCTCGCAAAGTGGCTTTGTGTGGCCTCATAGATATGGGTCTGTCTCTGCGCTGCGGTGGCGCAAGGGGCTTGTAAATAAGCTCCCTAGTCTGTAGCTCGGGACAATAAATATAAGCACAGCCCAATAAGGTGTGACCCTGATAGCTCTAGTTGTCCTTAATCTTTGGGCTATCCTTAGATAAGAAATAGTGCATTGTGGCTATACAACTTGATATATTTAGGCAAATTATGGGCGTCTGGGGCAAATATAGAAATAATTTTAAAAAAGTAGCTGCAAGTCTAGGTTCCTGACACTATCCATATGTGTTCATGAGCAGACTAGTGATCAAAAATGATTGTGGCTTGTCAGCGAGACACCCTTTCCTTTTGAGGAAGGTCAGCCAACGAGAATGATGTACTTGTTTGCCATTCACAGGGGCCATTGTTTCATTAATTAAGGACAACCGTAAGGCAGTCAGTCTGGGGTCAAAGAACGTTCAAATTACATGCCTTCAAAACCTTGTTCTGTGTGATAGTACTAAAAAGCTATTTGTGCTAAAGCATCCACCACAAGAAACTGATCAAGTCAAAGCCTTCCAATTGCCACCTCAAGCATTCACCGGGATTTACTACGTAACACAATAATGTGGTTTAGTTGTATTTAAATATGAATAGTTGGACCAGGATTATTGAAATATCGCATTACTTTTTGGACAAATTAGGTGCAGTTGCCCACTAGATGAAAATGTATCCTTTTGGGACACAACACTATTTGCTGCGTCCCTGCTTTTTTCTAGTTCATCCCAGAAACACCACAACATCAGTTACACAATACATTCTATAATACCTTTTTGTGAGCTCTTAATAAATTTTAGTCCAACCTATCCAATTTGATTGTGTACTAAAGAACTTGTTTGTGTATACATTTATGAAAACTAGTAAAATGAATGTTTAAGCACACACAAATATACTATGAATGTCACAGGTTCTATTGTTTTTTTTTTTAGAAAAGGCAACGAATTCTTCCCTATTATCCCTTGTTGTTCTGTTTATGAGAGCTATTAAAGCAGGTTGTTAGAATGCTGCAGATTCCAATGCGACCAATATTACCTGTAATAATCCATTTTGTATTCTAAATCACTGTTGAAGCTATACCAGCTATTAAAACCCTCTCCCTGAGTTAAAGACCCAAGCTGTAGGTGATAACCTTTGATGAGTAAGAGGTATTTGAATGAAAGGTATAACCCTCAGCAATGGGCTAATAAGATGTTAGCGCATTCCAGCCCATGAGGGTAGAAACAGAAAGACAACCAATGAACGTGGGAGCAGCCTATATCAGTCCTGAACCATGCCACGTGTTCAACAGCACTCCGAAAATTCCAATGTTCTAATATAGCCTTAGAGCCCGACATAGCGGGCTCTACCAGTCTTTAAAGGCACGCTCTTTCGGCGAGGCCTTTAACATAGGAGCGGGCTTTAATGGCCGGTAGAGCCCGCTATGTTGGGCTCTAAGACTATATTAGGACTTTCCACCCCTAGAGAGCACATTGTTCTAATTTGTTAAAAAGAAAGGCTTCTCGGAGCTAGAGGGCGTTTATATCCCCTTGGGATCCGAGAGGACTTTGTCCATAGCAACAGCTGTTACATAGGAAAAACATTGGATTGTTGCTCTCCGGGCTTCTACCAGGCATTAGAAGCCCAGAGCACTCCATTGTCTTCAATGGAGTGCTCAACATTCCAATGTTCTAATTTAAGGTCTTGCAACTTTCACAGTCTAGTAAAGGAGTTTGCACCTAATTCTCTGATTTCCAAAGAGCGATGGGTGAATGGTGAATATTATTTGCGCATTCTGCCATCCTCCAAGCATCTGTGCCTCACTTTATAACAAATCCATAATGTGTGATATACACTCAGACACATTTTTCCAATACTTTAGTCTATATCGATAAATGGAGTAATGGAAGCTGTAGCATTATGCAAATTTTGCCAAAAGGCATTGGCGATAGTTCCTCAGGTTGCCCACATTTGCCCAATAAGGCAGCTGAGCCTGGGGAACATTCACGACTTTAGATTAGGCTGACACACTAGTTAATGAGGGGAATTTTGTGAACAATGATCTGTGAAAGATACAGGTGGCACCTTTGCAGCATTCCCCCATTCCAATTTATGACCCCAAAAAATGCACTGATTATAGATCACTGGGCTTGGACTTAAATGATGAGTGGAATAAGCAAGGGTGTCATGGTAACCAACGGAATCAGGCGAAACGCGTCACCTTATAATCAATTTGATAGCTAAAGACAGCCACAGTTGGGGAGCAGTGGAAATCGAATAAATCTGGGTCCTTGTGCCACTGTTCCCGATGCACTTCTCATCGCTATGCCCACTGCATTTTCTCCTACTCCCTGCATTTTGGTACATGAGTGTGTTTAATTAAACTTAAAGGGTGGTTCTAAATATCAAAAAGGAGAACAAGTGTCTTAAAAAGCTAGCAGGCTCATTATCCCTAATATCATCATTGATCCACCCTATCCACAAACTCTCTCATACCACGAGTACAGAGCCTGCTTTCAGGCAGGTGTTTACTAGGGCAAATGAGGCTAATGGCATGCATTAATTGGCAATGAAAGCAAAGTGTTTTTCAAACCACTTGGCCAGATTCATAAGGAAATGTGTAAATAAATGTAAGTGTTGTAGACTTATGTTTTTGATTAATGTAGATTTCTCATTTTTGGTGGTTAAAAAAACTCCATGCGAGCACACATGAAATTACACAGAATTCTTAGCCCATCAAGCATACTCCTAGTCGTCCAAGCACACTTTGTGAATTTTCCACCTCTTGGAAAATTCATTGGGCAATGCATGCTGCTAACGTGCAAAAACATGTTTTTTTTCTTTTAGTGTTTTACTCCACAGAGGACACATTTATCCCAGCAGATAACCCCTCCCACAGTCCTCCCCCGCGAAAATGAAAATGAACTGATTAATTAATGAATGTAGTTAATAAAGTGACAGTGAAAAAAAGTTACATAGCACCAAAAAAATCTCACCTGAGGAAAAAGTGAAAATGAATGAATGAAATCATATTATTTCTTGTCTCAACTTTTAATTGCACTCACTTGTGCCTTTTGAAACAGTCTTATGAGCAATGCCAGAGTAGAATGGATTTTGCAAGATATCAGCCCGGGAATGCTCCATGTGGGCCCCTGTTTGGAAATTTACTCCAACGTGAAATTCGCAAAAGTGACAGAATGTTCAAGGTAGTAAATCCGATCTTCAAGCGCAAACGTTCCCTGATCCTGAATTTAAGCTCAGGCATTTGCCTTAAGTTGTTCAAGTTTTGTGAATTTAAATTCCACTTACATGCACCTAAAACTCTTTGAATCACTGAGTACCTATCTAACTGCTACAAAGCAAAACGGTGCTGCTCACAATGTTATGCTACAAGGGTAGGGGAAGGCTCTTCAATTGCTTTCCAGTATATGGTGATCAATCGCTTTCATGTGGCATGTTCGAAAACTATAATACCACAAATCAATAATTCAGAATTGGATTCCTGGAACATAGGTTCTTTAATCATTCCTGTCAGAAATCATAAGCATGAAAACATAAATACTCTAGGGCAGCCATTCTTAAACTTTTGACTTCTGTGGACCCCCACTGAATCATTACTGGAATCCGAGGACCACCAATAAGTCATAATAGGAAGCTAGGAAACCCCGGCCTAAGCAATTTCTAAGATTTGAACCTCAAAACAATGCACAAAAATTCAAAAATAAGTATACACAAAGCAAATGCTCAAGTATTGAAATATTTTGTGTAATTCACAATCAAATATAGAAAACGTTTTCACATTTTCCATTTGGCTCCTTTATTGGTATATACTTTATTAATTTTAATGTATTCATTGGAATACTATTTAATTTTGTAAAACAGTTGCGGACCCCATGAGTAGGCCTCGCGGACCCCCAGGGATCCTCGAACCACAAGTTAAGAACTACAGCTCTAGGGTGTAACTCTGCATCTTCTTCTTTTACCTATGAAAAGGATATTGACTAAAATTGTCTAAGACGCCTTGGGAAGTGTGCCCCCCTCCTTACTTCTGAGGATTCTTTGCCATGGCCCCTTACGTTGCCTAATTATAAGTTTATGCATGATTCTTCTTTATAGAGTGAGTAAATGTGTTTCCCAATAGTTAGAACTTAATAAACAACATCGGTTTGGCCTTTGATTTGAAACAGTGACCGTGTGGATTTTTAGAGGTCTGGCAACCAATACTTATTACCTACACCATATTGCATTTTTTTTCCCGCAAACACGACAACATCCTGAGAGAAACCTGAAGGCCATAAGGGGATACCTGAGCTACCACAATCTGTCCACCTGTCAGCAATGATGGATGACTATTTGTCAGCAGAAACTGACCATCTGCAAGTAACATCAAGAGAGTGACCTTATTTAAAATGGTCAAAGAAGAATATAAATTCCCTTCGGTAACCAAATAAAATAATTGTTCAACCAATCATCTCAAATATACCACAAACCATTCATATCAATCATACAAAAAACCCATATGCCTATATTTGTAATGCCACAAGACAACCACTGACTAATAATGGAATGCCACCTATATTTTATTAAAAAAATGTTAGAACCATTAAAAATTGTTCATTATACAGAATTCATAAATCTTCATATTATAAAAAACATATATCATTATACAATTTCATGTCATGAAGTTTCATGTTAACAATGAATAGTGTTGGAGAAAGTGTTGTCCCTCGTAGTTCAGTGTAGTTGACTGCGATGTTCAGAAAGTTGAAGTTATCTGTGTGCTCTTAAATGTATACAATGGAATGAAGAGTCAGTTGTGCCCATTATTGGATATTTTGATTACTTCTCTGAATAATGTTAATTGAATTTTCCTCCTCTAGGCAAAGGGATTTCCCCAAGGCTTTAACACATTGTGAAATAGCAGTAACACAATAGGGACAGATTGAGGCACACACCGTGAGCAAGATAAGGTACAGCCTTTCACAACATGCATTGCACTACAAACATCCCTAACATCAGATTACTTCTTAGGTTCTAAACTTTAACCTGTTCAACTGTCTTAATATATGTTTTAATTTTCTTTCTCAAGAATAAGTGATTCTTTCTGTCACATCACACAATCTAAATACCAAGATTTACTTATTTTCAAACTTAGAAATGAAGCACAGACTCAAATATATAACATGCATAATGTGGCACGAAGACCGAAAGTGTGATAATTTCAATGAGGGATATTCTGGTTCAAGAAAACCCAGAGTTGGGAGAACATCTTTCACTAATGTGCAGAAATGGTATAATACTCACACATGCATATTCTACTACAAAAAAAGCAGAACAACTATCAAAGAAATGTAGAGCTTTGTTAATACCCAAACCAACAAACAATGTGCGCTGAAAGTTAGTTTTGTTTTTGAAGTAAAATCAAACTATAGAGTGGTTTTTTTTTTTTGTTCAATAACTTTATTAATTTAGGAGAAAGAGTATAAATAGTTAAAACACCATAGTATGTAATACAACAAAGCACTTAAAAAAAGATTTTAGAACAATAAATAGTTAGCAATCATCAGAATAAATATAATCAATACCATAAATAACATCAATTTAGGAATGAGACATATTAAAAAGACAGAGGAACAATTTGAGAATATCAGTTGTATTACATTGGGTAAATAAATTATTCAGCAAAAGAAAGGAAAGCACAGAAAAAGTAAAGAGTGAAAAAAGTAGTAAGGAGACAAAAGAAAAGAAGAGTAAAGAGCGAGAAAGACAAAAAGATAGGCAAGAAAAAGAGCGGGACACCTGCTACAATGAGAGAAATAAATTAAGAGGGAGAAACAAAAGGATAATGAGCCACCAGGCCTTGTGACGCTAAATGCATATATTTATCAAGAGATCTCCATACACCACCAGAAATAATGGGTGTATAGTGTTTCTCTTCCACAGAAGTGTGAGCCCCTCGAAGAAATGATACCCATGCCCACCACGTATGGTAGGATATGGACTTAAAGGATTTCCACTCCGTTAATATGATTTTAACTGCAATTGATAGCAATAAATCTAGCAATTGCATATCTATAACGTCCAAAGAGAGCGGAGAGGGTGCAGCCCATGGACCCAACAATATTATAGGTAAAGAGAGCTCAAATTGAATATCAAAGATCAATAGAAAGTGTTTAGGAATCAGTTCCCAAAAAGGTTGAAGTAGGGAGCATTCAAAAAACATATGTTGATATGTACCAGCCGCAGTCTGGCAGCTCCAACAAAGATCATCCTCTTTAAGTTTAAGGGTATGCAAACGAGCCGGGGTCCAATGGAGAAGATTGAGAGTAAAAAATTTAGACTGAATAAGAGAAGGGGCAATCTTGTTGTGTAGGGAAAATTTACCAATTTGTTGCCAAATTTCTGGTGTAATATGTTTGAACAGGTCGTGTTCGAAGTGGTGAAGCCATTTGTGTTGTGTAACCATAGACTGCAAAGGTGGTGTGTTGGATAAAAATGTATAGATCCTAGATGCAATATGGCTGGATTTGTACCACATAGCGAGAAGGGAAACCGTATGTGAATCCGGGTAAAGAGAAACTTTAGACAAGGCCACCTTTATTTTTAGAAAGGAATAGAAATCTATATTATCGAGATTGTATTGACTAGCTAAAGAAGAGAAAGGAATTGGGTCATGATTGGAATCATAAAGGTGTTTAACCAAGGAGATACCCTTGCTAGCCCAATGTGACATCACCACAGATTCAACATCGATCTTAATTTTAGGATTATGCCACAGAGAAGACCATCTGGATTTGTGTATTGGTTTAGAGACCTTTTTATCTATGGACTTCAGCGCAGTAATGGTATCAGAGATAATACGACCAGAAAAAGGCAATTTCAAAGTGGACGCAGTCATAAGAGAAGAGGTAGATAAAGGGAAAGCCAGCTGTTGCTCGATGGATAACCAAGGTGGTATATGTCGAGAATCCGAAGAAAACCAAAGAGCCCCCTGAGATGCTAAGAACGCAATCTGATACAAGTTCCAATCTGGGAAGTTACATCCACCCATAACATAAGGTTTCCTCAGATGTTTATCTAGCGCGTTTATCGCTCCACAATAAATTTTGAGGTAAGAACGTCAATCTCTTTTTTTTTTTTTTAAATATTTTTTTTTATTGATTTCATCATGAAGAAAATACAGCTGAAGAATAAAATCACAATGTTTATAGTACAAATAATATAAATCTATAAATAGCTAATAAAAACCATTATCAGCAAGACCATAACAAAGAGCCCAAAGCAGCATAGAGTCTAAATACAGGCAATAAATAGTTTTAAAGAGCTAAGACATTACGTTTGAGACCGAGCTATATACAATAAAAAGGATAAAAGGCAGCCACACCGGCAAAAAAAAAAAAGAAAGATTTTCATAGCCATGCATTTCATTCTTCCTGGATGAATGGAGTAATCCAATCTGTGAACGGGCCCCAGATCTTTTCCCTTTTATCCTGCCCTTTCTCCCTCTACGCTCATAAAGTGCTTTTTCTAAATTATAAATATGCAAAAACGGCTTTTCCACTGTTGAAAAGTAGGAGGTTGCGGGCTTAGCCAGGCAGAGGCGACACAGAGTCTTAAAACTGCCATCGCAATAAAAATCAACTCTTCCCCTTTTTCCCTATTGTTTCGTCTACCCCCAATAACATCAGAAGTGGTGTCAAAGGAACCTCCTCTTTTAAAACAAACTGCAAAAAGCCTGATATTTCTTGTCCGAGTGACTCAATGCCTGGGCAGGTAGAAAAGATGTGTATTATATCCACAGCATAAGCCTTACACCTAAAACAGTGAGTTCCTTCCACACCTCCCCATTTCGCGATCTTCGCAGGCGTGATATATAGATCAAACAAAGTCTTGAAATGTTGTGATTTCAGATTAGCTGCACACAGTACCGAGTTCCCCAATTCAACTGACTTAAGGAAGCGGGAGTCCAAAACCCCCAATTTATCCTGCCATCTTTGCCTGTGCTTGTCTAGATCATCTGGCAGCCCCTCCAACAGGCAGCTATAAAGTTGTGAGATTGAGGACCCCGATCTGCGAATCAGCAATTCGATTAATGCCACCTGCCCGAAGCCTGCAGCCCCGCCTGCTTTTTTCAGAAGGAAATCCCTCAGCTGCAGATATTTTAAAAAATCTCGAGATCCTATCCTAAACCTTTCCCGAATTATATCGAAGGAAGCTATGTGATCACCTTCTAAAAAATCCGCAATCCTGAAAAAGCCATTCCTGCCCCATCTTACCAAACACTCATCTTGTAGGACGATTGGGAGCTGATCATTCCCGATCAGGGGGGTATACCTGTTAAACCTGCCCACTCCTGCTTTTTTCCTTATACCAGCCCAGTTACGAAAGGCAGCAATTAAAACCTTAAAGCGGGTTTTTTTTTAAATAGCTAGCTTCATAAAATTTTAATAAGCAGCCATTAGCCCGAGTATTAATCAAGATTTCAAATATTGAGGGGACATAGCTAGGATCTTTTCTCTCCCTGGCCTTGACTCGAAAGAGAGGCCCATAATATTGCAGAGCTGCAGACAGATAATATAGCTTAAAATGTGGGAGCCCCCAGCCCCCTCTCTCCCGGGTGAGGGATAGAAATGCATTAGCTCTCCTTGTTCTGCCATACGACCAGATAAAACTCGCTACCTCCCTATCAATTAAGCGAAACCAAAAATTGTGTATCTCCAGAGGGATTGTGCGGAAGATGTACAGCAGCTTTGGGAGGACAATCATTTTAATAATATTACACCTCCCCATTATTGACAGCTTCAAGTTGTCCCAACGATGAAGGTCATTTTTAATTTTCCCCAATATGGGAGTCATATTTAACTCTACAATACCCTCAACCTTAGCTGTAATACAGACCCCTAAATAAACCGCTTTCTCTACAATACGAATGTCCGAAGCTGTGGCAAATCTATTTATCAGGATCTGAGTTTTAGCTCTGTTTAGCGAGAAGCCTGAATAGATCCCGAAATCTTTCGCTATGCTTTCTACGGCTCGCAATGCACCATCGGGGTCAGAAGTAATTATGGCCACATCGTCGGCATACGCCAGGAGCTTAGTATGCCAGCCGTGTAAGCTTACCGGAGTGATGTGTGGCGAGGCTTCCAGCCGCCTAAGAAAGGGGTCTAAATATAATGCGAACAGCAAGGGGGAGGACGGGCAGCCCTGCCTGGTCCCCTGCTGATTGGAAAGGCCTCTGTTTCCTTCCCCATTATTCTTAGTCGTGCCATAGGATTTATATACAAGACCCGTAATGCATTAATGAATGAAACCCCCAGGCCGTTGGACTCCAAAACCTTCCATAAATAGTGCCATGCCACACGATCAAACGCCTTCTCGGCGTCCAAGAAGGCAGCCCCCATATGCTTGGCAAGGACTTCAGTAGCATCGAAGAGTGAAATTACCCTTCTAACGTGGTCTTCAGTCCCCCTTCCCTGTATAAAACCATGCTGCCAAACTGAAATTAATTGATGCATCACGGAATTCAACCTGGTGGCTAAAATCTTTGAATATAGTTTGGCATCGCTATTAAGCAACGTAATGGGACTGTATGAGCCCAAACTAATAGGATCTTTACCCTTCTTTAAGAAAATCACAATATTGGCTGTGCCCCAAGAGCCAGGTGGTAGAGCTCCCTCCCTGATCTCCTTGAATAAACCAAGCAAATCCGGACAAGTCTCTCTAAAAAAGACCTTATAAAACTCCATAGGGATGTAATCAGTACCCGTAGCCTTACCCGCAGGTAGGGCTTGGATTGCGCAATATAGCTCCTCCTGAGAGATAGCCCGCCCCAGTTGTATACCCTCCTCTTGGGATATCTTTCCACTCTGTAGAAATTCCGATGCGGCGCTCGGGAAAGCAAGATGGCGGCGGCAGCGTAGTTCGCCACGGTAGCTCCCCTTCCCCAGCCCTGAGTATGCCCCAGACTAACCCTCCACAGAAAGACACGGCTCACCTCTTGCTCGCAGCGGCTGCCGTCGTGGGCCTGGGTCCGGCGGATGGATCGCGTTTCTCGAGCGGCCGCGGAGCTCCAGCTTGGCATCAGGACGTCTCACGAAGTGGCGGGTGGAATTCCCAGGCGAGGGAGGACGGAGGCGGGGCCGGGGCCGGGCTGCGAGCCGGCTGTTGCTGCAAGCTGGAGGCTTAACCCTTTGGCTGCCAGACCTCTGTCACTTCACGTTACCTGGAAGTTCTGGCTGGAATCTGCTTTAGCATTTGGCAGCAAACTATTGGAGAGGTTGGAGAGGGCTCAAAGAGCAGTGCTTGGCTTCAGAAGCACAGAGGAACCTGAAAATATGCCCCCAAAGTCCTCGAGAGCTGGAAAAGGAGCGGTGGGAAGAAATCCGGCGCAATCCCAGGGCTCTAAACCGGAGCCCTCACGTAGCCAGGTTGTTAAGTCTAACGAGCCGCATAGTCTAAAGAAACAAGTAGATAGTGGAGGAGTGGGGAGACGGAAGGTTCCGACTGAACGTCTACAAACTGGGGGACGGAAAACAACTGCTCCAAAGTTGATGGAAGAAGGAGGGACAGCCCTGGATGAGGATGATTTCGCCCCAAATTCTGCACCGCCCCAACCAACTATTACGAGCTTCTTCAAAACGAAGGAAGATATACAAAATTTAAGTACTTCTGGCCTTATGGAGAACATGGACCTAGAATCTCAGGCTCAGCCTCTTAGTGACCTTCAAGGTGATTCCTTGTCGGAGGGCTTGACGATACAGCCCGGAGCTTTGGAAGAAGATGGGGTCAGTACATCATGCGTGATGGCGCAGGATCCCAGTGTGAACGGCTCTCGTATTATATCTGACCCTTCATCTGGCATATCTGTTACTATACAAGAAGATGCCTCTGGGGTCCAGCACATATCAGAACTTTAGATGTTTCAGCGGCAGACGACATCATATCGGATAATACAGATACGTTTTTTCACTTGCCGAGGAATCAATATCAGGTCTCTCTGACTCCGACTCCGACCAAATTGAAAGCGGGGATAGCATCTTGTCCTCGGATTCTAGCACTCTTGAGGCACCAGAGACTGCCCTAAAACGCAAAAAACAACGAAGGAGCTCTAAGGGACACAAGGGATCCGCTGAGATGCAAAAAAATCAGGGAAGGCGGATCACTGGCACCGGTCTAAAATGGGACTACTCTTATACTAGTATTTCTGGTCCTACAGAATCGGCGCTGGGTCAGGCTGCAGGTCCCTCGAAGGAGCAACATAAAGAGACAGCTGATATGAACTCAGTGTTAAGTATGATTCTTGAATCAATTAAAGAACATCGTGCAGAGACCAGGGCGGATGGCAAGAAAGCTAGACAAGCTACAAAGAAGCTGGAAGGCGCAGTTCGGAAAGTCGGCAAAGCCTGCGCAGAGATTGGGGAACGGATGAACAGCATTGAAGTAAGAACCGAAGTTGTTGAAGAGAACTGTCGGTGGTAAGGGAAGGCTCTACATCCCATGAAGCTCAATTAAAAGATGCAATGTGGAAGCTTGAAGATATGGAGAACCTCCAGAGGAGGAACAACCTCCGCTTTCTTGGGATCAGGAAGGACTTGAGGGGAGGACATCCGTGCTTTTATGTTGGACTTACTTAAGGAAGCTTTCCCAGAGCTAGGGGGCTGGGATTGGGACCGAGAAATTCAGCGGGTACACCGGTTCCCAGCTGTCCTCCGTAGATCCTCTGGCAGAGACTCTAACCAGCCGAGGGCGATTTTAGTTTTTTGGTAATTACCTGCTCAGACAGGCCATTTTTGAAAAAGCTCGTCCTGAAGCTAGAAGACAGTACAAGGACTCTTCCTTTTCGTTCGCCCCGATTTCTGCAACATCACGGTGGAACGTAGATGGCGGCTGAGACAAATGATCAAACCATACCAAGATGCAGGTTTTGAGGCATTCTTGCTGGCTCCGGCTAGATTGAAGACTATTGTTAGAGGGTCCTTTAAGTTTTTACCTCTGAAATTCAGGCAAAAGAGTACCTGGAACAAGTCAGTGGGAAATAAGCATTAGATGAGAACTAGATTGGGCCTTCCCTTTTCTAAGGGGCCTCAGGAACGACTTTCGGTTTAAAGATCAGAGGGGTGCACGGGGGCCTGGGGGGGGGGTTGTGGTGTTCTTGCTACCTCCATCACTCGGACCCTATGGGTCCGGCTGCTTTCAAAGGGAGGTCAGGGAGGGGTGGGTGAAGGGGAAGGTTGGGGTGGGGGCGGCGGGTGGCAAGGGGGTACAGGTTAAAATGGTGAAGGGTGAACAACAGCTGAAGGGTATCGCTATGGATTTGTGTGTTTTTTGGAAGGTATCAAAGACCAGGGACTATTCTTGATGGATGTCAGGATTAGTGGATTGGACAGGCAATGTAATATTTTAGATAAAGAAATGAGGTGTTACAGCTTGGGAAGTTTTTCTTTTAAAAGGGTATAATGGCTAAAATACGAATCGCCACTATAAATATCTGTGGGCTCAACGACAGTGTTAAAAGGAGAAGGGTTCAGGAAGATTTCAAAGTCCTCAAGGCCGATCTATATTGCCTCCAGGAAACTCACATTGCACGGAAAGATTGTAATCTATATAAATCCTTAGGGCTGAAGGTCCTAGCATATACTTCACAAGATGTAAGGACCAAGGAAGTCGCTATCCTTGCGAAAAATAGCTCCTTTACCCTGGGAAAAAGATGGTGGACAAGCTTGGCAGATGGGTTATAATGGAATGCAAGAACAGGGCAGATTCTTTTACATTGTGTTCAGTATATGCTCCAGTGATAGATGATCCGGGTTTACTGCATTATCTAGCTAACAAACTACCTTCCTGGCCGGCACCATATGTGGTTTGTGGAGATTTAAACATCAACGGCTCCAGAGGAACCCCAGGTGATACAGGAGTTTCTAGTAAAGGGTATAAACCGCATTCTATGAGGGCTTATAATAATTTATTAAAAGATATGGGCTTGGTAGATGCATGGGCTAAACTAAAACCTGATGACCCTGGCTATACTTATTACTCGGCCCCCCATAGCAAGTTTGCTCGGCTTGATTATTTCTTAGTCTCCCCATCTCTTTTGCGGAAGGCAAGGGTGGAGCTCTTTCCCAGAGTAATGTCAGACCACAACCCAATCGCCCTTGAGATACTATGTAGTGGGATTCGAAAGGAGCGCACAGGCTGGACATTTGAGAGGGCACTCTTATCAGATAACGAATATGTTGAACATATGAGGTGCTGGATTAGAGAGTTTTTTTAGAACAATATCGGTAGTGCCCCTCCAGGGATGATGTGGGATGCGTTCAAGGCAGCAACAAGAGGGGAGACACTGCAATATAGCTTGACCAAGCAGAAAAAGGGGCTGCCCAGATTAAATTATTTTATCAGAAACTTGCCGGTCTGGAAACAGAACTGATACGCAAGGTGGCTAACGGAGAAGATATTTCCGCAACTCTGAATTCTATCACGGTTATTAAAGCCTGTATGTCCGATTTCAATGCGGAAAAGACAGCAGGGTTGTACTTGGCCAAACGGCAAGACTGTTATGAATTTAGTGAGAATGTCGGTCGTTTATTGGCAGTAAGGACTAGGCAACAGGCCGCGTCCGGACACATTGAGCGGGTTAAGAATATGAGGGGGATGGTAGTTACAGACCCGGGGGATATCAGAGAGGCCTTTAGGGAGTTTTATGAGGATTTATACAGTACCTCTCCCTCTGCTACTCTTCCGGAAGAACGTCGATCTCATGAAAAAAAGATGAAGATAACTTTGTAGGGAGCATAGAGGATACAAAGTTAACAATGGGAGATATCATCATCTTCAAAGATTGAAGACGCCCCCACCAGGAAATGAATTTAGGTGACCATGCACTCAACAATTGTTTAACTTTAGCTATAACCTGAGATTCATTATATGAGATAGTGTCTGTCAAATTGTTACAAAACCATATCCCTAGGTATTTAATGCGCTTTGGTTGCCATTTAAACCCCACAGTCCCCATATGAGAAGAAAAACATAATGCATTGAGAGGGAACATTTCCGTTTTGTCTTTATTTAGAGTGTACCCTGACACACGAGGGAAATTCTTTAATAGTATTGGAAATAGCAGGGATTGCATTTGCTATATCTTCCGAGAGAATAAGCACGTCATCCGCATACGCAGCCGTTTTGATGGTCTGCGAACCAAATTGAAAGCCCTTGATATCCTGGTTTAGATTTAGTAACCGAAGAAGAGGATCAATACACAATAAAAAAGAAGAGGTGATAATGGGCATCCTTGTCTGGTGCCTTGACAAAGATCAAAAAGATGAGAGTAGCCCCATTAATTCTAATATTAGCTTTAGGTTGTGCATAGAGAGACATTACCATATCAATAAATGCATCACCTAAATTATGAGAGTGAAGTACTGCTCGTAGGAAAGGCCAAGAGACCTTATCAAAAGCCTTCTCGGCATCGAGAGCAATGGCTGCCGTAGGGAAACTAGACAGCTTTACTTTCCTAGAATATGACAAAAGTTTGAATATTGTCTCTAGCCAATCGACCCTTAACAAAACCGGTCTGAGAGGAATGAATAAGCAAAGGAATGTGGCCCTCCAAGCGTTTGGCCAAAATTTTAGCGAAAATCTTTGCTTCCATATTCAAAAGAGAAATTGGACGAAAGTTTTTAGGATCAGAGTGATCCTTACCCTCCTTAGGAATTACAACTATAGTAGCCTCAGCCGCTGAACCAGAAACCTTTCCTGACGATACAAAACTATCAAACACGTCTTTGAGATAACGTAGTATGGATGATAGGAACTTCTTATAAAAGATAATAGAAAACCCATCGGGTCCTGGAGCCTTCCCTGATCGTGTAGCCTTAATAGCCTGAATAATTTCTTCAGAATCAATTGGTTTACCCAAGGCCATCATATCAGCGTCAGTAATAGTATGAGTAGGGATAGAGGCCAAGAATTGTTGGATTGAGCAAAAGAAGCTTGATCATTGGGAGTATATAGTTTATTATAAAAATCGCGAAATACTTCAAGAATATCATTAGTTTGAAATTTTCTAGCTCCAGAACTATCATTAATGCAAGAAATCTGAGCTGTCCTGACATTTGTATCTTGATATTTTAACGTAGCCGCCAGCATTTTACCTGCTCGATTTTTAACAGTAACCGCTTAGAATTTTGTGCCTGGACGCCAATATGAGCCCTTCTAGTTACTATGAAATTATAAGAGTACTTTAAATTCTTGATATCCTGCAACAACAATTTATCATTAGAACTTCTAAATGAGCTCTCTTTATGTTTAATAGTGTCCGCAATAGCCGAGAGCTCTTTTCTAATATCAGAATTTCTTTTTGCCATTGTTTTAATAATATGTCCTCTAATAGTACACTTGAAAGCGTCCCATAACACTACTGGGGAATTCACTGAAGACATGTTTTCCTGAAAAAAATTATGAATATCTATGTTAAGCTGCTCGACCTCCTGATCGTCATTCAAAATCTCCGTATTCAGGCGCCAGGTGCGTGGTCCATTACTCTCTGTCAAATTGAGAAGAGTGAACGAGACCGCTGCGTGGTCAGAGACCACTATAGGATGGATCATAACATTCGTAGAATGCTTCAAAAGTGTTGCATGAACCAGAAGATAATCAATACGAGAAAAACTAGAGTGTGGGGAAGAAAAAAGGTGAAATCACTACCAGTGGGATTATGCATTCTCCAGACATCAAGAAGTCGAAGGGATGAGCACATATTAAGCATCTGCTTATGAGCCCTAGGGGGGCGGAATTTAAAAGCAGAATGTCTGTCTAAAATAGGATCCATTGGAAGATTAAAATCACCTCCAACAATGACCTTATCGTTTTGAGGAATTTCAGAGAGCTTTTTAGTTATTGTGTGCCAAAAAGACGGATCATCACCATTAGGTGCATATACATTCATGATATATATTTCAGACGATCCATTAGTTAGACGAGTAAGCAGCCACCTACCATCTGAGTCATGTTCCGCAGTAACAATAGACAGACCAGAATTTTGGGAAATTAACGTCACCACCCCATTCCTTTTACCAGAGGCCTCTGAGCAAGCAACATCAAGGACCCACTCTTTCCGCAATAATAAGGCCTCTTTGTATGCTACTTTAGTCTCTTGCAACAAAACTATGTCGCTAGAAAGACTTTTACAGTAATCTAAGATTTTTGCCCTCTTAACTGGGTGGTTTAAACCACGCACATTTAGTGAGAGTACATTCAGGCCTGGCATGGTCGCGAAGGATCACAATAAATAAAAGCACCTGATGGATGAGAAAAAGGAGAGCATAGTAATTGCATGTGAAATTTAGTAAGAAAAGAAGACAATAAAGATCTCCATAAGGTATTGAAGCAGGTGTCTCGAGGAAAAAAGAATAAAGAAGGAATAAGTTAAGACTAGAAAAGAGAGAAAACGAAGAGCGAAAAAAAAAAAAACTGCACAGAAGAGAGAAAAGCCCCACCAGGGGAAGTCTATAATAGACAAAATGCATGTGAGGAAAAAACATGAAGGAGCAACCAGAGAGGCCAACAAATACAACTCCGCCTATTTAAAAAGCAAGCAGTATAGTATAGTATAGGCAGCGGAGAAAAGGAAAACAATATAGCTATATAAATACCATTCTATTAATTGACTAAAATAGTTAAGATGTCACAGTAGCTATCAATCTATATATGCTATGTTAAGAGGAAAACCTATGTAATTCCTTTGTTAAGAATATAAGAAACACAAACATACATATTTCTGTTATATAACACCTGGAATAAATAACATTGGCAAATAGATACAAAATCTCATATGGCGAAAGAAATTCATATACATCGGTTCATATATAACCAAACTAATGGGTAAAAAACTAAGTATATATAAGCAGATAAAAATTGAGAAAAATATTCAATTGATATCATCACCCTACAAATTCGCTATGGAGAGAATAATTTATGGGTAACCAAAGGATTGTCATAACTAATCATAAAGATAATGGATAATAAGCCTACTAAAAGCAACAGGTTTAAGTTACTAAATGTCCAGTACTAACCGTGTAAATCCCATGTAAAAATAATATCTATCACAGAACACATGTTCATAATAAAGTGAAACCAGACACCCCACCAAAAGAAAAGAAGAAAGAGAGTGAGTGATAGAAGAAAGAGTAATGTTAATAAAGAACAAAAACACTAACAAGACACTTAGAAACATTAAACTATCCATCTAGAAGAGAAATAAAGAATTCTGACATGTATACATTCTTGGTCTGACACGTACCAAGAGACTATACTCTAGAGAATCAAATAACAATAGACCCAAAGCTAAGCATGACTAAAGAATTAGACAAAATACCCTAAGGAAATATATGTAAGAGAATATGGAAAGTCAGACCAAAGAAAAACAGTAAGAAAGAAAGAAAATGTAAGATCTATAAAAAGACAAATAGAAAGGAATCCTAAGACACAACATCATCCCATAACACGGAAAGACAAACCTGCAAAGAAAAAGTTAGTAAATCCGACATATGAGAGCAGCAACAGATAGATCACGTAAAGTGACCAGTCGATAGTAACCCTAGCTTATCACAGGTACAATAGCATTAAATATGCGAGGAAAGGCACATAAGCGCATCAACCCAGACATCTAAAAGGGAAAGGATTAATTAGGGAATAGATGGACCTGGGGGAGAACTAGAGTCCATCCGTGACTCCGACTGGTTATCCAAAAGGTGGACAACTCAGAAGGCTCGTGGAATATCTGAGTGCGACTCCTGAAAGTTATTCTGAAGCGTGAAGGACCAGCAAAAGAAAACGGAATGTTCATCTCCAAAAGGCGTTTCGAAGGTTGAAAAATCCTTTCCGCCTGATGACAGTATCTCTAGCAAAGTCCTGGGATATAGCAATTCTGTGGCCTTCCCAATTAATCGCTCTGATTTTCCTCATCTGCGCCAAAATTTGCTCAGAGTGTTGATGTCTCAACGGTTTAAACACCACAGGTCTAGGATATGACGAAGACTTTGGTTTAAACGTGGGAACCCTGTGCGCACGCTCTATTTCAAATTCTCTCTGAAAAGAAATATTCAGCACAGTAGGAATCCAATTGAGCAAAAAGTCTAGCATTGATGGTGCAGTTTTCTCAGAATCCTCTGGTAACCCAAATATACGTAGATTGCTTCTACGATTCCTGTCTTCTTGCTCCGTGAGGTCCCTCCGTAGAGCAACCAGAGACCGCTCCATGCTCTGCATGTTTTTAGATTGTTGGTGCGTAGTATCCTTGTTAGACTTGGCATCTTTTGGCGTGTTTCCCTGACTTTTTGCTTTCTGACCTCCCGGTTTTGACTCTGTTTTTGCTGGTGTAATGATTCTGCGCACTTTCCTCACTGCTGTCCAGTGGGAAAGGGCAAGTGCTCCTGTATAAAATGTGTTGCGGATTGGCGTTTCCATGATTGGCCTATTTGGTTTATGTGTCAGTCCCTTGTAAAGTGCACTGCGAGTGCCAGGGCCTATAGACCAAATGCTGTTGGTGGGCTGCAGCACTGGATTGTGCCACCCACGCAAACAGCCCGTAAAGTGTAACTCGGGCCTGCCATTGCAGAGCCTGTGCGCAGCCTGGGGCTGCCATGTCGACTTGGCAAGTGCGCACACTTGCAAGTCCCTAAACCTTCCCTTTTCTACATGTTAGTCACCCCTAAGGTAGGCCCAAGGTACCCCTGTGGGCAGGGTGCGTTGTATGCGAAAGGTAGGACATGCCCTGGTGTGTGTGGCATGTCCTGATAGTGAATTACAGCCTAGTTCGTTTTTCACTATTGCAAGGCTACCTGTTCCCCATAGGCCAGAACGGGCAGTTTTGATTATTACAGCTTATAATCCTAACTGACCCCGGGAACATGGTAGGAATTCGAGTTTAGTATGCCTGGACTCAGAATGATAAAATGCATCTTTTAGTGAAGTTGGTTTTAACATTCTGTGTTTGAAAATACCACTTTTAGAAAGTGGGTATTTTCTTGTCTAACCATCCAAGCCTGCCTCTGCGAGGTTGGTGTATTCCTTGTCTGGAGTGTGAGTGACAGGGGCTGGGGGATGCCAGGAGACAGGGTGAGTCAGCACAGGGCTGAATAGCCAGATCTACATGTAGATGGGTGGGAGGAGTTGCACCTGGGCCCTGAATAGGACAGTGCCTTCCCACCACAATGCTGGCTCCACCTCCTGTGGTGCGTCTGATGTCCCTGGCCTACTCTCTGAAAGAAGGGACGGAGACTTGTCAACAAAGTGCTCCAGAACTGGTTTGGACTAGGCAAAGGCCTCTCTGCCTTCAGAGAACAAAGGAATTTGGGATATAAATATTGGGGCCCTGACCCCATGAATTTAGATCTCGCTGGAATCAAGGAACCTGTCAAGAAGAAGAGCTGGAGAGCTGCTAGGAAGAGTACTGCCCCTTTGCTGAGTTATTGCCTTGTTGGGTTGGCCTGCAGTTGCTGCTTCTGTCTTGGGCAGTGAAAGGACTGAACTTTCTACAAACTTGTGCTGAGTATCTCCAAGGGCCTGAAACCGAGCTGGCCTCCTGTTAAGAAGTCTCAGGGACTACAAAGACTTCACCAGCCTCTGGGTACCGCTTCTGGAGCAGCTGTTTCAGTTGCCACAGAGGAAGGGAACTGCAACCGACTCCGTCAACCGAATCCACCCCTGACCGGTGACCTGTTTGCACCGCAGACCGCATCGCCCCGCTTCGCATCGCAACCCTGGTCTCACCGTGGCGGCGTCCGACGCCGTCAACACCGAGCCGCTGCTTGCACCGTGACCTGTGGGCACCGCAGTTCGCATCGCATCGCATCGCATCGCTTCACTGAACCAGCCGGACCCGACCGACGCGGTCGCTGCAACTGGCTCAACAGTCGTGACCGCATCGCATTTGGGGCACCGCTCGCACGTTTGCGACGCACCGCTCCGACTCGCACCGCTGTCCGACGCCAGCTCCCGCACTCCGGCTTGGTCGCCTGCATCGCAACCTGTCAGCACCGCATCGTACACCGTCTCGCCCTGCACCGCACGCCTTGGACTCACCGACTCCGTCTGCACGACGCTCATCGAGCCGCTGCCTGCACCGCATCGAGGGACACCGCACCTTGCATCGCTCCGTCTTGCACCGCAACCGCGACGAACGCCGACCGGCTCGTACACTCCGTACCAGCCACCACGAGAAAGGTACTGTGACCGAGTCTGTTCACGACTCTGCTGGCCCGTAGCGACGCGGTCGGCTGGAACTGTTGGACTCTGTGTAATTCAGCATCGCGGTAGACCCGGACGGGGCTACCGACTCGTACGAACTTTGCTTTTGTGTTATTCCTGCAAAGAAGAAGTTACCTTATCAAGCATTCATTTTTAAAGTATAGTATTGTGGATTTTTGTCGTAATTGGTCTTGTCTTGAGTATATAAAAATATTGGTTATTTTTCTAAACTGGTGTGGTGTCCGTTTGTAGTGCTTACACTGTATTACTGTTGGTTATGTGCAAATGCTTTACACACGGCCTCTAGAATAAGCCTGACTGCTCGTGCCAAGCTACCAAGGGGGTGAGCAGGGGTTATTTTAGGAGTGTAACTCCCTTACCCAGACTAGGAAGAAGGGTCCCTACTTGGACAAAGGTGCAAGCCCTTGCCAACTAGAGATCCCATTTCTAACATTGGTCGTCAGCGGTGAGGATAGGACTTGTGTTTGCACTTGACTTACAGTGATTGGTGTGCACTACTACCATATCGCAGACCATTACGTACCACATACTGGTTCTTTTTCTTTTGGCCTATTTTTGATCTTGCCAGTTTTCAACTCACTACTTTTGTCATGCCTGAATCAACTGCATCATCCGTTGCATCTCTGGAAGTTATCTTTGAGGAGGATAGGTTTGAATCCTACGCCGTAAAGGAACTACGAGCAATTTGTAAAAACCTGAAAGTCCAAATTAAAGGCCTCACAAGGAAGGAGGAGCTACAGAAGGCGCTGAGGGCCTGGGTAGCAGCCAGACATGCCAGTGGGCAGCCTGGTAATCTCAGTGAGGAGGTGGAGGAGCCTATTTCCAGGGTGGATGTGCTTTTGGGTGGGGGGAACCCGCCAGGTCAGGCAGCAGCAGTCTGTCCCCAGAGGAGCTGGAGGACAGGCGGGAGGCAAGGCAGTTTGAGC
The DNA here is from genome assembly GCA_963921515.1 of Calotriton arnoldi. NCBI lineage: Eukaryota > Metazoa > Chordata > Amphibia > Caudata > Salamandridae > Calotriton > Calotriton arnoldi. The sequence continues at coordinate 1,668,074 of CAWUFW010002022.1, forward strand.
TGCAGAAGCTCAGGCTGGAGAGTGAGCGGGAGGAGAAGAGGGAGGAGAGGAGATTGGCCATGGAGGAGAAGAAGATGCTCTTAGAGCATGAGAGAGAACTGAAGGAGCTAGAACTTAGGAGTAAGTCAGGCTCAGATGGTGGCAGCAATTCGTCCAGAAAGGCAGACAGGATTGTGCACATTCCCAAGAACGTAGGCAAGGAGTTCAAGAAGGGGGATGACATACAAAGGTGGTTCCAGGGTTATGAGGCAGCCATACACATGAATGGGGTCCCTGAGGAAAATTGGGGAGCAGGATTGTGGCCACTTTTCCCTGAAGAAGCAAGGGATGCTCTGATAGCTTTGGGTAAGGGGTATCACCTCACCTATGCTGACATGAAGGATGCCCTTCTCACTAAGTATGGTCTTACTCCTGAAAAGTACAGGGATCAGGTCAGGTCCAGTAAGAAGTCTGATGCCAACACGTGGTTGGAATGTGTGGATGTGTTCTGCAGGTCGCTGGATGGTTGGGTGAAGGGCAGTAGTGTAACAAATTTTCAGGGGCTCTACAACTTGATTGCATGGGAGCACTTGTCTAGTCTATGTTTTGCAGATCTGCGCCAGCACCTAGTGGATAGTAAGCTAACTGACCCCAGGAAGCTTGCTATGGAAGCGGACCGCTGGGTGAGTACCAGGGGCCACAAGAAAGCGTTTGGGGAGACTCAGCCAAAGGTGGGCAGGGTCCCCAGCAGAAAAGTGGGGGGACAAGGGTAAAGCACAGGAGTTCTCTAAAGGGCCCCAAACTAGTACCCAGGGTAAAGGTTCCCAGCCCCCAGGTAAGAAAGCAGTGGTCTCTTCAGGGAAGCCTGCTGAGACCGGCCCCCGCAAGTGTTATGCATGTGACCAGGTAGGCCACATGAGGGGGGACCCCAAGTGCCCGATGGGGCCACAGCCACCCACCGGTGGACAGTCCAAGGTGTTGGCTAGTGTAGCGCTTGGGGAGGAGGGGTGCCCACTGGAGGGTGGGGATCCCGCAGAAATGACCCTTGTCTCACTAGGGGACAGTGAGATGGTCCCAGGAAACCAGGTGCCCCCTAACACAAAGAAATACAGCACCTGGGTGACCATTAATGGGAATAGGGTAGAGGCTCTCAGAGACACTGGAGCCAGTGTGACCTCAGTCCGGTGTCACCTGGTCTCTGAGAAGCAGGTAGTCCCAGGGGCATTCCACCAAGTAGTTGCTGTAGACAACTCTGAGCGCCAGTGTATGGTGGCGCAGGTTCCCTTTGAATGGGGGGTCTCAGGTCCCTTGAGGGTGGTTGTGAGCCCTACCATGCCTGTAGATTGTCTGCTAGGTAACGACCTGGAGCAGTCCTTATAGAAGGAGGTTGAGCTCAGGTCTCACTTGGAGATGCTTGGGTTGCCAGAGTGGGCATGCATGTCTACTCGGTCAATGGCAGCCAGAAAGGGTGATCAAGAGGACTTGGAGCCTGGAACAGTGGCCCAAGTCCCTGCCAAGAGAAAGGGCAGGGGCGCGGGAAACCGGCCCCCGAAGTTCCCACGGACCGGGAGGAGGCGGACCTCGAGGGGGACGCCCGGTACCTACAGGGGAGCAGGTAGCCGAACTGGGAGACATCTCTGAGCTGACCCATTGCCAGCAAGAAGGGGGTCCCACCAGGAGGAGTTCTGCAGGGAGCAGAGCGAGTGCCCTACTCTGGAGGGTCTGCGGCGGCAGGCTGCAGACCAGGCAGCTGGTAATCAGTCCGGGTCACATCTGATCTACTGGGAGAGTGGTCTCCTATACAGTGAGCCTAAGGTTGCTGAGCCTGGGTCAGCCCATGTGCTGGTGGTACCCCAGCGCTTCAGGACCTTCCTACTGGGTCTGGCTCATGACGTGCCTTTGGCAGGACATTTGGGGCAGGACAAGACCTTTGACAGGCTTGTCACCCACTTCTTTTGGCCCCAAATGCGAAGGCAGTCAGATGCACACTGTAGGTCTTGCCAAACTTGCCAGGCAAGTGGTAAGAGTGGGAGGAAGGTCAAAGCTCCTCTCCAACCTTTTCCTGTTGTTGGTACACCCTTTGAAAGGGTAGGGATGGATATTGTGGGGCCACTGGATCCCAAGACAGCCATGGGCAACAGGTACATCCTGGTCTTGGTGGACCATGCCACCCGGTACCCGGAGGCAATCCCTCTCAGGACAACGACGGCGCCAGTGGTGGGCCGGGCGTTAATGGGGATCTTTTCCCGTGTGGGATTCCCCAGAGAGGTGGTTTCTGATAGGGGGACCAATTTCATATCCAAGTATATGACATCCCTGTGGAAGGAGTGCGGTGTAACCTACAAGTTCACCACTCCTTACCACCCACAAGGAAACGGTCTGGTGGAGAGATTCAACCAGACCTTGAAAGGCATGATCAAGGGTATAACAGAACCCATGAGGCGTAAGTGGGACGTCCTCTTGCCATGCCTACTCTTTGCATACAGGGAGGTGCCTCAGAAGTCTCTTGGGTACAGCCCCTTTGAGCTCCTGTATGGCCACCCTGTCAGAGGACCTCTGAGTTTGGTAAAGGAAGGCTGGGAGGCAGCTCCCAGGAAAACTCCCCAGGATGTGTTTAGCTACATGCTGGCCTTTAGAAACCAAACTGCCCGCTTCAGGAAACTCGCTCAGGCGAACCTAGAAGCAAGCCAGGAAGAAATGAAGAGATGGTATGACCAGAATGCCACTCTGGTCGAATTTCAACCTGGGCAAAAAGTGTGGGTCATGGCCCCAGTGGCACCTTGTGCCTTGCAGGACAAGTGGACTGGGCCATATGAGGTGGTGGAGCGCAAAATTGACGTCACCTACCTGGTGGATTTGCAAGCTCCAAGGAACCCTTTGAGGGTCCTTCACGTGAACCGCCTCAAGCCCCACTTCGAGAGGTCCGAAGTGAGTATGCTCTTGGCGACAGATGATGGGGTGGAAGAGGAGAGTGAGCCTCTCCCTGACCTCCTGTCTACCAAGGAGCATGATGGGTCAGTAGAAGGTGTGATCCTCTCCCTACTCTGACTCAGGAGCAGCAGGGGGACTGTCACCAGTTGTTGGGACAGTTCGCCCCACTGTTCTCTCTGACCCCCGGTGTTACTCACTGGTGTACCCATGACGTGGACACTGGTGACAGCCCTCCTGTGAAGCACAAGATTTACAGGTTGACTGACCGGGTCAGAGCCAGCATCAAGGAGGAGGTCTCTAAGATGTTGGCGTTAGGGGTGATTGAGCCCTCCCACAGTCCTTGGGCCAGCCCAGTGGTCTTGGTCCCAAAGGCTGCTGCGCCCGGTGCCACTCCAGAACTCCGGTTTTGTGTGGACTACCGTGGGCTCAATGACGTCACCAGGACTGACGCGCACCCCATTCCCAGAGCTGATGAGCTCATTGATCGGTTGGGAGCTGCCCGGTTCCTCAGCACGTTTGATTTGACGTCTGGGTACTGGCAGATTGCCTTAACCGATGGGGCCAAGGAGAGATCAGCATTCTCAACCCCAGAAGGTCATTACCAATTCCAGGTGATGCCCTTTGGGTTGAAGAATGCCCCTGCCACCTTTCAGAGGTTGGTCAATCAGGTGTTGGCTGGGCTGGAGGATTTCAGTGCCGCCTACCTGGATGACATTGCTGTGTTCAGTTCCAGCTGGGAAGAACATTTACAGCACCTTGAGAAAGTGTTGAGGGCCCTGCAAGGTGCAGGCCTCACGATCAAGGCCAGTAAATGCCAGATCGGACAGGGTTCTGTGGTGTACTTGGGACACCAGGTAGGAAGCGGCCAGGTGGCGCCCCTACAACCCAAGATTGACACCATTCTGGCTTGGGAGCCCCCAAGACCCAGACAGAGGTGAGAGCCTTCTTAGGTCTCACCGGCTACTATAGGAGATTTGTTAAGGGCTATGGCACCATCGTTGCCCCCTTAACAGAGCTGACTTCTAAGAAGCAGCCCAGGAAAGTGATCTGGACTGAGTCCTGCCAGAAAGCTTTTGATGCCCTGAAGGCAGCCATGTGCACGGCGCCCGTGCTCAAGGCACCTGACTTCTCCAAGGAATTCGTCGTGCAGACTGACGCTTCAGAGCATGGTGTGGTAGCAGTGCTCTCACAACTGAACGAAGAGGGCCTGGATCAACCTGTAGTCTTCCTTAGCAGGAGACTACTCCCCAGGGAACAGAGGTGGAGTGCCATAGAAAGGGAAGCTTTTGCTGTGGTCTGGGCGCTGAAGAAGCTGAGACCATACCTGTTTGGGACTCACTTCCGGGTTCAGACAGACCACAGGCCCCTCAGATGGTTGATGCAAATGAGGGGTGAGAATCCAAAACTGCTGAGGTGGTCCATCTCCCTACAGGGAATGGACTTTACGGTGGAACACCGTCCTGGTACAGAACACGCCAACGCAGATGGTCTGTCCAGGTTCTTCCGCCTTAGTGAAGAGAACTCCAATGGGGTTGGGTAGTTCTCCCTACTTTCAGCTGGAGGGGACATGTGTTAGACTTGGCATCTTTTGGCGTGTTTCCCCTGACTTTTTGCTTTCTGACCTCCCGGTTTTGACTCTGTTTTTGCTGGTGTAATGATTCTGCGCACTTTCCTCACTGCTGTCCAGTGGGAAAGGGCAAGTGCTCCTGTATAAAATGTGTTGCGGATTGGCGTTTCCATGATTGGCCTATTTGGTTTATGTGTCAGTCCCTTGTAAAGTGCACTGCGAGTGCCAGGGCCTATAGACCAAATGCTGTTGGTGGGCTGCAGCACTGGATTGTGCCACCCACGCAAACAGCCCGTAAAGTGTAACTCGGGCCTGCCATTGCAGAGCCTGTGCGCAGCCTGGGGCTGCCATGTCGACTTGGCAAGTGCGCACACTTGCAAGTCCCTAAACCTTCCCTTTTCTACATGTTAGTCACCCCTAAGGTAGGCCCAAGGTACCCCTGTGGGCAGGGTGCGTTGTATGCGAAAGGTAGGACATGCCCTGGTGTGTGTGGCATGTCCTGATAGTGAATTACAGCCTAGTTCGTTTTTCACTATTGCAAGGCTACCTGTTCCCCATAGGCCAGAACGGGCAGTTTTGATTATTACAGCTTATAATCCTAACTGACCCCGGGAACATGGTAGGAATTCGAGTTTAGTATGCCTGGACTCAGAATGATAAAATGCATCTTTTAGTGAAGTTGGTTTTAACATTCTGTGTTTGAAAATACCACTTTTAGAAAGTGGGTATTTTCTTGTCTAACCATCCAAGCCTGCCTCTGCGAGGTTGGTGTATTCCTTGTCTGGAGTGTGAGTGACAGGGGCTGGGGGATGCCAGGAGACAGGGTGAGTCAGCACAGGGCTGAATAGCCAGATCTACATGTAGATGGGTGGGAGGAGTTGCACCTGGGCCCTGAATAGGACAGTGCCTTCCCTCCACAATGCTGGCTCCACCTCCTGTGGTGCGTCTGATGTCCCTGGCCTACTCTCTGAAAGAAGGGACGGAGACTTGTCAACAAAGTGCTCCAGAACTGGTTTGGACTAGGCAAAGGCCTCTCTGCCTTCAGAGAACAAAGGAATTTGGGATATAAATATTGGGGCCCTGACCCCATGAATTTAGATCTCGCTGGAATCAAGGAACCTGTCAAGAAGAAGAGCTGGAGAGCTGCTAGGAGGAGTACTGCCCCTTTGCTGAGTTATTGCCTTGTTGGGTTGGCCTGCAGTTGCTGCTTCTGTCTTGGGCAGTGAAAGGACTGAACTTTCTACAAACTTGTGCTGAGTATCTCCAAGGGCCTGAAACCGAGCTGGCCTCCTGTTAAGAAGTCTCAGGGACTACAAAGACTTCACCAGCCTCTGGGTACCTACCGCTACTGGAACGCTGTTTCAGTTGCCACAGAGGAAGGGAACTGCAACCGACTCCGTCAACCGAATCCACCCCTGACCGGTGACCTGTTTGCACCGCAGACCGCATCGCCCCGCTTCGCATCGCAACCCTGGTCTCACCGTGGCGACGTCCGACGCCCGTCAACACCGAGCCGCTGCTTGCACCGTGACCTGTGGGCACCGCAGTTCGCATCGCATCGCTTCACTGAACCAGCCGGACCCGACCGACGCGGTCGCTGCAACTGGCTCAACAGTCGTGACCGCATCGCATTTGGGGCACCGCTCGCACGTTTGCGACGCACCGCTCCGACTCGCACCGCTGTCCGACGCCAGCTCCCGCACTCCGGCTTGGTCGCCTGCATCGCAACCTGTCAGCACCGCATCGTACACCGTCTCGCCCTGCACCGCACGCCTTGGACTCACCGACTCCGTCTGCACGACGCTCATCGAGCCGCTGCCTGCACCGCATCGAGGACACCGCACCTTGCATCGCTCCGTCTTGCACCGCAACCGCGACGAACGCCGACCGGCTCGTACACTCCGTACCAGCCACCACGAGAAAGGTACTGTGACCGAGTCTGTTCACGACTCTGCTGGCCCGTAGCGACGCGGTCGGCTGGAACTGTTGGACTCTGTGTAATTCAGCATCGCGGCAGACCCGGACGGGGCTACCGACTCGTACGAACTTTGCTTTTGTGTTATTCCTGCAAAGAAGAAGTTACCTTATCAAGCATTCATTTTTAAAGTATAGTATTGTGGATTTTTGTCGTAATTGGTCTTGTCTTGAGTATATAAAAATATTGGTTATTTTTCTAAACTGGTGTGGTGTCCGTTTGTAGTGCTTACACTGTATTACTGTTGGTTATGTGCAAATGCTTTACACACGGCCTCTAGAATAAGCCTGACTGCTCGTGCCAAGCTACCAAGGGGTGAGCAGGGGTTATTTTAGGAGTGTAACTCCCTTACCCTGACTAGGAAGAAGGGTCCCTACTTGGACAAAGGTGCAAGCCCTTGCCAACTAGAGATCCCATTTCTAACAATCCTCCATTACACTTATACGAGATTCTGCATTTGAAACACGAAGCGACAAATTCTTGAAGTCATTCCTGATTGCCGCTACTTCAACCTGAAGTAAATCAGTATTTGTTTTAGTACTCTGCGCAATATCATGAACAGCATTCAGACGAGAGAGAATAGTATCTAAAGTAGTACCAGAATCTTTTGGTACTAGTTCCGGAGTAGGAGATGTTTGCTTGGATCTCTTGAGATTCCCTTTAGAGTCCTTGTCTTTTGGAGAAAGACCCATATTGTCTGCCATTAGAACAAAGACAAGAGAATAAAATGGTCGCGCAGACACTTTGTATCTTCCCGTCACTAGGGTAACACCAGATTCCTCACTAGCCAAAAAGCCAAAAGCAGCCCCTTAGAGACCGGTAGTATGGGCAATATTAATCTGCAACATATAGCTCTCTAGCCACTCATCATAAACAGGCTGTATTCAGCACACAACAACTTCGCTGGTAAAAGCACTCATCAAGACTCCAGAATTGTAGTGCTCACAACAGTGCAGCGATGATTATTAGAGAGTGGTCCCCCTCAGATTATCTTAAACTGAAAGAGCAGCAGAAAAACTAGTGTCCATAGCAGACCCCATACATCAGAATAGCGCGTTCCAATAACTGGTAAATGGGCTTACTGCAACCACGTCAAAGATTACACATCCAGGAATCTCCCAGTGAATCAGCATACACATTGAAAAAACGCCTGACGAGACTGGCACCAGAACAGCCGGTATCTTGCAAAGGAATAACGCCATATATTCAAAAAGTGACCGGAATATATTTCACCGGCCCCACATGTGAAGATATCACCGTACTTATCACTTTAGCGCCATAGTTCCATTCGCGTTGCTCGCGCCGCCATCTTGAGAGCCACTTCTGAGGTGACAACGAGAACAGTAATTGCGCAGTCAGGAGCGCTCCGCAGCCTTTAAAAAGTCGCCATCATCGCTCCCGCCGCGTTCCGCTGCCGTAATCCGTGATTTCCACAGGTGACAGAGGACTCTGTCACATAAATAACCTTATGACCTCTCGGCGAAGCGCCGGAGCTCAAAAGAATGCGGCCATCTTGGCTGCTCGCAAGCCACGCCCCCCAAACTATAGAGTGTTTTAAGGGAATTCATGCTCCTCTGAATCATGAATAAGACTGGTTGGGGATGTGAGATGTCACTACACACATTTGATGAGCACCAACTTGAAAAACAGTGTTTGTTTTACAGATGAAATTAAGTAACCAGTTCAATAGTTACTGAGGTGTATTGACGGTAAATCATTAACATAACTGACTACCAAAGAAAGTTTGAGGACATCAGTGTTGCAAAAGATGACACAGGCTGATGGTCAAGTAGAGTGGTGGCTTAGAGGGAAGGGAATATAAAGCAATGCAATGTTACCTAAGAGAGGTGTGGATGGAGAGTAATGCTTGCAAATCTTAGAAAGTTGAACAAGCACACCTCAAAACTTTCCATGTCGCGCGCCATCTGTGGCAAGTGCTCCCTTTTGCAAAAAGGCCAGACGCCCAGTGTCAACTGTGATTATCTTCATCTGCTCTTAAGTGCTCCACCATGTTGCAGCATCCATACCTGGAGGGTAATCAGTCTTCCATGGCCAATCCATGCTTGCCTGTCTGAAGTGAGCTCTGCTAATGGTGTCAACTTTAATAGGGCCTTTCTAGGAAGCTCTCACATGGGGCTGCAGCACTTTCTGAGTAATGAGGCTTGACATGGAAATGGAGAAGCAGCTTGATAATAGATCCTCATTACCTGAAACCAGGGAGCAGCACAAACACTGCACATTGGCTGTTTTGGAAAATCTGGAGCCAGCCCGCCTGGGATTATAGGAATAGACTGCAATCTAATTTGATATCGCGCACGAATCATCCCGACCGGGGTATCTCGGCGCGCAGTCAACCCACTGAAACTGAACGTAAAATCTAAAACAGTGCCGTTTTTAATGCTTTTGCAAATTTGCTGTAGTCTGGGCAAGTTTGGACAGAAAATGGCAATTTATCCCAGAAGGTGGGAGCCATGTAAGAGAAGGCTCTTCCACCACATCTAGACAGTCGAATGCATGGGACCACCAGAAGCTCCTTATCACTGGAATGCAGATTCCTAGAGGGCTGATAGCCCTTAAGCCTCTGACAAAGGTGCTGAGAACCTTTCCCCAAGCAGAGCTTTATAAGTTAAGCAGCATTTTTTTAAACTATTCTTTTCTTTACTGGCAGCCAGTGTAGAGATTGTAAAAGAGGAGTAGAGCCCATTCTAGGAGGCCGGACTCAAACGTATTCTTCTGTTCTAGGTTTCTGGAATACTTCAGGACTTGCAAACGAAGTAATGTGAGAACAAATTAAGGTTACAGAGAAGATTTCATGCCTATATGTGTAAGCAGTTGAATTGATGTGTGTAGTGGGTACATATTAAGTGTGTTTGTATTGATATTTCGCTTAAAAACCTGTATCATCAGAACGCGGAGTACAGGCCATATCAGTAACCATAACAACAGGCTGGGACTGCTACAATGCATTTATAGGCATCTATGTATGTACCAATGTCCAGTGGCCCACCAATCATGCTGCACTGCTTTTCATATGGTAACAGCTGTAAAATAAATATGGCCATGTACAGATATTTTAATAGTGCCCAGAAAAAGAATACAAGCCCCCATCTAGTCTGCTAGTATCACCCAGCAGTATCACTGCAAGCATTTATCTTAGTCTCCAGCTCTGTCTATCCCTGCAAACTAAGCGTGTTTTCACCAGTTCTTTTAGCTTGTGGCAGCTTCAAATTCTGAACCACTATCTGGAAATTTGTTTGATATACTGAGGTGTTTAATAAGCAATTAAAAGGGGCCGTTCGGTGAATGATGTCACAATATGTCTCAAAGCTCAAGCTGACATCATCAACAAAGCAATGTTCTAGAATTCCTATTGTTCGTGGTTGTTAGTGATGTAAGACTGGGTAAAAAGAACAACATTTCTTCTGGATGGCCCCTGCAGCCCTTCAAACAAAAAATATTAGATTAAACTTTGGTAAACAAAATAAGTGGTTAACATAGGTGGAGGTCATGTGTTAGGACAGGATCTGTTGAATGCACGCTAGACTAACTCAGTAAATAGTTAGATCCTCAAAATCATCTAGACTCATTTTCAAGCAGCACTTGAAATATTTTAAAACCAACCCTATATTGCCAAACGCAAGCAAATCCGATACTGTTCAGGGGTTAGAAGACCTTTGGACGGTGGGGAAGCTTTCCCTCGGGGTAGTTTTTTAAAGGCTAAGAAATTATTTTTACAGCACAATCTCCCAAATATAGGAACTAAAAAGTCAAAGGTTGACAGAGAATCTAATATAACTTTCCAATATTTCACTTTCTTGTAGATCTGCCCCTACTATGTCTAATACATTCCTGTTTTTGCCCTATTCTTGATGTAAGGCACTCTTTCTGGAGGCCGCATTCCTCTGTCCCACACCCAGGGCTACCATCAACGCCACAACCAAGAGCTCTTCCCCTCATTCATTTCCAATATCTCATTCTGTGGCTTGGATCAGCCAGGGTCGGACTGGCCTATGAAGCAATCTGGCAATGCCCGAAGGACTGTGCTGACAGATCAGTGCATGGGCTGGTTTCTTGATTGTTTGTGGGCCGGGTTTTTTGGTCTGGTGAGGTGGTTTTTGCAGCTGGCTTCTCTGATGTTGTCACAAACATTCCCTGCAGCACACACAAATGCATGCAGTCTTCCATACCTTGAAAAACAACTATAAGGCTTGACTTTACAAGTTTAAAACCTCCCTGATATGCAAATGGGGGTGACCTTTTTATTAGCTATCTTATTCCCGAACAGGGGCCCCTTTGAATTTGCTGTACAGGTCTATTCTCTGTCCCTGAGCAGCACCCGAGTTTACATTTCACAGTGTCCTATGAGCATAATTCGTCTAGCGGCTGGCCCATCGGCGATTAACTATTACGAAAGCAAAGCTCATTAAAATATTACCGATGGAAAAGAACTGCAAAATGATGTTAATCCTCTGCTTTTCCGCCTTGCTGCCATGCAGTATTAATTAGTGTCTCTGTATGCCCCTGGGGAGGAGGAGAAGTGAGCTCGCAAAGATAGATGGCATCTGCCATTGCCCAGGAGAGCTAATCGCCCAAGCGGCAGGGCCACCTGTCCCAACAAACTGTCCCAAAACCGCAGGGGCTCCACTTCCTGCAGCCTCCAGTGACGGGGCTCTCTCTGTTTCCACCCCTTTCCTAATGCAAAAGAACTTCACTTTGAAATAGCCCCCTGTCTCCTTGTGTGTTTTTATTATGGTTTGGGCCCTGCTACCCCTGCCTTTCAAACTCTAGAGCTCCCAGAGGGAATTATAAGCCACATTGAATGTTTGCAAATTGGCACACGTTTAAAAAAAAAAAAACCTATTCTAGGGCTTGGATTCAAAAAGCAATAGATTATCGTCAAAACTAAAGCAAACATCGGGCGTATTCACAAAAAAATGTTGGAGCGGAGCTGCGCCAAATTGGTCCTTGCCGCGCTCCAACTTTTTTTAAATGCAGAGATGCCTTGTATTCACAAGAATACGGTGCACCCCTGTGTTTCCCCTAGCGCTGGGGCAAAAAAAGCTGCCTAGCGCCAGCGCAGGCCCTTTGCCGCAATGTTGCAAGGGTGCCTGCGCTGCAGGGACGATTGTTTATGGGCAGGCAGGGACACCTTCCTGCACATAAACAATTTAATAATGGCGACTTGCTCTTTCTATGCGTGCTGCAGAATGCAGCACACATGGAAAGAGAAAAACGAGGAGAAATTAATATTTTCTCCATGTATTGCCATTCTAACGCCTGGTATTCCATGGGGTTCGTTTTTGGCGCTGCCTCAGCCTTGTAAATCTGGAACTGCATCAAAAAGCAATGGGGGTTGCAGTTGAATGCCCATCGCAACACCCATTGCATGCCCCTTTGCCGCAGAGGACTGCGGCAGAAAGGGGCATATTTACAAGGTGGGGTTAAGCCACACAAACACTTAGCGCCACCTTATAAATATGGTAAATGGTGCTACGCCACCGGAGCGTCAAAAAAAGTGATGCCCCGGTGGCGATAGATAGGGGCGTCTAAATATCCCCCCTCGTGTGTCTTTTTACATCGCTCTTTTAATGGAGTTAGACAGGAATGTGCGATTCAAAAGCAGTGTTTTGGTTTGGAGACAAGGTTTGCTGGTAATGCTGTAGCTCAGGTGCGCAACGCCCATTGGGCTCAAAGGGCTTCTTCCCCCCCGTCGTGTGTGTCAGCCCGGCTGAGACAGCTTCCCGGGCACACACACAGCCGCACCAGAGTACTTCACAGGTCTTTAAAAGACCATTTACTTGCTAACGAGGCTTTGTTGTGTTTTCACCCCTTCTTAGAGCCCCTGCATCTCCACTCTGCATATTGCTGGAAGAATCAGCCCCCCCGAAATTTTTGGTAGCCTCCCCCCCCCGAAATTTGACTCTAGTTGCGCCTCTGCTGTAGCTGCAACACGAGGGGAAAAAACACTCCGCGCCTGGAGTCATTTGTTTAACACACAAATTACTTCTCCCTTCACAGTTCAAGTACATTGTCCCCGGCTGCACAGGAGTTGGAAAAAGACTCTTGAAATAAGTGCCATAGTTGGCTTGTGCTATGGTGCGGAAAGCAGTAGTTCAATGTAGCCAATAGGTGTACTTATGCATAACTTGGTCTTCCAGAAATGTAACCCAGACATCTGGACTTGCCTCTCTCCAACATGTCTAATAACTAACTTCTGTGATTTTTGTTAAAACAAAAAAGTTCCCACACTAACAAATCTAGTGGGCAGCAATGAGTGTTACAACGGCATTAAAAGCGGAAACAATGTAAACATAATTAAATACACATACTGGCCCTGTGCAGAAGGAAAAGAGCAAACCATACTGTGTCGGACATTCTGTCCTGAAATTGCAACATTAGGGCAGGACCTGAGTGCAGGAGAGAGGACTTTCTACACACAAGGTGTCACATGCGAATATACCTCCCCCACCCCCGTAATGATTGACATAAGTCGACCGAGTTGGCAAATCCCTTGGTCCAGAAGCTTGCAACGTTTTTTTAACCAACACAGTAACTTGTGTTTGTCTGTAAGGCCTGTACAAGAAGGGTAATAAAATGTTGCTCTCCTAGTTGCACAATTCTGAGTTCATATTTGTATATTGTACACTGCACTGCAGATTTTATGTACCTCTTCATACGAGTGGCATGGTCTCAAAGTGTCCCTGCAGTAATCAATATGGCCAGGTACTACCTACACCCCCTCCTCCCTTATCAAGACCCAGATAATAACATGAGAAGAGTTTTGGATGAGGGGGTCGTAAAAACCCCCGGCCGTATTTATTAACATAAAAAACTTAAACATAATTAATATATACAATTTTACAAAATACGCAGAAAACATTGCATTACATTGATTACATTGATCACGTTACAGCTTCCTAGCGAGGCTGGTGCAGCAAGCTGGGTGAGCGGGGAGCAAAGAGGCAGACTCCTACGCTCCCCAGTCTTTTATTGCTTTTTCCTGCCAGGCCGGTTCTAACCGGCCTGGCGTTTGCCCAACGCGTGACCCGGAAGTGATTATAATCACTTCCGGGTCACGCCCAGGACCCACGACCAATTACGGTCGAGGCGCGCCTGTCGCGTCACCACTGTGCGCGACAGGCCCGCCTCTATGTGGTCGTCAGGGGCCGGCACGACCGCCATACTTTCGGCGTGGCCGATGCCGGCCCCGCCTTTCTCGTTGGTTACTTGGGGGCCTTCCAAGGGAGCATGGTTGAGAGGGTGCGAGGTTGTAGTTTAAACTACATAGGAAGTATGGGTGTAGTGCATTGATAACAGAGACATGTTTCGTTCATGGGGCGGTGACCATGTGGCTGTGTTTAAGCATGAGGCCCTGTAGGAAGGTGTGAAAATAGATGTGGTCACATATTTAAGTGCCTAGCACCTTCTTTAGGAACGGTATACATGAAAGAAGTATCTGATTGGAAGTAAAGTTTCTCCCTAAGGCCAAGTGGTTATTCAGTATTTATATTTTTGCAGGAATCGAGTTCCAGAGCTTGGCCATCTGTAATGAGAACGAGCTTCCACCACCGCAGGACTTTTGAAGGAACAAATGGTCAAGAGGGCCCACTTGTAATCAAAATTATTAGACAGTGCAAAACAGTGTTAACTTCCCAGGTGTATCATCCAAAGAGAGAGAACCCAATATGTACTGCTGTCATCCATCACATACATATGGTCTTAGCACGTTAAATCAAGAGTAGCCTACCACATATGATATCCAATAGGTAGAACGCAGCAGAAGATGTCACAAAGCACCTTGTGGACCTCATGTGCATTATACCTATATGTGTATATAGACAGCATAACACGACTCTTAGATACAGAGCAGGAGGTAGTGCAGCTCTGTGTTTATGAAAACGATGGGTCACCTAACAAAACTGTATAAAACAGAACAATCCAGAGTGGAAGACTACATGAGATATCAATGTTCTGCAATAAACACCACACAACGAAATAACATATCAGAGTCCATCAACTTATTTTCAAAAGACTAGGTCCCTGCAAATATCCAGGGCTATGTAATTATATAGAGCAATACTACCTTTGCACGGTGGAAAGCTATCAAAGTAGGAGACAAGATAAGATAAATGGAAAAGGAATTAAGAGATCAGAAACAAAGAGGGGAGACGGTAGGCTTAAGACAATAATTAGATAGGTATTCTTAAAATGCAATCCAGGAATAGAAGTTAAAGGAAAATCAGTGAAAGAGCTCCTAAGAACCTCTCTCAGATACAGTTAAATAATCAGAATGTAAAAACACCAAAAGCAAGATGGAGACAGCAGTCTGGTGGGAGGTTGGTTGGAGAACTTGCTGGGACAGGCATTCATTATTTCCCGTGAACACATAGGAAGCTATTATAATTTTATAGACACAGAAACACACATCTCAATGCATATTTAGAATGTATTATAAAATATTGATCTCAACACAGGTCAGACACACGGTACCAGAGAGTACTGACTTGCTTGTTTGCTTATTTGCACAGTCTTTTTAAAGCCAGAGTATTTTGGAAGATTGAACTTATCACTTTTTAAAATCACTCGGAACGCTTTTTAAGATTATTTGCACTGTAATATTCCGCTTTTAGAATCAAATTTTTTATAAAATTGAAGGTTGAACTGAATGCTTACTCACTGTGGGGAATCTTGACTCACGCCGAACAGTGGAACGGGAGCTGGGCGGGGCAGGACCAGTGAGCACAGCTGAGAGGCACCACCCTCGTGGGGAGCGAGGGATAGGTCAGCGCTCTAGTAATTAAGCAAAAAATCTACTTATGGCGCCCACAGCGCGAACGGACAGCGGACGCGCGCAGCGGGCGAGCCGCTGACGTGCCGAAGGCGCGCCTAAGGCAAGCCCGTCTGCGCCCGTCCGCGTCCGGACACGGCCAAGGGCCAGGAACCATGCCGGATCTGTCCCAGAAAACGGTAAGCCCATCACATATGATAGAGACGTTTTACTCTCATTGAGATACTCTGGTAAAGCCCATTGTGAGATAACTCTAGCGCCTACAAGCTTGATAGGGAAGGAGATGTCATGCCCGCTCTGCCGGACTAAGCTTCACTCAGACAAGAATGAAGGGCCATTACAACTAGACAGGCCGACAAAAACTGAGCAATGGAAAATGGGACTTATCAACAGTAGGTCCCTGCCAGCACACACCACAGAAATCAGAATGTTAATAGAGAATGGAGAACTTGACATTCTCTTCGTTACTGAAACGTGGTTGAAAGACTGGTCCTCTCCTGATATAATTCAAGCTCTACCCCCAGATTTCCTTATCCGAAGACAAGACAGGAAGGAAAAGACAGGAGGTGGGGTAGCAATCATTTACAGAAACACCTATGAATACATGTTATTGCCTGTCACCACCACCAACAGTGAAATGGTACAATTCAGCCTAAAACTTTCGGCTAACAATTCATTTTCAGGCACACTGCTTTATAGACCCCCAGGACCTCCCACACCATTCCTAGAGGAATTTCCCGGCCTAATAGCAGACATGGCGGCCAGTAAGAGTTCCATTACACTATTGGGGGACTTTAACTTCCATCTGGATGAACCAGATGATACCACAGCGATTAGATTACTTCATGACATGGAGGCCATGCAACTGAAACAACGGATAAACACAAGCACCCATGTAAAAGGGCACATACTGGATGCCATTTTTTCAAATGACCCTAAGCTAAAAGTAGGGATCCCAATACTAATGGCATGGTCAGATCACTATTTTATCCCATTTATACTTGAAAACCCACAGGCTCGACACACCAGTCACAAAGTAACTAGGATCAAGAATAAATGGCCAAAATCCCTACCTGAAAATATTAGGATTGAATTAGAGGACCAAGCACCAAGCCTGACAGAGGACATAGAAGAGGCCAATAAGACTTGGTATGACTGGCTCAACAAAGTCACAGGCCAACATCCACAGAAAACCAAAGTAAACTGGAGGTTAGGATTAAAGCCCAATGGTTCAATAAGCAATTAATTCTTACAAAAAAATCATGTAAAAGAATAGAAAGGTTGTGGAGAAAAAATTATGATCCCGCCATCAAAAGTCAATATAAGGCAGCTATTAGACAATATCTTAGGGAGATGATGCAAGCGCAGACCAAATTCTATGAAGAAAAAATTAACTCGGCACACAATTGCTCAAAAGAACTATTCAAAGTAGTACGCTCCTTAACATCCAACCAAGAAGTAAACCACCAACCCTCTTCCATAGAAAGATGTAACCAGATGGCGAACTTTTTTAAAAACAAGGTGGAACTACTATATGAGAATCTACAACAAAATAGAAATATCATAACAGCTAACACCTCCCTCCCTACGTACGAAGACCCAAATTTTAAAACAGGAAAGGGACTAGATCATTTTACAGAAATACAAGTAGAGGATCTGATCTCCACCCTGCAAAGGATTAAATCTGGCTCGCCCCAAGATCCAATTACACCAGATATCCTGCTACAAGCGGGCACAAGAGCAAAATCAATCACTGCAGCCTTGGTATCACTCTCCCTATCCCAAGGTGTAGTCCCAAAAACATGAAAACATGCGATCATAAGGCCATTATTGAAGAAACCCCAGTTGGATCCAGCTGAACCTGGAAACTACCGACCCATTTCGCTCCTACCACTATTAGGCAAAATTGCCAAAAAAACTGTAAATCACACCTTGTCCCAATATCTAGAAGAAAATCAAAGGTTACATGACACACAAATGGGTTTCCGGCCCCAACATAGCACGGAGTCAGCTCTGCTGGTGGTAACGGAGGAACTAAAAAGAGTGTTAGACCAAGGATGTACAGCGGCCATTCTACTCCTGGATCTGAGCGCCGCATTTGATACGGTGGACCATTGCACATTGATCAATAGGCTAAAGGAAGAAGGTATCACAGGCACAGCGATGAAGTGGCTGACTGCATTTCTGAAAGATAGGTCATTTCAATTGCTGGAAGGGAACTATCTATCAGATACCTTACAACTACCGTGCGGAGTGCCACAGGGCTCGGCACTGAGCCCCACACTTTTTAATATTTACATGCAACCTCTAGCAAGGATAGTACACGAATTTGGTCTATCCATAGTGTCCTACGCAGATGATACACAACTTGTATTATCAGTGACGAACGACCCCCACTCCTTACACAACAACTTAGGGCCTTGCATGACTCGAATAGCTGAATGGATGTGTAAATGTTCCCTTAAACTGAACGGGGATAAAACGGAACTTATGTTCCTGGGAAACAAAACAGTCCCCAGGAATCTTATAAGCTGGCCCACTCAGTTGGGAGAACCACCAACTTCCAAGACTGCCATCAAAAACCTGGGTATCTGGCTAGACGAAAATCTTAATATGGAGATCCAAGCAAAGAAACTTTCCGGCAAATGCTTTGGCCTACTCCATATGCTTCGAAAAATCCTCCCTATCTTACCTGAACAATCTCGTAGAATTGTGGTCCAAGCATTAATCTTGTCAAAGCTGGACTACGGGAACTCTCTGTATCTGGGCGCCCCAAAATACGTCATTAACCGGCTGCAGGGAGTGCAGAATGCCGCAGCAAGGACCCTGCTACAAATCCCGAAACAGCAGTCAGCCAGGACAGCCCTGAGTAAACTTCACTGGCTTCCAGTCCAGTCGAGGATTAAGTTCAAGGCCCTGTGTATTGCCCACAGAGCCATGAATGACAGATGCCCGGCACTAATCAAAACACTTGTTAAACACTACACACCGAGTAGGACCCTAAGGTCTTCACAGGACCTTCTTATGCAACAGGGCAGAATAAAAAGAGCAAGATGGGGAGGAAGGTCCTTTAAGCACTTGGTTCCCAAAATGTGGAACACACTACCCAGGGACTTGTGCATGATAACCAATGAATTAGCATTCAGAAAAAACCTCAAAACACTGCTATTTCCTTAAAACCTCGCGATCTCAGACACTCTGACTTAGACCATCGTTGTTATGTTTCTCCTAGCGCTGGGAAGCCTAAGGGCAGCTACGCGCTTTATAAATCCATAAACATAAACATAAATATGCTCTCATGATCTACAAAACAGAATGCCATGTTGCACTTATGCAGAAAATACACAAGTATCCTTCAGCGAAGGCTCAAGTTGCCCTTTTGTTTTCTGTAATGGCAAGCACACCCATTTACGGGTGCGTAGTATGAGACCGTGGGTGTCCGCGGATCTCTACCCCTCCCATGCGCTTCTAATGCTCTGGTTGAAGGTAGTGGATTCAGGGAATCACACCAATGCCCAGTCTCTTACTTCCTGCCTTTCCGCCTCTCACGAGATGATGTGATCTGCATGTCAAAGTCAGTCCAGCATCATGGGACTGAGATGGTTATTTTAGGCTGGGGCCATCTTCTTGTGGTCTTTCTTTCCCACGATCCCAGTTTGGCAGGACGCTGCAACAAGAAGTCTACAGCAAAATTACCTCACCTGGTGCTTTACTCTGCAGCCTTCTCAATCCTCACCTTATGGCGGGACAGCAGGCCACAGCGACAGTGAATTCAGTGAGAGTTGTCCTCTCCATGTTCTCCTTTAGGGCAGCACTGAGGTTGACAAGCAGCAATGTTCATTTGTGGGAACAATGATACCAGGTTGGGAGTGAAGGCTAACCATTCTGACAGCAGTTTGGGCATGGGGCCAGCAGCTCCTGGTCTGACGGCAAGGTAAAGATCCACTGCCATTATTCTGGTGATTGGGAGGAGCGGGACCATGACAGGTGTTCAGTTGGGCAGAGTCATGGATGGTCTCTCAGTAGGCAGGTGGTTTCTATACTGTAGTGTTGGTGGAATGAAATGTGGATCTCAGTACTTGCAACTATAAAAAACTGTTTTTGAACTGACATCAAATATTGTGATTTCTAGTTTTTCCATTTTTTCTGCATAAGTGTAAAATGACAGGTATGGTGTGTTATGTTGTTTCTTGCTGTTATTTTTTGTAAATGAATAAAGATGACCTTGTGTACCCAGAAACTGAACTAGCCCTTTCCTGCTGAGTACTCAGTTTGAATTGGAGGGGGAAGGAAGTCTGCACTGAGCGCCTCCTGAGCCTGTAACATTGAGAAGGAATCAATGTTCCTGAGATGTGAAACCAATGATGGACAATTCATGATTTTGTAAAAGAGTGGTAGGGAGCTCTAATCTCTGGGTGGGTCTTAGGGGAAAAAACAGCTGGCAAAAGACACTGGCCATCACTATGGCAGGCATGTAGGCTGGTTGATCTGCCGCTCTGGCAGGGATGTGTGCCCCATGTGATGAAGGTCCACCAGTTTCCAACACTAGCATCAAATATCAAATTGGAGAAAAGATTACCATTCCCCTGAAAGTAGACCAGAATGTAGCTTATCTACTTATGGCCAGCCTTGGAAGGGATCATTTGTGGCTCACCATAAGACTTCCTACCATTTGGGGTGGTGACAGAGAATCCTTTATAGTCCCTCAAATGGAGGTGCAAAAGCATCCAAGTGTTGCAATACAGGCTATGGAGAGTAATTTCCATCCAGCACTTCTGCAGAGAACCAGAAAGTAATAGGCCGTTGACCCAAGGAAGAGATAGATTACATTTGTAATGTCTCTCCCCTGAGTATACTGCATAGGTGCTGGAAGTAGAGGTGCTACAGCAGTGAGCGGCTGGCAGAGGGAGTGCTGCGGGGCGGGGAGGGGCTGGGTGGGGGTAGTGGAGTCGGACATATGAAGGGCAGTAGTAAGGTAAGTAAATAAACAAATAAAACTATTTACCTTGCGCTCGCTGCATCGCCAACTCGGCGATGCAGCGAGCGCAAGGTAAATAGTTTTATTTATTTACTTACTACCTTACTCCTGCCCGTTGTATGTCTGACTCCACTACCCCCCACCCAGCCTCCCCGCCCGCAGCACTCCTCTGCGAGCCGCCACTGTGCTACAGCACCCCTAAAATAACCATGCTGGACTCAGAAGGTGAGGAGCGATAAAGATGCCTTCACATTTTGTTTTTATCTTGCTTGTCACATTTACTATGAGTTCAAAGAGAGAAGTCAGATGTCAAGCTATGTCTTTTGTCAAATTGCTGTTTATTATTTTAACATGGAGATTTATGTTTACTTTACTTTCTCTGTCCTCAAACTGAAAGGATTTTTTAAAATGAACTATGTGACTGTCTTGCTTGGGTAGAGGGAGAGTAGAAGGAAAGGCTGTAGAATGTAATTTTTTTTAACAGAATAAAAAGTAAATACCTGTTAATGGACTGAACATATTATTCAAAATAAATCAGTAGTTAGGAAAGCACAAATGAAGCACATTTTGTTTGTAATTCTGAAGTATGCTGGAAACAAATATTGTAATTTAATTAGATCATATTGAATCAAGGCACTTTAGTGAATTCATGAAACCCAATTTCCACACATTATGGCTTGTGTGGTATATTGTTTAATCAGTAAAGCGGCCTGTCTGTGCCAGCTTAATGTCCATGTCAAAAGAAAATGTGCTGTCAGTAATTACACTGTCGTATCACACTGTGATTTACTAATATATGTGTGAGTGTGTTGTCCAAAATGCATCACTGGCTAAATATCACACCCTTAACACTCTCCTTCTGAATAGGCGTGGCTCATTTGCTACACTTTTTCTTAGAGTGAAACTTGGATTTCTCATAATTCCTGTTACTTCAGTGATGTAATATTGATGGCAGCGCACCCCAACTCTGAAAATTGTTCCAGCACCACTGGTGTACTGCTTGGTGAAAATATTTACAACCCAGCTAAAAATGATTCTACAGGGTCCTCAATGTTTTATTAGTTACTGGGTGCGGCAACATACTACATGGTTGAACACGGCATATTTGTGAACCAAAACGCTGCTGCAGCTAAACCATTAATGGTAGATGGGAATATAGGTCTGTGAGTCAATAATTCACAGTTCACATTCAAAGAGCTGCAAGATAGTGGAAGCATAAAGTGGTAAACAAATATCCAATTATGCTAATAAAGGCTTCTTCTCTCTAGGGGCAGTAATAATGCATGGGCAAATACTGATACCAGAAGCTGTTGTCTTTTTTAGGTTTTTCCTACTAGACAGCGCATTGGCTGTCTGTTGCGAGACGTATTATTTTCTTACAGTGGACTTAGAGCCCGCCCATTGCTTACCATTGGTTGGCCTCATTGTCACTCCTATTTGCTTGCTTCTTATTTGTTAGCGTGTGTAGGTTGCTCTCTATCGACCGGGTGCTCCCCCGCTCCCACCGTGACGTTTCTCACCTATGTGCTTTTCCCTGCCAGCTCCACATTGCTCTTTTTTGTCCATTTGCTCCCCCCCCAGTAATCCACAGTGCTCTCTCTCCATATCCTTTCTCCCCTTATGCACCACATGTATCTTGCCCCCCCTCTCCCTGTGTAGCTTCCGCCCCCGTTCTCCTGTGTCACTCCTGCCTCCCGGCCACTGTGTTGCTTTGGCGGCCCTCTCTTCCTTCTGCTACCGCTCCCCACCATGTTGCTCCCCACCCACTTAAAAAAAAAAGCTTATGTACGGTGTTTGTTTTTTCTTATTGATTTAACTTGGATCAGTAATTAAAAAGAAAAAAATACAGCTGCATAATTTTGTCGTTGCGTGCTTTCCACAGGTGAGATCTGTTAGCTTTGGCAATGCTTGCTCCCTTTTCTAATTATACTTTCCTATTCCGACGTTCGCCACTTGGTAAAAGGGGTAACATGGTAATATTGACCAGTGCTCCCATTCCATAATGCAAAACTTGGAGCTGTTTGCTTTTTCCATTCACAAATTCGGCCAGATGCAAAGTCACGCAGGGAAAAAAGCTGAGTCACGATGAAATTTGCGTACAAATTGTAATATTGAATCTGGCACAAAAAAGCACGTAGGCGTGATGCGACATTAACGAGGCACTCATAATAAGAGCCTAAATGCTCCAGGCGTATTGCCATTACAAATTAAATGCACGCACTATTCTCTGTAAAGGAGAGTTTTACCACCAAATGTGCCCTCCACCACTTCAGTTAAATTGTTTCTCTCATTCCTTTAACTTCATCTCTGATACCAATTTCCCACAGAAGAGTTCACGGGATTCGACAGTGAAACCACAGGTGCCCTGCGGGTGCAAACAACACTGGAAAAGCGCGGAATGTAAGGAAGCGCGCCATTAGGACGCGGCCCCCCGGGAACCCGGCCACGCCCTCGTGGTTCTTCTTCAAAGGATTGGGCGTAAGCGTGAATCACTTCCGGGGCAACGCCGTGACGTCCCTTCCGGCCAGAGCAGGCAACAGCGAGGGGGAGGAGTGGGCGTGGGCCTATTTAGGGCAACTTGCCCTGGTCCTCGCCCTCTCTTCCTTACGGCGCCGACCCCGTAATGCAGGGGTCTCCGTGAATCTCCCACCCACCCATCCCTAGAGGTAGAGCGTGGAAAGGTGTTGGAAGTTGAATAGAGAGTGGCGGTAAGGAGGCCACATAAATTGCCTTACATTGGTAAGGGAGTCCTCCTGCATACTCCCTAGGCCAGCACTGAGGGGGTGATACGGTAAGCTCACCCCAGAGAGAATGGAGACACCGGCTGGGGGCAAGGGCGCCAGTTTACAAACTAGGGCATGGGGCATCCGCCCCTGGTTATTCCCTACGAGCCCCGATGGGCAGCCTGGTGGTGGAGGGGTGGGCCCCTCAGGTGGCGGACAAGGACCAGATGGCAGGGGCTCACCTCTCAAGGACGCAGGTGGGTTGCGCCTTGCGTGGCTCTCAGTTGGTTGGGGGACGCGAGCCAGAAGGCCCCTTAGTGCTGGAGCAATAGACAACATTCTTCTGGTATATAAATTTGGTTCTGTCAGACTTGCTGATGGATTATGATTTTATGATCAACTTAAATGTACATATTGCTTAACGATTGAATTTGATAAATCCATATTGTATCAAATTGTATTAATTATATATTGTCATGTTTGTGTGTTGGTTTGTAATAAACATGGCCTCTTTTACCCACAGCTTTGGTCGTCAAGTATTGATTTGTGGGTTTGGATGGGGGCGGGGCCGGGAGCCAACCTGGGGGGGTCCGGGTCCTAATGTATAATTAAATCAATTAGACTGGAAGTGTGACCACCACAGCACTGCATCGATGAACCACATTAGTCTAATGATGCTGGAAATTAGCGAGCTTGCCTGCTGGTGTGCCGGACGCGGCCTAAGAGAGGTGCACTTAATGAACGGATAATTGTGTTCGCAGGTTTGGCGGCTTACCGGGGGAGTCTCTGGACTGCTGCTGCCTAACAAGGCATGAGTCCACGCCTCATGCTGATGAACTCACGGGGCCAGGAACTAAACCAGGGAGAGTGCTGTGCTGGGGCAGAGCTGCTACCTCGAGCCCTGGCTCCATGGAGGGCCCGGCCAGGGCCAAGCTCAAATTTGGAGGGGATTTAAGGTTGGGCATGTGTGATGGCCCAGTGCAGTGTTTTGTCTACCGGAAGGAACCGTGTAGGCGCTTGTTCCACTTAAGGAATTAACTAGAGTGGGGCAAGTGATGAAGATGCGTCACCACTATCCTGTTCCTGTACTGCGCATCATTAGGCTACATGGGCTGTATCACGATAAGGTGCAGTGGCTCAGCGCACAGTTGAGCGTCTGCTTTCTTATAGGGGATGTGACGTAACAGCCAGAGCTGCCGACTTTGGAATTGGGGAACCAGGTTCAAGTCTCGGTGTTGGCTCAACATCCTGTGATTCTGGGCAATTCACTTAATGTCCCCAGTGCCAACCAAAAATAAATGTGTACTTGTGTAATGTAACTGGTGCTCATGTAAAGCGCTCCAATACCTACGGGTCGAGTTTGCGCTATATAAAACCGCAACAACAAAAAAAGTAGATGTGTGGAGGGAGGGGGTGCTGCAGCACCCTCAAATAGCCATGCTGGAGTTCAGAAGGTGAATGAGCAATAAAAATGCCTTTACATTTTGTGCTTGCCACATTTGTTGTACATTCAAAGGCAGAAGTCAAATGTCAGGCTATGTCTTCTGGCAAATTGCTGCTTATTCTTTTAATATTGAACCTGGTGTTCACTTTTCTTTCTCTGACTGCAAAATGGGAGGATTTAATATAAAAATCAATGTTGCCCCATCCTGCAAAGGCCCCATATGGGGTTTGAACACTTTCCAAAGTAGTCTTGTTAGATTACCGAGTAGATATATGGCCTGTGCTGTATTACTCACAGGACCCACTGTCACTGACTGCACATAGGGGGTCAGTTCTTCACCTCTTTGTTAGAGGTTGAGAGGAAAGGATGAAACCTTCTGGATGCCATATTGTCTGTCCAGGGTATACCATGGGTTTTCGAGAGGCTACCTTCTAGAAAGGGTTACCAGACAGCAACAGGGGGAGAAAGCTCAATGGCATAATCCACTATGCAGGTTCTCAGAGGCAGAACTGTTCTTGGAGGGATGAATCTTTAGCTGGCAAGATCAAAATGGAGCTTGAAGGCCTTGAGCAGTACTGGGGCAGTCTGGAGCAGTAGCAAAGAATCCAATAGCAGGAACAAAGCAGAAAAGCTGTGACCCTTTGTATACTGGTAGGATGGGAACTACCATACAGGACGTGTCTAGTATCAGAGTAAACCCCACCCAAAAGAAAAGAATATGGTCCCAAAAAATGAACCACCTGGCAGGACAGGTGGTTTTTCAGAACAGGATCCATCATACAGGAAAAGGGTTTGTCACTGAACCAGAACAATCTGACAGGAAGGGGCTGGTCTCAGAATAAAAACCAAATAATGGGAAAGATCTGGTCTCAGAACAGGAACCATCTGACAGGAAGGGTTAGATCTTAGAAGTGTGCATTCTGAAGCAGAGTCCATGTTTGGTGACCGCCTTTTAGTGCTGTATGGTCGCCATCTTAGAATGGAGTTGGAGTTTCATACCTATCTTGGAATGATATTTCACTAGAGAGGAGTAGAAATGATGTATCGTTCTTGCAGCCCCGTTAGATCAGACAGTTCACTGTGAAGCTAGGAGGCCTAACATTATTTCCCACGCGCCTGGAGTTTTGCAGTTAGTGTTAGTAGCTGGCTTTACCTTTTCAAATATGGTGCAACTGTTAAGAATCAACTGCCATTTACACTCATACATACCTCGGGCAGCCAGTGCGTCTTGCTCTGATTTACATTCAGGCTTTGTAGAGAGCACATTCTGCTATCTATATTGCTTTGAAAATCTAAGGACACCACAATCCCTGATGGGAAGGATTCCAATACGTACGCCCACCACGTACTATTTTACAGAATCTCACATAGCTGCTAATTTACCTGCCAGTTGTGTGAAATTAGACCCATAATTACTTGTCTCCTACAAAATAGGCTTCACCATCTTTGCTGACTTTATACTATTTGAGGATTGTTGGAAATCTGAAGTTTGAAGATTACCATTAGTGAGCAGGAGGCTAGTGGCCGTGGTGTGTCTGTGGCATGGAAATTGTTGAGAACTGGGAAGCAAGTCTGAAATTGTAACACTTTGGCCACTGTGGCCTGTTCCCTTCCAGTAAGGCAACGAATGGCGATTAGCAGCCACATTCTAGACTCTCCGCCGAGGAATAATTCAAAGGTAATATGAACTAACACCAACACACAGCGACCACTCAATGCTGCTGCCCACTTCAAACACATTTCTCTAACAAGTTAGGAAATATTGTAAATAGTTGCAATCCGCTTCGAATCAACTGGTTGTCTTGCAGGCTACAAGAGAAAATTCTTGCAACAATCAGGGCTACCTAAGTTTGCCAAGGAAAGAATGTATAGGGCGTTGAGAGCGGCTTATACAATAGCTTTACAGAGTGGGCCCCGAGGAGCAATCCTTGTCTTAAATGTACTGTGACTTGAAAGGTTTCTGACGTGCCTCTGCTGAGGCTCGGAAGGCCTCTGTTTTCTCGGCTCTGTTCTCGGGTTGCCATTTTCAGGCCCCTCTGTTATTGGAACCTTCTCACTGCGACCTCAGCCTCCCTGGGCTTGTTTGGATTGAAAGCCTATGCCGGCAGAAAGAACTTGACACATTTATCCCTTTCTGTACATACTGTTTGAATGAAGTCTGGCGCAGCACTGACCCCGCTGCCCCTTAAACGTTAATTGGCATCACATCTGGAACTGGGAGAAATGTCCCAAAGAAAAGCACCCAGTGTGGTGGGGTACAATGAGCCAGCCTTCAAAGCAACTACAAAAATCTGATCAATGACTGAGGAGACAGCGGTGGGCATGGGGTGCCCAGGGTCGGGCTGGGGCAGGAACCAAAATAAAAGAGTTCACCGTTTGCAAAAAGGGCAGTTTTGAACTTTCAAAGACACACTGTATCGCTGTTTTACAAGTAGTAGGAGGCTGCATGCATTTGTGCCTGCTGCAGGCAATGTTTGTGGTAATATCAGGGAAATCAAAAATAAAAATTGAGCCACCAGACCATGAAACAGGCGCACAAACAGCGAAAAAACGGGCCCACACATTGACCTGTCAGACCAGCCCTTCTGACACTGCCAGACTGCCCTATAGGCCAGTCCAACTCTGGAGGCGCCCACTCTCCCTGCTTATAGGACGATTGCTAATTGTTTACTGGACATTTTACTCTCTTTTAGAAACATAGTGGGTCTCCGAGTCTGTCGAATACCGAAGGAATACACAGGTTTGTAAAACAGGCCTTTGTATATCTATGGCAGTGCCTGCTGCTGCGTTTTCAAAAAGTAACAATACTTCACCACACAGCAATAAGTAACAGCTAGATTAGTCACGGCCTATCCCTGTCATGCAAGAGGTCAAAGGTGAACGTCCCATTTAAGACATGAACTGCATTCCTTGCCTTCTTTGTAATAAGGCGACACCAAGGAAAATGTCATTTAAAATATTTCCTTTGCTAGGCATTAAAAGCAATGCACATGATAGGTTACTTGGCGCGCATTTGTAGTGCCTCATGTAATTGTACCAGCCTGCATGGGTAAAGGTTTACTTCTAGGGCGCTTTGTTTAATTTCTTCTGTAGTTCCGTTCATCTCAGACATACTGCAACGATACTTGTGTTAGTGCCACGTTGTTTTAAAGCTCAGCCAACGTAACATCTATAGATGTGTACTACCCGCAATGTGTTCAAACAATATACACCGATATTACCCTGGAGTGATAGTGAATTGATTTTAATTTATTGCGATAGGTTGCACTAAGTGTGCTGTAATAACGAAACTTCAAGCTTCCCTATCAATTGAATAGAAATATGATGCTCCATAGATTTGTAGAGTCCGAAGACCTCTGGTATATAGTTACAGCCCAGATCTGGCACTGATATGTGCACAGTAAAATGGTGCATGCAAACTTCAGCACCGCAATTCAATAAAACAGTTACATTTGCGAAGGAGTCTCCTCGGCGCTGCCTGATGACCTCACAGCGTGCTCTCCTGACCTGCAGTTTTAAAGCAGACGTGAGGACGCGGTGATAAAAAGTCTAGCAGGCTGAGGGTGTTTTCGGTGAGTTTCCTTGAAGTGAGGAGCCGCTCCTGTTGTCTGAGTGGGACCACACGACGCCACGGAATGCAGGGAATGTCGCAGTGAAAGTGGGACACTGTGGGTCTGGTAATCGGGCGGCACCCCGTGGCCCATCAAAAAGTGGCGTCTCTCATTGATTAAGAACAGATATATATATATATATACACACACATATATATTGTATATATATATGGGACTGGCAGGCTATGGCTAAGACGAATTATAGCAATAATGCTTCAGTGCGTAGGTCTGACTCGGAGAATGAAAACAACGGAGATGATAAAGGAAAATAAAGGAAAACAACGTTTGCAAGAAAAAAAAAAAAGCAATACATGGCAAAAACGGTAAAGTGCACGAAAAACATTTCGCCTGCGCCGAATTGAAACGATCCCTCCCAAGGCCAGAGCCTGAATACCTCGGAACCACTAGAAAAGAGGAAGGCGTCGAAATAAAACTGTAAAGACCACAGCAAAACACAATATAGACAAATATAAGGTGGCATGGCACAAAATTGCAAAACATTGCATATCCCAGAAAATATTAACACAACAACACATAACATACATAGACTAGTGTGGGCTAGCATGGCACAACACTGCAAAAAACAGCATAGGCCAGAAAACAAACAACATTGCATTACAGAACATAGCAATATTTACTCTAGCATCACATAACATTGCATAGCAGTGAGAAACGCGGCATAACAACTTAACATTGCGTAGATTCGCTTTATTTAATGGCAAAACATAGGACAGCTTGGCATCTTGTAACAAAACACAACATAAGAAAATACAGCTTGGCATTGCAAAGCATAAAACAACAGAAGAGAACCGATCTAAACAAACTGCACGATTGTTTAGATGAGTATAACAAACTGCATGATGGCGGAGGGGCGGGACTTTACAGTTCATCCATCAAAGTGAGCTTCATAAAACTGATAGCTAATGTTTAAGTCGATAAAACTGGCATTCGAGAAATAAAAATCAATGAAACCAGTTCTATCCATGTCTGTATGCCAAGGCGCCAAATATATTAAATTAACTACATGGAAGTTAGCAAAAACATGCATGAAAGAGGGCAGCCTTGTCCGGAGCTATTTGCGTGTGCGACATGCGAGATATGTAGTACATTTCAGCCAAACCCAGGATGGGCAGACCAGCCCTGAGCAGCAACCTCTCTGCCTGAGCACAGTTCTCAGTTTTCCAGTTTGCTCTCTCATAGTCTGTGTTTGAAACCCTTCGACGCTGGATTGTTTGCATTGCAGTTTTTAATCGAGGCCCCTGAGGTGAAATGCATATTCAGATTTATTTGCAGGTGTTCATGTTTGCAGACCGGATTCATGGGAAACCGAAGCTACAATAAATATTGGAAGGGAAAGCTTGGAGTGGAGCAGAGCGCTGTGACTTGTTCTCAGTTTGTACCTGTGGCACCTCCACCACAGCTGAGGGGAGGCGGGACTTAGCAGGGCTCAGGTGGTGATGGCACTAAGAATGTGAGGGTCATGGGTTCAAATCCCCACACTGACAGATGAAGTCTTTCAAACCTCATATCCTTTCAATGACAGACATGTTAAATACCGGTCTCAGGGATGTCAGCCAGGGCAGTCTTGTACAATCTGAGGTCTCAGAGCATTTAAATGTACCTTTCCCAGGGTCTGCATCCCAAAACAGCACCAAAAGTACCACGCTACACATTCAGGGGGAAAAGGACAAGCCTGGTGACTGCCATCTTTGCCTAATACCTTATTTGGAGAAAAAAATAGTAACCTACCATGTCCTGCTCACTTTTTGTGCATTCAATCATTTAGTAAATGCAAGAATGTCACGACTTCTTTAGTCCCTAGGACCACTTGCTATGAAACTCTCATATCCCCGGTCTTGTCACTCATTCGGAGTGGCTGTTCAGATCTGTGTAGCTAGAACTGGGTGTATGTTGATATACGTCCCTTCTCTGACCCTGTCTTAAATTGTCATTTTCAAGGAATTTAGAAAGGGAATCAAAACGTTGCCTCTCTCTGACTCAATATTTCATTCAAGGCCACTCTCAAGTGTTGGGAGATATGCTTGTAATATATATGCAAGGTCTAGAAGAGAGTGGTATGGTATAGGAGTGCATTGTATAGCACTATATAGTACCGTATAATATTGTACAGAACAGTATAAAAGAGTGCAAAGTATAACATAAAGAGAACAAATGGCCACAGTGTAAAATAAATGATCTGTGATGTTAAGTTATACAATTCTTATAACGCACATGTTTGACATTTACATGGCCTTGTGCTTACAGTGTTACCTGCAGGATGTGGGTTTCCCCTCTTTGGGGAGTCTCATGGGACTATCAGGGATCAAAACATGCAGCTTTTTCAAACACCAATATTTTCCAGAAAACTGAATCAAGTCAACCTTGGAAGAATGCTTAGAGCAATTGTAATCAGGTCAAGTATGGCAGAGAATTCATCTGATTCAAGGCCCCTGCTTACAGACCAATCACCGCACAACACTGAAAGCCCAGCAAATCTGTGGTGGGTCAGAGATGGGTTTGATGAACAAACTTTGCAGCAAAGTCTATAGTTTTAGGGTCCTTGTCAACAGGACAACCCCGCAGCGCTTGGGCAGACCCCCACGTCCAAGGCACATCACTACCATGCACACAGGGCTATAAGGTGACTATGTTCGCTCTATCAGACTGGCCACCAAACGAGAGGGACTAGCCCATGCAACCCACCATGGCAGACTGCATAAGATCATCGTAATGAGATGCAAGTCTTCCACCGCCAACAAAACAAGAACACACAATCTCTGGGCCTCTGAACATTCTGTGGCGCCCTCCCTCTCTGAAGAGGCCACGAGGCGATATATTAAAGAAATGACCAGGAACCACAAAACTCAAAAGGCTGTGTGAGGGTATAGGTTAGCGCAACCTATAAACGTATAATAACTATCAACCAATCAAAATATGGAATTGGAGCTAAGTTGATGACGTCGTTTTATGTGGGGCGGTGGGCAGTGCTTGAAATGGAAAGATAGAAGGGCTGGTATTCGCTACCCTAGAGTACCTGTCGCAGCTGAGAGGTACCAGTACTCTCCCATTAAAAGTATGGAGCCCCCGCTGAGATGTGACCGCACCTGACAGCACTTGCTCTTTTAAAAATACTCCTGGTGCCAAGGAAATGCAACTACAATACCCATACCACACTGGGCAACATTGTACCGCTCTGCACTATATTCTTCTATATGCATTTTAACTATACTTAGCCAGCCGTACGGGGTTATAGAAGAAAGTGCTCTAAAGTACTTAACGAAACAACATTTTGATGCACCTAGCATAGCACCGCGTAGTAGTTTTATATAGTAATGCCTGTTTTGAAGTCATCCTGTATAGTAATGTAGTAAATAGTCGCAACTTACAGTATTATGGTATAGTTTCCCAAAGTATAGTACCCCTCAATATACGACAGTGCGCTAGATTGCTATTGCACTGTAAAGAAAGCCGACTCTATGGAAAGCATTCCCGGGTTGCAGCAGTCTCTTTAGAGGCAGTCACGTACCGAGTGCTTTCCACGGGCACCGAGTGCGCTGCGGTGACAGGTGAAGTCTCAAAGCCACGCACAGAACCGTCAGACTAAAGAAACCTGTAAAATGTACCTGTTTAGGAGGGCGCTCCAACAGCGGCACCGAACACTCCGCTTGTTTTTTGGGCTTGTTCTTCTTCCGACAGCAGCGGAAAGGGACCCCCCGCATGTTTGCCCCTGTGGTAGTTCCCCAGCAGCAGTGCCTGGTCTAATGATGTCCGGCGTGCAGGACAGCTCCGGAGCCCCTCAGCCCATGCCGTGCGCGTGGAGCAGGGGCTTCACCTCTCGGCTCCTGCTAACAATGTGCCCGCGCGGCCCCACCCCCTCGCCATCTCCTCCTGGCCCTTTCCCTCCCACCCTCCCTTTCACCCCCAGAGTCTTCCCGCTCGGGGATTGGCTGCTTCCACAGGGCATTTCAGATGTCAACACGCGTTTCCAACACATAGCTGAACACATCCATTCAGTAAACGGAGTCTGGGACGCTCCGCATTCCCGCCTCGGCACTGGCAGCAGGGCACGAGCATCTAGGCACAATAGCTCCGAGCCTTACCCAGCGCGCCCAGACCCGGGCCCGGTGCCAGGCACGCACTGCGGCCGGCCTTCACACGCGCCCATACGATTGTTAGGTGCACGCATACTTTTTGCAAGACATCAGCATCTAGTATCACATTTCTCAGTCTACATTTGCAGTTGTTATATAATTGCAAACAGTAACACTAGTGAGGTGTCACTGCTGTAAGCTGATGGGCAGAGATCAGTCTTCAGAAGTCCCGTGAAAGATGCACACATTACAGTCGGCCAAGACACAACAAGCACACTCACAATCAGTACACGTTCAGTAGGCCTTTGCACGCGCACCCAACACAGTGCAGCAATCAGGGCGTCGCCCGATTCCCAACACAGCCAGTGGGGTGAAAATAAACTTGAGGGGGGCTCTCAAAGGGGCGCAACCTTTGTAATAAAGGTCGTGTAACATGTAAGATGAAAATCTCTGCTGCTTGACTGGTACTTTGCTGCCTCTTTCTGTTATTGCATCCAGATATATAATAGAACAACTGGCATGCACTTAAAACAAGCCCGCACTATTGGCTTTATCAATGGTTGTTAGCTGCAGAAGCTGAATGAGTAACATCAACGACTTTGTGGTAAATAATAGTGAAAATGCTTCAATTTTGTAATTATGATTCTGTGAAATAACTATACCACTCCATCAGAAATGCTAAATAAAACTCTGTGTAAAATACTTACTTGTATTTATTGTCAGCTTGAAAAAAATGTCCAGAAGCTGGTAATACGTAGCAGCAGCAGCTGCCCGTGCAGCAGCTTTATCACTGCAGACCTGTTGAATTTAGAGCCTGGGCTCTGGCCTTCACCCCTCCTACCCAGCTGCGGATCCTCACAGCGTGCACTTTCAGATCACTAGCAGGTGCACTTTCTGATCACTGGCAGGTGCACTTTCAGATCACTAGCAGGTGCACTTTCAGATCACTAGCAGGTGCACTTTCAGATCACTGGCCGGTGAACTTTCAGATCACTGGCAGGTGCACTTTCAGATCACTGGCAGTGCACTTTCAGATCACTAGCAGGTGCACTTTCAAATCACTGGCAGGTGCACTTTCAGATCACTGGCAGGTGCACTTTCAGATCACTAGCAGGTGCACTTTCAGATCACTGGCAGGTGCACTTTCAGATCACTAGCAGGTGCACTTTCAGATCACTAGCAGGTGCCTATCTTCTGATTAGCTCTAATGGCTGGTAGTGCCCCCCTCAGTAAGATCTTTTTTAATGCCTGTGGTGAGGGGAAAATTTAAGAGTCCAATAGGGACCCGTCTCACCACCTGTGTTTTACAACTGCTGGTGCTTAGCACTGGCAGAACCCGGTCCACTTATAGCCCTCAACACAGCAACCTCCACTCAACAATACCGCCACACACCACTGTTCCAGGAACACCGTCAAATTGCCATCCAAACCAATGGCACTGTCACACACCACAGGAACTTACACCCTAGAAGGAGTCCAATTAATCCAACATAAAAGCGCTCCTGCACATCATAACTATGGACAGCGATCGTGATGCATAGAGAAAACTTTACCTTGGCTGGGTATTGGATAACAGACCACTCAATGCAAGAAAACCAAACACAACCCAGGCACGTAAAACTCTGCAATGTTCTACCAAGATCGAACACAATTTACCTTCACACTCATTTATATAAATCTACTTCTAAATCAAACACTGAACATAATCACTTCTAATCGCAGGCAATCAAAAATCAGAGACAATCTACTGACCGTTTTTGCATTTGCACTAGAAAGGGCACCCAGCAAGTGAATGTGCCACAATGCCAAGGAAATGGTGGTTTGCACAATGCAAGTATTAATAACATAGCACAACACAACGCATTGAAGTTTGTATTGAATGGCGCTGTTTTTTGAATGCGTACTGCTGTTTTTTTTTAATATGGCTAGTCGCCAGTGATTGCCATGACAGCTACAACACATAATTTCCTACTTAAGAGCCTTCATTAAACGCAGTAGCATAATGAATGTATACTAGGATCGCAGTGATTCCGCCATTTCCTCATGCTACAGAAGGTTGTATGCAGCCGGATGCTCCCAAAATCTTACATATCAGCACCTAAATGCCATTCCTTTGCATTATGGTGTGTCACCCGGGTGTGTTACCTATATAGTTAAATAGCCAGATAACTACGCCTACTTACAATAAGAGGAGCAACAGCACAGCCAAAAGTGGTACCTAAAAATTAATTGGGGTATCCACCTCCATAATCAGAGATACATTTAATTGGAACTCCTCCCTAGTACCTAAAAGGACAAATAACACACAATTTGGAGTGTGTGCGCAGTGAGAGGGGTGGACACAAATTCAAGTCTGAGTGATGTGGTCTGGAGTCTGCCTTTTAATTCAATTCATAAAAGTACCTTTGCTTTTACTCATGATATTGTGGGGAGATACGTGAACATTGGAAGACATTGTCATGAGGGTATACTGACATAATGCCATGAACTGTGGACCACCTTCACCATCATGCACGGAGATGCACTCCTCTGAACGTTTTAGGTTCTCAAGTCTTCTGTGGCATAGGAGGTGAGCGACGTGCACTAAGTGTGAATGCCGCATGGTGTGAGGCTTCAACGTATGCACTAAGAGAAATGCACAAGCAGAATCAAGACAAACTACATGTCCCAGAGTGCCACAGGACTCTCACAAGACTTGCAATAATGGAGGCCATCTTGCATTCATGGAGAGTATGGTCCTTATGTTGCAGAGCAGTAGGCAATGGAGAAACTTAGTTACTGCAACCGGATCCTTGTTGCCAGGAGATTGGAAGTCATTACACTATCATCTGGTGTTATCAAAGGCTTCCAGGATACAGAATAGTGTTCTGGGATAACCCTTGAGTTGAAGGATTTAGACTTTGATTTTCAGCTATAAGAACAGGCAGAGTGAAGATATCCAGTGTCTGCTCCTCTCTCCAGTTCCATTCCTCTTTTTCTTGGATCTACTACTGACCAGGACCTGCATTTATAACCTTTGCCTGGTAGTCAGTGGGTTCAGGGAAGTGTGGGTATTAGCATCACTCCTGCTGAGTCTAGAATAATGAGATTATTGCACACCTGACAAAATGCACAGAAATGTGGAAGCATATAGACAGGAAGAGAGAGAGTTAATTGAAAATCTCATTGGCCATCCCTCATTCCAGAGTGAACTGCACATGATGATCCCCCATCATTTCTCCTTCTGACCTTTCCCAAGCTCTGAAGAGAATATAATGGTCCATCCCTACCCAGCAATACTTAAGAGAGATTGGAAAGAACATGACAATTCTTCTTACCGTCCTTAGCCATGTGCTGAGAGGAAATATTTTCTAACCCTCCCAGACCTTGTCCAAGGGCCGGGCAGGGTTGTCTGTGGTGCTTCCACAGAACACCAGAACACCCAGCCTTCTCCATGGGCTGGGAGGAAGTGTCTCCACTGCCAACATCCTACAGCTATCCGCCCCACCAACCCATGGGCTAGAGGGTTGCTATGGATCAATACCCGCAGTATCACCCACTCCCCCTGGCTTTGGCAAGAGGCAGGGAGAAACATCAAATCCCCAATTCCTAGTACAAGCAGTCCACTTTCATGGGAACCAGGACATGTCTACTCCAGCCTCGGGCACAGGAGTAGCAGACAATATAGAATTTTATCTCCTAAAAGTATCCTCATATGCATATTGATGTTGCATCAGGGGTGATTTTGCATACAAATTTGTTTTCGTCCCCAAATGTGATATTTGCTCCAAAACGTGTTTCCACTCTCCTGCTGTTGGTCAACAAATGGTGATTCGAAACTAAAGCTGATTATGCATATACATGTAATTTTGCTCCAAAATGTGATGCCTCAAGCCTTTGTGCTTGGGGTGACTCTACACCTAAAAGTGATTTTGCGCATAAAGGTGATTTGTGCTCTTAAACGTTTTCCATACTCATGCTGATGTTGCAAACATAGTGATTTTACATGGAAGCGTACTGACAGCAAAGCGTCAGGATAAACAGATGCACGCCTTTTATCCTCATGTGGCATCTTATTACAACATTATTTCTCTCTGCTAAGTGGTAATCCGTGGCTGTATGTTGTTTAAGACCTCTTACTCTCAAAACACCAACATCTCCTACTGGAAAAACTCACTATCCCAGGTTACCATAACCGCAAATGTGTTCTACATAGCAACGTGTCTGAAAATTGGAAGTTGATGATCCAGTGTTGGTATTACAACGTCTACATCTTCACCAAATTATTTTTTTTTATTTTATTTATACCATTTA
Source organism: Calotriton arnoldi (assembly GCA_963921515.1). Classification (NCBI taxonomy): domain Eukaryota; kingdom Metazoa; phylum Chordata; class Amphibia; order Caudata; family Salamandridae; genus Calotriton; species Calotriton arnoldi. Next base: position 1,704,454 of record CAWUFW010002022.1, read on the forward strand.
TAGAGCGCATCTGTCACTAGCCTGGTATTCTCGTGCTAAAGCATGTAGGTAGGTACAGAAACTGCTAACATGTAACCGTCAGTGAACAAAACATGGGTGAGGATTATTTGGGGAAAAGCCAGGTCTTCAAAGCTTTCCTGAATTGCAGCAAAACCATTGCGGATCTATGGTATGGTGGCAACTTGTTCCATAGTTGATCCACTTTGTCTCGACCCCCTTGTTTTGCCTTCCGAAACTTGTTAACACAGACTAAGCTTGCAGTGCTATGGCGAAGGTGTCGCCCCAGAGTATACCTCTTCAGGCTTCATTGTAGGAGCACCGGGCCGGTGCCCTGTAATGCTTTGAACACAAAGCACATGGCTTTAAAGAGGATCCTCTGCTTCAGAGGCAGCCAGCGCAGTTACTTCAAGGCATTGGATGCTGATGATCTGCGAGGGCTGTTTAATGCAAGTTTGGCTGCTGCCACTTGGACTCTATATAATCTGTTAAGCAAATAACCAGGGGCCCCAAGTAGCAAGGCGTTACAGTAGTCTAATTTACTGAGTATGACTCTACGCGCTACAAGTGATTTAGCTTGAATAGGCAGTAGTGGTTGCACATTCCTGAGACAACGTAAAAGTGCAAAACATGTGCCTGCTAAGTTTGTGACATGGTTCTCCAAGGATAATGTGCTATCAAATGTGGCCCTCAAGTTACGGACTATGCCTGATTGCAACAGCTCATCTCCAGATGAGAGGGGCCAAAAGTTAGAGGGGAGAGTCATGGGAATCTTACTTGCCGAGCAACACAGAAATTCTGTTTTGTCCACATTTAGTTTTAATGAAATTGCGTTCATCCAACTGATAATATCCAGCATGCCTTTCTGAAATGCCGTTACTGCCGCCACTTTATTATTATTAAGGGACAAAATCAGCTGGGTGTCATTGGCATAGTTAACCAACCTAATGTCATGCTCCTTTATCAAGGTTACAAGTGGCCTCATATAAATGTTGAGTAGGACAGGGCTGAGTGCTAAGCCCTGTGGTACTCCCTGTTGCAGATTGCTAAATTAAGAGCAGTAGTTCGGAAGGGAAACAGCCAGACACCTATCTGACAGGTAGGACTCCATCCGCTTTAGCGTTGCACCTCCAACTCCAATTGAGATTAATCTAGACAAAAAGACTTTGTGGTTGACCATGTCAAAGGCAGACGACAAATCAAGCATGATCAAGACTGTCAACAGCCCTTTATCTACCCGCATCTGTAAATCGTCCAAGGTGACAAGTAAGGCGGACTCCGTACCATGTCCCGGTTGAAAACCAAATTGTTCATCCTCAAGGAGAGAGTAAGATTCCAGATATTGAGATAATCGTCTACTTACATATCATTCTAGAATCTTCACTGGGAAGGGGAGGAGTGAAATGGGCCTATAGCCACTCAGAACCGAGGGATCAGCTGACTATCTTTTCAAGAGGGGGTAACAATTGCTTTCTTCCAGGTCTGAGGTACCGTACCCATTTCTAAGGATTGGTTTCACTCCTGCAGCATAGAAGGAGTAAGCTCATCTCCCAGCTCTTTCCATATCCTCGGAGGTAGGGGATCCAAGGGAGATCCTGAGGTAGTGGACCTTGCGATATCTAAAAAGGTCTCCTCCAAGATAGTATCAAAGGCATTAAGCCTACAATTATGGCTGTCACCAGAGTCTGTGCCCTTTAGGGTCTTAGTGGCACCTAAAACTGATAGCTCGGTAAAGCTCTGGCCGTTAGTCGCACTGAACAGTGTCTCTAGATTATTAGCGGTATTCAGTTCAGGGCATACTGTCTGAACAGAGGTACCAATGTCCTCCAAAACCTTGCTGATCTTTTTGTAAAAGAAATCAGCAAGATCATCACAGAGTTCCTGGGAAGATGTAAGTTCTTGCTTTAAACATCCATTAGTTCCCGAACAATCTGAAAGACCTATTTTGCCCCATTGTTGGCTGCAGCAATACTAAGCCCTGAAAGCATCTGCCACAGCTACGAAGCTAAAGTTGATACTGTGCCCACCATATCTGCCAACTATGTCAACACTAGCTCACCCCCTTTCACTCCCACTGTATGACTCGGGGAACAAGACTAGAAGGCATAATGTCAGTATAAATCAAGGTAGCCTTCGTCATAAGCTCAAACAAACCTACTCCTATTCTGACACAGAATGCTCCAGTTCAGCTACACCAGATCAGCAGCATGCAAACTGACTTTCCACACAAGCATTCAACCACCTATAGGCATGATTCATATTTGGTGTAATTGCTCACCTCATACTTCATTACAGCCTATTACTGTTTACTGGAACGCAAATCTCTTGTTCATGCCCCAAAAGGAACTGTTTGGCATCGGACTGAAGTAAGATCACTTGCCTGCAATGATACAAATTCTGGAAACCACATTCTGCATCCCCCTTACATAGGTACTGACCTCTCAGGACTGCTTTCCTGCCCACCCCGTTGCATCTTCCTTAAGACACCGGCTCATGAAGAGCCCAGTTTGCACACCAACTCCAGTGCTTTGGAACATTCCTCCCCGCACATTACTTCTAAAATACACCCCATAGACTGGAATATTCTATGGATCCTATTCACATACTGCACTTCATAAAACATTTAGTGTACTACTAAATGTTTTATGAAGTGCAGTATGTGAATAGGATCCACAGAATATTCCAGTCTATGGGGTGTATTTTAGAAGTAATGTTAGGATAGGCAGAGCTCTTTGCATGTAGATTTGTGAATAGCAATTTGTAGGATGTGAGTACTTCACATCCTACAAAATGCTATTCACAAATCTACATGCAAAGAGCTCTGCCTATCCTAACTTTTCTATGCAGTGTTATTTGCCCTGGTAGCGGAGGTCTCTGCACATGTAGGTGTATATTTTAGTAGTGTACATTTTAGTAGTAAATGTGAGAAGAACCCTGGGGAGTGGCTGGAAAATGGAAAGTACTTACTACTAAATGGGATAGTGTTAGCAAAGGCGTTTCTAGTTGGCAGAGGTTTGCACCCTGCCCAAGTAGGGACCTCCACTCTAGTCAGGGAAAGACAGATACCTGCCCTAAATTAACGTGTGCTCACCCTCTGGTAGCTTGGCACTGAGCAGTCAGGCTTAACTTAAGAGGCACTGTGTAAAGTATTTGTGCAACACTTAAATTAAAGTAACTCAATGAAAACACCACAAAAAGACTCCACACAGGTTTAGAAAAACAGAGAATATTTATCTATGTAAAACAAGACCAAAACGACAAAAATCCAATACGTAGAAGTTGAGATATGAAATTTGAAAGATTAAATGTGAAAACAGTGCTTAGAAGTCACTAGCGGTCAAAAGGTTACTTGAGGTTGCGAGGGACTGGTGGAAATTCAAAGTTCAGGCCAACACTTGTTTTCCTTTATGCAACCTCAACGGAGGGCAGGTCTGCTACAGGACCCAGACAGGTCCCGCTGAAGAAATACCTTGGATGGAGCTTTTGTTGACGTCGAGAGTCTACTGCGTTGTCGAGGAACAGCACAAATGGGGTCCCGCGTCGTCGTCGAGCTCCATTGAAGTGAATGCAATGCGTCACCGCCAAACCGTGCAGAGTGTCATCGTCGAGCTGTGCAGGCTGTGGATTCTTTGTCGTCGAGCAGCTTCTGCATTGGCGTTGAAGGGTGATGCAGCGGAAATTCTCACGCAGTTGAGGCAATGTGTCGTTTTTTTCAGAAATCAGCTGCAGACCCTACTTCTGAGGCCCAGGACTGGAGGGGGCACCTCAGGAAAAGGTATGATTCACAGATGGCAGAGTCCAGCAGGATTGTAGGAACTCTTTTGTGTCTCTGAGACTTCAGGAAACAAGAGGGAGGCCAGCAAGCCCTTGGAGTCACTCTGGGGGTCAAGTGAGATGGGTCCAGTCCTTGTCCTCAGCAGGTTAGAGATCAGCAGACAGCAGGGCAGCTCAGAAAAGCAGAGAAGCAGTTCCTCAGAACAGTCAGTCACAGCAAAGTGGCAATCCTTACAGCACAGCAGTCTTTACTCCAGCAGAGTTCTTCCCAGGTCCAGTAGTGTACTGATATGGTGGGGTCAGAGCCTTGGTACATATGCCCAAAAGTGCCTTTGATGTAGAGGGTGACATCAAAGGAGTTATCTGAAGTGCACAAGGACCCCTTTCAACACAGTCCTGTCTGTCAGGCTATCTGGGGGGTGGGGAGGTAATCAGACCTTTGTGTGAGGACAGGACACAGACTATTCAGATGTAAGTGTGAGCCACCTCTCCCCCTTCGTGCTAAGGAAGGCTATCAGAATGCAGATGAGTCCTCTGTCACACCCAGCCTTTCCTGTGTGTATGGCTGTCTAGAGGGAATGCACAAAGTGTAGCTGTCACCCAGCCCAGGCGTGAATTTGAGACAGGATGCAGGCACACAGAACAAAGTTAAGAGCAGAGAAATGTCCAATTTCTAAAAGTCGCATTTCTAAAATGGTAATGTCAAAATCAACTTTACCAATGAAGAGGATTTATCACCACCATTTTAAAGATATGAAACATGATGTAGCTACTCCTTTCTGATCAGGAACTACAGCTTAAAAAGTGGTTCAAGGAATCTCCAATGCTAGCCTATGAGAGGAGTAGTCCTCACAGTAGTGAAAAATGAATTTAGGTGTTTGTCACTGCCAGGACATGTAAACATTAAAAGTACATGTTCTATCTTTTAGTTACACACCACCCAGGCCATAGGGTTACTTAGGGCCTACCTTAGGGGTGACCTATGTGTAATAAAAGGGGACTTTAAGGCTTTGCAAGGGATTTTAAATGACAAGTCAAAGTGGCAGTAAACTGCACACACAGGCCTTGCACTGGCAGCTCTGAGACAGCTTTGAAAGGCTACTTGTGTGGGTGGCACAATCAGTGCTGCACTAGTAGCATTTAGATTACAGGCTCTGGGTATATGTTATACCACTTCACAAGGGACTTATAAGTAAACTGAATATGCCAATCAGGTATATACCAATGTCACCATGTTTTAGGGGAGAAGCACATGCACTTTAGCACTGGTTAGCAATGGTAAAGTGCTCAGAGTCCTAAGGCCAAAAAAAAGATACAGCAAAGAGTGGAGGAGGAAGGCAAAAAGTTTGGGGTGACCCTTCAGAGAGGGCCATTTTCCAACAGAGAGCATTAGGTAAGACAAAGGAGGAGTTTAGGAAGGGCAAAGGAGGAATAGGACACGTTACAACGCACATGTTTACAACGCATGCCATTACAACACGGTCATTACAACGACCGCGTTGTTGCGACGCATACCATTACAACGCAAGTCATTACAATGACTTACTGTAGGGGGGGCGCTGGAGTTGGAATAGTACCTAACGGCTAGGGCGGTCGACCTCTAATCTAGGGAACTGGGTTCGAGTCTCGGCAATGACGCTGAACATCCTGTGATTCGGGGCAAATCACTTAATCTCCCCGTGCCTAACAAAAATGAATGTGTCCTCATGTAACGCAACTGGTGCTATGTAAAGCGCTCTGATACCCGATACCTTCGGGTCAAGTTCGCGCTATATAAAACTCGGTTAAAAAAAAAAAAAAAAACTCCAGTCTGTGCAACAGTAGAGAAGGTGTTGGATTTTAAATCCAAAACCTTCTGCCCCCTACAGCAAGTCATTGTAACGACTTGCGTTGTAATGGTATGTGATGTAAAAACGTGGTCATTGTAATGACCGCGTTGTAATGGCATGCGTTGTATCAACTTCGTTGTAAACGATGTTTACCGCAAAGGAGAGGTAAGGTAGGGACATAGAAATACAAAGATCCACGCACAAAAGAGTAAGCCCACTGCTATTCACAAACTGCACATATACAGTTGCAATAGCCAAAAATGATGCAAAACAGTCATAAATGTACTTGGAGCAAGTCTAGCACCACACATGGCCACTCACAGGTATTGCAACACACTCACATAGCAAATAATAGAGACAGGGACTTAAAGAACAGCCCAGAGGAAATAATGTTAAATATAATAATTTATTAGGAATTCTAATTTACATATAAATATGAAAAGGTACATTCAATTGAACATTTTTGTATTAAAAATAATTAACTTAATTACAAATAATTAAATAAATAAAACCTTTAATTACAAATAACATTAATTAAATTTAATTGAACAAATAAGTTTAAAAATTACTACATAATAATCAAGTGTAAGAATGCTAAGGAGTGTGATTTTTAATAAAACGTTTCAAATAATAAAAAGTTAAAGTGCTGTACCATATTTTTAGTTCCAGGTTAATAATAATTATGTTAGGTTAATTTACATTTTTATTTATCATTAATACATTTTTAAAAATAATTATTAAACTCTATAATTTTTCCCTATGCTTTACAATGGGGAGATCTACACCCTTGTGGCAAAGACCTCCGCCTGTGTGTGAAAAGTTACTAGGACTACTTTACACTCGTAAATCCTGTTTTAGTAGGCTCCAGTTCCAGTTTAGAGGGGTGGAGATATGGAAGTCTACAACAAGTAGTACATTTACACTTGGAAATGATAAACAGCAAAAAAAAATGCAAAGTTACTACTAGATGTTGCAGTAAGTTTACACAAGCAAATCTACATGTGTAATTTTAATTTTGTCCATGTGATCACAGATACCACAACATATCATGTTAACAAAATCTTCTGATTTAGACATTCTAAATATAATCAAAGATCAATTTGTTCAAGAAACCTCAGAAGAAAGCCTTCTCTGATCTTAGTGACCCATCTCCTATACATACGTCAATGCAGCCCTTCTGACTGTAGGTCTTTGGTCTCTAATGCAACTTCCAAAGCTGCGACCTTGACGCTATTGCACTCATAGAAACTTGATGTTACTCTACCACAGTAGACCATATAAAATGGTGGTGGACTAGATTTATCCATAAGAAGGCCCATAAATGCAAAGTGATTCATTTAATATATGGCCAGGTACGGCCTAGACCCCCTCTTCCTAATGACACAACCCTTACTAAAATGGCCCCTTTTAACGGTGTAAGGATTACCGCCTCCCTTCCACCCCAAGGCGGTAAGTCATTTTCACACAAGAAAAGTTTTTTGGATTAGGGGTCGTTAAACCCCCGGCCGTATTTATTAAAATTAAAATGAAAACACATTTTTATACATTATTTACATAATACGCAGGAAGTCCATTGCATTACATTTGATTACATTGATAGGTACATATGTCATGTTGCTAACCTTAACATTTCTCTAATACATATATATTCCTATCCGATCTAGACATTACATAATCAAATACGTTTATCTTTCTGCGTATTCCGATTTGAGCCTACGGCAAGGTCAATGACTGACGCCAGATCCTGATCAAAGCAATGCCCGCCCTCCAACCGGAGTGCGCATGCACAGGGGGCCCGTTCCCCGGGAGGTACTTCCCCCCCCGAGCACCCTCATACGCCCAGCAGATTAACTCCATAAGGGGCCCTTGCAGTTATGCGCCGTTTACTTGCGCCCTTGTGCGCGTGCGAGGTGGCCAACCAGCCTACTGGAAAGCGTAACTTCCCTCCCCCGCACCCTTCCAGCCAACCGGCTGTAACTGCCCCTGGAGTTCTGTGAGAGACCACTTGTCCCTCCCCCTTGGGCGACCCCATTCAAGAATGGCGCCGCCCCCTAAGGACCTTAAATTTACTGCTCACCAATCATGACCTTACAGCTGACCAAGGAATAGCACTATAAATACGACAATTGAACATTTCCTGTAAAAGAAACAACGACGCTTCCTGAAAAGGAGAAAAGAAAAACAATACACATGCCAATATAACAAGTCAACCTGAAAAGAAAAAACTGCAAAACACAATATTCAAAAACCTTGCTTTAGGGGATGGTGGGTGGGTGAAAATTAAAGGGAGCCTCCTAGCGAGGCCCGGAGACAGATCCCTGTATAGGCTGAGGGAGCGGCGTGCAAAGAGGCAGCCTTCGCCGCTCCCCAGCCTTTTATTGCCCTCCAGTGCGTGAGTGTCCCGCCGGGAGCCGGTTCAAACCGGCCCCCGGCGTTTGTGCGACGCGCGACCCGGAAGTGATTAGTATCACTTCCGGGGCACGAACCGGACAACCAATCCCTGACTGGGGCACGCCCGCCGCGTCACAAGTGCGCGACGGGCTTGCCCCCACATCGTCATCGGGGGCCGGCACGACCGCCACACCCTCGGCGTGTCCGATGCCGGCCCCTGCCTTTCTATATGGCCAGGTACGGCCTAGACCCCCTCTTCCTAATGACACAACCCTTACTAAAATGGCCCCTTTTAACGGTGTAAGGATTACCGCCTCCCTTCCACCCCAAGGCGGTAAGACATTTTCACACAAGAAAAGTTTTTCGATTAGGGGGTCGTTAAACCCCCGGCAGTATTTATTAAAATTAAAATTAAAAAATGTTAAACAAATTTTTATACATTATTTACATAATACGCAGAAAGTCCATTGCATTACATTTGATTACATTGATAGGTACATATGTCATGTTGCTAACCTTAACATTTCTCTAATACATATATATTCCTATCCGATCTAGACATTACATAATCAAATACGTTTATCTTTCTGCGTATTCCTATTTGAGCCTACGGCAAGGTCAATGACTGGCGCCAGATCCTGATCAAAACTATGACCGCCCTCCAACCGGAGTGCGCATGCACAGGGGGCCCCGGGAGGTACTTCCCCCCCGAGCACCAGCATACACCCAGCAGATTAACTCCATAAGGGGCTGTTGCAGTTATGCGCCGTTTACTTGCGCCCTTGTGCGCGTGCGGGGTGGCCAACCAGCCTACTGGAAAGCATAACTTCCCTCCCCCGCACCCTTCCAGCCAACCGGCTGTAACTGCCCCTGGAGTTCTGTGAGAGACCACTTGTCCCTCCCCCTTGGGCGACCCCATTCAAGAATGGCGCCGCCCCCTATGGACCTTAAATTTACTGCTCACCAATCATGACCTTACCGCCACAGGCCTGCATAGTTGACCGACTATCAGGCCCCCCCAAAAGCTCACTGAAAGGTCATGCCCTGTCCCTATACCCAACTAACCAGGCCAGAAGATTCTCCATGAAGATGTCATTTCCTAATTTGGACAAATGGACGCCGTCTTTTAAGAAGCACGGCTCCCCCCAAATGCACCCATGGGCTATAGTCTGCAGATGTGGAGCCCTGAATAACCTTGCCAATTTGTTATTAATTCTTTTCACCGAGTGGTTCAATGCCCTCACAGACTCACCTCCCCGCCATTGGAATCTCGGCACCATCTGTGACCAAACCAGGGTGGACCCTGGGCATAGACGTGCCAACCAACCCACTTCGGTGATTAGTGTTTCGACCAGCCCCCTTCTAAACAGGTGTACCAAGTAATTCCCCCCCAAGTGCAAGATAATAATGCTGGGGCTAGCCCTTTCCCTGTCTAGCAGGTCTAACACGAATCTCCTGAATTGACCCAAGCGCAGCCCCCCCTGCCCATGGAATGATAACCTAAAACCTGCCTCCCTCGCTCTCCTCTCATAGTTGCCTGAAAGAAAAAAGTTACTTAAATGTCTCACATATGAATGATCAATAACCCACACGACGTGTGTTCCTCTGTCCCGGGCGTGCACCCGCTCTTGCGCTGATCCAGGATGCTGCTGTGCCATTGCCAGTTTCCCTCCTGCGTGACAGGCTTGAGAAACTGTAAATTAAGCAGAAAAGAAACCCAGCATCAGAACACACCGTCTGAGCAGTTCTCATAGCATATGCAGCCGCACATAGTGCTTATAGCAATTGGAGGACCACCTGCCAATCTTTTGCACATCGCTCCTGGCCAAACCCCTTGCCACTGCTTCGGTGGCAGCCCCTATCCTGAATGAATGTGTACCAAAGGTGCTGGGATCCAGCCCTGCTTTCTGGACCGCCATGTCCAGGACCCTCTTAAATTGAAACTTCGTGAGTGGGGTACCATCAGCATGAATTAACAATGGCCCCCCTGTCTTCCAGGGTCTTTCCCGCAAAAAGGCCTCCAGGTTACTGATAGGGCAGCAAATGCTCCCCTGCGCCCGGCACAGTACTACCCCCTCCCCACGGGCCTCTTGGTCTGTCTTAGATCTCTGGATAGATATGAACAAGGAGTCGCCTTGGATCCTCACATGACTAAACTGCAAGCCACCCTGCTTGTTTTTGGACACCAACTCTCCAATTCTGAATGCGCCGTAAAATGCCAGCGAGAACGCAGCGCGGAACAAAAAGGCTTCCGCCTCACTGTTGCAAATCTGGCTAAGGGTGCCCAGTATTGATGCCAGGAGCTTCAATACTGGCATCAATACTGGCATCAATTCCGCCTCACTGTTGCAAATATGGCTAAGGGTGCCCAGTACTGATGCAGGACCCCTATAGGCTGCCTTAGGTCCGGTTGTGACCCCTGGAGACGCTGCCAACCCTTCAGAGCCTTCCTGACTGTGAAACTATTCGCCGGGTCCCCCCTACCCTTTGCTTGCGCGAAAAAGGAGATTGCTGCTACATGCCTCCTTGCTGCAGCCACTGAGCGCCCCTCATCTCTCAACGCTCCCAGGTAAGAGAGCACAGCCCCAGTATCATGCCACCTCTCTCCCCACTCCTTCCCCAAAAAGGTACAGTATGCCCAAAACGCCCCTTCGTAGGCCTTCCTGGTCCTGGGAGCTAGGCTAGCTGCCACGAGGTCCGGTAGTTGGGGGCAACAATCTGCCAAAGTCGTTCTGGGAAGGGTGTCTGCTTCTCTGCCGCAGCTGGGAGATGTGCCCTGAATACCTGCATCTTTAAGCGAGAAAGTGCATCAGCAGCATGATTTAACACTCCTGGGACATGCTTAGCCCTAAACTGCATATTCAATTTCATGCATAACAAGATTATCTCTTTCAACAGACGGAGGATCATCTTACACCTTGCTGCCTGCTGGTTGATGCAGTCCACTACTGTCATGTTATCTGACCAAAACACCACTGACTGATTCCGTAATTGCTCAGGCCATACTGATAATGCCACAAAAATAGGAAAAAGCTCCAAGAAACCAATGCTGTTCGTCAAACCGTTGTCCACCCACCATGCCGGCCACCGCTGTGCCACCAATTCAGTGCCCAGTATAGCGCTGAATCCTTCACTGCCCGCCGAATCAGTCATTAAACCCAACTCAGCGGAAGAAGTGAGCGGACCGGGCCATATCACTGTTCCATTGAAGTCAAGCAGGAATGCCATCCAAATCCGCATATCTTGCTTAACCTCAGCAGACAGCCTGGTGTGGTGATGTTTCTCCTTGAGACCTGACATGGCTTGTGAGATGGATCGCGAAAATGGTCGTGCCATTGGGATGATACGCAACGCGAAATTCAACTGACCCACTGTCTGCTGCAGCTGATGCAGCGTAACTTTCTCCTTGTCCAAGCATTGCTGCAACGCTGCCCTGAACTTAATAACCTTATCTGTGGGCAGCCAAAAACATCCCTGGGTTGAGTCTAACTCTATCCCCAAGAACTCAATCTTTGTGGATGGCCCGACCGTCTTTCCTGGTGCCAATGGAACCCCAAAACTCTGCATGAGCGTGCGAACCCACGTAGTGCCCTCTCGCACTCCTGAGAGCCTGCTGACCCAAGGAAGAGGAAATCATCCAGGTAATGCAAGACATGCTGGTGCCCAGTCACCTGCCTAAAAACCCATTCCAAAAATGAACTGAATTTTTCAAAGTATGCACAGGAGACCGAGCAACCCATGGGCATGCACATATCCATGTAGTACTTTCCCTGGAACTGGAAACCCAGTAAGTGAAAATCTAAAGGGTGGACTGGCAACAGGCGGAAAGCTGACTCAATGTCTGACTTCGCTAGCAGCGCGCCAGGGCCCAGACCCCTGAGCATTTCAGCAGCTTGATCAAAAGATGCATATTTGACTGTGCACAGCTCCTCGTCAATAGCATCGTTCAGGGATTTCCCCCTGGGTGCAGACAGGTTATGGATCAGCCTGAACTCTCCAGATTTTTTTTTAGGGACCACCCCCAGGGGTGAACAGACAAAATTCCTCACTGGGATGGCATCAAATGGTCCTGCTACTCTGCCCAGGCGCAGTTCCTTCTCCATCTTTCCTGCAGCCACATTTGGCTTGGCCCTTACTGATAGCTGATTCCTGCACTCTGGTGTCCCTACATAATCTGGGGCGGGGATCCTAAAACCATATCTGAAACCGTCTAGCAACAACCTGGCAGATGAAGGACAAGTGTATCTATTCAACCATGGGATCAATGCAGTTGTTATAATGGGCGAACGTGCTTTTATCAAGGTAACATCCTCACTCCCGCTTCTTCTTTCCTCTATCTTTTGATTTTTTAAAACACTTGGATTCTGGGTGTGATGTATTGGCACAGAAGGAGCATGCGTGCTTGAACTTACACGTGCCTGGAGCCCTAGAACATGTGCGCCTGTTGAAGTCCCAACACATCCCTTTTTTACCTCCCCCACTACTGGGGGTAGCGGGGGAAAATGACCGAAAAGACTGAAAGGACTGGCCCTTTGCACTGTCTTGTGACCCACCACCGAATTGGTCTAACCAAGAAATCATGTCAATTTGGTCCCAAGTCAGGGCAGGATCTGAGGCCTTTGCTCTTCTGAAGCTTTTATCATATTCCCTCCATCCTATGCCCCCATATTTGTCATGTGCCCCAGTGATCCTGCTCTGGTAGCACGCCATTTCTGCGGCCAAATTTGGGAAACGCTCAGCCATAACCGCCATGTAAACTGAGAAGCCCCTCACCCAGTTAATTAAAGTTTCCTCAATCCTATATTTTTGCAATTCGCTTGCCCATTCCCTAGGGAGCATCCAATCTTTCTTTTTCTTGGCCTCCTCCCTTTCAGTTTCATCAAGCAGCAGGGAGAATATACTGATATAGCTCCCCTTCCAAACTTTTCTTTCACTTCCTGTGTGACATGCCTTGCCAGCTGTTCCCTACCGGTGCGCGCTTCCCCCACACCTAACACGGGCAACGTCTGCCGCTTACCTGCTGCGGCTGCCCCAGCTGGTTCTGCTGGCTTCTCTTTTGCTGTGTCCACACCTGAGCTGCTTGCTGGAAATTCTTTGCTGGCCCCACTAGGGGTTACATCGCTTGCTGGCGTGCCAGGGGTTGCAGCGCCCACTGGCGTGACAGGGGTCGGAGCACCCACCCCTTCCCCGGGCGTAGCTCCCGATGCCGCATCCAACTGAGCCACTAACTGCCTGGCTTTGCCAAGTAAGTCCTCTCGCTGCCAGACATCCCAGCTGCTGGGGACCAATTGCCCACCTTACCCAACCAAGGGAGAACCGCCGCTAAACTGGTTACCAGATCCTGGGGTACTGGGGAGACCCCCGCGGGGCCACCACCCATAGGGGCAACTGGGGCCTGCGGGTTACTGACTGTGGCTGCTGGTGGAACACCCCCCGCTACCCGGGGGCTCACTCCCCCCAGAGGAACCCGGATCCCCCCATCCCCGCTTGTCTGTGGAACCGGCATAGGGGCCACTGGTTCGATGGGGCCATTTGCCCCCTCACCCCTCGGTGTCTCCCCTTTTTTAGCTCTACTCTTTTTGGGTAGGGGGGGAATGCTGCCTTGGGAGCCACAATGGACCTTCTGGACCTGCCTTCACCATCCGGCCCATCCACTTTCTCTCTGAGGTCCTCAATGGCCTGTCCCATCTCATCCACTCTTTTTAATCTATCCTCCATGGCAGCCATTTTCTGCATCATAGCCTCCATCAAGCTCTTCATGCGAGAGCGCTGTTCCCCTCGCTTAGCCTTCCCGGCCATCGTACCTTAAACAGTAGGACACCCTAAACAAACGTGTGTTTAAAGTGTAACCCACTACCCCAACGTGAGAGTGCCTCCCCTCAAACTAAAAAGGCACCCTTGGAGCAGCCTACACTGACACACCCCACAGCACACTGCGGCCTGGGACCCTGCCCAGACCCTTACCTTACCAACGTTGGGGGTACACAACCGGCCACAAGCACCCACGCAACCAGAGCCACGCCCACCAGCTAATCTAGTGGGTCAGGTGAGTCTTTGCTCGAACCCGCGTGGCTCCCAGAAGCGCTGGAATGCAGGCCTGTCTGTGGCCCCTTAATGGTCTACAGCCTCTTTCTTGTGCTGGTGCTACTCGAAAACGCCGTCCGCAACCCAAGGTGCTGCTCTCCTGAAGGCCTTGACTGTCGCACTCCCGTGCTCCGCGCCTTCCAACTCGTTGTTTGCTTTGCTAAAAAACAGAAAACAGATCAAGTGAAGCCTCTTAGCGAGGCTGAGGGGCTGCCGCGGAAAATGCCCGTCGAGGTCAAAACGCGCTAGAGACTCAGCGCTGTGCTTAGACTATTGGCTCAAAATAGTTGCTAGCGCAATGTAAGGCTGAGAGCTGTCTTCGCTGCACTTGGATGCCCCAATGCCAGTACCTCTAGTAGTCACGGATGAAAAACAAGGGCCAAAACCACCGACCGTAAGTGCCCCCAATTAGGCTCCTAATGCGCTAGTCCCGCTGCACAAACCCGCCTTCCCCTCAGTTGTTCACTGGTAAATAGCCCGACTGCACACCCAGCACACTGGGCTTCAGTTGAAACCAAACTGCCCCTGACTCGAGCTGGTCCCGCGCCGGTCCTGCCCTTTTAAATGTGCCAAATTGTCAGTTAACCGCCTGCCCCCAGTCGCGCTGGTCACGCGCCGGTCCCGCCGCTGTTAAATGCGGTAATATTGCCAATGAACCGCCTGCCCCCAGTCCCGCTGGTCTCCGCACAAACCGACTCCTAAAATCAGCTGTCCCAACTCGGGGAAGAGCGCTCCCACCAGCCGCGTTGCTCCGGGTCCCGCCGAACTCCCTGCTCCCGCGCCGACCTGAAAAACAGAAACACACACGATGTTAAGCCTCCGAGTGAGGCTGAGGATCCTCGCGGTGCCGTCGACGCGCCAACCTGGAAAATAGAAACAACAAAATTAAAGGGGGCCTCCTAGCGAGGCCCGGAGACAGATCCCTGTATAGGCTGAGGAAGCGGCGTGCAAAGAGGCAGCCTTCGCTGCTCCCCAGCCTTTTATTGCCCTCCAGTGCGTGAGTGTCCCGCCGGGAGCCGGTTCAAACCGGCCCCTGGCGTTTGTGCGACGCGCAACCCGGAAGTGATTAGTATCACTTCCGGGGCGCGAACCGGACAACCAATCCCTGACTGGGGCGCGCCCGCCGCGTCACAGGTGCGCGACGGGCCCGCCCCCACATCATCATCGGGGGCCGGCACGACCGCCATACCTGCGGCGTGTCCGATGCCGGCCCCTGCCTTTCTAAAACCCTCCTCGTTCTATTGTCTCACTGTGAAATTTACAAACATTACACCTAAACCACCAATGCCATAACATTTATACCACCCACCTAGCAGCCCAAAAAGTTTTATGATTTCCTTGATTGTAGCACTAATTAATTCACTTTTTTTGTGATAAGATTTCCCTGAGCAATTTCAACCTACACAGGGGAAAAACAGAGAAATTCACCCAGGCCTCCTCAAATGCATCCTATTACATGGCAACTTGCCATAGAATTGAACATTCACCATCGACAATAGGCCTCTACTCTCGACCTGATTTACAAAAAGAAGCATCACCTTCAACTTTCCAACCCTCTCATATTGGATTGGTCAAAACTACTTCATTCCTTTAAAAATTGCACATTTGAGATCATATCTTTTCACATCAGTTGGCTTTCAGGGGCCGTATTATGGATAGGGTGCACTTTCCCTGTTTGCGCCCGGCGCACCTTAAAACAGGTGCGCCGAGCGCAAACAGGGAAAGTGCACCCTATTACATAGAATGTGCTGCCCCCACGGCAGCCGCAAACCCGTGCTGCCCTGGGGGCAGCGCATTCAAGTGAAATAGAGAGCGGGTTTAAAGCATCTGCTCCATGTTTCACAGTGCAGATGGCAACCCGCCTGCACTTTTAAAAGGGATTAGAGATCCCCTTGCAGGCGGGTGCAGTTATTGACTGCACCCGCCTTCAAGTGAATGTCTGGGGGGTCCATGGGACCCCCTTTCCTCCCACCAGAGGGCTGCATTCAGGGGGCACAGTGACAGTGCGCCACCTTCTAGGTGGTGCACTATCAGTGCCCCTTCTGAGAACTACTTTGCCTCTGCGCCCACATCTGTAATATGGCGCGGGTGCAGAGGCAAAGGGATTCCCTCATTTGCATGGGGCCTGCCTCCATGCAAATGAGGGAACACCCTCTTGAGGAAGTGCTGGAGCTGCATGTGCGCCAGCGCTTTCAGTATTACAGAAGGGGACGAACAAGCATATGCAGCCCCCTCTGTAATACCAAAATGCCCCGGGGGTGCGCAAAGCGGGCGCAAACGCAGAGTACTTTAAGTTCAGGGCATGGCAAGAATGTTTTTTATTGACTTACTGAAGCAAAGCAAGTTCCAATGGACTTGCTCCTAGTCAGTGGGTAGAAGGACGTTTGAACACAAGGCTGCTTTGTTTCGTACTCGCCCAGTTTGTACAGGGATGTTTTCATGCTCAGTGAACAGATAAGACAAGCATCAGCTCAGAAGTATATTGTCAAATAGGAGGAACCCAAACCATTTTTTGATACATATTTTCTTGTTCCTCCACCTCTGGTGAGATCCTTGTCTTCGTGACTCCTAGGTTCCCTCTTATTTGTGGCCAGTCTCTGTGTTCTCCCTCCCTATCTCTGCAGTGCTGCTCATCACTTGAGTTGTTTTCTGTGTGAGCCTTTGATCTTAATTAACCCCACTTGTCCGCCTTGGTTACCACTTACTCTATGCTCATCTCTCATCCGCATCTGTCTCCTTCACCTCAAGTCTTGGTCTTCTCACCATCTTCATCTCAACTCTTCCTCCAACCTTTGCTTACATTCTGCAAGGGTAAGGCTATAGTAATTGTGATTCGTTTTTCACTTCACGTGGAAAATAATTCCCTATATGAAGGCTTTCTTTACAACAAAGTATTTTAAAAAAAAATAGGTGTGTTCTGAGATCTTTCAACCACTTTTAACATTGTGTATATCTTGATTATCCAGATTTAACTTTAGAAGTGCATAAAAGTATGGAAATGCACTAGAAATGTTCGCAAATTCTTACAAAGCGATCTCTTTGTGTCAATTTCACTCTCCTGTACTGCACTCCTAGATCTCTAGTGTCACCTGGATGCAGCAGAACTAATGTGGGCTTCAACAGTCCCATCCTCCTGAACAGAACTAGGAGCACAGAGGTAGACCCAAGGAAGAATGACAGCTCTACGTCGTTCTCCTAGATGCTCTCTGCAGAATGGATCATTAGATCTTGCAATATAAAGAAAAAATAAATCAGATTACCCAAAGAGCAATTTCCTGCATCATTAGGTCTCATCCACACCTAGATGAGATATGCCATAGGAAACAAAAGGACTTGTCAGCCCAAAACACCTGATTCAATTGGATTCTCATAGATCACAGATTGTGTCATTACAATTGCTCTGTAACCAGAGAACATGATTAGTTCTCTCACAAAAGGTTCCTGTGCATGCACAATGTCTTTTGCTGGAGTCAGGTGTACTGAATGTTCCTGATGCAAATCCTCGTGCTTAGTCAGCAAGTCTAAAGTCTTTATCTATTAGAGTCTAATGACTGGACAGCATTAAAAGGGTTTTTCCAAAATGCACAATGTCTTGTTTATAAGTCCTTACGCAGATGCATATTATTCAGCACTAACCTGTGCTTATCATATCCTCAATTTCTTCTCTTTTTGGATACAGCATGATCTAGCCAGATAAGTCCATTAAGTATAGCCAAGTTCCAAGAGGAATATTTCTAGTTGGAACAAGCATTGGCAAAGCCAATAGCCTCGCCTTTCTATGCAAGACCTATTGGCTTTGCCAATGTGTTTTAACCACGGTGTACACCAACGTGGCTGCTGTTCAGCATGGCTAAAAGTTGGTGGTGTAGAAGAGAATGGCATGAAGTGGAGTGGCTTAGAGGGAGTTGATTGGAGTATAGTAGAGTGGAGAGGTATAGAGTGTGAGTGGAGGGTCGTGGAGGGTCGTAGAGTGGCGTGGAGTGTTGTCGAGTGGCGTGAAGAGAGTAGAGTGTCATAGAGTGGAGTGGAGTAGAGTGTCATAGAGTCTAGTGGCATAGAGTGGAGTAGAGTGTTGTAGAGTGGAGTGAAAGAGTGTCATAGAGTGGAATGTCGTAGAGTGGAGTAGGCAGAGTGTAGTGGCATAGAGTGGAGTAAAGTGGCTTGGAGTGGTATAGAGGGAGTTGCGTACAGTTGAGTAGAGTGTCATAGAGTAGAGTGGCGTGGAGTAGATTGTCGTAGAGTGGAAAGGCACAAAATGGAGTGGCGTAGAAAGGAGTAAAGTGGTGTGGAGTGGCATAGAGGGAGGTGTGTATAGTGGAGTAAAGTGTCGTAGAGTAGAGTGGCATAGCTTGAAGTAGATAGTCATAGACAGCAGTGGCATAGCGTGCAGTAGATTTTAAGAGTGCAGTAGCATAGAGTGTAGTGTCATACAGTGGAATGGCACAGAGTGGAGTAGAGTGTCATGGAGTGGCAAAAGGTTTCGAAGAGTGGAGCAGTGTAGAGTGGAGTAGAATGGCATGGAGTGGCATAGAGGAAGTTGCATATAGTGGAGTAGAGTGTCGTGGAGTGTCATTGAGTGGAGTGGTGTAGAGTGTCTTAGAGTGGATTTTCGTAGTGTGGAGTTTCATAATGTATTGTAGAGTGGATTGGAATAGAGTAGAGCAGAGTGGCATAGAGTGTCAGAGTGGAGTTCCGTAGAGTGTCATGGAGTTGAGTGCTTTGGAGTGCTGTAGAGTGGAATGTTGTGGAGTATTGTAGAGTATTGTAGAGTATCATGGAGGAAGTGGAGTGGAAGGATCCAGAGTGGAGGGGTGTAGAGTGTCGGAGAGTGGAGTAGTTTGACGTAAAGTGTCGTAGAGTGGAGCACAGTGTTGTGGAGTGGAGTGGCATACAGTGTCATAAAATAGAATAGAGTGGAGTGGCATAGAGCGTAGAAACGTGGCGGGAAGTGGTGTTAGAGGGAGTTGCCTACAGTGGAGTAGACTGTCAAGGCTTAGCGTGGAGTAGGTTGTCATAGAGTGGAGTGGCATAGAGTGGAATAGAGTGTATTAAGATAGAGTGTTGTGGACTGTCGTAGAGCGGAGGGGCATAGAGTGGAGGAGTGTAGAGTGGATTACGGTGTTGTGGAGTGGCATAGAGTATCGTAGAGTGCAGTGCTATAGAGTGGAGTAGAGTGTCACAGAGTAGAGTGAAGTAGAGTGGAGTGGCATTGAGTGGAGTAAAGTGGCATGGAGTGGCATAGAGGGAGTTTCATAGAGTGAAGTAGAGTAGCATAGAGTGGAGTAGATTGTCATAGAGTGGAGTAGAGTGTCATAGAGTGGAGTGGCATAGAGTGGAGTGTTGTGGAGTGGAGTGTCCTGGAGTGTTATCGAGTGGAGTGCCATCAGTTGTCATCAAGTGGAGTGTTGTCAGGTGGAGTGTTGTCAAGTGGAATGTCATAGAGTGGTGTGTTGTCGAGTAGAGTGGAGTGGCATAGAGTGGGACAGAGTGGAGCAGTGGAGTAGTGAGGAGTAGTGTGTCATAAAATGGAGTTGAGTAGAGTGGAGTAGAGTGGCATAGAATGGAGTAGTCATAGAGTGGAGGTGCTTAGAGTGTCATAGAGTAGAGTGGAGTGGCATTAAGTGGAGTGGGGTAGTGTTGAGTGGCAGAGTGGAGTGGACTGGAGTGGCATAGCATAGAGTGGAATAAAGTGTCGTAGAGTGGAATGGCGTGGAGTGTTGCAGAGTGGAGGGGCATAGATTGTTTTGGAGTAGAGTGGAGGAATGTGTTGTGGAGTGGAGTGGTGTGTCATGGAGTGGCATAGCATGGAGTGGCATGTCATGGCATGGAGTGGAGTTTCATACAGTAGAGTGGAGTGGCAAAGAGTGGACTGGTGTAGAGTGGAGGGTTGTGTTGTAGAGTAGACTGGAGTGTCGTGTCATAGAGTAGAGTGGAGTGGCATGTGGTAGAGTGGAATGTCGTAGACTGGAGTGGCATGTCGTAGAGTGGAGTGGCGTGGAGTGTTGTAGAATTAAGTGGTGAGTCATAGAGCAGAGTAGAATGGTGTGATAGAGTACTGCCATTACAGACAACACATTTTCAATTGAAATGACCATTACATTTGCACAGACGTACAGTTTCACTGATAAAAGTATACAGTGCACAAACGATAATGTGTGGAAATGACATCACCTAGTGCATTGATTTGTTTTGATCATATTAAAATATTCTTTTCTACCGCACTTCAGAATTACAAAAAAGTGCTTCATTTGTGCTTTGCTAATTTTGATATATTCTGAAATACCTGCCCAGTTAACCTACGGGCATTTAAATGTTGTTGTATGCTAGGGACAAGCCTTTCCTTTCACAGCAAGATTGTCACATAAATCCTTTCACTTTGAAGTCAGAGAAAGAAAAGTAAACACCAAGCTCCCTCAGAAGACAGAGCAGGAATTTGACCTCTGTCTTTGAATGCACAGCTAAAGTAACAAGATAATAAGATTTAGGGTGCTGTTTACAGAAACAGAGCACTTGTGTGACAATACAGTAAATAGGCTATGCTCCACAGGAGGGGCTAACTCAAGTTGAACAGCCAAAAAGAAATAAAGCCAACAAATAGAAAGTAAGCAACTGTAAGTTACAAAACAAAAAGCCAATGGTAAGCAATGGGGGGAGGGTGTGCATTCCCAGAAGTCTTAAGCAAACCAGACAGCTGTACTGTCTGGTAGGCACCAACCTAAAAAGAGGATCATGAATATGTGCGAGTGCGTCATCATGGATGAGCATGTATTTGTCACGACACTAAAGCAGCACCAAAGTGATAATGTCTATGTGTGCATGCATGGTCATGGTGGCTATTTTGTTTTTGTTTTAATTTACTGTTCCTAGATGGGGACACCCATCTTGGAGCGTAAGTTAAAAAAATATAAAAAGCACTGCTAAGCGCTTTTTATTTTTGTAAGAAAGGCCACCATGCCACCGCAGACAGAAACTAGCCCAATGCAAATCAGTCTTGGTCCTGTTCCAATAGGAGCAGTCCAGCTGGAAAGGCCAGGCAAAGTTCCTTCTAATCAGAATCTAAACGAAACCCAGCCCAGGTTGATCATTCAGCATAAGGAAAATTGAAACTGTTTTCCAATGTCTCAGGACCATCCACTTATCTTCCAAAGACCTGGTCATACGAACTGAATGTCTGTTGACATTAGCTCGTGGATTGTTTACTGCAAAAGTGTTAGGCAATGCCAACTTCTATGCCCTCTATGCACACATCAGCCTTATTCCAACTACAGTACATTTGTGGTTTAGTGTTGACACATTTCAATATATGACTGACATTTTGCTCTCATCATGCAATGCACATTGCTCTGGTACCCAGGTGGGTGGAAATATTGTGCTGAACTCCCCTCCGCCCTTTAATGAAATATGTCATTGGCGATTTCACTGATAATTTTCTTTGCTTCGTCACCAGCTGTTATTTTGTCCATCGTGATAATCCGTTTATTTACTCATGACCCTTCTCAATCATATCGCCCATTATATAACAATGTATATTCTTGTGTATTTCATTTACAAACCAACTTTGGGGCATATTATCAACGGCCAGCGATAATTATCGCTGGCCGTGCTTAGCGATAATTTTGTTATCGCAGGCTATCTCTGGAATTTATCGCCCTGGTAGCGCGTTATTAACAACGCGTTTCTCCAGGGCGATAAAAATTCCAGAGATAGCGAGGTTATCGCCGTTTTGCAGGGAACATCGCTGGTTTTCCAGCGATGTTCCCTGCAAAACGGCGATAACCTTGCTGATACGACCCACAGGGTCGTATCAGCATAATCCACCCCAATGTTAGGGATAGGTAAGTCTGCATTTTAGCAGACGTTAGTTTTTGGAGAAAACAGCGGTTTTCTCCAAAAACTAACGTGTGCTAAAATTCTGGGGCAGCCTTGTAAATATCGCGATGTGAACATCAGCGATATTTGCAAGGTAGTCCATCCGGGGTACGCTCACTTTGCATCTCATTAGAGATGCAAAGGGAGGCATTGGGGAAAAGGGTGCTAACATACGATTATGCATGTTAGCACCCTCTTGTAAATAGGGCAATAGTTTTATCTCCGCTTTTTTTGGCTTTTTAAGCCAAAAAAGCAGAGATAAAGCCCTTGTAAATATGCCCCATAGAGACTATTTTACTGCCTTTGTAAAAACAATGCCAAATGTAACTGAATTGTTGCCACAGTCGAACAAATGGCTGACTTTTTGTCTTTAGTATGTAATGTATATCGCTGAGACGTAGATGGGTAGAATTTGAGATATGTAGAAAATAGGTACATACCAACATGCACTCTTCTCTTGACTGGCCGACTGCCAGACCCAAATTATCAACAAAATACAATAGACTCCAGTGACCATAGCGAAAAGGGAGGGCACAATGTGTTGGAAATGAGAGAAAACAACAACTTTTTTGTTCATCACTTGTTCAGTTTGAAATGTTTCAATTTTCGGCAAAAAGGTGTCACTGAGAATCTAATTCTGGACACTAAACTACTTACTCCTTTGTGTTATTTAGAGTTTGGAGGGACTCCAAGCCCACTAAACCCATGGTTCCCCTACTTTATTTAAAGGCTGGGGACGCGGGCTTACACCAGCAGAACCTCTGATGGTTCTCCTGGCATAAATCTTTCACCTGGTGGCAAGGTTCAGTGCTATAGTGAAGCCACCACACTGGCAGCTCCTCTGGCTTCTTATGCCTGCCTGGCGGGGATCTCTAAATGCAGTGGATCATCCAAAGGCAGTAGCCACTGCTAACATGGCGAGCCACCCGCCAGGAACTAAATAACTCCATTAATAATTTACCAATCTCTGAAGGGATGTGATTTCATAGAAATGCCAGGCCAGTGAATAACTGGATTCTTAGAAAATGGAAATCATCTGTAATGACTTTAGAAGAAACTTGGATCACAGTATCACTGTTCATAATATTAAAAGTGCAATCTTGCGAGTGCCAAATCTCCCTTTCTGGACTGCTATTGAATGGAGCTTACTGGTGTTGTTGATAAAGATTTAGGGCCTGATTATGAGTGGGTCAGTTAATTCCAACCCTAGGTTACGCATGGGTCGGACTTATGACTATGAAGGTATTTATTGCATCCGATTATCATCTGGTGCGTTAAATAATTCAACCTTCATTACATTTTCAGTTGTCAACCTGCCAAAATTTAGATGGGGACATGCATACAATGTTTACCATATCATGCAGATTTTGGTCTGTTAAACACCATTATCTGCATGTTATTCCCCAGTAACTCATAATAGGTGTAAATTATCTATCCCGATAAATAACGTACCCTATGGTATGATTATTTATAAGGTGCTATAAGTAGCACCTAAATTCGTAATCAGGCCCTTAGGGGCAGATATACAAGCCCCTAGCGCCACTTTTGCGTCACTTTTAACATGGGAAAAGTGATGCAAAAGTAGCGCAAGGGGCTTGTAAATCTGCCCCTTAGTATTTCTGATTATTAACAATTTTCACATCCCTTTGAGTATACCCAGCCCCTTTCTACTTCCTCTATAATTTCTTCCTCATGTCCCTCAGCGTGGTTAATTTTGTGGCTATGATGCTTTTGTTCTATATTACCATCTTCCAACAGATAACGTTATTATGAGCTTTATTATACTTGCACATGTTGATTTTACTATTTCATATATTGTACAGGTAGGATAAGCATAAAATAGTAACAAAATATATAATTCCATGTGAGAGAATCATGCAACAGCTGCCCAGTGGGCACCATGCTTTTTTGCCAGCACAGCACTGATTTTTGATTTTGATAAAAGGAGGTTAATTTTGGAAAAATAAATACCAATAGTCCTGATGTGCAAGTTGTTTTCCCACTGTCAGCCGCAGGAATTAACTGTTTCCCAGCCTGGGTGTGCATGTAGATCAGGGCAGGGTAAACCAGTAATGGTTGACATTCCCTAAATTGGGTAGGGCAGCTATCAGAACCCCGTTCAGAGAGCCATGGGGCAAGCAGGAGCTACTGAGCCCAACCATGGGGATTGAGGCTTTTACGCCTGATGTCCCAGGGCCCAACCCACTAAGGATCCTGAGCAACTGGGCTAAGTACCCATTCAGCACTTGACTCTCATTGGTAGCATGGGTTGAGCAGACCAAGGTTTCTCTGGGGTAGATACCTGTGGTGAACACAAGCTCACAACTCAAAGTTCAATAGCAGCAATAAATGATTGTCCAGTCAAATATTTTCTTTTATGACAAAAGTAGTATGTATATACAAACATAACGTGAAATGCGACATACATAAACACTATACACACACACACACACCGGAGTACAGGGCTCTAGTGTTTAATGGCAGTCCCCTGAGTCTCATTCCCCTCTCACTATCGGTATTGGTTATTCCCCATCCACTATAGGTGACATTTAGGTTAGGCCCCACTAACAGTCTGAGTCTCAGGGGTCCTCTTTCGAGACTTGTTAGAAAAGTCAAAAGTTTTCCAGCACCAAAGCACTATCTGGCAGACAAGTTCCACCGGGGCATTTCGGCCCATAGTTCATTCTTACCTGCACCTGCTGATTATCAAACCAAAGTCTCCTAGAGTGTTTCTCTCACGGGCATGGCAGTGGTCGCAGTGGCTGATTCAGGAGAGTATCACACATGAGGCTCTGCAGGGGCTGTGGCTGTGGGTCCTCGGCACTCCTCTGATGAACAGTAAGGCTCCTTTGTCCTCCACTAAGGGGGGAGGTGGTGTTGGTGGTTCCTGGTTCCGATATTCAGTCAGGGCTCGGGCCCACACAGGTCACCACGGTGGCCTATCCTCATGACGGTGATATGTACTAGTCTGCGCTCCTTGTCTTCCTCTGGTGGCCCCCTCTGTCATATGGGGGTCACCACACCTGCTGTTCACTTGGCCGATGGCCTGATCAGCACAGCAATAGGTTCCTCTTCACAGCGGCCCCTTCTGGCAAACAGGATCACCGACTCACACTGCACACAGGCAACAGCCTGAGTGGCACAGCAACCTTCACAGAGCCCTCTTCTGGCATATGGATCCGCCAACTTACAGCGCACACTGGCGAAGGCCCAATAAGCACAGCAAAGTTCATGGCTCACTTCACGGCGGCCCTCCACTGGCATATGTGGGTTTCTGATTTAAACCTGCACAGGGCAAGGACCCAATCAGTGCAGCAGCTGTCTCCTCACATCTCGCTATAGGGATCCACTCACCAGGATCCCCCACAGGACCTCACTCC
This sequence comes from Calotriton arnoldi, assembly GCA_963921515.1. Lineage (NCBI taxonomy): Eukaryota > Metazoa > Chordata > Amphibia > Caudata > Salamandridae > Calotriton > Calotriton arnoldi. Next base: position 1,729,778 of record CAWUFW010002022.1, read on the forward strand.
CTCCAGGTCTCCTGTTCCTCACAGGGGTCACTGGTCTTGGCAAGCATGCAGACACTGGTACTCCAGGGGCAGATGGTTTTGATATCTCTGGGTGATGTCCTATCACTTAGCTGGTAGACTGGCATGCCTTAGTCCCCTGCCCTTGTCATATGCAGAGGTCTTGCAGAGCTTCCTCTACATGCACAGCCCATCTGGCTACTTAACAGTTGACACTTTTGGGGGGGGCTTGAGCTCCCCTTCTTATAGTCAATTTTCAGACACCAAATGTGATTTAGGATCTGAGTCTTTGACGTTTGTGTTGGGGGTCTGCCTCCTTTGGAAGTGCTCTCTCCTCTCCCTTGCCCTTCCTCCAGACACTAGTCTGTCACAGTAGGAGCGACTCCAAATCTGATATCCCCAAAACACAGGCCATGGGAGTGACTAGCAGTTCACACCTTGATGTCAGCTACAGTGATATGTGTATCATTTTCTTCCTTCTGAGATGTACCTAAGCCCCTTTCCAGTGACCTCTCTCTGAATCACACAGCACCCTTTGAAGTGTACTGGAGAGCCTGCCTCTCCTTCCTCCAGTGTGTGTCCTGCCCAGCTCACAGGAATGCAGCAATCCTCAAATCTGTCTAAAGGATGCCTCTACCGCTTCATGCTCATTCAGTCAGCCCTGGGTCTTCCAAATGGAACCCAGAATCTTTCATGTATTGCACCGCATTCACAGGGACTCATACACCCACCGCTTGCATACAACACACACGCACAGCACAACACTATATGCTAACTTGACGTAGGCCAAACAAGAGTTATGCACACAGCAGTGGAATGTTACAAGAGTGAAACAGTAGGCTTCACATCAGTGACATAGGTAAAAAGACCTACTCACTCCAAAGTATGCTGTCACCATCGTGCTTGTGCTACTTAACTCCTGGCAAAGACACTAGCGATTTGGGCACCACTCCTGGTCCAAAAAGACTCCAATCTGTGAGACAGGCCTATGTCGTGGCGCACACACATTGTCTGTATTTTCCCATGACAACAAAAATCAGCACCAGGGATCCAAGCATCATTGCAGATGGAGCACTCAGTGCAGGGGTGCATGTCCATCATCATGCAAGGGACTTTTCCATCCCAACAGCAGCCATCACTGTGACCAGGTGGCCCAGTGGTAGACAGGCTGTCACGTTAAAGATGTTTGCTGATAGAGCCAAATGATGCTCTGCCAGCATAAAGCCAGTGGATCTACCACCTCCACATGGCATGGAGGCACGGCCAGGTTGGCAGACTGTGCATTGGCCAACCTTTAAATAATGCCCTTAGGTTTGTTGAGCCACAGTGGACCATGGTCCAGATTGGTTCAAAGGTGTAAATATATGCACAGTAAGATTTACCGGAAAACGTTGGAATTATAAAGGTTTAAATAAAAATATGAACATTTTGTAAGTAAAGGCCAAACGAGCTAAGGGCCAGATATACAAACATTAGGAATACCGATTTCCTAGTTGCAATTCTCTCCTAATCGCAATTAGGAAATCGATGTTCCTAATGTATGAAACTCATGAATATTAATGAGGTAGGTCGCAGTTTATGGAATCACAGCCATCACAGGGATGGTGGCCTGCTGAGGGCAGCAGACCACCATGTCTGTGATTGCTTTTTAATAAAGCAATCTTTTTTTTTTAAATGCAGCCCATTTTCATTAAAGGAAAATGGAATGCGTTTAAAAATAAAAAAAATGAAACCTTGATGTTTCACTTTTTAAGAGTAGACACTGCATGCTCCTAAAAAATATTATTTACATTCTCAAAGAGAAAGAGGTCCCTTGTGGACCCCTTACACTTTGCGAATGGGTTACCACCAGTTTTAAACTGGTGGTAAAGTTGCTTTGCAACTGGAATTCGGTCCCAAAACAGTAATACATACCATGCCGATTCATTATTTGGAAGGGGTGCCCTAAACACGCCCCTTCCAAATATCGAATCGCAAATGCAAAATGTAATTCGGTAACAAGTTACTGAAGCACATTTTGCATTTTTTACATTTGAAAAAGCATTTTTCCGGTCGCAAACGGCCCGATTTGCAGAAAAACGCTTTGTACATCTGGCCCTGAATGTCTAAGAAACATTTAACACTTGAATTTGTAAGATGCATGTCTTTAACCCTAGACGACAGTACAGTGCCCACCATTACAGAGAGCTGACAGCCCAAATGTTGAACTGAGCATGTGAGCGCAGTTTCTTTATTGACTTGAGCAATATCTAATACTTTGTGATGGATAATTTGCTGTGGTTGTACCAGAATCAAAGCCGCTGTCAGATCATTAAATAAGATGGTAAATTAACATAAATTGTACTTGCAGAATGACATCTGTAAGTGCAGGACCAAAGGGCAATGTGAGAGGAAACGTGCCACAAGACAGATCAGAAGGTGAGCGAATCTTTGCTGAGGCGATGTAAGGCGATCTTTTTAAGCTCAAAAGTCCCTGAATTTCTTTTTTTAAGAACATATGTTACCCCTCGGGGGGGGGCAGAGCTCTTTCAGCCTTCTGTTCTTTTACCTTCGCATCTGCGATGTCAACCTTTGTTACGTCTATGTAACGCTGCAAGGTGTTTCCTGTCTGCTCAATTCCATGTCAAACCTGCACGTCCATGCAATTGCCTTTTGTGAACATGCAAGTGTGGAAACGCTGTGTAGTTGTTGCTCAGTGCATCAGTGCAGCATGATGCACTAGATTTCTGCTAAGTACCATGGGGACCAGTTCACTGAAAAATGAGGAAATCCGCACCCTCAGGTTTACCACCTCACACGAGTGCATATTTCTAGATATAAATAATTAACAGAGGTTTCCAGGCATATTCTTGGAAGCCTGCGCCAGGCGCAGTTCTCCAGGAGTGCTTCTGGAAGACATTTGTGAATTCACACTTACTACCATGCATGCTAAAGGATTTCAGCATACCCACTTGTACGCAGGGTTTTGTGGACAAGGTTTTTGAGGACAACTGCAATTTTTCCCCATGAAAAAATATACTTCCCCCGCCCTTCCCCCTGGAGGTGCCTCATTCAGGTTCGCTCTCAGAATCAAACCTTAAAAAGGAACTTTCTCCCAGTGAAGGATTGGAAACTAAAATCAGCCCTTGCAAAAATGTTAAAATCTGCCCCACACTGCAGGAGGCGGCAACTAGAATGGTGCTAGTCCGAATGTCGAAGACTGGCTGAAAGATATGGCTGAATAGATTAATGCTGAGGGTGTCATATGAAACTATCACACAGGGATGAGAAGCTGGAGGAAGACATGAGGGCATGGACAGCAATGCTTACCGAATTGTTGACACTGCCTGATGAGTTACCCCCATGGACAACAGTGATATGAATGTTGGATGCGGCGGAGGAGGGGCCCTAAAGTAACATATAGAATGACTGCGACACCTAAGTGTGGATTATGAGGGGCCTAGGCCCGCCTGGCCCACAACTCATGCCCTTGGTTTAATGTTGTATGGAAATGCTAGTTCCACTCATACTGAGACCTGAGTCGAAGGGAGGGAAGAGGGAGCCGAATATATTGCGGAATGTACTAATTTGCTAAGATCTCACATCTGGCTTCAGATTAATGCATGTTGTTTTGTTATCTGAAAAGCTAATAAAATGATATATATAAAAAAAAACTAGAATGGTGCTGTTGGTACTAACGGGGTTGCAGTAGCTTAACCAAACTTGAGGCCCCCCCTGCAAAGCACATGGAGTGGGCCCCCCACGCACCAGACCAAATCAGGAACTCTCAGGCACAGTGCAGGGGGGAAGTGCCTGGAGCTCGGGGCTCCACCGCATCGCGGGGCTTGTGGGGGCTCCCCATTGCATGTATCCTGCCAGGTAAAAGCCCCTGGCAGAATGGCCAGCCGGACCCTGTTTATTCCCAGCCTTCAAATGAGTAAATCCCCAACCATTTCCAGGGTAGGATATGGTCAAAACAAAGGGGCATATGTACAAAGAAAGGTTGGAGTGCACAGGGATGCGCCGTATTTATAACAATACGGCACATCCCTGTTTTTTCCCTAGCGCTGGAGCTAAAATTAGCTGCCTAGTGCCAACACAGGCACCCTTGCACCTGCGTTACGGGGAATGATTGTTTATGTGCAGGAAGATGTCCCTTCCTGCACTTAAATAATTAATAACGGCGATGTGTTACTTCTATGTGTGCTGCTATCGTCATTATTTAATCATGGCATTTTGCTCTTTCTATGTGTGCTACTGCAGCACACAGAAAAAGTGAAAACAAGGAGAAAGAAAAGTATTCATCCTCGTTTCACCATTCTAATGCCTGCTCTTGCATGGTGTTAGTTTATGGCGCTGCCTCAGATGTACAGATCCTTGTAAATCTGGAGCGGTGTCAAAAAGCAATGGGAGTTGTGGAGGAATGCACATAGCAACACCCATTGCATGCCCCTTTCACGGAAATACCTGCGTGAAAGGGTACTGATCCAGCATTCAGGGATCAATACATTTGTAATAAACAAAGCCCAATTACATTACCCAACAAAGTCCTTTCACGCTGGGTTCAGTGTAATGCAAAGTTTGTACCTATTTTACCAATCTCCAACTGAACCAGCATTTCTCATAGAAAATAATGTGGCGATGACATCTTTTTATAGTTGATTAGTTATAGGCAATAATCTATAAACACACTCTAAATAAAGACGGACACAGTGTGTATATTTATAATGTTTATCTAAATAACGTGAAATAAATGCTCATCAAGGACCAATACACAGAACAAATCATGAAATATCACAGAGTAAACATTTAGCAAAGAAAATGACAAAATTCACATCATATTGACAGTGCATTGAAGGAGTGGAAAGGCGAAGAGAGAAAAGTTTCAGATACAAAATACATTTGCAAATATTTATGCAAATTCAGGTTTCTATCTATACTAACCCAGAAGGAAACAGGAAATCTACTCCCTGGCCACGAGAGCAGCAAGGCCCCTCAAGAAGATTTGAAAGGGCAAAGTCTAAGTCAGGAATCAGGAAACAGGAAGAAACAGGTAGGCCTCTACAGCAAACCGACGACAGCGACGATCACGCCTAACGCCTCCAGCCGCATCCGCCAACCGCATCTGCAATCCCCTCCCACCGGGCACCTCAATTATACCCTAAAACCTAAATGTCCAACCCACATTTGTTTCAAATAAAAGAAAATTTTACATTTGATTGGTTAAGGAAGAGTTGTACTGTCACACCACACTCGACATGTGTATCTTACTCAATGTTCTATTGTTTTGTTTTTTCAACTTTATGACTACATCATCCCAGGAAATACAAGTATACTAATATCAAACTTCAGCTTCCTTCTCTCCGCTAATGTTTCCAGTTCTGTTACTTCTTGTGCCACTCGTGCGCTTCCAGAGGAAACGTTCCTCACTTGTTGATTGTTTTTTGTCTCCACGTTTAACTTTTGGCAGGCACACATAAATTCGAAGGTCACTCGCCTTTGCCTTCCCTCCACATTCTCTTTGCTTTTTCAGTTAATTTTGTAAAATCAGTTTTCTCCTTAACCCATGCTTCTACGGAAAATAAAACAAGCATTATTACTCATTTTGAAATGCTTACTTTACGCACCCTCAAAATGCTGCATCTAACCATGCGCAACCCATATTATTATTTTTCCTAGCAAACGTTAATAACGTGCACAAAAGCAGCATTAGTCTCTTTATTTTCATTAGTCAAGCATTTGCGGCCTAGTTCAGTGCCTTAGTACACGCTTGCGCAGTATTATTTTCCCTCATGTTAGTTTTTAAAACCACGTGTTTTTCATTGCACACTGTTAGAGAAATTAGAAAATGTTACTAGGGGTTTCAATCCGAGCAGGTTTCATTTTACAAAAACCCTGCTCCATCAATCTCCCCTTTGATGGCATCTTTGAGCCATCACCAAATACCCACCAATACAATTTGTCACTTAGAATGCTGTTGTTCTCTCTCGTTTTATCATTATTCCATCTAAATCCCTCATCATTTCATAATCGTTTCCTCTTCTATCCTCTAGTTCTATTTCTTCTCTTTTTCTTTTTCTTGCTCTTCGTTTGTTATCAGATGTCTCTTTCTTGCATTTGCAACATTTATAAATCAAGAAAATCATTAATATCACTGTAGCCACTGCATTAATAGGTGTTAATATCCTCCCTAACAACTATTCCCAAATGTAGAAAACCAATTTCCCACAGAGGAAAAACTCTTACTAAGTTTCTCCCAAGCACCATCAACCTTCAATTCGGATAAATCTTGATGAAGATTTGTAATATTCTTAATATACCCCTCAAGATTCTTACTCTTGTCAGGGATATAAGTACAACATTGTTGTATTTTCAACATATTGCATACTCCACCCTCTTTAGCCAATAATACATCAAGGGCAAGTCGATTTTGCAAAACCATAGATCTAATTGCAACCATCTCAGTATCAACCATTAAAAACCCACCAGCAGTGTCTGTTGATAAACGATCAACCACTGTAGACAATTTTCTAAGTTTGTGAGAATTCAAAATAACTGCAACTGAAGGTATCAATGCTCCAAAAACATCCCCTATTATTTCTGAAAAGCTCGCTCTCTTATTACGTATTAGTCCATTCTTTATTTAATTGATTCTATGATTCTTATCCATGTGATACATTTTAGGAAATACTATCGCTAAATAACAACACCCATACCAATGTGCAGGCATTCTTACCACACACTTAATAAATTCCCGGAAAGACAGGATCAGTTCCTCCTTTTAATCCCCATCCTCCCGTAACTAGGAAGGTATGATCACATTCACTAGAACCAATAAAATAATTATTATAGTCAGTCTTTTGTCTAAGTAAACAAAGCTTCCCTCTATGATACCAGTCTAGGGTCATGGCAGCGTAAGTCTCGCCCTTCTTGTAATCTCCTTCTCTGAAAGCCCATGGAGGTACATGAGACTTTTGCTCAGCAGCCTTCCTTTGAAACTCTTGTCTTCTATCTTCAACCATGTTAATGAATTCTATTTCTACAAATCGTAATCTACATGTTAGGTTGTGTCTATGTGCATATACTGTATCTATTGTTTGTGTAGAATGGAAAAATTCTCCCATATACTCCACATTTCTAGCACTATTTATTTTATTCATATTCTTTCTAATAGGAATTTCTGAGAATACTAAATCTATGTTAGAGGAGAAATACTGGAGACTTCCCCTCTCATAGAACAAACTAGTTAAGACACTACAAGACACACCATGTTAAAGGTAGGTGATGATATGTCACCCCTCTGAGACAGACAACGGTAATTGCATGCACACATAACAATCTCTCGCATCTATTACATCAACATACTCATACAATAACTTGGTAAAGACTTTTAACGAAAAATCATGAATTAATTTATCATGATGATAGATACTGTCATCTTTCATCTTTTCTATTTTAGTATGTGAGTCTTCCTCTAAACCTTTAGTATCTACTTTTTCACTCATCACACCATTAGTATTAGTGTTATTCTTTTGATTAGTTACCATTAAGACAGGCACAATGACAATTAGTGTTAACCATACTATCATTAGTAGAAATATACTAAATAAGCAAGCATTAATACATTTACGTTTTAAATGAAGATTTTGATGTCCAGTCTCTGCTGTATTTGCCATTTCTAGTTAAATTTGTACCAGTTCTAAAAAACTAAAAAAGCTAAGAAAAACTCAAATATCTATCCAAAGTAGTGTATCCTCACACTTAATGGCTTTTCCTCTTTACCCCCTCTTTTTTTTTTTTTTTACATCTTCTTTTTCAAATCTTTTGAATGATTCAGGATAATTTTCTCAAAAATTGTTGCACCTTAATTTTCACAGTTCTTTTAAGGTGGTTCAAAATTGTCTCCTTCACTTTGCTCTGTACCAGTGTTTTCTTTGTTCTGATCTGTGTTTTCAATTTCTTCCAACACCACATATGTCCATTCTGGTGCTATGTATTTCTTATTTGGAACTCTCACTCTTTTTGTTTTACGAACTGATTCTTCTTCAGACTCACTTTGCTCAGTCTGATCTGAAACTTCAATTATCGTGTCAGGTGACCTTTGTTTCAGAGTGTATTTCAGTCTTTTCACTCCTTCTGGCCACACATCACCTTTTCTTGCTTTCTTAGCTTGCACAGCTTCCATTGCTTCGTTGTCAAGTTGTCAAGTTCTTTTATTCAGTCCTTTTCTCTATTGTACTTGCTCTTGATTCTCAATATTCACTTTCTCTTTTTCTTTCTCAACAGCAGTCTTTTGAGACCCAGTAGCTGGTGCCCACTCTATTCGACTTGTTCCTTGTTCGACTTCAGACTCTATAACTTCATTTTCTCCACTATTTGCGTCTTCTTGTCTTTCAAGTGGACTTGGGACTCTTCTTGTATGACTTGCATGTATCCAATTTGGTAAGCCACCACACTTTACTGCTGTCGTTGTAACCAGTATCACCTGATAAGGGCCGTGCCATCTAGGTTCCAAACACGATTTTCTCACGTGTTTCTTCACCAGGACCCACTCTCCTGGACTTAGATCATGTGCTTGTTCTTGCTGAGTTGTAGTTGCAATATCTCCAACCTGATGAGACACAGAACGCACTACATCAGCCAATCCTTTGCAATAATCAAGCACCAGATCATCAGTAATATTCATCAGTTGATTTGCTGGTACAATCGGCTGTCTCATTGCTCGCCCCATAATAATTTTGTGTGGGAATAATCCATTCTTTTTATCAGGAATACTTCTCAGACTCATCAATACCAAGGGTAAAGCATATGGCCATTTCAGTGCTGTGGATTTACAGACCTTTGATAGTCTTGATTTGATAGTGCCATTAATTTGCTCGACCACTCCTGATGCTTCTGGTCGATAGGCACAATGCAGCTTTTGTTCAATTTGTAACGCTGCACAAATCATCCGAATTATTTCATTATTAAAATGAGTTCCTCAATCTGTTTCTAAAGAGACTGGAAATCCAAACCTAGGAATTATCTCCCTCAAAAGCAATGTAGCAACTGTTAAGCTATCGTTTCTTCTTGTTGGATATGCTTCCACCCATCGAGAAAATAGACATACAAAAACCAACACATATTTTTGTCCATTACAAGGAGGGAGCTCCATGAAGTCGACCTGCAACCTAGTAAAAGGTCCTGCAGCTTTCCCAATTCTGCCCCAACTAACAACTGTCTTTCTACCTGGATTTTGCTGCTGGCACACTGTACATCTTTGGCATAGACTCTCTGCAATGACCCTGAACTTTGGATTGTACCATGATTGTTTGAAAAGTCTAATCATTGCATCTCTCCCAACATGTGCTATTCCATGGTACGTTCTTGCCATCTGTGAAAGTAAACAGTCTGGCATTACTGGCCTTTTATCTACATACACCCATACTTCATCATCAGATCTCTTTTTACAGCCTGATTTGATCCAAATTTCTTTTTCCTCATCACTAGCTTCTTCCTGCAACTGTTTAATTTCATCCCATGTTTCTATTGCAGAGAACATCAAGTGACAATTTGTATTATTTCTCTCTTTTCCTCTGTTTATTGAAATTGAATTTTGTGCACAGAAACGAGCCACTTGGTCTGCGTATCTGTTCCCACTGGTCACATAATCATTTCCTGACTAATGTGCCGAACATTTAGCCACTGCAATCTTTTTAGGCAATTGTAGTGCATTCAGTAAATCCTTCACATTTTTACTGTTTCGGATTGGGGATCATGAAGAAGTCAGAAATCCACGTTGCATCCACAATTGACCAAACTCGTGCACCACCCCAAAACCATATTGGCTGTCAGTGAATATGGTTACTCTCAAATTTTTGCCAATTATGCACACCCTAGTCAATGCGACGAATTCAGAAATTTGTGCTGAATTTATCCCTCTTAGACAAGATGCTTCAAGAACCATAGCCACTGTACACACGGCATATAAAGCACTCAATATGCATTTCTCATCTCTCAGACAAGATCCATCCACAAACATCACACAATCTGATTCTTCCAGTGGTGTATCTTTTATGTCAGGTCTTGGTTTTGTACACAACTCTGTTACATCCAAACAATCATGATCTGCTTCGTCTCTCACTTCTTCACAACTTGAACTCGGCAACAAAGTCGCTGGATTCAATGTTGTACATCTTGTTACTGTCACATTTTCAGCACCCAGAATCACTCTCTCGTATTTAGTCAAGCGACTATATGTCATATACTGAGTCCTTGTACGAGTTAATAGGATCTCAACAGAATGTGGCACATATACTTTCACTGGATGTCCCATAACAATTGACTCACTCTGCTCAAGACTCACACAAGTAGCAACCACTGCTTTCAAACAACCTGGTAATGCTGCAGCCACTGAGTCCAAAGTAGCAGAAAAGTATGCCACTGGTCGACGTGCCATTCCGTGTGTTTGTTTCAGAACTGAAAGCGCACACCCATCTCTCTCACAACAGAACAATGCAAACTCTTTCGTATAGTCTGGCATTCCCAATGCAGGTGCTCGACAAAGACTATCTCGCAGCTCAATAAAAGCTTTCATGCCCTCTTCATCCAATTCAATCGAATCAGTCACATCTTTGTGAGTCAACCTCTGTAGAGGCTTGGCAATCAGTGAGAATCCACTGATCCATTGCCTGCAATATCCTACCATGCCCAAAAACATTCAAACTTCTTTCTGTGTTTTGGGAGGTTCCATTTGCAAAATCACATTGATTCGATCCTGTAATACTTTCCTAACTCCTTTCTCAATTTTGTGACCCAAATATTGAACTTTTTTCTGACAAAATTGTAATTTTGCTGGTGACACTTTATGCCCACCTTCTGCCAAATGGTTCAGTAGAGCAATTGTATCTGTCACACATGCCTCTTGTGTTTTTGATGCCACCAGTAGGTCATCAATATACTGCACTAACACTGAATTCTCTGGCATAACCAATGACTCTAAACATTTTTTCAAAATCTGATTAAAAATTGAAGGGCTCTTTGTATACCCTTGAGGAACTCGGCACCATGCCAAGACACGGTCTCCGAACCGAAAAGCAAATAAATATTGGCTATCCGGATGTAAAGGTATCGAGAAAAATGCTTGACACAAATCAATCACTGTATACCATTCCGCATCACAAGGAATTTGGTAAAGAATCACTGCTGGGTTTGGCACTATTGGACAGCAAGGTACTACAGTTTAATTGATTTTTCGCAAATCTTGCACTATTCTGAACTTTCCACTTGGTTTCTTAATTGCCATAATAGGTGAATTGCAAGGACTTCCCAATATTTCTTTTAGAATGCCCTGTTCAATCATTTGTTCTATTACAGGAATAACTCCTGCTATGGTCTCAGGACTCATCTTATACGGTGGCGTTTTTGGAAACTATGCACCTTGTTTGACCATAAGTTGTATAGGGTCAATGCCCTTCATCAATCCAATTTCTTTTCCTGTAAAATCCCACACATCAGTTCTTACTGTGTCTCTCAACCCACCAGGCAAATCCTCAAATGTGAGCAATGAATATAGATCATTCACTTCTGTCCCTTGCTTTGCTAACATCATTTTAAAAGCAACATCTTCATCTGGTGTCTGAAAAGCAATACCATCAGGTGTACAATAGATAGTGCAATTCATTTTGCAAAGTAAGTCCCTACCTAAAAGATTCACTGGACTTGTGTCACATACCACAAAACGATGCATATCTCTGAATTTTCCTATATGAACCGCCATTGGTTTTGTTATTGGAGTCTTAATATATTTATTTGAGACTCCCACAACTTGGATAGTTTCTCCCGAGAGGGGTAGGTTTGGAATTTCTGCTGTTCTTACAGTAGAACGGGTGGCACCAGTGTCCACAAGGAATGTAATATTGTTACCTTCCACTTTCCCATCAACAAAAGGACCTGACTGATCTACCACTAGAGATGCGCCAAGCACGCACTCTTCCTTCCCGCTCAGGCACCGTCATTGAGATGAATCTGAATCACTCTCAGGACACTGCAACCAACATTGTTGTACATTTTGATTCTTACCAACTTGTTCACCCGTGTGAAATCCAGCATTCGCACTGTATCTCTGTACCTGAGCATTCACATTATTTGGCATAGGAGCTTGAGGTACTTGTATTTGTTGAACCTGTGGTGTAACTACCTGTTGCAGCTGTTGTTGATTCACAACCACTTCATTCTGCATCTGCGGATTGAAATTTTGAATCATTCCATTATTTCCTAGCAAGGATTTACACTGTCCTAACTTTCCGCACGCATGACAAGGATATTTCTTTTTCATTTCTTCTCTATTATTCTTACCTCTACCTTTTCTGCCATTTAATACACCATTCATTTTATGTACCTGACCATTCTGAAAATTCTGATTCTGTCCTTTCATTTGACAATCTGTTTGAGAACCATTTACATAATTCCCATCTTTCTGTTGCGCCACTTTCACTTGTGCCCACATCATCTTCTCTTTTAATTTCTTATGCCTCGACTCAATATCATCAGTACAATACTTAGCATATCTCAAAATTTCATCCACTGTCTTACTCTGCCAAAAAATCAAATGTTGCTGAATCATATTACTAATCTCAGATTTCAATCCAAATACAAACCTATACACAAAATGTTCCATATCTTTGTCAATTATACTTTCAAAGCCACTATACTGTTGAAACACCTGTAAAAGCCTTTCATAATATGCATGTACTGATTCTTTTGACTCCTGTGTTGTCCTTTCAATTTTAACCCAATCTATTTCATTTGGAGAAATTTTACCCTTCAAGTAAGTAATTACCTGGTTATATTTTTTCATCACTTCTTCTGAAGGTGCTCCTGTTTTAACATCTCTAGGATATTCCTCTTTTGGCCAATCAACTGCAATTATACACTCAGTCCATAAATCAGCTGGAACTACAATGTCAAATAAACCATCCAAGTCTTTCAGCAAGACCTTTGAAACTTTTACAAACCTCTCTACCTGTTTGTACCACTCGACAGACTTTTCTCTCAATCTGGGGAAATCATTAGTAAAAGACAATATATCCTGTCTTGACAAAGGAATGTGAACATATCCACCACCTGGAACTTCTCTCATCGTATATATCATTTCAACTTGCTCTGTTTCTCTTAACGGAAGTAAAGAAGATGCATTCACATTTTTACTAGCAATCATTTCTTCCTTCTTTTACGCCCATATACCTTTCCATCGTTCCACATCACCCCATCTCTTCAAAGTATTAATCAACTCTTTTATTTGCAATCGTTTACCAGATGTATTCAAACTCTCTAAATCCTTTTCAGTAAAGTCCAATCTATATGTTTTCTGCAAAGCTTTAGATTTCCCAATATCCACTCCATATTCCTGAGCAACCTCTATCAATTTCTCATGTAAATTCTTCGCTCTCCATGTAATATTTTTACACAAAAATAGCAACTCTTCATCCTGATATTTACTCAATCTCTCTGGACTTATTGTGCCATTAATCATTTCTTCCAGATCTACTCTCAATTTACCTATATCTATACTCAATTTAGACTTATTAGTTTCTATTCCTCTTATACAATCATCTAACTCCTCTGCAAAGGTCCCACTGAACCCCCTGATACTGGAGTCATTTCTCTTACATTCTGCACTAGTTTCCTAGGATCTATCTGCACACTTCTTTTTGGTCTTTCAGTCACTTTTTCATTTACTGGAAGATCAATTAATGAAGCACTCCTCTCAACTTGTTCCGATCCACTAACATTCCTGACATTATTCATAGGAATTGTCAATGTATGCACTCTCGAAATATTTTGAACCTCACTGTACAATGGAACTATAGGACCAATTGTTACTGGTACTGACAATGCTTCTGCATTTAAACTCAACTGGCTAATTTTCTGAGTCAACTCCTCTCTTGTTCTATTTAACATATCAATCTCTCTTTCCTGTAACGCTCGAGTACCTAATGAAGACTGTGAAGCTGCGGGAACATGTGTAACTTGTGGAGCTTCTATTTCAATTAACGGTGCATTCGGAGAAATCCCATCCGGGCTCTCCTGATATGGTGGAGGTCTCTTTAATAGCATCTCATCTAATAATTCATCATCGATTTCATTTGGATCCATATCTAATTCTGAAATCTCTACATTATTCTTTTTCTCTTTACATTTTCCTCCAGCCTGATCCTCAGCAACTATTACTGGATATAACCCATCCGCGATCACTTCTCTTCTCCATCTTTTCATCTGATTATCCCACCTAGCTTCTGAATACCTCCTCAATGTAATCCTATATCTTATCCCATTCCTGTCTCTCTCCCTTTTATATGCCTCATGTTCCCATTCTTCAAGCGCCTCATACTGCATAGGTCTAGGATTTGGATTTAATTAATTCATTTGTCTCCTCAAATTCTCCAATATCTTCACATTAAAAGTACCATGCTTTGGAAAAGCTAAAACTCCATCATCTTCCGTGTAACCCATCCAATTCTCTAACCATGTACACGTATGATATCCACGCTCTAACATCATGAAAGAAGCAGGTGAGCTTGGAGGAGGTACAGGAAGTCCCTCTCTAGTAACTATCGGCTTGTCCTTTTTAAAGAAATCTTGTATTCTTTTTACCATCTTCATTTTAAACTCTCTTTTTCTTGCTAAATAAACCAAAAACAAACAAAAAAACCTTCCGTAATTTTGCTCACTCTATTTGCTGAATCTCAACCAATACCAGCGCAACTCACACCAACTAACCAATCACGACTCACTACACACCCACTATCTCGACCAATGCCAGCGCGGCTCACAGCAACCAACCAATCAAGGCTCTCTACGCGCCCACTGTTTCAACCATTGCCAGCGCGGCTTTTTGTGACGTCAGTATAACTCCTGCTACTGACCCTCCCTTTACAAAATAATACGGTAATGTACTACAAGGTTTTTCTTAACTAAATTCTTGTTAGAAACAACACAAAACAATGCTACTTTGTCTGTTCCACTAATTAAAGAGATAGTTCGAACATTCAAAGAGATTCTTTTACTTCTCGTAAAATAACGACCAGCGCTACTCTACTCCCAATCAAGTGAAAAGAGGTCTTGGTACTCTTTTGGGGATACTAGCCAAAGTTTCGGAAGAGAATTTTTGAGTGAAAAAGTCTTGGTACTCCTTTGGGGATGTAAAGCCAAAATTTCGGAAGTGGACTTTCACTATTCCACACAATCTTTTCTCAACAGAATAAATCCCTAAATAACATCAACAGCATCTCACTGTTTGATATTACGACAACAGACAAAGTACTTCTGCAGTGTGATACTTTTCCACACTATTCCTCTGCCCCTTGAGGCTAAAATATCATCATCATCATCCCGGTATCTTAGGCAACTCTGTACCGTATTTCCAGAATACATGAAACAAAACGAACACTAACTTTTCATATTAATAACCAAAAAATCAATAATCAATAATTATTGCCAAACTAATCAATAGTAACCATCCTCTGCTACCAAAACTGATCCAGCGTTCAGGGATCAATACATTTGTAATAAACAAAGCCCAATTACATTACCCAACAAAGTCCCTTCACGCTGGGTTCATTGTAATGCAAAGTTCATACCTAGCTTACCAATCTCCAACTGAACCTGCATTTCTCATAGAAAATAATGTGGCGATGACATCTTTTCATAGTTGATTAGTTATAGGCAATAATCTTTAAACACACCCTAAGTAAAGACGGACACAGTGTGTATATTTATAATGTTTATCTAAATAATGTGAAACAGATGCTCATCAAGTACCAATACACAATACAAATCATGAAATATCACCGAGTAAACATTTAGCAAAGAAAATGACAAAATTCACATCAGATTGACAGTGCATTGAAGGAGTGGAAAGGCGAAGAGAGAAAAGTTTCAGATACAAAATACATTTGCAAATATTTATGAAAATTCAGGTTTCTATCTATACTAACCCAGAAGGAAACAGGAAATCTACTCCCTGGCCACGAGAGCAGCAAGGCCCCTCAAGAAGATTTGAAAGGGCAAAGTCTAAGTCAGGAATCAGGACACAGGAAGAAACAGGTAGGCCTCTACAGCAAACCAACTACAGCGACGATCACGCCTAACGCCTCCAGCCGCATCCGCCAACCGCATCTGCAATCCCCTCCCACCGGGCACCTCAATTATACCCTAAAACCTAAATGTCCAACCCACATTTGTTTCAAATAAAAGAAAATTTTACATTTGATTGGTTAAGGAAGGGTTGTACTGTCACACCACACTCGACATGTGCATCTTACTCAATGTTCTATTGTTTTGTTTTTTCAACTTTGACTACATCATCTCAGGAAATACAAGTATACTAATATCAAACTTCAGCTTCCTTCTCTCCGCTAATGTTTCCAGTTCTGTTACTTCTTGTGCCACTCGTGCGCTTCCAGAGGAAACGTTCCTCACTTGCTGATTGTTTTTCGTCTCCACGTTTAACTTTTGGCAGGCACACATAAATTCGAAGGTCGCTCGCCTTTGCCTTCCCTCCACATTCTCTTTGCTTTTTCAGTTAATTTTGTAAAATAATTTTTCTCCTTATCCCATGCTTCTACGGAAAATAAAACAAGCATTATTACTCATTTTGAGATGCTTTTTTTACGCACCCTCCCAATGCTGCATCTAACCATGCGCAACCCATATTATTATTTTTCCTAGCAAACATTAATAACGTGCACAAAAGCAGCATTAGTCTCTTTATTTTCATTAGTCAAGCATTTGCGGCCTAGTTCAGTGCTTTAGTACGCACTTGCGCAGTATTATTTTCCCTCATGTTAGTTTTTAAAACCACGTGTTTTTCACTGCACACTGTTAGAGAAATTAGAAAATATTACTAGGGGTTTCAAAACGAGCAGGTTTCATTTTACGAAAACCCTGCTCCATCAGTACCATATTTACAAAGCGGCGTTAAACCACAAAAAGTGGCTTAACGCCACTTTGGAAATATGGAGCAGGGCATTGTGCCACAGGAACGTAGTTAAAAGTGACGTTCTAGTGGAGCAATGCCCTTGTAATTATGCCCCAAAGTTTGTAAATAACCTCTTTCTCATTAAATGGTATTGTGAGTTGTGCAGCCGTATTCTTTCCAACGCTGGATACTCTGTCCCAGTCAGGCGCATGTCAAATAATTACAGGCTGAATATGTTTTCCACTATCATGGGGAAGGAACCCTTCAAGCAATAACAGACCTACAATCCTGAGGAAATGCCCCTGCTATGTCTAACTCAAACCCTCTCCCATAAATAACAATACTGACACCCTAGACATTCAGCCCAAACCCACTCACGCATCTTGAACACAATTTCCGCTCAGAAAGTACACAACGTGGAAAAAAATAACACCAATGACAAAATAAAAAATCTTTGCTGAGAAGCGCGGATTTAGATTAATAATTTCCAATGAGTAGCAAAAAAATCAGTGGTCATATTCTTTTGAATAATAATTTCCACGCTGGAGAGCATGGGATTATGAGACAAGTAAGACAGTTTTGAACTATGTATCTATGGCACCATATCAAAAGCCTTTTCGTTAAATCGTTACTTGTCCAGCTGTGTGGGGTAGTGTTGCTCACTTTCTGTGAAAGTGCCAGTACTCCGAGGAAATCCTCCAAGAGTGAGATGCACAGCTTTGCAGGACGGCACAGCAAATATCTTTATTGTCCAGTTACGATACTTTTATTCTGATAAAGTGCCCAGGAAACTGAAATAAATGTGGGGAGGTTCAGCTGGTCAGTTACACTGCGCTATTAAGTGCTGTCGATTTAGGTCAACAGAACGTGAAAACATATTTGTAATTTGATGTGATTTCTTTGGATTTTCGATGCGCCTTGCCAAGAAAGAAGCGGGTTGATAGCCTGAGCTTCCACTTTTCTTTGGAATGTGCCAATGCGTCTTAGTCTGTGTGACAAAAGAGATCACTCAGAGAGGCAGTGAGCAGGCCAAACACAGTCCAAACTAGCCCCTGATGCTTATCTGCTGCCAGTGGGTGCAGCGCACTGCTGGGTGACAAATGTGTTGACACATGAGCATCGCTTCACCTGGCCTGCAGCGGCGCCACACAACCCTTCTGTTTTAAAGTAAACAGCACCATATGTCCTTCTGCTTGACAGTGTGGCGCTCTGCAAGGCAGCAAACTCACATCATGCCTGTGTGGACATGTGTGCAGTCTTGGATTCTGTGTGCAGATTTTGTCTTTCTTTCTCTATGTAGAGTTTTAGAAAATAGATGACAAGGCTGGTTGTTGATTTTGTGCATTTATCATTGTCATGTACAACAACAAGTTTATGTGGACGCAGAAATTCCGACCTACATAAGGATTCACTATTGTTTTGATTTATTAGCCCACACTGACAGGTTAAGGAACTCAAGGATTTAAGCGAAAGCTCTTACACGTGTTTTTCTCTCCTTTCTTTTGCATTGTGCCCAGATACTATCCAAGCACAATATGCAGCCCTCTACTCAAACATTTAGGTCCTCGTTACTAGCGGCCTGGTTACTTGCGATATGTGCAGTGACTGCTGTTAGCAATGATGTGTTTCGTCAGGTCAAACCTACCGGAACATGAAGATTTTGGTGTGGAAAGGACCAAAATCAGCATATTTATTCCCCAAAAACTGGAAATTGGGTGGTATTTATTAGGGGTGGGCTTAACTCACGTCATCCCGTGTAGCGTAATCACACGGCATTGCACATAAATTATACAAGATTATTTAGAATTATGTAAAATGCGTTTCGCGCACTTTGGGGCATATTCTCAAGGACTCAACGCTGAGTTAGCAGCACTTTATCGCAGCCAAAGTGGTGATAAATCCATCGCACCATTCACAAGCTGGTGCTAACAGCCGATATCACCAGTTTATCTGCGATACTAGCCGCCAAATACATTGCCACGGATGACACCGGCAACTAACGCTAATCAGATGCAGAGTAGGCGTTCCCGTGCAAAAACCCTCGAAATCACCACTCCGCAACATTCCCAACAACTAGCCAGATCGGCGATAAGAATCAAAAACATGCGATAAGGCGCGTTAGCAGCAGGGATTCAACACCTGCTCCTACCTGGTGCTAAAGCGGACGACAACCTGCACCATAAAAGGGAGCCCAGCCCACAGCCACACCAGAAGAACAACAGATGCCATGGAGCCACTGATCATGCAGCTCCGAGCCCGAAGAGGGCCACAACACCCACCGCCACCACCCCCAGGCACCACCCCCTGACCGCCCCACCCCCGGGGCCCTACCCCGGGCACCCCCCCCCCCGGACAAAGAGATCACACAGCTACCTCAAAAATACATGTACACAACAATTCGCATGATGTCGCACAAGTACAACAATCAACATCCATGTGTTGCCAGAAAAAGGAAAAACATCCATACACCTGAGAATTCCAAAAATAAATATTTCATCCAAATTCAACTCAACACAAATAAGTGGAAGAGTCATGGCGGGTCCCCTCTGGACAATCTGCAAGTCAAAACCTACAAGACAAAATTGAAGATAAGAAGGTGCGTCATGCGCCCAAAAAGGGACAGAGAGAGAGAGAGAAAGAGAGAGAGAGAAAGAAATGTAGACAGAGAGAGAGAGAGAGTGAAAGAGAGGGAGAGAGAGAAAGAGAGAGAAAGGGTGAAAGAGGGAGAAGGAGAGAGAGAGCAACAGAGGGAGAGAGAGACAGTGAAAGAAAGAGAGGGAGGGTGAGAGTGAGAAAGATAGAGAAAGAGAGGGAGAGAGAGAGACAGTGAAAGGAGGAGAGGGACAGGGAGAGACAGTGCCGACACTGCGCACACAGGCCATACTGCTCACCTTCCGCCACCGGCGTGTCCCCAAGAGGGCCCACCACGTGCCGGTGCAAACTCCAAGCCCGGGGCACGCGACCCTGGCAGCCTCCACATCATGCAGCCACGCACCGCGGTCCACCAGGTCGCACACCTGATTCTGGGTCTTGATATTGCAATGGCAGAGACCATATCAGTGCACACGGCATCATCGCTGCACACCCGCTCAGCACTTTAGGTGCCCCTACCTCAGTGCACAGAAAGTCACCGTCCCGTGGCGGTCGTCCCGTGCCGACCGCAGTGTAACCGGTGCCATCGACTCCATGCAACGCAAGTCATGGACCCTTTCTGAGTGAGCCTCGTCATATGGCAGGCGGACGCAGGCATGTCACCTCAGGCATTGGGGAAGAACTGGGACACGTTGCGTCGTCGTCCCCCCCTCATACGTAAGCCGAGTGGGCTGACTCGGGGTACACCAGGCCAGCGTAGGGGTGTGAACAAATAACCCTTGCATCTGGGCGTGGTTCATATCTGGGCTGCATAGGAAATCAACTGATGCGTGTGTCTCTGTTGCCGTGTCTGCGCCACACGGCCCGCTATCGACAATGTTGCACCCTGTGACGCATGTCCCACGACATGAGCAACATGGACGTAAGGGGGAATCACTGACCCTACATTCATCCATACTTTCATTCTTGAATGATCAAAGACATGACACATCTGTGCGAATCAGAATGTTTTATTCACATCCAATGGGGTGGTGCAGCTGGAGCAGTACAGGGCCATGCAGACCACACTTCACATATTCGGCCCGTGGAGTGCCAAACAGAGTCCTTCAGGGAATGACAGGTACCATGGAAAAGGAAGAGTGCAGTCCGCAGTCTGATCGCTGTGTCATTGGCAACCAAACAGAATATGGCAGTCCATGTCGAGGTCCAAGGTGAGTGTCGCAGTGTGCATCGGGGGACAGTGGAAGTCGATGATGCAAAGGGCAAGACCAAGCAGGAACAGGCCATATGGCAGGGATGAATGCTACTGCCGCCTCCGTACCAGGAAGGTTGCTTCACCCGCCTCTTCGTCCTCTGATGTCACATGTGCCTCACACGTGGGTGGTGGTGGTATGTCGGCCGCACAGTGTACATGTGGATGTAGAAGCAGCAGCAGCATTCATCTGCGCAAGGCCTTGAGGCAGCAATGCCATGGCGATGTGCTGCAGGGCATGGAAGGTCCCAGCCACAACTCCCTGGTGTGCAGCTGTGGCAGCCATTCTTTCCGCCGTCATCCGCTCCATGTTCTCCATGTTCCCCTGCATCTGTCCCAACTCCCGGCTGACATCGCTGGAGCCACTCTGACTGGACAGTTGTTCTTGTCTCAGTATCATGACTCCAGCGATGTCAGCCATGGATCGTTGGAGGGCATGGAGCGGAATGTGGGTGTCTGTCAGGGACTGTATGTGGTCCCTGATGGGAATCAGACACCCATGTATGGCATCGAGTTTGGCTGCCATGAGGTCGAACCCCACCCGCACCTGATCGGCCATCTTCTCCTGGGCCTCCAACACACGGTGTTGGAAGGCCATGTGTTGCTCGTGGGGGTCCTGGGAGACGGCCGGGGTGGTAGGTGCGTCCTGCTGTGTGGTCTGTGCAGGGGGTGGGATCTCCTCGATGCAGCTGGGCTGCCCTGCTCCTGGAGATAGGATGCCGAGGCAGTCGATGAGGTCTTGGAGGGCTTCGGTGTCGATGTCGGAGGTGTCCTCCCTGTCATCGGTGAAGAGTTGGTGGGGCTGCTCTGCAGGAGGTGTTGATGCTCCCTCTGCAATGTGAAGGGGAGATGCAGTATTACATCGTGTTCACATGTGTGTTGACGCATTGTACAAGTTCACATACAGACTGCATGGCAATGTACATTGTGGCTGTCCAGGAGGTGCTGCCTATTAAATGCGGGACAGTGGACATTTCGACAACATCAAGGATATGTGTTTGTGCCTGTACATTGACATCTCACATTTCCCTGCTATGCCAAATGTGATTGGCATGTTTCTACACACAGGCATCACATGTGGTGTCCTCTGTCCTGTTGTTAACGTGTTGCAGTCTGTACCACATTGTTGTCAATGCTGATGTGCTCTGAATGTCATGTGTGTGTGCTGCATTTTGGGGGGGTCACCCTGCAGCTCGGATTTGGCTGACCCTTGTCCCTTTCAGGCGGTGTGCCTTTGACATCTGTGCCCATACAGTGCTGAGATGTTGCAGACTGGGGTGGATTTGGGTCTTGCTGGCAGTTGGGATTCTGGGGCATGGTTTGTCCGCAGATGTGTAGTTGACGTCAGGGGTTGTCTGTGCAGGTGGATGTGGCAGAGTATGGCATGCTCCTTTACGGATGTGGTCCACACTCCGCCACCACAGTGTGGTGGCGTGCACCATGTCATAGTGATCGGACTGCAGCCATGCTAATCGTCATGCGGTGTCACTTGCATTGTCAGTGTGGCTCACGGACCCGCAGCTTTGCTGGGTTCAGCACATGTGCATGGGTTGCTAGTGTGATGAGTGATGTGTGGGAGGGACTCGTCTGGGCACATAGTCGACGGGGGCCTACGTGCAGTTGCTATGTGTGCTGCAGTGTGCCAAGGGTTTCAGGGACATGATCAAGAGTCATTGTGGGTGTGCAGTGTGCTGTACTCCATTGTGCATGTGTGCCATTGTGCCCATCTCCCCCCTCCCCCCAGTCCCTGGTCGTTACTCACCCTGTTGCTGTGGTGTCGGGTAATTTTGAGCAGTGTCCGGTCCCCCAACTCCTGCCACCGTCTCCCCACTGATGACTGTGGACACCATTTCCTCCATCTCATCCAGCTCCTCCTGTGGCGCTGGACTCCCACCTCCGGTCTGCATTGCTGCCTTCTGGTTGTTGGCGAGTTTCTGCTTGGTCTTGCGCTTTACGTCATTCCAGCGCCTCTTGGCCTCTCCAATTGTCCTCCTCCGCACTCCGACTGCATTCACCTTGTCCACGATGGACTGCCACATTCCATTTCTTGTTGCCAATGACAAGGTGGAGGTGACGAACAGATGTTGATGGTGTTCTACCACCTCCGTGATCAGGATCCTGTTTTCCTGCGGACTGAACCGCGTCTTCCTCTTCTTCTTTTCCTTGCCCTTCCCTGTCCCCGAGGTACCAGCCTGCTCCTCCGGGGGGCTTGTGGGGTTCTGGCCGTCCTCTGTCACTGCTCCGGCTGCCTCCATTGTGCGTCGCTGTAGTTTCTTTTTTGTTTGTGTTATTTTTTGGTGCTTTTGTAGTGGTTTTTCCCGCCTGACGTGTGTGAATTGCAGGCCTGGTGCTGCTTTTCGCTGATTGTCTTATCGCGGATGGGCCCATCGCAGCTTTTTTCGCGTTCGGGTTTGGGTTTTCTTCGCCGTCCCGGTAATGTTTTCGCAGACATTTTGCGCGTTGACGTGAGACTTTTCGCATGGTACCGCCGTGTTGGGAATACAACGTTAACACAGCGTTATTTTCCCGCAATGGACTGCGATGTGCAAAGTTGCGTTAGGCGGATTTTGCGATGATTATCACTCGTTCTTGTGAATATCCCCCTTTGTGTCAGAAAAATTCACGCTAAAAAAGCAACCGGCATCTTGCTCTGCGCAAGCGTGCGGCCATTTTTGTTTTTAATGGCTGCTCCTGCCTAGTTATCCTCTTGTGTTTTCTGGTCCCTAGGCAGAGATATTTTAAGGCATGGGCAAAGTGGGCTGTGGCCCAGGGCCCCCACCTTTCTAAGGGCCCCATCATTGGGCTTTGAGGACAGTCCCAGACAGTGGCATAACGCAAAAATGAGGGGGACCCCTGCATAATATGAAAAGGGTCTTCCAAGTCTAAGTATCTCATAAATATAAATATAAATATTCAAAGACTTTGATACTGAAGGATTGGGGTCCCCTTAAATGTTTGGGGTCCAACGAAGAGTGTTGTTAGACCATAGTTGTTGAGGGCTTGAATGAGCTGAAATGGATAATAAATCCAGAGTTGTTCCCGAGCAGGGGGCCCCAAATTATTTTTGGCCTGGGGCCCCCGAGATCATTAAGATGTCTCTGTCCCTAGGCCCCATCCAACCTAATTGACCCCATTCTTCTCCACCAGTGACCCTTTTTTTAGTATATTTTCACTTTTTTTAATTACTTTCCTACTCTTCTGTGTGTTTATTTTAGTTTTTTCCCCCGGCTTAGTCTGTTTTTTTGTAGCAGTCCCACCCAACCCGTAGCTATGGCAGAGGCAAGCAGCGCTGTCATGTCCCGCACCCTCTCTGGCAGACGGCGGAATGAGGGGATGATTCCTCGCCACATGTTTAGCGAGGCAGAGGTGGCAATGCTAGTTTTTTTATGCGCATTGCCACCTTCCATCATGCTGGCCTAGCAGACATATATATAATTGTTTATTTTATTCTTTAGATAAATATTTTATATATAATCAATGTGCATGTTATTCTCAATATATATATATTTATCATGTATTTTATATAATTAAAATATGAATGTTCTATTTATAATAGATATATTATATATAATTAAATGTGCATGTATATCATAAATAATTGTTGTTTTATATGCTATGTATGATAGACAAATACATAATATATGAACACATAGATAAATAACATTTTTGAATATTAATATATGTGTCTATTGATGTGTGCATAAATGTGTGTATTAGCCGATTAGGCATGTTATACATCCATCTTGTATAACATCCATAACAAAAAAAGTACAGTTTATATCTATCTATATCTATATGTATCTACCCAATCTGAGACACACCAAGAGGGATTCCTACCTCACTGGCAGTAACTGGCCAGCAAACCTGACCCCTGTGGACACAGAGAAAAAGGGACAAGATACCACCCCTTGGTGAGTGGGTCTCAGCGAGCTAGCACGGTGGAGCACAGTAAGGTGTTCTCTCCCCCTCCCTGTGGACCATGGGGAGGCTTCGCTCAAATGTCGGGCCGCAGGTGCCCACCCCAATGCACAGCCCCTCCCAAGCCAGCAAAAGCCAGCAAGGATACACAGAGGTACCGGCCACCCTCTCCATGTCCGACAAACTGGACAAGGTACTAGCGGCTATCGAACATTCCAGGGTCACTATGGAGGACAGATTTGGGGCCCTAGCCAAGTACCTCAACCTACTTCACGTTGACCACCGCAAACTGGCAGACAAGGTTGCAGACAGTGAGAAAACCCTTTCTACCTTACAACCCTTGTTAAAGTCGCAGCAAGAGACACTACGAGAAATACAAAGTTGGGTTGCAATGCGGGAGGAACGAGCGGATGACCTAGAAGGTTGCTCACGGAGGAGCAATATTCGGGTCCTCAGCCTACTGGAAGGGGTTGAGGGGTGAGAACCCATTAGCTATGTGGAGACATGGCTTAGATCCTTCACACTGTCCTCAGAATTAACAGTCTTTTTCTCGTGGAACGAGCGCATCGCATACCGGTGCGCCGCCTGCCCCCGGGGTCCCCACCTTGACCACTACTAGTGAAACATCTTCACTTCCGCGATAGAGATACAGTGCTGTGAGTAGCCAGGCAAAATGGTCCCATTCGAGTAGAGAACAAATATGTCATGCTCTTCCCCAACTACTTCTGAGTGGTGCAACGCCAGCGATCATCCTTCCTGGAAGTAAAGCGCCACCTTCGCCAACGAGGTATAGAGTACTCACTGCTGTTTCCAGCAAGCCTCAAGATAATGCACGATGGAACCTCCACCTTCTTCACAGACCCAACCGAGGCGTTTGACTGGATTGAGCAGAATCTCCAAGAACATCCAGGCGGGGAACCTGGGCGAATTGAACGAGTGCGAGAAACTCGGAACAGGCGTCGCTGCAGAAAGAAAATCAAGCCACGCTCCAAATCCCTGCCTTAGGGCTCCATCAAAGGATCCCCAACTTGGAACAGATCATTGCAGAGTGCAGGAAGGGCCTGCAAGTGGCAGCGGATCTAGGACCAGCCTCAGTGGCCTCAGACGGCGAGAGGGGCCCTCATATCTTCACATCCGAGGAATACGTCAGTGACTCAAACACCTCTCGAGCAGAGTCAGTGGCTCCACCCTTGGTGACCCCTCAAACAGTGGACACTCTCATTTAAAATGTTGAGCCTAGTGGCTCCCGTCCCCTCTAAGTATCCTCACTGATCTGTATAAGAATCAAGACATAATCAAACCACTAGCAGTACAGCTTAGATGGGCACTCAGCCCCACCACCATCCCTGATTCCTCATAGGCCACACACATTGTTAGCTAAGGCGCACGTACACTTCACCCCCACACTACACTAGTGCACTAGTATCATGTTCGGTTTGGACGTACTGCCTGTTGTGGCAGGTCCCCAGTATTGGGAGCATCTTCCTCCCCAATTTTTACCCCGTTACTTGAACCCCCTTACACACTGACCCTAACCACAAGGCGGGCGGGTGCCACTGATCTTAGAAACCTACAACAGTTGGGGTGCGCGTGAGACTTGCAAGGTGTCTCCCCCGTGCCTCCCCCCTCCCACTCCACCAATGTTTCATCATGACACTCATGGCTGATGCTTGTCTCCTCACTCTAAATGTGCAAGGAATGCACACAGCACGCAAGCGCTATGCCATTTACTCTTATATAAAATGACAACAGATATAGGCCCAAGTATTCTCCTAACCTTTCACCTACATTTAACGTACCATTACACTACATAACGGGTTTTGGTATTGACCTTTTACCTAGTTAAGCACTGCATAAAATGTTGTGTGGTTTTCCCCGAAAACTAGCCTAATTAATTATGCACGAAGATTCCCAGAATCACAGCAGGATTACCATCTTCTGCATAATAACTGTGTATAAGGGTCATGCATTCCGTCATCCTCGGCTGACATGACACAGCAAGGTAGAGTCCCCTGAGGGTGCCTTTTTGAGTATATATACACTATATCTTTGCCAGAGCACCAGAGGAGAAATACTTCCATGCTGACACACTGACGTGAGACGGTGAGGTTCCTGCACGTAGACACTCCAGCTCGCAGTGGTCTGACATCCCTCGCAGGGAGTCCATCTCGAGACCAAGACAGGGTCCCACAGTCTCTCACTTCAGGTAATGGGGTTGGCTTCAACCTAGGGGGATTCTTGGCTCTACACCTACATACATTCAAGGTACACTTAGGTACATCTAGTTAGGGTTGCATCGTAGGAGTACGCATTACTATTGTCATGTATTTATATGCTTGCATATATCCATTGTTTTAGCACTATGGTAGAAATCTACCATCCATTTACTCTGTTGGTACTTAATGTCATTTATATCTGTTTCTATTTTCTGGTTGTTTCAGCACACCTATTTTACACTAGAATGACGCTGGTTCAATAAATACTTATTGAAAACGTCCCCACCATTTATTTCTGTGTATCTCTCTGGGACAAAGTGAGCACGAGTGACTGAGCAAAAAGTACTGTACTGTTTCCACGATCCCTGATGGGACAGGGTTGTCATGTTTGATAGTTGCCAGGAACTATTCTCTCCTTGGTATGAGTAGATTACAGTGGCACTGTGAGCTAGCTGGTATGCAGGCAAACATACCCAGTGGGGGTATCTGGAATCAGTCTCAACTCCAATCCCACAGTCTATGTTGTCTAAACGCGCAGATCCTATATAGGTTTATAGGAACTACACGAGACTGTGAGCCAACAGCACTGTTGTATGTGGAGATTGAAGGCTGCACTTCAGAACTTCTGCCCTGCCCTTAAATTTGCTGTCATTCTTCTTTTAGATCAGTCACTTTACTGACAATACAAGTCATGTAAACTAAGACATCTGTTTTAGTAAAAGGAATTAACGTGGCCAGCGCATGTTTTGTATCATGGATTCAGTATTGTGGCACAGATGTAGTCTTTGGAGGAAATAATCTCTTTTTTGCTGCCTTTGATTAGTGTTCAAGTGAAGGATTCAGCTATCCAACAATGAAGCTGCTTCTTCATAGACACTGATGAACGTGTTTTCCACCTTTTCACCTGCTTCTGTAGCAGATGCAACAATGGGGTTACATGGCACATGGTACTATCTTCTTTGCTGACTTCCCTTGTCATAATCTCGAAAGGAAGTAGCATTTATATGTGCCACTCCTGTAGCCCCCATTTGTCCACCTCCGTTTTCATGGCTATGGCAGTCCTTTGAATTATATAATCATTGACAGATTTGTACTGCTCAAACAGGTGTTCCAGCATGTAGTAGGTTGCGCTCCAACGTGTTGGCACCTCCTGTACAGGAACTTTTACAGGTAGTTTATTAGCACGCTGAAACACCCTCAACTGCTTCCAGGTTTTGAATGAATGACTGAATTGAGTGCATATTCTTTAGCCAGTATGATACTGACTACCTCTTCTTTTTTAAGAAAGTCATGCACAATTAGATTGATGCAATGTGCCACACGCAGGACTCTGAAATATCCATCAGCCATGGCTTTAACTATATCACAGCCATTGGCAGTGGCAACAAATCCAATTGTGAGACCTCTGGATTTAAGCCATTCATAGACTTTGGTATTAATCTTTTCCAAGATGTTGGTAGCTGTTTGCAATTTCTCCAAGGCGAACATCGCAACTGTTACATTCTGCCGAATGCTCTAAAAAGCATCATTTGCAGTCAGACCAGCAGCTGCCTTTGTTAACTCCCTGGAATGACACCCAGTGTGCAGTGATTCACATGTAATCTGTTGCTTGACAACTAGTCCAGATGTCCATCATGAGTTGGACGTATTGTACAGTGCTCTGTTTCATAGCGTTGCCAACCAATTGCAGCACTTCATGATGCAGTGCTGGAATAGGCACTCTGGCAAAATAGCTCGAGCTGGGAACCTTTTATTTTGGGTAGAGAGCCACCACAAATTCTAGGAAGCCCACTCCTTCCACAAAAGAAATAAGGGAGGAGATCAAGCACTAATATTTTTTGCTAGCTTCCCATTGTAGAAACTGAGGGGCATATTCTCAAGGACTTATCGCCGAGTTAGCTGCACTTTATCACAGCCAAAGTGGCGATAAATTCATTGCACCATTCACAAGCTGGTGCCAACAGCCGATATCACCGGTTAGCCTGCGATAGCAGTCGCAAAAAACATCGCTATGGATGACACCGGCAACTAACGCTAATAAGATGCAGAGTAGCCGTTCCCATGCAAAAAACCGCGGAAACATCACTACGCAACATTCCCAACGACCAGCCAGATCGGCGATAAGAATCAAAAACATGTGATAAGGCGCGTTAGCAGCAGGGACTTAACACCTGCTCCTACCTGGTGTTAAGTCGGACGACAACCTGCACCATGAAAGGGAGCCCAGCCCAGAGCCGCACCTGAAGAACAACAGATGCCAGGCTACTGATCATGCAGCCCGGAGCCCCAAGAGGGCCACAACACCCACCGCCACCACACCCAGGCCCCCCACGACCCCCGGACAAAGATATTTCACATCTACCTCACAAATTCATGAACACAACAATTCCCCTGATGTCGCACAAGTACAACAACCAACATCCATGTGCGGTCCAAAAAAGGAAAAACATACACACATCTTAGAATTCCAAAAATAATCAATTTATTCCAATTCAACTCAACATCAATAATTGGAAGAGTCATGGCGGGTCTTCTCCGGACAAACCGTAAGGCACAGCCTGCAAGACAAAATTGAAGATAAGAAGGTGTGTCATGCGCTCAACAAAGGACAGAGAGAGAGAGAAAGAGAGAGACAAAGAAAGGGAGAGAGAGAGAGAGAGTGAAAGAGAGGGAGAGAGAGAGAAAGGGGGAGAGAGGGAGAAGGAGAGAGAGAGAAACAGAGGAAAAGAGAGAGACAGTGAAAGAAAGAGAGGGAGAGTGAGAGAGAGAAAGATAGAGAAAGAGAGGGAGAGAGAGATAGAGAAAGATAGAGAAAGAGAGGGAGAGAGAGAGACAGTGAAAGGAAGAGAGGGACAGGGAGAGACAGTGCGGACACTGCGCACCCAGGCTGCTGCACCCCAGCCCCTCCCGCCGCCCAGCGGGGATTGCCCGCCCCTGCGCACCCAGGCCTCACTGCTCACCTGCTGCCACCGGTGTGTCTCCAACCACGTGCCGGTTCACACTGCAGGCCACCAGGTCCCTCATCTGAAACAGAGTCCACAGCTAATGATGGCAGAGTACATATCATTGCACACGGCAACAGCGCTTGGCCGCCCCTGCGCACACAGGCTGCTGCACCCCAGCCCCTCCCGCTGCCCAGCGGGGATTGCCCGCCCCTGCGCACCCAGGCCTCACTGCTCACCTTCCGCCAACGGCGTGTCTCCAAGAGGGCCCACCACGTCCCGGTGCAAGCTCCAAGCCCGGGTCCCGCGACCTTGGCAGCCTCCACATCACGCATCCCCGCAGCGCGGGCCACCAGGTCGCACACTTGATTCTGGGTTTTGATTTTGCAATGGCAGAGATCATATCAGTGCACACGTCATCATCGCAGGCTGCACGCCCGCTCAGCTCTCTAGGTGCCACTAACTCTGTGAAACGCAAGGCAACGGCACGTGGCGGTAGGCCCGCGCTGCCCGCTGGCTCAGGCCTACATTGCGGTCCACCAGACGCACACTTGACTCTGGGTCTTGATATTGCAATGGCAGAGACCATATCAGTGCACACGACATCATCGCAGGCTGCACACCCGCTCAGCACTTTAGGTGCCCCAACCTCAGTGCACAGTAAGTCACCGTCCCGTGGCGGTAGGCCCGTGCCGGCCGCAGTGCAACCGGTGCCACCGACTCCGTGCAACGCAAGTCATGGACCCTAAATGATTGAGTCTCATCATCGGCCAGGCGGACGAAGCCATGTCACCTCAGGCAGTGGGGAAGAGCTGGGACACGTAGCGTCGTCGTCACCCCCTTTATGCGTAAGCCGAGTGGGCTGGCTCGGCGTACGCCAGGCCAGCGTAGGGGTGTGAACAATTATCCCTGGCCTCTGGGCGTGGTTCATATCTGGGCTGCACAGGAAACCAACTGATGCGTGTGTCTCTGTTGCAGTGTCTGCGCCACACGGCCCGCAATCGACAATGTTGCAATGTTGCATGCAGCCGGAGGGCGTCCGCGCACGAAGGGACTGTACAAGGACGCAAGGCCGCTCGGGGTCTTGGCTCATACATGCCAACTGTTGTGTGTGTTCATCGCTTTTGGTGCACCATAAGCCCAAGGCCTAGCCTCAATTGCAGCGCGATAGCCACATCACATTCCCAGGATACAAGCAGTAGTCTGGCGAACATTAGGGATAAAAGCCCCTTTGTCTCAATACAGAAGGCGGAAGGACATCTGCACCCCCGACCTTGGAAATGCATGCGGCAGGCACCCCCTAAGAGAGATACCATGGCAGATGATGACGACTCCCACACTACACACAGCGCCAATGAAAGATCAACGTCTCCACACCCCACACACAGAAGTCCTTGCTCGAGGTACTCCTGCATGGAACGGCCTTGACACTTACGTACAGGACAACCCATACGTACAAACTTTGCACACTCATACGACTTATTGTCAGACCATCCCGGGCACATGCACAACCCCTGTCACGTGGAACTGTACCGTGACCGAATGCTGCATTTGTTGGGGGCACTGCCACTGGCAGTGTTGCGCATCAGTTACCGTCTGAGCTTCCGTCTTGCGTACGTCACCTGCGTCCAGCCCTGGTTCCACTGACGATCATGCATATTCGAGTGGCCCATGGATGTCTGCCTATCCAACACAATGGTAGATGAACTGGATTATGACATGTGTGTGTGCCCCCTGTTGGCCCACGACCAGGAGTGTAACCGTGATACCCGTTCATGGGATGCCTTGGTATTGGGCGTATGTGCTGGCAGTTGGGCATGTGAGATCGCACAATTCCTCGTGTGCAGTGACCACATCGAAGCGCTCCCCTATTGGGCTGTGTTGCGGATTGGTGAAACGGCGTGGATGGAGCACATCTGTCCGGACCAGCTAATGGATTGGCTCGTCCCCGTGTTCGTTGAAGTCGACAATGACGTACTCTTGGAACTGATTGCCCATGAAGCTGCGCTCACTTTCATGGACGAGTGACTACGTTCCTGCAGCCACAAAAGATTGTAACCCATGGCACAGGTCCCAACACCCTTTTGCATCTTGGAGAAATGGACACATATCCCACCATGACAGTGGACATGGCTGCATTCGCCTGGACTCAGAGTGCATGTGTGTGCAACACTGCGGGTTGACACACACCTGTGCAAGGTGAGTGGACATCGGCGCCTGGCAACGTTCCTCAAACTGACACACCGCTGGGGGAGGGTACACACATGGCAATGTAGTACTACATGTGACCTTGTTGGACTCCTTCACCTGCTCACTGTCAGCAGAGCAGACAGTCAGCGCTGTCCGGTGGTACAGGACTATGCAGATCCCATGGGCTGTGAGTGGTGTCCCCTGACACGGTGCAATGAGCATTCGCCAAACACCACATGACTCGTCCAGCAAGGCAAGGTGGGCTGAGACCGTCGGCATCCGTCATGGTTGGTGTTTATTTGTGCCTCCCCATGTCTTGCACCTCTACATGTTCCTTTGCTGCCTGTTGGTGTATGATGCATTGGTCTGCATATTGTGGCCCTTGTCTTGACCGTACTGACACGCACATGCTAATAAAGTGTACGCAGCTTCACTAGTGTTCAACTGTGATGAGTGTTGATTAGCATGCCAAATCGTGTGCCTCAATGTGCATTGTCCGTACACAGGGAGGGACTGACTGACACATTTCACTTAGGGGTGAGTCCCTATTGCCAGCTCCACCTCTGTGAGCCAGACATTGTGGTTGGGAGAGTTGCTGGTAGACCTGTGCGCTTACGTGTCTTCAGCAAGGCGAGTATGGTGTCCAACTTCTTGCCATGTGGATCAATGTGTTCCATCAAACCAGGCTGTGTCCACACAGTTGAGGTTGTGTAGGTATGCGAAGAGATGTCCTGTTGTCACATGTGATGTGGAACACTACTTTAGGCCTCCTACCGACTTTGACATATTTACACACAGCCCTATTTAATACATGGACGTGGGGCTACGTTGTGGGGTTGCGAGATTGTTGTTCATGATCAATGAGGCCACAGCTAGTTCACACCTTCACAGTCATTTAATTGGCCACGTGTGTCACGGTCAAACATGCGCATTGCTGTCATTTCCCAGGGTGTACCTTTTTGTGCAATCAATGTCCCTACAGTCATCCATACTGTTATACTTGATTGAACATAGACATGACACATCTGTGTGATTAGGAATGTTTTATTCACATCCTGTGGAGTGTCGGAGCTGGAGCAGTACATGGCCATGCACACCCCACATTACATGGTTGCCCAGTGGAGGGCCAAACAGAGTCCTTTAGGGAATGACAAGTTAATCAGTAGAGGAAGGGTTGAGTCCGCAGCCTGTTTGCTGTGTCATTGGTAACCAGAGCAGATATGGCAGTCCATGTCGGGGTCCAGGTGAATGTCGCAGAGTGTTTCGGGGGATAGTGGAAGGTGTTGTACCAGGGCATGATGCAGAGGGCTCTACCAAGCAGAAACAGGCCATATGGCGGGGGATGAATGCTACAACCTCCTTTTTGACACAGAGTCATTACCGTCCACATCTTCGTCCTCTGATATGTCTTCTGTGTCAGGTGTGCCAGGTGTGTGTGGTGGTGTTATGGCTGCATCACTGTGTGCCACTGACACATCAGGGGGTGGAGGTGGTATGGCTGCATCACTGTGTGCCACTGACACATCAGGGGGTGGAGGTGGTATGGCTGCATCACTGTGTGCCACTGACACATCAGGGGGCGGAGATGTGTGTGTCGAAGTTCCTACAGCAGTCATCTGGGGCAGCAATGGCAAGATGAGGATCTGCAGGGCATGGTAAATCCCAGCTACATCTCGCTGGTGTTCAGCCGTGGCAGCCATCCTTCCTGCCTGCATCCGCTCTATGTTCTCCATTGTCCTCCGCATCTGTGCCAACTCTGTGCTGTCGTCGCTGGAGCCTCTCTGCCTAGGCAGTTCTTGTATCCGAGTAATGGCTCCAGCGAGGTCAGCCAAGGATTGTTGTAGGGCATGGAGCGGACTGTGGGTGTCCGTTAGGGAGTGGAAGTGGTCCCTGATGGGACTTAGACACCCACGTATGGCATCTAGTTTGGCTGCCATGAGGTCGAAACCCACCCGCACCTGTTCAGCCAGCCCCCTCTGGCAGTCTGACACACAGCGTTGGAATACCATGTGTTCTTCGGTGAGGTGCTGGGAGCCAGCCGTGGTGGTGGGTGCTTCCTGCTGTGTGGTCTGTGCAGGGGGTGGTATCACCTCGATGCAGCTGGGCTGCCCTGCTCCTGGAGGTGGGGTGCAGAGGCTGTCCACGAGCCGTTGGAGGGTGTCGGAGCAGATGGCCAGGGGTTCCTCCTCATCATCACTGAAGAGATGTCTGGTCTGCTCTGCAGGAGGTGTTGAGTGTCCCTCTGCAATGTGAAGGGGAGATGCAGGTTAACAGTGTGTTACATGTATGTGCACGCATTGTACATGTTTACATACTGACTGCATGACAATGTACATTGTGACTGTTTTGGAGGAGCTGGCTATTTGATGGGGGACAGTGGACATTCCGACTACATGACGGATGTGAGGTTGTACTCGTACATTATCATCTGACAGTTTCCTGCTATGCCTGATGTGATTGGCCATTTTCTACGCACATGCGGCACCAGTTGTGTCCTCTGTTCTGTGGTGTTAGTGTGGCACTTTGTACCACATTGTCGTCAATGCTGATGTGCTGTGATTGCTATGTGTGTGTGCTGCATTGTGGGAGAGTCGCCCCTGCAGCTCTGATTTAGCGGCCCATTATCCCTTTGAGGCGGTGCGCTTTTGACTTGTGTGCTTTTACGGTGCTGAGATGTTGGCGACTTAGGTCATTTGTGCTCTTGGACGGATTTTGTACTCTTGTGCATTGTTTGTCTGCAGATGTGTTGTTGACGTCAGGGGTTGTATGTGCACGTGGATGTGTCAGAGTGTGACCTGCTCCTTTGAGGATGCCACACTGGGCCACCTCAGTGTCATGTCGTGCACCATGTCATGTATTTTGACTGCAGCCATGCTATTGGTCATGCAGTGTCACTTGCATTGTCAGTGTAGCTCACAGAGCCGCTGCTTTGCTGGGTTCAGCACATGTGCATGGGTAGGTTGTGAGATTGGTGATGGGGGGGGGCCTTTTGTGCACATGGTGGACGGGGGCCTACTTGTTGTTTCTATGTGTGCTGCAGTGTGCCAAGGCCATCAGGGACATGTTCCACAGTCATTGTGGGTGTGCAGTGTGCTATTCTTGATTGTGCATGTGTGCCATTGTGTCCATCTCCCCCCGTCCCCCCAGTCCCTGGTGGTTACTCACCCTGTTGCTGTTGGGTCAGGTCGAGCAGTGTCCGGACCCCCAACTCCTTGCGCCGTCCCCGCACTGATGACTGTGGCCACCATTTCCTCCAGCTCTCCAGCTCCTCCTGTGGCGCAGGACTCCCACCTCCAGTGGCCGTTGTTGCCTTCCGGTTGGCAGCGAGTTTCTTCTTGGTTTGGCTTTTCACATCATGCCAGCGCCTCTTGACCTCCTCCATTGACCTCCTCGACACTCCGACTGCATTCACGTTGTTCACGATGGACTGCCATATTTCCGTTTGTGTTGCCGATGACACAGTGGAGGTGACGAACTGTTGTTGGTAGTGTTCGGTCACCTCCGTGACGATGATCCGGTTTTCCTGCGGACTGAACACCGTCTTCCTCTTCCTCTTCTCCTTGCCCTTCCCGGCCCAGGGGTTCCTGGCTGGTCGTCTGTGGGGCTTGTGGGGTTCGCGTTGTCCTCTGCACTCGGTCCGGGTGCGTCCATGGTGCTACGCAGTTACATTTTTTTCTCTTTTTTTTTCTCTGCTTTTATAGTGCATTCTCACGCATGACGCGTGGGAATAGCAGGCCTGTCGCTGGTTTTTCGCAGATTTTTGTATCGCCATTGGGGTCATCGCCACTTTTTTCGCGTTCGTGTTTCGCATTTTTTCGGCGTCGCATTGATTTTAACGCGGGCATTTGTCGGGTAATCGTGAGGCTATCGCATGGTGCCGCCGGGTTGTGAATACTGCGTTAACACGTTGTTATTTTCCGGCAATAGACTGCGATGTGAGAAGTTGCGTTAAGCGAATTTGGCGATAGTTAACACACGTTCTTGAGAATATCCCCCTAGGTTTCTTGTGGTTTCTGTGGTATGGTGCCTCCTTGGTAAACAGAGCCTTATTAGTAGGCTGTTTTTCTTTTGGTACTACTGCGACAAACAACCTATTGATACCAACAGCAAGTAGGCTACCTGGGGGTGGGAGTTGCTTTATCACCCTGTGCCTTGTGCCATGCAGAGATTGCCGTGGGTGAGGGTTGTATACTATGGGGGAGGCTAAGAGGCTGCTCTGCATGATGCTGCTGCAGCCATCCTCATCTTCCTCCTCCTCCTCACCGCCTTCTTCCATTACTTCAGCTACTGGCTCTCACTCTTAACCAGCTGCCATGCTTTTGCAAGCACAGAAATCTCACACAATGTTTATAAGTAGCTCTACTTCAAACTTACTAAGAGAACTTCCAATTTCCACACCTCTTCGGGTCGATAAATCTTTGCCACCATATTAGAATGGAGCACAATCCATACATATCTGTAAAATAAACATCATTTTCAACATTAGATGTTCAGTCAATAATGAGAGGTTTGGTGACATTTTAAAAGTTTATTTTCTCTTTAAGAGATTAGTCTGTATTTTTTTTGTCTTTTTATTCAGAGTAGTCAAATAAATCCATTTAAAGGAAATTTTGAGAAAATGTGGTCAGAACAAGCATACAAAATAACAATGTTCCATAAAAAATGAGTCCCTATACTAATCTAAAGGACCTGGCCTATCCCAGCAAGAACCCATAGAGAGTTCCTTTTGGAAAAAGGGCAAGTAATTTTTTTAGAGCAAAAGGCTGATAGCTATGGAAAGGTCTACTTCCCATAAAGAGTATTTCTAGAAACTCAGCCAAATTCCCTAACAGCTGCAGTAGCAACGGGTAAAACAGGTAAAGGAATTAATCACAGCTGTAACTATGATCAGCATAAGATAGAAAGTCTCCTCACAAATCGTAAGGAAAACATGTAAATCACCGTTAGCAGTAGCTTATGGCAAATCAGGTTAGAACAACAAAGTGCTAAGGGACATGGCAGGGTAAGGGCTGCATAGAATGCCTTAACTCTCTAGCTAGGAACACGTACTATAAAAACATGTTGCAAAAACAGGTGGTTATGTCATCTATAGCCAATGAGGAAGGATCTTCCAATGGTCCGTCTCCTCCTCCCTCGATTTCCACAGTAAACGCCCATTTCGACATGTAGTTATTTGAATGTGGCTACAGTGTATTACAAAAAGATACATCTAGGAAGGGCTTCATGAGAACCTTTGCAAGCCTACTCTGTTAGCTGCTCAGTGTCCCATTGTATATCAATGGTCTGCTCTATTAAATGAAACATTAATATCTAGCATGTCTTGGTTAGATCATGGAATTTGAACCTACAACGAGCATTTCTTTCATTAATATACTAGTTCATTATAAGCATATGGCAGAGGAAACTACAATGAAGTCATATGGTGCGAGGAAGGAAAGAAATTCCTTTTGCAGCAAACAGCACATTTCACAAAGATGTAAAGTTCTACAGTTCAGTTTATAATGTTAAATCCTCATTTTACAAAAAGGCATTTATTTTTATGTAAAAAATTCAACTTCCAAACTTTTAAGGTGCTCTTCCCACATGATTGTGTGTTGCTTTTTCAAATGAGACAGTTGGCCTACAGTAGCATAGTGCCCTCCTGCTCAGCAAGAACCTCCACCTCCTGTTCTTCTCCTACGTCCAGAAAATCTGTTGCTGACTGCGGCTTGTGTTTTTGCCGCTTTCCTGCAACTATGAAGTTTGTGGCTGAGACAATTCCAATTCAGATCCTCTGCTCTACTTACCTGCAGTCACTGCAACATTGAGAGACATGGCCTTAGGTTTTGGTGGTGGTGGTACTGTAAATGGAGGAATCTCAGCTCAGCCTCTTTGTCTGCCTGGAAGAGGCTGCAGCAGGTATGTCACATTTCCTGAAAAAGGATGAGAGCTTGATGTCAGTGGAGGCACTGGCAAATTTCTTCTTCTTCTCTCCACTGGCCACTGTCTTGCCAGAAACCTACTTCTTTGGGGCCATCTTCTTAGCACTTAGCACAGTGAGAAGAAGCGCTTGGCAGTGGAGGACTCCAGTGCCACTGTCAGCTTATTCCTTGAGGAATATCAGGACTGTGTGCAATGTCTTCTGCAGCACATGCAAAGCAACAAAACAAATCAGTGAAATGTGGGCAATAAGAATCTAGCAATGTGACGCAAATGAAGTTGTCATCATCATCACCCTAAGTGTTTAACATTAGTGTACCAAAAAACATTCATCAACAATTTTTTCACATGGCAACAATATTACACAGAAAAGGTTAGTTTGTGTCCCTCCAGAGCCAAAGTGGGGAGTGGAACCCTATAGGAGGCAGGAGATGCAGGGAAATATATATATATATTAAATAATTGTTTGCGAATGACCCAGCAGCCCTAGGGCCCATGGGGACCCTATGGGAGGCAGGTAAAAATTAAACAATACATTAATAATTGCTGGTGACCCACCAGGTCCTAGGGCCTATGGGACTATATGGGAGGCAGGAGGAGGCTGGCAAAAATAAACAAGAAATACATTAAATAATTGCTGGTGATCCACCAGGCCCCAGAGCCTATGGGGACTCTATAAGAGGCAGGGGGAGGCTGACAAAAGTAAAAAAAAAAATACATTGAATAATTTATGGTGTTCCACCAGGCCCTAGGACCTATGGGGACTCGGGCAAAATAAATACATAAAATAATTGTTGGCGAGTAACCCACCAGGATTAGGGCCCATTGGGACACAATCGGAGGCAGGAAAAAAAATCTAAACAATGATTAAAAAACAACAGCACATTGTACTACTATAAGTCACAAGCTCAAATAAATATATCAGGAAAAAGAAAAAAAGGAACAAAAATGTCATAGGCCTCTTTTATCAATGGTCCTAAGAAATTGCTTTTAAAAGTGGAATAAAGGGATTGACGCACACTCTGGCTGCACAAAATGGTGGAAACTAGCTCATCTACCACATGGCCACTGAAGAAGAAGGCATGGAGGACAAAGACAAAATGGTCACCAAACACACACACTACCTGGCTCCACAAAATGGTGGTTGCCTCATGGCTAGCAAATAAGGAGGCATAGAGAACAAAGGCAAAATGGCCACTGTGTCCACACATACACTGGCTACACAAAAAGGCCACCACTGCATGGCCTGCAAAGAAAGGGCACGGAGAAAATAAGAACACATCTAGTTGTTGTTCTTCAGTAAAGGTGTGATTGCCACTGTGATGCACCATGTCCTTACATTGTTAATTAACAATAAGCTTAACCAGAAGGTGTTCAGTGTAAGTGATTTCTCAGGCACTTGCATGTTCTCTACCTTGCATTGCCAAACATTGTTGCTTTCTTTGCAGAGTACCTCTGCAGCTGTGTAATATGCAGGTAAAAAGAGAATGCCGCAAGGAGATAAAAGGAGCCAAATAACACTTTAAGTAGATATCTAAGTTTCAAAATATCTACTACCAAAATGTTGACATTCTATACTGTAAATAAAACTGTTCTAAATATTTAATACCAAAACATTGAGTTGTATAGAAGGTATGAAAATATCTACTGCCAAAATATCTACTACAATAATATAGTATTTTCAAATAAAATTAGAATTTAAAAAAAGTGTCAACTACAAAAATACATTGTTGCAAAATATTGTTAAACTAATTTAAAAAAAAGTAGTTTTAATTCTTAGTATATAAAGTCATTACAATTTTAAAGTATTCCAAAATACATATAATATTTAAGAATACTTTCTTAAACATACATGAAAAAAATTAAGTAATTCTATAAAAAAATTTAATCTGAAATGTTTCATATTTATTAGAAAAACATAAATAAAATGAATATGTTAAAGGTATATTTTTATTTAATAAAGCATTTTTTATTATAGTCAGGGCCATTGGAATTACGTGGCAGGAGAGGGCCAAATTATGTGGCAGGGTTGAGTAAATTATGTGTCAAGAAAGGGCAAATGCAGCAAAAAACGTCACATTTATTACTTCATATTTCATCATTTTTAAACTTGGTAAAACTGTCTGGGCATTGGTTGCACCTCATTAGTACCAGTTTAACACCCACATATAGCAATAGCCAATAGAAAGGTAACTATTCCAGCTTTGCAATGGGCCTTCCACCGTGTGGCACCACATATCGCTGCCTTTTTAGTAACTTTTTAACCATTTGAGCTAGTATTTTTTTGTTGTTAAAATCTGAAGATTCTGCTGCAAATGATGGATTATGTGGCAAATGTGGCAAATCTATATTTATGCAAACATCGCCGCAGCCACACAATCACATAATTCCAGTGGCCCTGACCATAGTATATAAATAATCTCAAACTTTTTTCAAAATATTATACACATGGAAAAAGCAAGATGAACATTTCATTTTTAAAAAACACCAACAATATAGAAACATTTGATAGTTAATAAACATACATTTTTAACTTAAACACAAATATCTCAAAACACATAATCTAAATGTATTTAACCATTGTAAATACTTTAGATATTATTTTAATAAATAAATATGAAAACTTTTATAAATTACATAAATGGCTTCAAAGTAAATGTATAAATCAATAATCAAAAAATGTAAAAAAAAGACTTTTTTTCATTACAATTCTACAAACGATATAAATATAAACATATAAAATTTACTGTGGGGTTGAGATTTGGTATTCTTCATCCAGCTCAAACAACATTAGGAAAAATGCGTATATCGGACATTGGGGGCTAAGATTTACTATTTCAACTTCAGTCCTAAAAACACTGGGAAAAGCAGTAGTGAAGGTATTACTTGCTGGAAGATTAGTAATAAAACCCAGACTAATGGTGTGCCAAGGAACTGGGGGCATAGGCAGAGTCTGAATAAGCCTGCAGGTGCAGCGTGAGTGTTCTTGTTTCGTGCAAAAGTTGGGCAACCAGATACTTATTCTTGTATATCTTTCCACATGTTGTTCCACCAGAAGGTTTTTGGCCAATTCCTTAGGGTTTTCGTTATACCTGGATGTCCTGCTAATGCTGTGTCGTGATTCCATTGGATTACCTGACGTCTTTATTCTGTAGTAGGGACACAAAGCTTTATTCTGTAGTAGGGACACAAAGCGTCCGCCTCGCCCCCTTCCGATCCAAGGCCACCAAGATCATCTGCGGCGTACCCCAAGGCTCCTCCCTCAGCCCAACGCTGTTCAACATCTACATGGCACCCCTCGCCCACGTCGCCCGACAGCACAACCTCAACATCATCTCCTACGCCGACGACACCCAGCTGATCCTCTCCCTCACCAAAGACCCTCACACCGCCAAAGCCCACCTCCACGAAGGAATGAAGGCCGTCGCCGAATGGATGAGGACCAGCCGCCTGAAGCTGAACTCGGACAAGACGGAGGTCCTCATCCTTGGTTCCAACCCTTCAGCCTGGGACGACTCCTGGTGGCCAACATCACTGGGAACAGCCCCGCCACCCACCGACCACGTACGCAACCTAGGGGTCATCCTCGACCCCACCCTCTCCATGACTAAGCAGGTCAACGCCGTTTCCTCATCCTGCTTCAACATCCTCCGAATGCTCCGCAGGATCTTCAAGTGGATCCCCACCGAAACAAGAAAAAC
The DNA here is from genome assembly GCA_963921515.1 of Calotriton arnoldi. Lineage (NCBI taxonomy): Eukaryota > Metazoa > Chordata > Amphibia > Caudata > Salamandridae > Calotriton > Calotriton arnoldi. The sequence continues at coordinate 1,771,444 of CAWUFW010002022.1, forward strand.
AGTCACCCAGGCCCTCGTCACCAGCAGGCTGGACTACGGAAACGCCCTCTACACAGGAACGACGGCTAAGCTCCTGAGACGGCTGCAACGCATCCAGAACGCCTCTGCACGTCTTATCCTCGACATCCCCCGACGCAGCCACATCACACCCCACCTGAGAGACCTGCACTGGCTCCCTGTCAACAAGAGGATAACCTTCAAGCTCCTCACCCACGCACACAAAGCACTCCACAACTCCGGACCAGCCTACCTCAACAGACGACTCAGCTTCTACACCCCCACCCGCCAGCTCCGCTCGACCAGCCTCGCCCTCGCCACAGTCCCCCGCATCCGGAAAACGACCGCCGGCGGCAGATCCTTCTCCCACCTCGCCGCCAAGACCTGGAACACCCTCCCCACCAACCTCCGACAGACCCAAGACCTACTGGCCTTCAGAAGACTCCTCAAGACCTGGCTCTTCGATCAGTAGCAGCACCACCCCCCTCTTCCCCCAGCGCCTTGAGACCCTCGCGGGTATGTAATGCGCTTTATAAGTGACATGATTGATTAATTGATTGATTGATTGATGTACAGTTTCTGAGCATGAAGGAAGGAACAGCTTGTCTGTGATAGTATGATTAGGTGTTTTGATCCATTCTTCAGTATTACGTTTTTTTATATTCTTCATGTAGGGCTGCCATAAAGGTGTCACCCTCGCTGACTGCAACTATCTTTTCTGGTGGAATGATAGTAGGGGAGGCTGATGTGGACTCGGAAGAATGGGCATACGAAAACTGAATGTGATATCCCCATCCAGTGGGAAACGTCCCCAATCTGCACTCGAGTTTATAATTCAAACAATCAAAAAACTATTCAACTTAGTTCCTCAATTTTGTCTTTTTTTTCTTTTCACTTCAGTTTAAAGTATCCATCTTCTGAATTTGTGAATGTAACAATATTTCATAACACAAATGGGCCCAATGCATTTCGGGCGGTGCCCTTCATGAGGGGCTCAATCCTACAAACATAGAAGAAACCTTCTTCAGTAAGAATCCATGATAATCCATCATTTCTAAATCTCCATGCAATTAATTATAAGGTGAATTCAAGTATCACGATACGATTACGATGACATCTGTAATGTATACAAGATGAAGTTTACAATAAATGTGTTCATGCGGATGTGCTCGGATAACCAATAAATTAGCAAGGTGCTTGGCTGCGACACGAAACAGTGCCATTTCAGTGAAAGTACATGCAAATTCCTGTAACGTGCAGTTAAAAAACGTGCCAATTCTTAAGTGACAAAACATAAAACAGAGCACCGTGATAAGTATACAAAAACACGTCTTAAGTACACTCATAGCAGACCATGTGAACCGGTTAATGTTCTAAAAAGTGAAATGTGTTGTACCCAGTTGCCAACCAAGTACTCTGAATACCCTTCTATAAACAAGCGAAAAGTGTCAAGCTCCATACCCAGTGAACCGTACAAACAAACATTTCGTGAATTTCAACCCCGTGCACTTACCTCGTAAGTCTGAAAATGTACCGAATTAATCTCCGTCCCGTGCAGATATCACAGTAGTTGAAAAACACCTTCCGTGGTTAGTCTCGGCATGTCTGTCAGGGTAAATGTAATGTGTGGCGTTGTCGAATGCACGTTAAATAAGCGTGAACCCTAACCTAGAATGGATTCCCGTAATCGTCCTGGAAGTAAAAAGTGATCGTGTTGAATAAGTACAAATAATGAGTAAAAAAGGATAAAATATAAAATGAATAGTAAAAAATAAAAAAAGCCTGATCGTATCAACATCCTTAGTGCCACAAGTGAAAAATCAAAATACACCATGCCACCAAATGTGTTTCATGCCTGATGACAATAAAGTTTTATCCTTTGCAAAAAACGCTCAGTACTTCATCCGCCCGTATACAAGAAATGTATATGAACATGTCTATCACATATGCGTAAAATGCACCGTTTGTAGTTAAAAAACTTTTTTAAACATATCAAATTGATATTTAAGGTAGAAGAGTGTCACAGTAAGAATGACATTTTATGTATATTAATGAGGTTTCTAAAGACAAAATCTACCATTACAATCTATTTCACTGCCGGCAATATCCTGCAAACTGATGAAATAAAAAGTAAACCACTAAAAAAAATATAACAAATACTCAAAACTGTAAATACTGGGTAAACACAAAAATATATTATCACAATAAATGGGGCTAACTCTTAACATATGTAGCACTTGTTTAGCGAAAACACTACCTCTGTGGTTAATCACAAATATTAGCATGGGTAAATGACAATCTATAAGAAGCAACTTAAGTCCATACGTTCATTTAACCCCTTGGGGTTAACTGTGTCCAATCATTTAATCTAATAGATTTCTTTCTGTAATAAGAATTTAGAATTGTCTCTGCCAACTTTAATTGGAATCTGCTCAAGAATTAGGAATCTGAGTTGACTAATGTTGTGTTGATGGGAATTGAAATGAACAGCAAAAGTGGATTTTTGATTGTTCGTCCGTATATTACTCTTGTGTTCTGTCAAACGTGTTTTTATTTTCCTCTCTGTTTTTCCCACATATGCAGGTCCACATGCACATTTCAGCATGTAAATAACGTTGCTGGAATCACATGTTGCTGTTAATTTTAGTTTAATCTTAGTACCTCGAGTAGGGTGTACCAGTACATGACCTTTAATAATAGATTTACAATTGCCACAATTCATGCACGGCAAGGTGCCTCGATAACCTTTAGATTTTTGGTCCGGACATTTCTTAAGAAGTTGTCCCAAGTTTCTGGTGCAAAGATAGGCAAATCTGGGTTGCTTGTCAAACAAACCTTTGAAATCTTTCTCTGTTTTTAACATAGGCCAATATTTCAATATTCTTTTTGGATGCTATAACTGTGCGTAGAAAATAGGGACACAAAGGCCATTCGATTATCATCCTTGTTTTAACTCCTTTCCTGGGTAGTTAATAAATCCTCTTGTGTCTTCAAGTCAACTCTGTGAACAGCTTCTTGTAAAATATGATGCGGGTAACCCCTTTGTTTAAACTGTGTGGGGATAGTAAAGTGGCTTTCACAGGGTCAAAAACATCTTGAAAGTCTTGGTATTCTTTCGGTAGCTTAAGGTTTTCTGTTCCTTGGACTAAGGCGCAAGGCAGAGGTATTCCCACCTCTGGAGCCTGTTGGTAGCAGGTAGTAGTGCAAAAGGGTGAGTCCAATGTTACAGTGTGGTGTACCCAATCAATTTTTGGATTATGGTGTTCTAGCCAAGGTACTCCCAAAATTACCCAAAGGTGGCAGCATCTATTAGATCAAAGACAAGTCGTTCAGTATGCCCATTATCGCACGTTAAGGTTAGAGCCTCTGTCTGGAAACATATTAGTCCAGAAGAGAGCTCTATATCATCTACTGCTCGCACAGGCTCAGGTTTTTCTTTGGGAACTTTTGTGAACCCAAGTTTGGCAGCTAGGGTCATATCAAAGAAATTGCCTGAGGCCCCTGAATCAATAAGCATGGATATTATGTGCCTCCGCTATCGGGATAAGATTACTGTAACTCGGATAGTGAGATGTTGTGGAATTTGGGTTCCTACATTGGTCAGATATTGTGAGATCTTTATGGTTTCTCTCGATGAGACGATCTTCCTTCTGGTAGAGAGCCTTAGTTTCCCTGGTCTTGATCGACCTCTACACTAGCCACAGCCTCAGTCTTTTTTGGTTTTGCCAAACATTCCCTAGCGAAATTACCAGCTTTGCCACAATCAAGACATAGGTTTAATTTGTGACGTCATTCCTTTTCCTCATTAGATAGTGGACACTTTATACCTCCAATCTGCATAGGTTCAGTATCAAGAGTCTTACTGTTTGACTCCTTCTGCTAGTCTTTAAGAACAATTACTCTGGTGTCCCTGCGAGATCAGTCACCGTTTTGCTCGCCCAATTGGTGATCTAGCTTAACCACAAGATCAATAAATTCTGCACAATGGCCGGGCAGATCAGCGATATGCGAGAGGGAATCTTTAAGGTCATCTCTTAAACCTTGATAAAATAAGGATGTTCGTTTCTCTTCTGGCCAGTGTGTTTCTACCACCAGTCAATTGAAAGTAGTGATATGTCAGCAGGTCCTTAGAGCCTTGTCGTAGGTTTAATAACTCATTGTCACTTGCTTGGATAAAAACGTGTTTTGAAAATAACTTAGTCATGGCAGCCTTAAAAGCAGAATAATTGTACAAAAGGGGATCATTTGATTCTATTAAAAGAATTGCCCAGTTTGTAGATACACCCCCCCAAATAAGAGATTACAAACACTACTTTAGCAGCGTCATTGGGGAACTCCTGAGGTTTACATAGGAAATGTAAGTGCCATTGACTCATAAAGGCTGCAAATTTAGTACTATTGCCATGAAAGCATTTTGGAGCTGCTAAGGACACAGGACTAAGTGGAGAGACAGATACATGCAGATTCTGGTCAGTAGTTGTAAACGCCCCTCTCTGGAATGGTTCATCAAATACAGGCTGGGTCAAGACTGGGCGGCTATCCTTGGGTTTAGTATCCCTCCATTACGTGAAATGTGTCCTTTCTAGTTGCAACTCTTCCTTAAGTGTTGCATTTTCTGCTTTTAAAAAATTCAGATCTAGTTGCAACTGCTTCATTAACTCAGGCAGATTGTTAGCATCATTGAGGTCCCCTGATAAGGCATGTGCTAGATCACCCGTGAATATTTGGTCTTGACTGATCATGGCGCCACCCAAAAGGAATGTTTAGTGTTGTGGCTTAGCCTTCTGTCATAAGCCACCTACCTTGATCCCAGGTGATTCCAATGGGGCGGAAATGCTTGTTCCTGAATCCTCCCGAGACTTGCCCTCGGTTGACAGGAGGAGACACTGTTCCGGGGGCAAATCCCAGGGGGAAGGTGGTTGGGATGGAGAGAGTGTGTGGAGTCAAAAGATGCTGTGGTTCATCTACTCAACTGCAACACTGCAGCAGGCATTCACACCAGTCTGATGAATGATCCCGGCAGAAATGGTACCTATAAACAAACAAATAATAAGGCTTTAGTCTAGTATTAACTATATCTCCTAAGGTACCAACTCATGAAAGCTTTTCCAAATCTCAACCAACCTTTACTTTTGTTGTTGCTTGTTTTTTAGATAGTCCGTAGAGGCTCCTTCATAAAAGTTTCAAAAAATTTAGTGAATATGATTTCAGCATCAAACCCACAAGCAACTTTGGACGGGTTTAGCTTCACCCAAGTCCTCTTTGGTAGAGCCCTTGACAACAGTATATACAAGTTGAACAAAAACACTGGTTACCTTTGTTTGCAGCATGATGTTGCAACTGAGCTCAGTGTGTAGCGAAATCAAGTCTGTAAATGCATCTCTTCTTTTCTTCTCATTTTTTCCATCCAGTTGCAAGACTAATGTGGGATGTTCTTTGCGGTGAGGTTGAAGCGAGAAGAACAAGGGAGCTGGCAAGTCAGAGTCCTGGAAGCTGGGAAACAGGTAAGTGGTAGGCGAAGAGGCTAAGCGGAGGGGAGGAGTGTGGACGGTCTTTAAATAAGACAGCTTGTATTTGTTTTGCACTGCTTTGGAACATTCACAAAGGTTGCATTCTAATTGTTTGTAACAAGGAACAGGTGCAGATAATTAACTTGATGAGGCTGCCTTCTAGAAGGTGCTTTAGAATGTTCACAAAGGTTGCGTGCTAATTGCTATATAGCAAGGAACTGGTGCAGGTGATTTATTGAATGAGGGCTGTCTTCCAGAAGCTTCACGTTGAGGTCATCGATGCCGGTTGCTTGATACTTATTCTGCTGGGTTTTCTGGATGTTTCCATTGCGCCTGAAACCTGACCTTGCATATGCATGGTAAAATTGTAAAAGCTATTAAGCCTTTTTAAACAAACTGGGGAACAGCAGCTGCAGCTAGCTATTACCAACAGCATGTAATATGGTCAAAAGTCAGTGTACAAGACGTTTGTTCAGTCATAAGTGTTGGGAGGAACGATATGAATCATGCTGGTATATTTGCGATAATCAAGAGAGGTGACCTGTGGCAGGATTCCTGACAAAAACATATAAGTCACCCAAAAGGTAGGCCCTAGACAGCCAATATGGCAGGATGCATTGTATTTAAAAAGTAGTACATGTGTTTTTAAGTTTTACATATCCTGGTAGCGAAAAACTCCCAAATTCGTTTTTCACTGCTTTAAGGACTACCTCTCCCATAGGATAACAATGGGTTACCCTATTGCATTTAATAAGTGCTAACTTTGATTGGGAATGGTAGAAATGCCATGTTTGGTCTCAAATGAATTGTAATTTTGAATCCTCTTTAATGGTAAGGTCAGGTTTTAAATCACAATTCTAAAAATGCCACTTTTAGAAAGGTGACATTTTCGTGTCCTAAGCATTTGGTGCATGTACCTTGGGTCACATGACTGTGAATAGCTTGGCAGTAGGCCTTTGTTTATTCCTCCCAGACAGTGAGACAAGGGGCCAGCCTGCCAGGATAGTTGAGGCAGAGCTGTTTCCTGCCTACTTACATTTTAAAGGGCTGCCTCGAGCACATACACAACAGGACTTGACACCTTCTTTTGTCACCCTAAACTACTTGGAGCCTTGGCAGGAAAAGGTAGGCGCTTTCCAGAACCAGATGGGGGGGGGAGGGTAGCTAATATGTTATCCCCACCTCAAAGGCTGGCACCTGGTATAAACATTGGACCTCCTGAACTACCTCTTTGTTACACTCCTGCACCTGTGGACTACACAGGAAGGACTCCCTTGATTTCCAGAGGACTGTCCTGCTGCTTGAGGCATGACTTGTTCCTCAGAGGACTGCCCTGCTGCTATCAGAGGGCTGCCCTGCTGCTTGAGGCCTGCCTTATTCTACAGAAAACTGCTCTGCTGCTTGAGACCTGCCCTGCTTAATGAGAAAGAAGACTGGACCGTTCCCTTCATCCCAGGCTACCTGAGTGAATCCAAGGGTCAGTTGGCTGACCTTCTGTTCTGAGCTACAGGAACACAACAAGCTCCGGAGGCCTCCCTGCAACTGCCCAACTGACCTGCTGCAACTGGACCTGCCTGGACTTGTAATTGGACCTGGAGTCCCTGATCCCCAAGAGGTACCTCCCCAGGTCCTGAACCCTTGGCTGGCATCAGTGTGCACTCCTCTGGAAGAAAAGGATAAATTCTGAAGAATAGGCCTTTTTGCACTGGGATTCAGCCGTCAATGGTATCCCCCGTCTCCCTGGAACCTGGGAAAGAGCCTATTAAATCCATCAAAGGCTGTAAGAGTGTTTTATGTAATATGAGATCCCTCTTCAAACATGCAATAGAAATTTGGGATTTACTCACCTCGATAAATCCAGACTTAGGATTTTTGACTGAGACTTGGCTCAAGCCACACTCCACCCCTGCAGTCACCTTAGCACTCCCTCCTGATTACAGGCTACTTAGGTTGGACAGACCTTCAAAAGTGGGTGGTGGAATTGCCTTAATCCACAAAGAAGGCATTACAGTTTCAATACTTGAACAATGCAGGAACACCAATATAGAAATCATGGTCTTCCGCATTGACTTACACCCGCAGCTTAGCTGGAAAGGGGCCTTAGTATATCGGCCTCCCGGTCCGTTGGCAGACTTCTCTATCCAGCTTGCAGAAATTATCGCTCCCTACGTAATTTTGACAAATAAATTCCTGCTGCTGGGTGACTTCAATGTGCACAGTGAATGTGAAGCACTCTCTGACACATCGTTGCTCCTTGCAGACCTAGCTCTCCTTGGCCTCACAAAGCTCAATGATGGCCCAACTCATTCCGCGGGTCACACACTGGACATTATCTTTTCCAACGCCTCCTGCATCCGGTGGGAACCCCTCAACCCCTGACGTGGTCAGATCACACATCCATTGAATTTACTATTCAGGGTCATAGCATGACTGCCACCTCCATCGCTAATGTCCCCAGCACTCACAGACAATGGCATAAGATCTCCCCAGATAACTTCCAGGCAGCTTTCTTACCAACCTGGGATACTGAAGCCAAACCCCCCCATGTTGAGGAGGGATTAGCCAGGTTCAATTAGCTGGTTACCAGGACCTTCGATTTACTTGCGCCCCTCAAATAATTTTCGAATACAGCCAGGCGCCCTCAATCAGAATGGTACTCTCCGGAGCTGCGCGCTGAAAAACAAAAATGTAAAAACCTGGAGAGATGCTAGCTTAGGTCCCATGAACCAAGGGACAAAGATAAATTCAAGAATGCTCTCTCCTGCTATCATAAAAATATAAAAGGAGCACGAAAAACGTTCATTGCCCATCAGTTAACTAAAGCAGAGAACGCACCGAAAACCCTATTCCAGATACTGAAATCCTTCACCTGTCCTAAGGCCTGCGAAAATCCTGAGACTGCTTCTCAAGCCCTTTGTGATGACATCGCCCAGTATTTTTCATAAAAAATAGACCTTATTTATGATAAGATCGCCCCTTCCGGGAGTCAACAACTGATTACATCTGTTCCCACTCCACTCGCTCTTACCACTTCACAACCGCTTGACAGTTTTCCTCCTATGTCAAATGAGGTGGCAGCCGCCTTACTCTGTTCATTTAAATCTGGCTCTCCCCTGGACGTCATCCCAGCAATAGTTGCCTCCTCCGTTTATAATGAACTCTCTACACCAGTAGGCACCATCCTAAACCTCTCCATGAAAGAAGGACATCTTCCACGGGTTTGGAAGGCGGCTCGGGTCATCCCTATTCGGAAAAATCCTAAGGCCTCCATGGAAGAACTATCCAATCTCCGTCCCATCTCCCTATTACCTCATCTCAGCAAAATCTTGGAAAAATATATTAATCAACACCTATCCAACCATGTTAAAAATCATGGCTGTCTGGACCTCTCTCAATCTGGTTTTAGGCCCAATTACAGCACGGAGTTGGCCCTTCTTGAGGTCACGGATAACATCAGAATGACCTTAGACAGTGGCCACTCCACCATTCTTGTGCTGTTGGACCTCTCTGCAGCATTCGACACGGTGTCGCACCCGATTCTGCTGAGGAGACTGAATGAGATTGGACTCAGTGGAACTGCCTTTCAGTGGATAACCAGCTTCCTGTCCGATCGCACTCAGACCGTCAATCTGTGTCCTTTTCGGTCTAAAACAATGGAATTGACCAAGGGTGTCCCCCAGGGCTCTTGTTTGAGCCCTACATTGTTCAACGTCTATATCGCCCCCCTGGCCAACCTTCTCAGGTCCCATGGTTTTCTGCCCATTTCTTATGCTGATGACACCCAGCTTCTCTTCTCCTTTGAGAAATCTTCCTCACAGGCCGTGTCTACCTTTTCGGAAGGAATGACTGCTATTGCTGAATGGATGAAAAGTAATTTCCTACAACTTAACGCTGGAAAAGCAGAGATAATGCTTTTTGGAGACGCCCCTCTTCTATGGTCCCCGAATTGGTGGCCGGCAGCTCTCGGCTCTTGCCCTAATCCCAAAATCCTAGTCAAAAACTTGGGCATTCACCTTGATCGTGCTTTAACATTAAAGGAGCATGTCGCCCACACTGATAGCACTTGCTTTTATGTGTTGGGCTTGTTGAGTCTTTCCTCTCCTGCCAGACTACACTCGGAAAACCCTCATTCAGACCATGGTTATGAGCCGCCTTAATTACTGCAATGCTCTCCTGGTCTCTGCAAATGAGTCATCCTTCAGCAGGTTACAGGTGGTTCAAAATACTGCTGCGCGACTCGTCACGAACTCTCCGTTCAAAACCCCATCCCTTCCCCTGTTACAGAAACTTCACTGGCTTCCAATTCGCAAGCGCGTCAAGTTCAAGGTCTGCTGCACAGTCCACAAAGCCTTACATAACAAAGGCCCCTCCTACATTTCTAGGAAGTTTAAGCCTTACGCTCCCTCAAGAACTCTTAGGTCAGGCAGCAAATCACTTCTACAAATCCCCAGGGTTAGGAAAGCAAGACTAGGTGGGAAATCCTTTTCGTACCTCGCCCCCTCTACTGGAACCAGCTGCCCATTCACCTGAGGCTATGCCCGGACTACCTGCGCTTCAGGAAACTACTTAAGTCCACTCTGTTTTAATCACCTTTTATCAGCTTGCCAGCAGCTTTGCCCTAAGCGCAGAGATACCCCTCAGGGGGTGATTCAGGCGCTATACAAAACCAATAAATAAATAAATAAAATGGCGACCACCAACGCAAAGCTCCGGTGAACCCAACTCTTCGTGCTACAGCAGCCTCCTGTGATGACTGTCAACGTGAGACTTACACTTCGTGCTACAGCCACGACAGCCCACGGTGACCACCACCACGAAGCTCCAGCAACAACCGTCCATGACACTGACGTCCATTGGTGACGCCAGGCATGATCTTCGCGTAGCTCGGTGTTGCCCACGCTGCGCTTCTATTCCTGTGTGGCTTGCCTATTCTCCCTTTTTCCTGTTCCCTCCCCCTCCCACCGTCTCCCCCCTTGATATAGCTCTCAGTACCCCCTTTAGTGGCCCGCATCCCACACTGGCTTGTGCTCCTTGAAAGGTGCCCTTCCTGCGTGCACGGTCCCTCCCTTGCTTGCCCTTTCTCTCCCCCCTCCTTAGCTCCCCTTCTCTCTGTCCTACCACCTCCTAAACCCCTCCTATCTGTGATTGTTCCCTCTCTATTATCTCCCCACTCTCTGGCCCGACCTTACAGCCTCCCCGCCTCCCCTCCCCAGTCCTCCCCCGGCCCTCCGACAGCCTGCAGCAGCGCACCGACCCATAAACCTCGTATCCCAGAACATCTCCCTACCTCATTCCCTCCCCCCTTTCCTACATCTAGCCCCCCCATCACTTACTCCCCCACGTCACCTGGTACTACTGCCGACCCTCGGTTCCACCATGTCCGCCTCTACCTCTCCCCCTCATCCCTTACGCATTTTATCTTGGAACGTCAATGGCCTTACGCACTACATCAAACAAAAGAACGTGCTTTCTTACCTTCAGGCCAAGAGGGCAGATGTGGCTCTTTTACAGGAGACACACCTGGACGAACCGAAGTCCCACAAACTGCGCTGTGATTGGGTGGGCAGGGTGATACATAGCAGCGTTTCCGCACCAGCCTCTGCAGAGGGCGGACCGCCCCACAAATGCGGAGTGGCTATACTCCTCTGCAAATCACTGCCCGTTATGGTGATAAAAATATTGGTCAGATCCGGATGGCAGGTATGCTTTTGCCAAATTGCGGATGGGAGACAGATTCCTTTGCGTGGGCTCAGTATGTGCCCGATGGGGGCTAAGCGTCCTTTCTTTCTCCAGCGGAACCGTCTGCTTGTGGAGATCGGGGCGTCCCAGTATTTCATTGAGGGGGATTGGAACCTTGCACGGGAGCGTGGCTCTCCAGGCGAGGAGAACTATGGGGCATATCATCAAGCCCCGGAGATAAAATTATCGCCGCTTTAGCGTCCGTTTTCTGACGGAAAGCGGTGATAATTTTATCTCCTAATCAGCAAGGTCACGCTATCGCGTGAATCCTTGCATTATCGCCCTTTCCCCCAATGCCCATCTTTGCATCTCTAATGAGATGCAAAGTGGGCGTTCCGTGCTAAAATTACTGGAGAAATGTCGCTAACCGACATTTCTCCAATTATCAAGCTGCACGCAAACAAGCAGAGCGATAAGAAAAGTAGCGATAACCACAGTTATCGCTACTTTGAATTATTAATGTAAAAATAAATTTCACATAAAAATGACAAACTAAATTACAAAAAAATATATTATCATAGTATTACTACCTTATAATAAAACCAAAGCTAATATATATCAAATATTTTATACAACAAAGTTAAAGAAAACAATATTATATACGCTGTTTAACATTCCTGTAGTTGAAGGCACACCCCTCTAGACCCCTGCTGAACATCGTTATTTATGAGTTTTTGTGCTTATGTATTAGTCCCTGTATGTCTGTTGGTCTCTGTTAGGGAGAGTCTATTTGTTGGACTTAGTGAAAATAGATATGTTTAGGTGTGTCGGTCAATGCTCATGTGTGCATGCTCTGCTTGTGGGTGACTACGTATGGCGCGTGCCTCTGTGCGCATGCACCATATAAGTGATCCTACTGGATTTGCCAGTGCTTGTTAGTCTGTATTGACTCGATCTGCATTTAACATACAACGGCAAACATCTTCCTAAAAGCCTGAATCATCAAGCAGTCACCCAAAGCGAGAGATGACGACAATAAATGCTGCATCATACAATCCAAATCCCAGTATGAGCATTACACCACCCTGCCTGTTCTTCCGGAGTGGCAGCCATCACAACCTTTTAAGTGTGATAGTCGATATATATATGTGTATTCTAGCGTAGTCCTTACTCTCCGTTACACGCCAGCCCCCTTCAGCTTTAATTCAATATCTCTAGCACTTTTCCTCAGATCTGTCTTCTTTTTTGCTGTTGTTTATTCCAGTTGAAACAGCTCTCTTTGAAAAGGAGTTCATCTCACAGTGCATGAACAATAGGGCTTTGGGAGGGGCGGCCGACCACCGGGAGGCCTGCCCCTCCCGGGGGATTTTGGGCCGGGGGGCAGCCAGAGCCCAGTTGGGCTTGTTGGGCTCCCCCGGGCTATTTTTGGGCTAGGTTTGGGCTGTTTTTGGGCTGGGGGCACTATATAGCCGGCCATCTTAGGTCACTGGCCACCATTTCGGTGGAAGTGACACGACAGCCGGCTGGGAGGGTCTTGGTGGTGTGGGAAGCTGTTTTTTCCCGCCCTCCCTCCCCAATTTTAGGGGGGGGTCCCCTTTTTCCAGGTTTTTTACTGGGGGGGTTTTTAGATACTCTGTTAGTTGCAGGAGTTTTGGTTTTGGGTAGCGTTGTTGGGAACAGGTGCATCGGGAGGGAATCATGTACTTTGGTTGTCGCTGGAAGCAGGTGCTGGTGTGCTAATGATGATTTATGGGGCGTTTTCCTGGGTAATAGTTGGTACAGAGGTTTACAGTTACAGTTTATTGGTTGGGAAGGTCACTCCGGAAGCACGCAGGAAGGGGAAAGAGCATAGGAAGTGTACATAGATAGCTAGGTGAAGAAAGGTTAAGAAGTTGCAAGTTTGGGGGTTTTTATAAATGTTTGCAGGGGGGAACAACTTTAGGGGAGGGGGAGGGGGGTAAGGTAGGAGGATACTATTTAGTGAGGATCAGTTTTGTACGGCACAGGCCAAGGAATGTTGATGTAAGGTGCACCTGTTTTCAATAAAGCGGCCTTTTTCACACCAACAAGCTAGTCTGTGGTATGTGCTGCACCCCTCTTGGGCCCAAACAGCAGAGCAGTGGATGGCACCAAACACAAGACGCTCATTACAGCAGGCTGCTTGGCGCGGATAATCATCAGCGCAGGTTTCCATGCTTGCCTTGCCCTACTTCTCCAAGTAGCCAGTGCTTGTCTCATCTTGTGGCAGAGCTGATGACAGCCAAGAACAGCATCAGGGAAAGGCAGCGGCTAAAAAGAGCAGTCTCTTTCAGATTGAAAACGCACTAGCAGGAAGATAAAAACACAAACACGATGTCCTTATCTTTGCTACTTTTTATATTTTCAAAATGATCTGATTAGGATTTTAGGCAGAAGAAAACATACATCCTACAAAGGAACTTAGGGGCATATCATCAAGCCCCGGAGATAAAATTATCGCCGCTTTAGCGTCCGTTTTCTGACGGAACGCGGCGATAATTTTATCTCCTAATCAGCAAGGTCACGCTATTGCGTGAATCCTTGCATTATCGCCCTTTCCCCCAACGCCCATCTTTGCATCTGTAATGAGATGCAAAGTGGGCGTTCCGTGCTAAAATAACTGGAGAAATGTCGCTAACCGACATTTCTCCAATTATCAAGCTGCACGCAAACAAGCAGAGCGATAAGAAAAGTAGCGATAACCACAGTTATCGCTACTTTCCTTACACCTGCTTCAAGACTGACTTAGCCATGATATCCTATGTAAGGTGGATATCATGGCTAAGTATGTCTTGCCCTATCAGCCAGGGCCGGTCCTAGGATATGCGGGGCCCCGGGCAGAATAGGAACATGTGGGGCCCCTAAGCAGATACGACGCGGGATCGGATCGGGCCGGCTAAGAAAGTTATTTTGTTTCCTTTAAATTAAAATTACCCACCGCCCCCACAGTTAACAGCTAACAACCATTGACAAAACGCAGCCGCGGCCGACTCATGCCGGCCGCGACTGGATTTTGTCAATGGTTGTTAGCAGTTTAAGCTAAATGAGTAACTACAATAAATGATTTTACTTTCACCTTGTTGTTTTGACCAATAAGTAGCTCCTTCACACACACTTGCATAGAATCACAACTGCAATGCAGGACCATTGCTCTTTGTGCTCTGCAGAGAGGCCATATTTTGAATGGTTATGTAATCTGAACACCTTTTTGACCCACAGACAGGCACAGTGTGACAGTTGTACTGCCTGCAGCCTCAACTCCAAAGTGCTCAACTGTAGACTGTTATAAACACCTGGAGGCGACTCAGTACAAAGGGTGCATCATCCAAGAGTAATATGCTGTGAAATAAAATACACAAACACACATGCTGGAAATAGCTAGCACTCTTGGGGAATGCAAGATTCAGTAAAGCATGAGAAATATAAACAGGAACAAAATTACTGCCACGGATTACCCTAACAGCAGGACCACTGGAATTATGTGGCAGGAGAGGGTTAAATTATGTGGCAGGGTGAGTAAATTATGTGGCAAGAAAAGGCAAATTATGCGGCATAACCCGGCACATTTTGAAATAGTATTACTTCATTTTTTTGCCATTTTTAAACTTGGTAACACTGTTTGGGCACTGGTTGCACCCCATTAGTAACAATTTAACACCCAAATTTAGTAGTGGGAAACAGAAAGTTGACTATTCCATCTTTTCAAAGGGCCTTCCCACATGCGGCAAGACGTGTCGCTGCATTTTTAGTAACTTTTGAACTGTTTGAGATAGAAAGCAATTTTGTTGTTAAAATCTGTAGATTATGCAGCAGCTGATGGATCATGTGGCAAATGCGTCAAATGCATAATTATGCAGAAATCGCCGCCACCGCACAATCGCATAATTCCAGTGGCCCTGCCTAACATGCAGCATCAGACTGGGACAGAAAATAGGCCTCTGTACCAAAATAAAAGGGGCCCCCATTAGGAAGTTAGTTAGCTAGAAAAGTGTCCCATGTTTGCAAACTAGCGCAGTTTTCAACTTGTAAACACATGCTGTATAAGTTTTTTGTAAGGTATGGAAGGACTGCACTGATTTGAGTTTGCTGCAGGCAATGTTTGCTTTATTATCATAAAAATCAACAGTAAAAACCGGCTCACTTGACCAAAAAGCAGGTCAACAACTAGCCAAAAAAACGGCCTACATACTGACCTGAGAGCAGGGCTTTAAGTGGGTTGAAAAAACCGGTCATTGCCTCCAGATAAATATTACAACAAGTAAAATTACACCTAGAACAAGCCAGTACTATTGGCTTTGTCAGTGGTTATTACTTGCATAAGATGAATAAGCAGCATCTACAGCTTCCGTGTATATAATATTGAAAATGCTCCAGTTCTGACATGATGAGACAATGAAAGAACTATAACTAGTCTCACTGAAGTTGCATTAAAGGTAGCGAAGGGTGGCACTGATGCAGAGTTAAGATTTGTTTTTCCCTCTGAGGGTGAGGGCAAAAATGGAGAGCGGGCCGTCTCATCACCTGTTTTTCAGAACGTTCATTCATTGTGCAGACACTGGATCAATGTTTTTGCAGGCAAAGTTAAAGACATGAATATAGGGCCCCTTTTCAATGTCCATTTTAATTTACTACCGGGTCTAAGACTTGAGTGACCCAGCAGACTTTAAACCCTGCTCCATCCACTTTTGCATGCGGATTCTGCTCCTCTGCGTGCACCTCTTGTCTCAATGCCGCGCACACACCTATCTGCTCCCCCCACTGTATTCCATTTGTCTTGCCCCTTTTATTCGCCTCTCTGCTCCCTTTCCACTTGTCCTTGGTGAGCAGTTTCCATTGTGATGCGCCGCCATCGCCACTCTATCCTTTGCTGTGCCCCTGCAGGATATTCTGTCTTTTATTCATACAGGGGCAGGGCCACTTCACAGGCAAGGGCACTCAAATGACCTGTCTGATTGCTGTCATCAACATGCAGATGCAGCCATTAGGCCCACAGAGACGGGCCAGCAGGGGAGATTGACATAAAAAAGAAAAATATAAACTCTTAGGGGGCCCCCTGGGCCTCGAAACTCTGGAGTCTTTAAAGGTGCGATGCCCCATGGCTGCGAGCAGGCGCGGGGCCCTGGGCAGCTGCCCACGCTGCCCATGCCTAGCGCCGGCCCTGCTATCAGCAGGCTATCGCCAAACCTTGTGCCATTATCGCTGTATTTCCAGCGATAATCGCACAATTGGCAGCTTGCGCTCTGAATCTTATCGCTTTGGAGATAAGCGTTGCTGATAGCACGCTATCTCCGCGATAAAATTCAGAGTTGGCCGGCGATAATTATCCTCGCGCTAAGAGCGCTGAGCGATAATTATCGCATGGCCTTGATGATATGCCCCTATATTGGTTACTAAACGACTTAATATTAAACAAAAAAGAAAAAAAGGCTGTCATAAAAGTGGAAATTAAGAAAAAAAACTGAAACTCCCCACTTAATACAGGATGATTGTGAGAATTAATATTTTATAAATACGTTTCAAATAAAGAAGCACTCTGCTTGTGAAACTCTAGGTAACTTCCATCCAAAATGTGGAAAGACAAGTTAAAGGTTTCTTTTGGAAGCCAAGGCCATGATTGATGCTTTCATATCTTGTGCAGGTGCCGATGCAATGCGACGCCAACATCTTCAGATCACAAAGATTGCAGCAACAGCTGGACCAACCCACCTGTGCAAAGCGGCGCATCTGTTAACAAAGTAAGGGTACCGGTTATCGTCCGACTTCCCAACCACCACATATTTGTTTAAACAGTACGTGTATTTAAAAGCCAGTGGGCACGCCAGCGCCATGCCTTGCTCCGCTGGTGTCCCCAGCCCCAGGGAACCCCCACGCTGGTACCGGGCCTTTCACTGGCAGTTCTGCTCCCTGTCCCTGTTGCCCCGTTTTCAGGTCTGTAAGTCGAATGACGCGCTGTTGACACAGAATACCTTCTTGCAATAAAAACATCCGGCTTTGTTGCTGCCATTTGACTCTGCAGTTTGCAAAGCCTTTTCTGGAGACCCTGAACAAACAGTTCAGAGTGGGCTTTGGAAGGCTGCTAAAAAAGCTGCCCATGAAAAGGAAAGGATGTTATTGCAGGAGCAAATCTGCTGCCAGCAACAATACTCTCTGCTGCATTAACCCGGGAAGGCTTCCACCAAACAAAAGGCTTTTGTTTGGCAACTCTGTTCCCTTTCCAAGATAGGGCGCAAAATGCACTGACTTCTGTTCTATACGTCTGCATTCACTTTCTACTGTTTAACCAAGAGAATGTTTTCGTTTCCTCTTTTTCTAATTAATATTTATTTTAATTAGGCGTTCTCCCCACATTTTATTAACCCAACCACCACAGTGTCTGATGCTGTGATAGACAGATGTTATGTTATGTGTATTGGTAAAGTGATGGCGCTGAGTAGGTGTGTGTGGGAGCCGAACCTGTGGTAGGTTTGGTAAATGAAAAGCCAGGTCTTCAGCTTCTTGCAGAATTCAAGAAGAGAGGAGGAGGCTCTGATGTGGAGAGGGTGGTAGTTCCACAGCTAGGTACATAGCTAGACCTATTTCATAATCAGCTGTAACATAGACTATTAGTGTAAATACGAAACAACTTTTTGTCATGCTACTTGCAGTGTAATCAGTGAGATTCGGGGGTGTGTGAATCTCAAATTGCCTACTAAAAAAGTGCTGGGCTGCAGGGTGGAGGGGTGAGATGACCAAGGTTCCAGATGAATTGTTCCCATGAACAGTGGCGGCTCCTCCACCAAGGCAGCGGAGGAGCGTCACCCCACTGTTTTTCGCAGTGTAAAAAAAGGAAAAATAATAACTTGAGGTTATTATAATTTTATTTGCTCCTGCTGCGGTGTCTTGTAGGGGCGGGGCGGATCTGCTCTGCTCTCAGAGCAGGGGGTAGGAGTGGTGGGCACTCTGTGAGTGCGCAATGACTGATTGGCCGGCCTGAGACAATCATGCGTACTTTGCATGTTTTCCACCCATGCTGCATTACAGCCTGGGTGGAAACATGCCCAGGCTGAGTGTCGAACTACGGCACTCAGACCAATCACAACGCTGCATTGCAGCGTTGTGATTAGCTATAGGGAGCCTGGGGACCCGGGTGCTTCCTGCTTCCTGTTTGCACAGAAGAGGACGGAGGAGAGGTGGCGGCCGGCCAGCCGGCTGGCTGTCTGGCAGGTAAGTGATTTTTTTTTAAACCCCCCCCCCCCCCTCTCCCCTCCACACCCTACTGCTGCTTCCCGGGAGCAGCTGCCACTGCCCATGAGGAGCAAGGTCACTACTGATTTGCATTAGGTGAGCCTCTGCCTACAGTGGCGCAGTGGGAAAAAAACAATGGGTTGGAATGCTGCCAAAAGCAATTGCCACTGGTTAGACTATTTGCAAGCATTTATCCCTTCACCTTTTGAGCATTAGATTGCCAGTAGAATGTCTGTAAACCTGACACTGGTGAAGCTTTCCAGGCCTACTACTGCGATATTTGTAAATTCCAAAAAGCAGTAAATTTGCACCCATTTAAGGACTACTTCTATGGGTGCAGATTTACTATTTTTTAATAAACCAGGCACTATATATATTTAAGTTTCTACTCCAAACAATGAACAAGCAAAAAGTGCTTAGGGGCATATTTTTTGATGCTCCGGTGGCGCAAGCCTCTCAATCATATCAATGAGGCGATGCAAAGCCACTCTGCATGGCCTCATAGTTATGGAGTAAGACGAAGGAGCACAAGTTGCTGCCTTGCCTTACTCTGCGTCAAGCAGGCTTTCCATTGGCATTGCTGTGGGTTTTTCCACGCAACACCCATGGATTTTGATGCAGCCCCAGATTGACATAATCACGTAAACCTGGGGCAGCACCAAAACGTTACGCCTCCCCAGAGCAGGCGTAACGAGGAGAAATATTTTTATTTCTCCTTTTTTTCCCCCTTTTCCTGTGTGCTGCATTCTGCAGCACACATAGAAAGAGGAAAACGCCTTTCAGGATTGTTTTTGTGCAGGAAGGTGCCCCTTCCTGCACAAAAACAATCCTGCCTGTTACGGAGGCACCCTTGGACCATGGTGCAAGGGTGCCTAAGTTGGCGCTAGGCAGAAAATTGTGCACCAGTGCAGGGGGAAAGGACAGGAACAAAAGTTGAAGTCATCAAAAACGAAGGGGACTAGGAAACGTAGACGAAAGAGAAGACAAAATACTAGATACATTTTCTGGCGTATTACTGGGTTCCAATTTGGGGACCTGATTTACTTTCTGTGTGTTTCTGTTGTGCATGGTGTTTAGTAACCTTATGTTGTGTAATTGACGTTCAGTAAAAAGAGAAGCTTTATTAATCTGACTCCACTGAAAGGATCTTGAATGTTAGACAATATTTGTGGTACCCAGTTTGTAAGCCACACTTAACCTAGAATTTGCTGCCTGCCTGTGGTACTTCCTCTGGCCCCATGTAGCGATGACCGGGATGACCTTCTGGCGTGGAACCACTTTCTTCCCTCAGGGTAAGTTGTGAAAGTTTATTGGTAGATGAAGAATCCGCCAAAACACGTCCAAGTACACCGGACTCCAGGCTTCCAAATACTAAACAGTCAGGAAACCTAGCATCAGAATGCTGTGACACCAATGGAAAGGTAAGTAAACAACTCTGCAGCACAGTGCCAGGCCAAGAATAGAAACAAACGACAAACACAATAATATGAATAAAACATAGTGACAAAGGATATGACACATCTCACTCTTCACAAACATTGGAAAGAGAATCAGTACATGAATCCTTTAAAAATCACGGATGCCTAGAGATTCGTACTCTATGGGTTACAAGGTCTTGCTGAACACCCGAAATATCAGCTACAAGTGGAAAAGCGGTCTCAAAACTGGCTAACTGAGCTGCCCCACAAGCAGCTCGGGATCCTGCAAGCGCACATTGGTGACTGCATCTGAACTAACGCAAGATTCCTCTTGTAAGTATGAAACGTCGGGTAAAACATCAACAGACACTTCCAGATGGGGAACTCCATCTGCAATCGGAGTAAGGACAGCATACAAAGGCAACACGTTCTCCTGGAAATCCTGCAAGTGCTGGGCAATGATCTTTCTTTGATGATCTGAGACACGAACCAATTTATAAACAGCCCATCACCTACCTTCTTCCAACAACACTGAACTGTACAGAGCTTTTTTTTTTTTACACGGGATTGTCTTTCAAGCTCAGTTTTGTGGCCATTGTAATTTTTATTTTTTTAAGCAATACCTAAGGACCTATCCGTATCTGTTGAATTTTCACTGATGGCAGCAAGAACTACCCGGAAATACGGATTGAATGTTGGTCCCGTTTTATTTAGTTTTATAAGTCCACCTTCTCAGTTGTGGTTTCTCTTGAATTTTAAGATGGGCCGTTCGATAGTGGGGTATACAGTCCTATGTGCCTCTTTACATCGCTGTCCTTCTTTCCCTTTATAGACAGCAAGAGCTCCCGCCCGGATTCCCTTGGGGAGAACAAAATGAAGCACAGGCAACAATTCTGTGCGGAGTGGAAATTCGTACTAACTCTGCTTTCTTCCTACTTCTCCTAATCTGCAATTCTTTCTTCCCTTTTCTTCCTAGTTATCGGTAATTACTTAATGTCTGTGGTTTTGTTTGGTTGTTTATTTTCCTTTTTTCTCTCCCTTGTCGCCAATATCCTTTCTTTCTCGGGTTCTCTGGCCCTTCTCTATATTTGACGAGTTTCTCTAAACCTTATGTGAGTATTTCTCCAAGGGTGTACTTTCATGTTCTATAGTGTTTGGGTCTCACAAAAAAAAACTGGGGAGAGAAAAGAGAACAAAAAACACATTTCTGAAATTGGGAGGAGCGTTTAAAGCTCGATATACTACGGGAATTTTTCTCGACTTTATCCTCAGTTGCAAAAAAAAATGTAAATGTTATTGTTAGGCTTCCCACTTCCCGGTACCCATTGCTTCAATAAGGGGGATTTGGGTTGAGTTAGTGTTCCTATTTGTTAGAAAGGGGGTCTCCAGATGGCAGCAGTTTGCACGCTCTAGTCAGGGTAAGTGTAGTACACACCAAGTTTACCTGTGCTCACGCTCGGGTAGCATGGCTCAGAGCAGTCAGCCTAAAGTAAAGATGCAGTGTAAAGAATTTGTGTATACACAGACACACACAGACACACACAACACCACAAAAGTACTTCACACCAGGTTAGAAAAATAGCCAGTATTTATCTGAGTAAAACAAGACCAAAATGACAAAACCCTAACGTACACTAGTCAAGATATGAATTTTTCAATATTAAATGCAATTATAGCGCTGAGAAAACAATAGCTCCAACGGGGGCTATTTGGTAGCGCTTGACCGAGACAAATCCACAAGTTCAGTCCAACCGCGATGGATCATGGGCCGGTTATAGGAGTAGCAGGGACCCCGGTACATTACCTTGGATGTGTCAAAAAGTCAAAGTCAGTGCGATGCGCAGAGGAGATGAGGCATCATGAAGGCAGGTGATACGTCGAGTCCTTACTGCTATACAGGTCACTGGTATGTTGGCGATCAGGGACGAGGCATTGTCTAAAGGAGGTGAGGCATCACTGTAGCAAATTGATGCATTGGTTCCTGGAGGGGGTGCAGGGTCATTGAGCCGCTAAAACCCGGGGATGATGTGGGGTGCAGGAGAGGTGATGCGTCAGTTGCAGGTGTGAGACCTCGGGTCCTGAAGGCAACGGCATGTCGATGTCACAGCACGGTGCGTCGATTCCACAGCGTCAATGTCGAACCACCAGGCTGCAGTTGCTGCGTTGGAGGCGGAGCGGTGCGTCACAGGCCTTGGTGACTCGATGCTCGAGACTCACGCAGCGGCAGTACTTCGGAGGCGATGTGGCAAAGTCAGGGCTTGCGTTGTAACTCACGGTCATTGCGCTGCGCACCAAGCGAGCGGGGAACATGGCTTCGGTGCAGGCAGCGGCGATGCTTCGATTTTGCAGGGATGCACCAATCTCTTGGTTGCAGCACAAGAATCACCTCCAAGGGTCCAGTACTTGGTTTGGCACCACTTGGTAGGTCAGGACTCCCAGCAGAGGTGCCCAGGTACTGGTAGCAAGATGCAGGTGAAGTATTTGATGGCCTTGAGACTTCCAACAGGAGGCAAGCTCAACTCAAGCCCTTGGAGAAACTTTCGATAGCAGGATGCAGAGAGCACAGTCCAGTCCTCTCACTCCCAGGCAAGACGCAGTAGACAACAGGCCAACACAGCAAAGCAAGCAGCAAAGTGGCATTCCCTCCTGGCAGTCCAACATCTCTTCTTCCTGGCAGAATGTCCTCAGTCCTGAAGTGTTCCGAGTATATGGTGTCAGAGGTCCAGTACTTATACCCATTTCAGCCTTTGATGTAGGGAGGCTTCACAGAAAGGTCTTTGTCGTGCACAAGACCCTGCCTTCCTGGCCCTGGCTCCAGACACACTATAGGGAGGTATGCAGCTCTTTGTGCAAGGACAATCACAGCCCACTTCAAGCGCAAGTGTCAACTCCTCCCACCACTCTAGCTCAAGAAGACCTATCAGCCTGGTGATGGGCCATCAGGATATGCTAGTTTAGTAGCAATGGGGTAACCCAGTATCCCTCAGAACCTGGGCAATCGTATGTAAAGAAAAACAATGGTTCTGTCGGGTATCACATATTCCTTAAACAACCGAACAATTCATTGTGTTACTCAAAAGAAATTTTTACTTTAAAACCAAGGAACACACACGAAGACCATACGGGGTATTGAGTTATTTTATATAAATTAAGTCATTTATAAATACCCAAACTGATTTTGTAAGGTTGTCAAAACACAAAGTGAAATATACTGTGATATGTGACAAAGTGACATCTGGTGCTCAGTGATACAGAGGTGGTGCGTAATATGTACAGGGTGGCTAAAAATATGTACAGGAAAATTGGATGGCCAGAAATCAGATATTGAAAATCAATGATTCTGCGAATTAAATGAATAAGTCTTTTCCGCAGAGCCTTTGGACTGGTCCAAGGGATATTGTCGACGTTTCAACCCAGGATCTGCACTACTATCTAGTCAGTGCGGGTCTTCATCAGGACATAGGCGGGGATGACAGCCTGTGAATAGGAAGGCGCATGGGTCAGGTGTGTTCCAATTAGCGTATACTCGAGTTTGTGTGATCAAGGGCTCAAGCGGAGGCGGGTAACTCACCTAAAAATTTCCCATTTAGGCAGTCGGGGCGCATAGGCACTTGCGCCGCCTTTTCTCGATGTGACAGTTCAGTATCTGATTTCTGGCCATCCAATTTTCCTGTACATATTTTTAGCCACCCTGTACATATTACGCACCACCTCTGTATCACTGAGCACCAGATGTCATTTTGTCACACATCACAGTATATTTCACTTTGTGTTTTGACAGCCTTACAAAATCAGTTTGGGTATTTATAAATGACTTAATTTATATAAAATAACTCAATACCCCGTATGGTCTTCGTGTGTGTTCCTTGGTTTTAAAGTAAAAATTTCTTTTGAATAACACAATGAATTGTTCGGTTGTTTAAGGAATATGTGATACCCGACAGAACCATTGTTTTTCTTTACATCAGGATATGTTGGGCACATCTCAGCTCCCTTTGTTTGTGACTGTCTAGAGTGAATTTACAAAGCCCAACTGTCATCCAACCCAGACGTATATTCTAGGGACAGTCAGAAGCACTGAATGGTTAAAGTAAGAAAATGCCAACTTTCTAAAAGTGGCATTTTCAGACCAGCAATTTAAAACCAGTTTCAGTAAAAGATGTGTTTTTAAGTATCCAGAGACACCAAACTCCAATTTTCTTTCATCTCCCAATTGAATGAGACACTTGTGAAGGGTTACAAGGCAGCTCCAATGCTAACCTATGGGAGTGATAGGCTTTGCTGTAGTAAAAAAGAATTTAGCAATTTTTCACTACCAGGACATATAAAACTTAAAAGTACATGTCCTACCTTTTAAATACACCGCACCCTGCCCATGCGGCTACCTAGGGCCTCCCTAAGGGATGCCTTACATGTAATAAAAGGGAAGGTTTGGGCCTGGTAAGTAGGTGAATTTGCCAGGTCGACATAGCAGTTTAAAACTGCACCCACAGGATCTGCAGTGGTAGGCCTGAGACAGGTTTGAAGGGCTACTCATGTGGGTGGCACAATCAGTGCTTCAGACCCACTAGTAGCATTTGGTGGCCCTGGGTACATGTAGTACAGTGTACTAGGGACTTACTAGTAAATCAAATATGCCAATCGTGGAGAAGCCAAATGCCATTACATTTCAGACACAGAGCATATGCACTTTAGCACTGGTCAGCAGTGGTAAAGTGCCCAGAGTCCTAAAACCAGCCAAAATGAAGTGCAGCACTTTGTCAGAAACCAGAGGTCAAAAGCAAAAAGACTGGGGAAATCACGCCAAAAGATGCCAGGTCTAACACGTGTCCCCTTCAGCAGAATGTTGGGAGAACCACCCAACCTCTTGGGAGTTCTTGTCACTAAGGCGGAAAAACCTGGAAAGACCATGAGCATTGGCGTGTTCTGTTCCAGGATGGTGTTCCACCGTAAAGTCCATTCCACCTCAACTGTTTAGGATTCTCACCCCTCATCTGCATTAACCATCTGAGGTGCCTATGGTCTGTCTGAACCCGAAAGTGAGTCCCAAACAAGTAGGGTCTTAGGTTCTTCAGTGCCTAGACCACAGCAAAAGCTTCCCTTTCTATTGTGCTCTACCTCTGTTTCCTGGGAAGTAACCTCCTACTGATGAAGGCTACAGGTTGATCTAGGCCCTCTTCAATTACCTGTGAAAGCATGGCCCCCACACCATTCTCTGAGGCATCAGTCTGCACCACAAATTCCTTGGATAAATCAGGAGACTTGAGCAGTAGAGCCATTCACATGGCTTCCTTCAGGGTGTCAAAAGCGGTCTGGCACACCTCTGTCCAGATCACCTGATGGGGCTGCTTAGAAGTCAGCTCTGTCAAGAGGGCAACAATAGTGCTGTATCCCTTGACAGATCTCCTGTAGTAACTGGTGAGACCTAAGAAGGCCCTCATCTCTGTTGGGGCTTGGGGGGGTGCCCAAGCCAGAATGGTATCAGTCTTTGATTGCAGGGGCTGCACCTTGTGTCCCAAGTAAACCACCGACCCCTGCCCTATCTGGCACTCACTGGCCTTGATAGTGAGGCCTGCGTTCTGCAGTGCCCTCAACACTTTCCGCAGGTGGTGCAAAAGGTCCTCCCAACTGGAGCGGAAGCCCGCAATGTCATCTAGGTAGACGGCATTGAAGTTCTCCAACCCAGCCAGGACCTGGCTGACCAACCTCTGGAAGGTGGCAGAGGTGTTCTTCAACGCAAAAGCCATGACACGGAACTGGAAGTGCCCTTCTGGCGTTGAGAATGCTGACCTCTCTTGTGCCCCCTCAATCAAGGCAGTCTGCCAGTACCCAGATGTTAAGTCAAATATGCTGAGGATTTGGCAGCTCCAAGCCGATAAATGAGCTCATCAGCTCTGGGGATGGGGTGCGCGTCAGTCTTAGTGACCGTATTGAGCCCAAATTAGTCTACACAGACCTGGTGTTCAGGTGTGACACCGGGTGGAGCAGTCTTGGGGACCAGAATAACTGGACTAGACCAAGGGAAGGTTCAATAACCCCTAACTCCAGCATCTTAAAGGCTTCCTCTTGGATGTTGTTCCTCACTCAGTCAGACAACCTGTAAGGTTTGTGCTTACCAGGAAGGCTATCCCCAGTATCAATGTCATGAGTGCACCAATGGGTGACTCCTGGGGTGAGTAAAAACAGCGGAGCAAACTGTCCCAACATCTGGTGACAGCCTCTCTGCTGTTTGGGGTTCAGTGTCAGTGTCGGGGAGAGGATCACACCCTTTACTGACTCATCCTGCTCTTTGGAAGACAGGAGGTCAGGGAGAGGTTCACTCTTCTCTCCCACCCCATCATCTGTGACCAAGAGCACGGTCAACTCATACCTCTCAAAATGTGGCTTGAGGCGGTTCCCGTGTAGGACCTCCAAGGGGTTCCGAGGAGTCTGCAAGTCCACCAGGTTGATGTCATCCCTCTTGCATTACTTCACCTCAAATGTGCCAGACCTGCAGTCTTGTAGGGCACGGGGCTCTATTAGCGCCATCACCCACACCGTTTGACTAGGCTGAAACTCAACCAGAGAGATATTCTGGTCATACCAGTGTTTTATGTCCTCCTGGGTAGCTTCCAAATTCTTCTGGGTGAGTTTCCGGAAGCGGGTTGTCTGGTTTATGAAGGTCAGCAAGTAATTGAATACATCCTTTGGTGGCTTCTTGGGAGCTTGCTGTCAGCCCTCCTTCACCAAACTGAGAGGTCCTCTCCCAGGGTGCCCATACAGAAGTTCAAAAGGACTGAAGCCAACGTCCTTCTGCAGTACCTCCCTGTAAGCAAACAGAGGGCATGGCACAAGGACTCGGCTGAAACTTTCAACCAACCCAACCAACCCATGTGTTCTGAGAGACCCATAATCATGCCTTTCAGGGCTCGGTTGAACCTTTCAACCAACCCAATGATTAGGGGTGGTAAGGCACAGAGAGCTTGTAGGTAACTCCACATGCCTTCCACATGGCCTTCATGTACAACTACATGAAGGTGGTACTGCGGTCAGATACCACCTCCTTGCAGGAATTCACACGGATAAGGATCCCCATTAGTGCCCTGGCCACGGCGGGCGCAGTTACCGTCCTCAGAGGGATAGCTTCCGGATACCGGGTGGCATGGCCCACCATGACCGGGATGAACCAGTTGCCCCTGGCTGTCTTGGGATCCAGAGGCCCCACAGTGTCAATGCCTACCCACTCAAAAGGGGTGCTCATGACAAGAAACGGTTGATGGGTGCCCAAGTAACCTTAGCCTTACTATACAGGAGACCTTTCTGCCAATAAATCAGGTAAGTTCCAGAGGCGTCATCAGCTGCCTGGGTCTTGGCCTGTTTCCGAAGAACCACAAGAGTAGGGCACTCCTTCTATGCTGTGCAGAACTCCTCTCTAGAGGGACCTCCTTCCTACTGCTAATGTGTCAACTCAGGCTAGTTCCACAGTTTGCTACTTCTTCCCCTGTAGGTTCCGAGGCGTCCCCCTTAAGTTCAGCCTCCTCTCAAACAGTGGGAATTTCTGGAGTGGGTTTCCCACTCCCCTTGTCCTTCCCCTTCTTGGCAGTAACCTGAGTCACTTTTTCAAGCTCCAAGTCCTTCTGACCACCCTCACCTGCTGCCATGGACCATGTGGTCAGGCACACCCACTCAGGAAAACACAACATCTCCAAGTGTGGCCTGAGCTCCCCCTCCTTCCAGGTGGTATGCGCCAGGTCATTGTCCAGTAGATAATCCACAGGCATGGATTGCACTCACAGCTACCCTCAAGGAACCTGAGACCTTCCCCCCATTCAAAGGGAAGCTGAGCCACCAAACATTGGCGTTCACTGTTGTCTACAGCAACTACTTGGTGGACCATATTAAGGACTACCTGCCCTGAAGACACCAGATGACACCGGACGGTTGTCATGCTGGCTACCCTGTCTCTCAGAGCTCTACCCTCCTCCCATTGATGGTCATCCAGTCCCTGTAATTCCTGGTGTTGTCAGGCATGAGGGTTCTCTGGACCATCTCGCTGTCACCAAGGTAAACTAGGGTTATCTCAGCTGGCTCCCCACCATTAGCTTGGACCATTTCCTCCCCAAGCGCTAAACTCGCCATCCCTAGTGACTGCACACTGTTGGGTGGCTGTGCCTGCTTGGGAACTTGGGATCCCCTTGAAGTGCCCATCCTGATTACAGGCGAAACAATTCAGAGGTCCCTTCCCTGTAGGCTTTCCTGAAAGAAACCAACTCTTCTTCTCAACAGGGGGTTGGGAATAGTTACCCTGGGAACTTGTTTTGAGCCCTTTAGAGAACTCCTTACTTTTATTTTTGTCCCCCCCACCTTCCTCTGTTGGGTACCCTGCCCACCCTTTGCAGAGTCTCCCACATACAACTTCTTTTGGACCCTTGTGCTGAGCCAGAGGTCCGCCTCCTTAGCAAGCTTCCTGGGGTCAGTCAGCTTACTATCAACCAAGTGCTGGCACAGCTCTGGAAAACAAAGACTAAACATGAGCTCAAATGGAATAAAATTATACAGCCCCTGATAGTCTGTACCTCACTGCCCTTCACCCAACCATCCAGTGCTGTGCAGAAAGAATCAACATACTCTACCCAAGTCTGCTGACCAAGTTTGACTCTTTCCCTAAACTTTGTTGTGTAGTTTTCTGGGGTCAGAGCATATCTCCTGATCAGGGCTTCCTTCATGGCGGG